>JAJTUV010000359.1:685000-1402876 GCA_021653895.1 Mastomys natalensis | reverse complement strand
ACCAGAAAAGTCAAGGAAAACCCACAACTCAGGGTTCAGAAGTCCTAGGAAGGACACAGCCGAACCTCTTCCGCTCCTGGAGGCCCAGCACCCCTGGCTGCTCCTTTGGTCTTGCCTGCCTTCCACAGACGGGCAGGCTTGTGGGCGGTGCTCACATCAGCTCTTCTTGCCCCAGGTCATTTGATAAAGACTCAACTCTTCTTAGATAGACCACTCGGACGGCAGCATCCTGACCACCCCACGCACGGCAGGCCACTGCTGGCAGGTGTGGTGCCAAGGCAGGCCAGCTTTAAAGGCCTGCTCCAGCCTTCATTCCCACATTCCCACAATCTGCAAGTAAAGGCCACGGTTTGTCTTCTTACAAAACTATCTTACATGGTCTAATTGCCCTTTCCCGTAGGGAACCATGGCAATGGGGCCGTGGCTGCTACAGGAGGTCTTCTTGCAAACAACCAGTGAGCCCAGTCTCCTCACTCAATTCAACATTCCACCTTTTCATCTAAATATTTAGAATCTGAAAAGAAAACGAAGTGAACATTTGTAGGCCCGTCCGATGGGAGTCTTACGGTCCACCTCATTCCCACGTCTCTGCTGCCACACAGGCAAAGTGACCTGTCCAGGCAGCTTCTTTTCCTATCCAGGACTTGGCATGCCGCACCTTTCCACTTGCTCCCAGCCCTCCTGCCAGGGGCACCTTCTGCCACCCCCTCACATGTGGAATTGGCCTTGGCAGGAGGATGTGAGGAAGCTGGAATGAGCTCCCCAGAAGGCCTCAGCTACCATTCCCACCACCTCCAAAACACAATCTCCCATCTAAAGGATATCCCCAAGACAGACAGCTTTGAGTGGAGGCAACCAAAGGACACAGTGAAGGGGGAGGCAATGCTCACAGCAGGGTGTCCTGAGCAGCTGGGACCTGCAGCTGGGGCCATTTATCACAGTGACAGGTGACACCAAGAAGGGTTCTCAACTCCCTCAATGTATCCTCAGAAGCTATATAAGGGAAACAGGACAAAGAGCAAACCTGCACTACTCCTGGGACGGGACCCCTGAGGAGAAGAGCTCCCGGCCTTCTGTACATGGGGCCTGGGAAATGAGGGAAGCCCCTGAGGAAGACCAGCACTGGGGAGATGGGGGCCTGCTCATCCCTGATCATGAATGCTCCTCACAGCTGGACAGCACAGTGTGCAGGGTCAATGCCTGGCACTAGGGGGCTGGTGAGAATGTCCTCCTGACACTGTGGAGTGGGTATGTATGACAGAGGAAGGAAACCTGTGCCTACTGATTGCCAAAACTGGGTCGTGTGTCTGTGATCACTCCCAAATGGACATCACCCAGAGAGTGTATAGAGAAAGAGCATTGTATTAGACACATGTGGGTTCAAATCCCGGGTCTGCTACTTTGGTTCTAGTCAGTTATGTATCTGCACAAGTGGGCCTCAGTTCCCTCACCTGTTCAATGTCAACTGCCTAGAGTCTACTCAACAGAGTTGGCATCGAAACCATGTCTGCTTGCTGTATGCTGATCCACACAGCCTTCCTGGAACCCCAGTCACCCACCCAAGACACGCACAGAAAAATGTCCAGGGCTCACATGGGACTCAGAGTTGAGCCCTCGCCCCCGCTGCCTCTGCCCACTCCGGAGTTTGCTTTGTTAGTGTCCATCTGTCCATCTGTGGCGTCTCCTCTTTATAGCTGCTCACATGGAGGCGAGCCTCAGCAGTAACACACCGTGGATGGATTACGGCTCTGGCCCTAAGGATGATGACAGCAGTACGGATTTCCTCAGGAAAGCCCCAAGAGCACAAGGCAGCAGAGGCAATGCAGACAAGGTGTGCTGAGGACAGCCACTCAGCAGGCTGAGTTTGGCTTGGCAGGGCGACGGAGTACGGCACTGCTGAGCCAGATGCTGGCCATGGGCTGGCAGCACTGGCTTAAACTATTAGGAAGACGGACGACTAAATATGTGTGCAGGTCACTGTACACTGGGTGGGATTAGACAGTTCCCAGCAGCAAGGAAGGCAGGAAGTAGCCTCCAGATGGACTCAGGGGTTCCCACCCATTCACTGGGTAGCAGGGAGAAGTGGAAGCAGGCTGTGGTGAAGCTGTCTGCCCAGGGACTTGGCTGGCCCGCCTATGTCAAGGGCCTGAGACACTGAGGGTGCATGCCCACACAGAAGGATGAGTTCTGAGACAGCCTTGTCTAGAGGACCTAGGCTCCCTGTGGCCTCTAACCCTGACAATGGCACAGGTCGTGAAGGTTTTGCACAGGAGACTCTAAGGCACCCCAGATGTGCAGGCTGGCACTGGCCTTACTGCCTTTGCACCGCTGATTTTCAACTGCAAGTAGGCTCCTATGCAGCTTGTAGAATGCAAACCTACCTAAGAGAGCTATGAACCCAAACTTTTCTGCCATGTGCTTCTCTTAAGAGCTATCAAAAATAAAATGACCTTGGGTGGTTTGGGTACTGTGAAATGAGCTGTCTAGGCAAGTACCCTACCACTGAGCCTCATCCCAGTCCCCAGTACAACCATCTTGTTGAGAAGAGAGTCTTTTGAAGCCAGACATTCCAGAAAAGGAAGTGCTCTGTGTAGCCGGTTCCTCAGCGCTTCTCCTGAGGACCTTCCCTGTGTTTAGCCTGCTCCTCTGTGCTCCCCGAGCACAAGGCTTCCTAACACACCAACCGGGTGGCATAAAGTGCTCCTCTAAGATGGACAGGTGTGTAGGGTCCTGAAGGAGTCAGGTTATAAACACTGAACTCTGGATGCAGTGGCGAGGGTCTGAAAGCTGCCTGGGTGCATCCAGTAGTTCCTAATGTAGATGATGAGTGCCATTCTGCTCACAGCCTGAAAGGGACATCTTAGAATATGGCTACTAGGGACACCCAAGCAAAGGATAGGTGAGGAACAGATAAGATGGGCTTGGCCAATCTTCATGTGCACGGAGCTGGAGAAAGAGCATGCAGATCCCGAGTTCCCCACCAAGAACCCTCTGCTGCCAACAAGCAGGAGCTCAGACCTGCTCAGGGAGCAGCTCACGTGGAGCCCACAGCCTGACCACTAGCAAACTCAGCAATGTGTGAGCATGGAAGACACCAAGCCCTGGTGGCTGGCAAGCTGGCAAGCTGGCAATCACTTGGTCCTACTGCAGCAGGCAGCTGCCTGTCAGACAGCGGGTGTAAGCCACATGCAGCTCAGCTGGCAGTGACGTATGACTGTGAAGTACCCCTTTGCAAGTGGACTGGCAGCTGGCCATACATGCTCTTTCTAATCGGGGCAAAGTGCTCATTTGCTTCTGGTACCAGTGGGCACTGGGGAGAGGCTGGAGCCAGAGCTCACCTGTCTGGTTAGGCTGCCTCCCAGGTTCATGGTGCCCGAGCCGGATTTGTTGGTTTGCAGCCACAGCATCACCGTGGAGGTCAACTTGTAATGGGCAGTACGGCCACTGGACTTCTCCTGGGGACAAGGTGGAGAATGGGACCTTGTGAACTTGAGCTGAGGAGGGAGACATGGAGCCCCACCCACCCACCCCTCCCGATGCCAAGGCCATTCCTTTCTTATAAAATCCCCATGTTTGTACAGGGCAGAACTGTCATTGTGGCTTCAGTTCTCTGGGACTTTCAGCATCAATGATCATGTCACCCCGACTTTACCCACGTGGCTCTGGGCATGTTTAGGAGTTAGTGGGGGCTCATAGCCTATCATGGCCCTTGCAGAAGTATCTGGGGAATCAGCTGCACTGGTGGGTGAGTCACCTGCAACTGGGAGACTGGCCGCCAGCTGGGGCGCTGTCTCACCTGTACTTCCACCACGTGGATGGAATCCCAGCAGCCTTTGATCTTCTTTGATCCATCTCCAGCCTTCTTTATGAGGATCACTCCAGCAAAGCCATGATCAAGATCCCAGAGGTAGACTGATGAGACACCACCTTCAAAATACCTGCAAGAAACATGTCCATGGACCGTTAGATGCCAAGCCAAGCTCTGGGCCACTGGCCCGGATACCACACTGTTGCAGCAATGACGCTCTTAGACGACACATTAGACACTTGTCTAGGATTAAGGACCTAAGATCCCAGGGCTGACATTTTGACCTGGCCTGACCATCCTAAGGCTTTAGAAGCAGAAAGGGAAGACCTTAGGAGCCAGGACAATCAGTCTCTGAGTCTGAGCTCTGTCTCTGGCAAGCTTACTGAACTACTCTGGGCTTCAGCTTCTTCTCAGTTACAAGATCCAGCACGGTGTGTCCCTCCTCATCACACGGAGCTGGCCATCACTGCAAAACATTGCTTCCAGAATCAACTGTCACCTTACTTAACATATCTATCTTTCAGGAAGGCTGTCTGACAAGCCTGCTCCACATCACAACAGAGTGACTTGCTATAGAACTTTAACAGAAAAGAGCTGTGTGGGGGCTGCACTTCCTCCTCAGGTTCAGTCAACGCTGAAAAACCCACTGATCTGACGAAACAGAAAAGGGAAGAACCAACAGGCCATTTGGCTAAGGTCCCAAATTCAAGGGTGACAGTCAAATGGCTGCTAAGATCTGTGAGGCCAGCTGCTGTAACCTCAGACTCCGCTAATAACCAACCAACACAACTCCAGGAAACCACATCTCTTGTGGCCAGTATTTTCCTCACCATGAAATCCAATGTCTAACCTCAGGTAAAGCCCATTAGTGTAACAGGCACACTGGCGAGGCTCGGGGCTGGCACCATGGGGATGGAGCCTCAGGCTCCACAGCAGGCTCATGGTGGGCCTTGGGCAGACATGGGCTGGTGCCAGCAGTGCTTTGGCTGGCTCTGTCTCTAGCCCATGCAGTCAGGAACAATACGCTAAGGAGGGTGACTAGGACACTGAAGAAGAAAAGGGTAGCGGACACCCAAAAATGATTATTTGGGGTGGAAAGGGTGGCTTTTGGCAAGAAGAATCAGGCCAGGCCTTGGCCAGGCTATCCTTGAATTTGAGACCCTCCTGCCTTGGTCTAGAGTGCTGGGGTACTGGTATAAAAATTATTGCTTTTGATATTAAAATAAAGTATATTCAAAATTAACAAGCACCTGTGATTTAGGTCACAAAAAAGCTGTTATACAATAAAAAAAAGAAGGCATGTGCTACATGTTAACATTGGAAAGTGAGGGGCAGAGAAAGGAGCCTTTGGGGAGTCAGCTCCAGGACCTACAGCCCACAGCCTTGGGCCATGGGTACCAAATGTCCGCAGACTTTCTCCTTCCTGTGATCCGCTCAGACGAACGGTGTGTCTGCCACTGATTTGCACTGGAGCTTTCCTATGCTAAGCAGTCCCAGAGGTGTCGGTGCACATGCTGGCAGCCCAGCATTTGAGAAGCCAAGGTAAGATTCCCGCAGTCTGAGTCCAGGCTACACACTCAGTTCCAGGCTAGACAGCTACAGAGCAAGGCCCTGCCTCACAGCAACAAAGGGTGTTACAAGCAATCTCAACTGACTTAGAATACGTGAGTGGAGGTGTGTAGTTAGAATACGTGAGTGGAGGTGTGTAGGTCCTTAACTACCCTGTTGTTTTATATGACGGCTTTGGGCATCCAAGACTTTGACGTCCACAGGGACATCTTGTAGGCACCAAGGGCCAGTTATATCTTTTCTGCAATTTGACCTTGATTTGAAACCATACCCCACCTCCGTCCCTACTGCCCAGAAACAAGATACACACCAGAGCATAACTGAGACGAAACTAAAGAGTTCCTGTCCTGCAAAGGACACAGATCTCCCCTACAGTCACACAGTGCAGGTGCAAGGGCTGCTCTGCCTTCCATTCCTCCTAACTCCTTGAGGAGGTGCCACTCTGCCCCTGAATCCTAGCCTCTCCACTCATGGTTCCCTGAGGACTGGGCCAGCCTTTACCTTTACTGTGAATTTCTGGTAGTGATGTCCACCAGCCAGGGTGGGACACAACAGGTTAGCCAGTCTTTGCTGAGACTAAGTGCTGGGCGGAGTCCATGCAGCTCAAGGGCACGGATGGGCACCCACAGAACAGTCAGGACGATCACTTGGTCAATCCAGGATGCTGGCCGACAAGGGAGCTTGTGGACTTCATCTCAGGGCATGAATACTTTATCCTATTCAGAAACTTTCTGCAAGCGCCCCTGCCCGCCACAGCACAAGGGAGACAAACTATTGTGCTTTGGGACCCGAGGAGTCATGTCTCACAGGTTGTGCGACACACACTAGGGCATTCTGTAATGTTCCTGGGATGTGCAAAGATGGACTAGTCACCTCTGGGATAACTTGTTGGGTAAGACTTGGTGGTAGCAAAATTTTCTGACTTAAGTTCTCAAGTTCTGGGGCCTCTGCTGTAAGCCGAGGAGGGAGGCACAGGCCACAGCAGAAGCAGAAAGTACCTCTGGCGGATGTGTGCTTTCCTGTTCTGCCCACTTGGCCCTGTAGAGCACAGGGCCAGAGTCCTGGCCACCACCGTCCTTCCTCCGTGTACTGCTTGAAAAGCCGCCTGTACTGTTGTTCTTGTCACAGGCCCATTTCTGTGAGCTGGCTCAGGCTGCCCTGGCGGGGACCAAACGCCTTGAAAGCATTTGTCAACACTATCCAGTGACCAGTACAAAAGCACCAGGTGACCTAGGGTGATCCCCCTGGGCCACCCCTCAGTGCTCTATAGCGTTTATAAGGTGGAACGGGCTGTCTCAGCTCTGCACCCCAGCTGGAAGGCTGCCCGCTGCTCCGGGTCCTGTCTCTCAGGTACCTCGGCTTCCCCGAAGGCCACACTGGCTGTGTCTAGAGTTTCAAATGCTAGAACTGAAGGAGACAGAAATGCAAGCCCGAGGGTGACCTCCTTGTGGGCTCCCTTCCCTGAATTAAAAAACATTTTTCAAGAAAAATAAATTTAAAAATCACCCCATAATACCATAAATTGACATTTCCCACAAATCCAATTTTTTCCAAAGTTCCTTCCAGTCTTTGTTGAGATGTTGGATTTTATGTAACCGTGAGGGAAGATGCCAGGGCAAGCGAGCATGGCATTTCTCACCAGGCAGCTAGTGCTCAGCCCTTTTCCACAGTGGCTAGTGTCCATCGGGAGGTTCTCCATTGGCCACAGAGCAGAGGCCATGCCGCCAGTGGCCTGCCATGCCCGCTTTCCCCAGAAACTGGGGTATTCTCTGTGGGAGCAGGGCAGACAAGTTGAGACTCGGTTCCTTAGACAGGGCCCCAACAATTCAAGAACGGACTTGGTTCCACACACTAAGAAGGGGACCTTAGGGAACTCTCTCAGCTGCAAGTCTCAACGAGATGGTCTAATACAAAGGGACTGAAACCCGGGTGATTAGAAGGGCCATTCTGGAATCGTCCAGAAGTCCCAGCTTTGCTGGTAAGCACTGTCAGAAGGGAGGCGGCCATGGGGTGCTCAGACAGTTGTGCCCCCATGATATGGTTTATGGCTTCACTCTGCGCGTGAAGCACTAATTAAAGAAGGACCTCAACAAGGCTTTGAAACTTTACTCTTACCTACTGTACTTTGATCACGGTGACATGAAACACGGAAAAAAATAATTTTATGTGGTTCACATTTATGAGTTTTTACATAAAGGCTTTTGTGGGTATTTTAGGAATGTGCTAAAATGTTGTCTGAAACCACATGAAGCCATTGGAGGCGTTGCCCGCCAGAACTAACAGCACACACATGGAAGCACTTTGATTGGCCTTTGTACATTTAATGAGTCAAATAGTATTAATATTGTTTAAATGCTAACATGTTATTTCAATGAGGTGACTCTGCCCTGGCTCCAGGCCTGCTCTCAGGCCTTGCATGTCAACAAGACCTTGGAATCCAATGTGGCCAAGCACTGAGAAGTTAGGAGATCCAGCTGATACCACTCTGAACTCTAACTTGAGGTTCTCTCTCTAAGGACTAAGGAGAAGGGGTCCAGGAGGGAAAGACCATGGGGCTCCCACAGGGAGGTGTCTGTCTAGTCAGGTGGGAGAATATTCCTCAAGAGAGGAAAGCACAGGCTCTTCTCAGACCGGCCCTTCATGGAAAGGGAAACAACAGAGGGATGTAATCACTACACACAACCCAAATGCCAAGCAATCTGCTCAAATCAGGAGACAGGAGCTACCTCTCAAAAGGACCAGAGATGTCATTTTGGACAAGGCTGGGTCATGAAGGGGGGAGTTGAACACCCAGAAAGCCTCACAGCAGACTCAATGACAGATCACCAGGGTCAGTTGGTCTGTCTGTTTCTGTGTGTGTATCATCATCTTTCTGGGTGTCAGAGGAAGCAGACACACATCAGCTATCAGTCTTATCAGAAGCCCTGGTGGCCCTGGCTGTCTACAAAGGAGAGCAGACCTGTGGAGTGGCCTTGTAGCTGGGCCTTGAGAATGGGGTGGTTTCAGGGGAAGAAGCTGTAGTTCCCACATTTGGGAATGACAAGGTGACCACTAAGTGACATGGGGCACCGGGGGTACCTTTGCACTGGATGAGGCAGGAGGCACAAGACAAGACCCTCAGAGGGGCCGGCCATTGTCACTGAGGCCAGTCACAGGCATGCACCTACGTGAGCATATTCTCTACCTCCCTTAAGATCCTTAAATGGGATCACTGTCTTCTGAGTTCTAGGTGATTACTCCCTGAAAACCCCTTTCCAGCTACATACATACCATCAGTCACATACAGAGTCCACACCACAGTCTGCACTGCAGAACCAAACAGCAAAACCATACTACACTCAAAATGACCTACTTCAGAGAAGTAAAAGAAGTGTTCTGGACCCGAGGACTTTATGGAGTGTTTGATGCTGAGGTGTGCAGAGCCCTTGGATGGAAAGTTGCTTTGGGAACCTGAGCTGTAACTCACGCAATCTGCAGCCTTGGCCAGCCCGAGCTGCAGATGGAATGAGGAGACAAACCTTGAGTGGCTTTGGAAGCTGGCCTACAATCCTGCCTCCCGGGAGAGCAGCCAGGTCCTAATGCAAAGGTTTCATATGAACTGAGACCCAGGCCACAGCCAGGACACACTTGCTGGAGCTAACCTTCCAGCACCCTCTGAGAAACAAACTGTGGTTCAAGGGTCCATAGGGACCTCCCTTCAGCCATGGGCAACGGCCACAGGTCTGGGCTCAGGCCATGAGACTCTAGTAGACTTAGACCTGAGATAACTGTGATGCTGACCCAGGCCCACAGACCCAGCTATATCAGAGGCTTAAGAAGTGAAGCCTCAAAAATGCAGTGTGGCTTTTCTTCTGAAGCTAGATTTATTAAATAAAGCCAAGACATTCAGGGATGGCCACACACACCTAGAAGCCCATCCCTCAGAAGGTTGAGGCAGGAAGGTCTAGAGTTGGAGTGATACTCAAGCAACTTGGGTAAGACCCTGTTGAAGTAAATAAAAGGTATAGGCTGGGAGACAGAGTTTGTGGTAGGGAGAAAGAACCCACAGAACAGAGCCATCCTACCAGGAACGAGGTTCTAGCTCCCACACAGTAACTTCTTCATGTCCCTTCCTAGACCTCAGTTAATAAGAGTAGTTGGCTTCTTGGACCACCCTTCAAATCCTCACAGATGAGAAGAGCCTCCAGTGTGCCAAGATAGGCTCTGAAGCCGGCTGCCTCCTATCTGTGTGAACAACATTTCTTCTGCACCCACTGGCTACAAACTCCTGATTTGCCTATCTCCTGCCAAGAGGAGAACCCAGGAGCTGCCCTCATGGACCAGAGTGAAGCCCAGAGAACTCTAGCGCTGGGGAATAGATGCTGTTCTGACTGGTTCTACCAGCTCCGTTTAAGGGTGTATGTGGACAGTATGCCTAGAGACGGGAGAAGGTGACAGAGATCAAGAGTCTTGCTTCAGTGCCTGTAGGAGCATCAAGCGATGTCCCTTTGGCCCTCTATGTGCTGTGACCTGCCCAGGAGACCTTCCTTCAGAAACATGAAGTACTGTTTGATGTGAACAAAATCCCACCTCCACGGCCCTGAGAGCCAGTCTTGGCTACACACAAAATACAGAAATTAACCTTGGCTTTGAATGGCTGAGCTCAGATATGATACAGAAACCTAGTCACCCCTGTTTGTGTGTGAACATCTGTTTTCACCACAGGTTATAGAACATGTCTCAGTCTGCCCACAGACATGGGGCAGGTATTCTGTGGAAATTCCTTCCAGTACACACAGGTGCAATGCTCCCCTGAGCAAGCATACCGATCGGCTTAGACATGTGCGACTTTAATGCCAGCCATGCTCACACGTGCACATCTGGGCCTCGGCTGTCCTTTATGGCCTCTCTTTACAGCCTTCTGTTTTTTGACTTGAAGGGAAATGATGAAGACCTCTCTGGGAACAGCCGTGTGACTGGAGGGGCTTGGGGATCTGATGGGGCACCTACACTCAACGCTGCAGTCACTGCCTCTGTTTGGACACTCCTCAGAGAACTGCAGCTGGCTCCATGGAGCCCAGCCCTTGAGCAAGGCGACACTCAGGTGCTGGGACTACCAAGCCACCTTGATTAACCAAAGCTGCTTTTTTTTTGGAAACTCGCTTTGGGCTAGAGGCTTTGAATACATGACTTCAGAGTTAGAGAAACTGCAGGGGCCGGGGAGGTGGTTTGGTGGGCCGAGTGCTTGCTGTGTAAGCAGGAGCATGTGAGGTGGGGTTCCCACAACCCACATGAGAGCTGGCCATGGTAGTGTGGGCTCACTGGTCAGCCACGCTAGCTCAGCAGTGAGCTCAGGGTTAATGAGGGACTTTGTCTCAAAAAATAAGGTGGAGATTAATAGAAGAAAACATTTGATGTCAACCTCTGACCTCCATACATGCATAGGAGGGCATGCTTACACTCACACACACAGACACACACAGACACACACACACGCGCGTACACGCACACAGAGGACATGCACATCTGCATGTGTGAACTCATATATATACAACCCCAGACAAACCAAAACTGTACGACAGAAAGGCAGGGAGTGTGCGCAAGCCACAGGCTGGGAAGCAGGCAGCCGGGACGCTGTCTGGAATGGCTGGCTTACGGCTTATATTCTGTGCCCACACCAGACTGACTGGCCTCGTGGAACATCCCACCTGCAGGCAGAAGTGACATAGAACCTTCAGGCTGTAATTAATGTACATATGAAACCCACCAGGAAATCAGAACAGGCACGGAACATGGTGGCCAAGGAACAGAAGCCAGGGAGCAACACTTGAGGGCCTTCCAAGGGATTCGGGAAGGAAAGCCCCTGCCTCAAGCAGCACTATGGGACTCTATCCTTGCTCATCTGCCCCAAGTAACCATCTGTCTGTCCGCCTGTCTGGCTCGGGGGCAGCTCAGCCAGGGGAGTGAGGCACTCGAGAGAAAAAGCCTCGACAGTGGGGGAGCTAGGCCTGGCTTCCAGAGATGTTTTATTCCGGCATGTAGAGCTGCAGAAACCCGAGAGTGACTGAGTGCCACATGGTTACAGGAACCCAGAACTTGGGCGGAATCAAAGTCCCTGATGCTGGCTCTGGGGGATCATGTTCATAAATGAACTGCCTGCCTTTGCACGTACTCCTGTTTTCCATTTGATTTGTTTTTAAAGTCGATGAAACTCAGACAATGCACACACACCAAGGCAACCAATCCCGGGCTGTAGTCTCACGATGGAGTGAGCTGCTCAACACTACCCTCCTGGGGTGCCATGTTAAGTTCTACAGGGACTCTCGGGACCACAGCAGACACCCATCTGAGAGTAGCAGGCTGGAGGGGTTGGGAGGTGGATGGGAGATCAGAAGCTCAGTCCACTCTCAGGGTGGAGAGGGTCCTCACTAACCCATCTTCCTACTCAGTTACAACTGCAGAAAGCCTGGGTCCTTAGCTGCTCGCATCCCTCACACAGCCAAGACAGTGCTGAGTTGTGTCCCCAGGAGGCACGATGCTTTCTGAGAGCTGAAGACACAGACCTATGTGAAGTGACGGGGAGAGGACCACGATTACATGCTGGTCTCGCCAGCTCTAGAATTTTCTTGCATGTTCTCCATTGCCTAATGTTAACTTGGTTCCTCTTCTTCCTCAGCCTGTTATGGGGGCTCTGAACATAAGACCAAGGTCCTGGGTTGGCAGTCCTGGTATTGGAAAGCATAGGGCATTGAATTATAAACATCACTTGGCCAGAAGAAGAAAGAGCCGGAGCTTGGGACCACCCAGTCGGTCTTCCTTTGCTGGGCCTCTGCTCCAGTTTCCATGCCAGAGCCATGGAGCCTTTCAGAACCCTACCTTGAGCGGTGCCTGGGGACCATGCACCTCTCCCTGCAGTCTCTGTCTAGAACTGCCCTTAATTCAGTGCCTTCTCCACTGCTCAGAGCACAATCGTGGGCCACCCTGTCTGCTTCACAGCTATGCAACGCCATGGTTCAAGGATGTGCTAGGAGGGGCCACAGGACCCAGGACAGAGCTGTACTCACAGCCAAGACATCAGAATGGGAAAAGGGAGAAGGCTGGGGACCCAGGTGTCCAGAGTTTACCTGTGTCCTATACCACAGTGGTCCTCAACCTTCCATAAAACTACTTTTATTGCCACTCCATAACTGTAATTTTGTTGCTGTTCATGAATTGTAATATAAAGACGGTTGGAGATAGAGGTTTGCTGAGGGGCCACAACCCACAGGTTGAGAACCACTGCTTTAACAGCTACTGAGACTTCAGGGTCTGACAGGGACGTGCAGCTTCTACACAAGCCCCTCCTACAGCTCACGCCTCACTACGGGATAGCAGGCTGGTCCCAGAGTTGAAGGCTCACACTGGCCAAGGCTAGTCTTACCAGCAGGCTTTCCAGAGGACCTCAGGCCTCAGGCCTGTTTGACCAGCTCTCCACCTATGCAAGGTAGAGCAGATAATCACCCCGGCTGTGTCCATCAGCCACCTTCTATGGCAGGGTCCTCTGCTCTTTACTCTCTCAGTATCTTCTGCGACTTATTTCAGTACTTGTGAGATGGTACAGCATCTGTCCATTTGTCTGTCTGTAGTCCTGTTTCTGTTTCTTCGGCCTACTGGGTGGGAGCCATGTGAGGCAAGGCTGGGTCTGGCTCTATCTTGGCTGAATCTACAAAGCCTGGCCCAGGCCATGGGGTGTTCTCTAGAAATGATTGCCGAATAGCCTCTCCAGCGACCATGATAGGAACCGTCAGTGCCTGCCTGTGTCCTCGATGGACCCCAAGGGGAGATTTCACAAGAATCATTAACTCTAGTTCCCAGACAATTATCTGATCCCTTGCTATGTGGGTGTTGGCTGAGCACAGCTTAGCCTGTGACACTGATGGCATAGCTGTCACTGCGCCAAGGCCACCACTGAAATAGCCCCATACCACTCTCAGAAGGCATCTACACGGTAACTGCTGCAAGCAGAGTTAAGTGTGTATCATAGGAAGTCACCTTTACACCCAAGTTACTCAGTGAGGAAGGGTAGGAAAAAGCCAAGGTTCCCCTCGCCAGGACAAGCCCCCATGTGCTGACTCATGGAATGAGATGATGATTTCACAGGTGGTGCCTGAACCTCAGGATGGGGAGGCCATCCTCAGCTCCACCATGGCTTCCCATCTCTGCAAGGTTTCCCCAGGAAACCTCTCCCAACTGTCATTTCCAACTGTCCCAAAGGAGTGGACCTTGAGTGCCTTCATCCAGGAAGGGCTGTACCTTACAGCACATAGCCCAGGGAATGTAGTTTCAGGGTTCTAGGACACTAAGGCGACAATTTCACATACAACTGTATTGCCTCCTGGCTAGGTTGTTCAGATGTCAGATCCTGAGAACAGGAATTAGGATCCTGGAAAGGCCATCTACCAAGCACCCCAACTCCTCCTGCAGGGTTCATAGGCTTCAGGACTGCCACAGGATGTCAACCCGTTTTACTCTGTAAAGTTCTTCCAGGAAAGCAGGGTTGATTAGAAAAGCAATTACAGCTTTGAAGATCTTCTCAGACCCCAGACAGAGCAAGAACACAGGCTCCTTCCTACCCTGATCCTGGACCCAGACTCTGGCCTTCATTAAGTTTTGATTTCAATCAATTGCACACCCCTAAAATTAACTTATAAGGCCAATAAATTGCAGCCGCATGTTTGAAGGTATTATCTGCTCTGAGCTAAGAGCCAGGATCGCGAGCACAGGCAAGATTCTGGTCCAGATGGGAGTAATCAGCTCTGGAGGCCAGTGGTGCCAGCCCTCCCCCGTCCCCCCCGCCTTTTCTCAGTTAGAACATCTGGTTTGAGGCAGAACCAGAGGCCAGGCCAGATACAAACAGAGAGCTGGAATAGGGCAGGTCCTGTCTTCTCTGAGAACCTGAAAAATCAGGATGATGAAGTTGGGCTCCTATCAGCCTACTGTGGCTGCTCTGGCTGAATGAGAAAGCCCCGTCCCCAGCCATCGAGGAGCCACTGCCCTGCACCGGAGCACTTACACCAAGCTCCTCCCCAGAGAGTTAGGTCTCAGACCATGCACCGAGCTTCTCACTGTGAGCTAGACAAGGTCTGGGACTGGAAGAGCTGAGTATGGCTGCTACTGGCAGACTGCACAGCGGTCATGAGTTTGCTCTCATGCATTCCCTACATGGAGCTGGCTATATCATCAAAGACAGAAAGCTTTCTTGGGTCTTTGGGGAGAGAAATTCCAGGCCAGGGTAGAAGTGACAGAACTGAAGAGGACCTAGAGCAGTTGGTACCTCACACAAGCACACTCATGGTACCTTACACAAGCACACCCGTGGCACCTCACACAAGCACACCCGTGGCACCTCATGCAAACACACCTGGCATTTTTCCTGCAGTTTCCCAAACCAACTCTATCTAAAGCCTGGTGCTGTCTGTGCACTGCTGTCATGGGCACTCTCCAGGAATGGGAAAAGTATTATTGTGATTTTCTGCCCAGGATGGCAAAGAAAGGAGGCAGCAAATGAAGGTGGAGTGGAGATGGGATGGGTGGAGGAAAAGGAAGGCTGGAGACGTACAGTGGGGAGGGAGCAGGGGGCAGGGAGCAGGGAAAGTGGAAACCAAGGGACTTCAAAGGCAGTCAGGCAGTGCCCCAGCTTGGTTCCCCAGGTCCTACTTGCCCCTGTCCACCTGGAGGACTGCTAGCCTTTATCCCTAATTGGGAAATGTTCACAAGCCCGCATGTGTGCTAAATCCCATGGGAGATATAAGCCAGAGGGCCTGCAAGGCAGCCACCCTGGCCCCAGCCGCCACTCTGCCCAGACGGATTCCATGTGCGGGTGATTACTTCCAATTCCCTACAAAGTCAAAGTCTTCACAGACTCAGGATCAAAGCTGGGGCCTGAAGATAGAATCTAGTCTCTCCTTGGCTCTCATGGCAGAGAACCCTCAGGGAGGCACCCAGCACTCCCTATCTCTGAAAGGGTTGGTCTGGGCTGACACACCCCAGCACACTTCCTGCCCGCTCCTTCCCTCATCTTCTAAGGAGAGCTTGTAAGAATAAAGACCATGACCATATGCACAGTGTTGATGCTGTATACATGGTCTCATGGGCAGCAAAGTCATGGCATCTAGGCCCCTGTATTATTTGGAATGTACTGAGGCTCCTGTATGAGCAAGTCCAGTGTGGCCTTCCCAGTATTAGGGAGAGTACCTGAACATGAGGCTCCTGAGGCTCAGGGAAGCCCTGTGTCCTGGGGACTGTCACAAGTTGAAGATGGGTCTTTCACACACCCCACCCAGGGCACAGGGGCTTCAGTTACTCAGCTTTCCTGGGAACAGCATGGGCCTGGCCTGCTCGGAGGTGTCAGATGTTCAACTGTTCCTTTTCCTTTGGGAAGGAGTGGCTTTGCTTGAAGATGCCACGTGTATTTCCAGTGGCCCTGAAGCCTGCCTGCTTCCTGGACCCCCAGGGGACATTTTAGCAATGAGATGTCTCCTCTCAGAGGGACCCGTGAGTCTGGTCTGTCTGCCAACATGAAAAGTCAAGTACAGGCATCCCAGGGGGCTCCACAGCCCCACTCACAGGGTGACAGCCAAGTCTTCCTGTGGCAGAGGCCAACAGCAGGAAGCAGCAGCAACAAGCAGAGTGAGGCATGGCCTGACACCTGCACCCCAGACAACAATGTGGAAACTCTCAGTGACACACAAAGGTCTCCTAGACACCCTGGCAGGAAGGGCTCTGGCTCTAGGGCCACTGACACTCAATAAACAACACCCAGAGGATGAGAATCCGGGGGTGAGTGAACTTAGGTACTTAAAAACTGAGAAAAAGATTCTTTTTTTTTCTTATTAATATTTGCTCCAGACATGGGGTGGATCCATTCATGTAAGTCCCATATGTTCTTGGGAAATCCCTTAGCCTCTGATGACAATGGATGGTAGGACCCACGCGACAATCCTCAAACCTTCCCTCCAGTGAGCTTTCACCCCGGTCATGTGGGGAGAAGCTGCCCTCACTGTACCCAGACAGCCAGGCAGGGGGACCTCCCTGTCCTCTAAGAGCATCTACACTTGCCCCTCTTCTTGCTGAGCAGCAGAGTTGGAGCCTTGGGCACGTGGAGCAGGAAGAGTCCATCCTCTTACCCTTCTTTGAGCCCTTAAAAGGTGACAGAAGAGACGTCTGAGATAATGGCCAACCAAGCCTTTCGGCAGTGTCCTTGCATGTGAGCCAGGAGACAAGCAGAAACAAAGGAGGGCAGAGGGTAGAGCAGTGTGGTCCGTATCTAGACCTGGCCCTCAATGGCAGCCCAAGGCAATACATCAGAAGCACTTCACTGAGTGAGAAACACCCAGATGGTTACGCTGTGACTACTCAGAACCACCCTTGCCACCAAAAAGCAGCCTCAGAGGTCTCAAGGAGGCTGGGTGGTCTCCGTGGGCACTTGAGGCAGCTCAGCTCCTCACATGTGGAGACCCAACAACATACACTTCAGAGAGGCACTGTCCACTCCCATCTGACACTTGGGGAGGGCTATCTTTCCAGAAAGTTCTAAGGTGTCTGTGAGAAACTTCCAAAGCTATGAAAGGTTATGAAATATGGTAGGCTTTCAAATCTGCTTCTGATTTCAGAGACAAGGTGTGTGCACGGCCAGGGTGGCAGCCTGGGGACACTGGTACCAGAGCTCCTCTGCCTACCTAGACTGTGGACATTAGTCTTGCCTCCTAGAAAGGCAGTGAGCATGTCACAATTTTCCTGTCCCCTACCTGCTCACTGGCTTACTTAAATGTCAGCTACTGGTTCTTCTTCCTACCCTGCTGCCTGCACACATGCATACATATGAACGAAGGACTCTGGGATTGAGAATGTGTCCTGGTTAGCTTTTATCAACTTGACATCACACAGTCACCTGGGAAGAAGAAACCTCAACAGAGGAATTGCCTCTCAGGCTGGCCTGTGGGCGAGTCTGTGGCCAGGCCACTGTGGGCAGTGCCACCCTTCAGAAGATGTCCTGGCTTATATAAAAGAGTTAACTGAGCCAGCCACGAGAACAGTCAGTAAGCAGCGATCCTCCATGGTCTCTGCCTCTTCCCTCAATGATTAACTACAACCCATAAGACAAATAAACCCTTCCTTCCCCAAGTTGGCTTTAGTCAGTGTTCTATCAGAGCAACAGAAAGCAAAGGAGATCAGGATGATATTGTCCCCCTAGTTTGGCCATGTTCTGGATACTTCTGAATATATCAATTCATGTCTGTAGGCAGCCACACTCATGTCACCGATTAGTGACTTATTACCACTGTCTGACTCTCAATACTGCTGCAACACGAAACTTGACTCTGCCTGGACATTCGGGTTGAAGAACTCACTTATTTGAAGTGAGTTTTTATAGTGAGGTGAAATCAGAGGGTGAAACTACAGATGAAGACAGAGCATGCTTTTAGCACCACTGGGGGGAGCGATCCCCAAGGGGCCAAACAGGAGATGTAAGGCCCTTAGACACAGAGCCCCATTTTAACTGTGAGAGCTGTGCAAATGTTAAGCAAAAGGAGACTTGAATCTCCCCAGCTCTCGATCTCTGCATCTGCCTCAAGGGGACCTTGTAACTTTTCATTAAAAGGCATCATATGTAAAGCCTCACCATGTAGAACATTGAGACAAAGATGCTACGCAGATGTGTGTGTGTGTATGCGCGCACGCGCATATGCTAACACTGAACCCTTTAGGACAACATGCTGGTGGCTTCCTGATGACCGTCTGTCTGACTGAGAAGGAGCCTCTTCCTCCCAAATGTGTCACAGCAAACTGATGCAAATGGGAAGACCAGCCCATAGTCCACACGCTGGAGCCTTGGGCTTCTCTCCTAACTCCAGGGTCACTGTTCAGATTTGCTGTTTCTCTCATTCCGATTTTCTTGCCTCTATGCTAGACCACGGTTGAGCAAGGTAGAAATGCAGGGTCAAATCTCACCCATCTCAGGCTCAAGAGGTGAATTTTACAAACCAAGCTCATTCTTCTGCACCCTGCAAGCCTAATCTGGTCACTATCTGGCACTTCCCAGGAGTGTGGCAAACCTTGTCCCAGACGGGGGATTTGTACTGACTTCGTACTACTATATATCCCATACAGAACTTAATTTAAAATGAGATTCTATTGATTAAGCACGGCCTTCTCTGGAGCCTGTCTGAGTCACGGCTAAATGGCCTAGCGTTCCTGTGCAAAATGAAAGCACAAAGGAGCTGAAACAAAAGGAGTACTTTCACGGAGATGCAAGCATGGGGATCTGAGTTTCAGTCCCCCAGCACACAGTAAAAAGCTGGGCATGCTAGTGTGAGCCTGTAGCCCTGGCACTTGGGCAGGTGGTATGGGGTAAGGAGGATTCTTGGAGCTTGCTAGCCAATGAGGCCTGTCGGACTGGTGAGGCTGCTTTAGCAAGTTGCAGAGCAACAGCAGAAGATGCTCGGCACTGACCTCTGACCTCCACATGCATCCACATTCACATGTACATGCACACATGAACACACCCATGCCGACATTACACACATGCAAAGGAAGGAGGGAAGGGTAAAAAGGCTGCAGGAGACCTCAGCTCACTGTGCCCTGGCCACTGGACAGTCAGCATGGGCCCTGAGCTCCAGTCCAAACACGGTTCTTATAGCTAAGAGCTGTGCTGTGTTCTCACACACCTATCACAAATTCAGTCAGCCTGAGTTTCATAGAGGGACTGTACTTTAACTGTGCATTTGTGATTGATCAGCTGTGTTTGAGTCTTGGCTCTGCCCCTGTCCTGGACAAACTCCTTATTCTCTGTGTGTGAGCGCTACATGCTGACTGTGCCACTGTGGCATCCAAAGCACCTGACTGTTACTGAAAGAGCAAGGACGTGAGACAGCAGAGTGCAAAATACCTGCCCCGTGTCTTACACACAGTAGGTGCTCTCCCCACTTACCTGCCACAATTGGGAATGGTAACAGAGTAACATGGTCATGTCTGCATCAGGTGGCTCCGACTTTTAGCAAGCTAGGTGACCAGGCAGCAGAGCCAAGGGAGAGTGCTCAGCCCAGGCACACTCTCATACAAGCTTCTCCCCAGCAAAGCCCCAGAGCTACTGTGCAGAGAGTCACTCACAGGTCTCGGTATTGGTCGAAGGCATTGTTGGCCTCTACCTCCAGCTTTCTGAGCCGAGCAGATGGCATGGCCCCATCTTCCAAAGGAGGGTCATACTTGTTACTCCACGGTGACCTGGAAGGAAGCAAGGAAGGAAGGAAGGAAGATGGTTCTGTGAATCATCTTAGAGACACTTAGCTCCAGCTCAGCTGCCTGGAGTTCATGGGCCAAGTCACCAGGAGGCTTTTTGGAGCCTCTTACAAAGCAAAGGTTCAGAGGCTGGCAGACTGACTAATACAGCAAACACCTTAGCTCCAAGCCTCACTTCCTCCTGCGGCAAACAAGGCTACCATTTGCTACTTGTGTACTATTTTGAGGAACCATAGAAAGAATGCCAGAAGCCTTGGCCACAAATACTAGTGTTTTCCTGAATCCTCTGTGCTCACCAAAGTGGTCAGCTGGTACCCCTCGCCTCCCTGACTGGCTAGAGGCTCCTCAGGCCTCAGATAATAAGTAATAAGAAGATGGTGCTAAGTTACAGAAGCAGGCAGCAAGCCTGGACACTGGGAAATGGAGTACCTGGCTCCTCAGGGAACACAGCCACTTCTCAATACACAGGGCTAAGCATACATCATGTCTGTGAGGTAAAGAGAACCAACCCCAAAACTTGCAGCGTTTAAAAAAAAACGCTCTTTGCCACACCAGGAGAACTTTCAGTCACTGAGGGCAATGGGAAGTGTTTTAAGGTCTCCTTGTTAGTTGCCAAGGTGGAGGACTCAGGCTGTGTCTTCAGAAAGAACTAACAAGCAAGGCTGGAGAGATGGCTCAGCCATTAAGAGCACTGCTGCTCTTCCACAGTACCCAAGATTGATTCTAGCACGCACATGGCAGCTCACAGCCTATAACTCTAGTTCCACGGATCTACCATCCTCTTCTGGTCTCCAGAGGCACCAGGCATGCACCTGGTACACAGACACACATGCAGGCAAAACGTCTACACACATGAAATTTTCAACAAGTGAGGGAGTCTACAGAGGGGAAGGAGATGTGATCAACTAAAGAGAAGCCCTTCCGTCGTAAAGATGAACACGTCCTTGAGTCGGCCCTTAAGTTGCTACCATAGGGACTCCTATTGCCTTCCTTTCTCCCTGGGTTCACTAACCCTTACTCCCTTTCAACTTGGGATTAGTGTTAAGAGAGAAAAAGTATGTTTGCTGTCCCCAGCCCCCACCTTGTCCACACAGACATCTCTTTCTGGTACCCAGTCTAGCCGTGAGCCACATGAAAAGTGGAAGCTTTGGGGATGGGAAGTTGGGGGTGGCTGTAGAGGGCCAGTGTTCTCAGGGACAGTCCAGAGCGTGTATAGGGGCTGAGGAGCTGTGTGTAGTCCCTGGGAGGCTCGAGGCTGCAAACGCACCTACCCACAGAAATGCACCTACCCACAGAGAGCAGGGCCTTTTTATAAACAAACATACATATATTTATTTATTTATTCAATGTATATGAGTACACTGTTGCTGTCTTCAGACACACCAGAAGAGGGCATTGGATCCCCATTACAGATGGTTGTGAGCCACCATGTGGTTGCTGGGAATTGAACTCAGGACCTCTGGAAGAGCAGTCGGTGCTCTTAACTCTGAGCCATCTCCCCAGCCTGAGCAGGGCCTTTAGACCTTTCCATGTTCAGGTGCCTAGACTCCATTCCCAACCAAAACCAGAAACCTCCTTTCCAAGTTCAAGCCCACCCACTGCTCCCAACAGAGTTGGGGGGACAACACTCCAAGACCAGCACTAGCTTGAGTCTTTGAGAGAGAGGACCTGTGGGTGTCTGCCTTCATGGCACTCTGACAGACTCTGCAGGGTCCTTCAGTCAGGGAGTTAAAATGGAGCTAGGGTGGCATGCATGCCTGTAGTCTTGGCTGTAGTCAGACAGTTGCAGGAAGGTCAAGTCTGAGTCCAGCCAGGGCTATATAACTAGAATGATGGACAAAGGCAGGAGGAGGCCGAGGATGGGAAGGCAGGAGGAAACCTCACAAGGCTTCTTGCCTCAGATCTCCAAGGCCAGCTGACAGGTGCAGGCGGTTACTACTACTCACAAGTGAGTGAGATTTGGGCTCTTCCACTGTGGGACAGTGGGCAAGAACCCAGGCCCGTGACCTGGACCGCACCTCCTCCAACCCTGCTTCCTCTCAAAACCTCCTGGCATACTTGTAAGCAGGACAAGTCCCCTCTCCACATCATCTCCTTCACATGGCATAGAAGACCCAGCCCATGACTCTCTTTGAAAGGTCCCTGATAATCTGAATCTCCAGGACCCAATGGTGGAAGAACTGACTCCCTCAGGTTCTAACCTCTATAAGCCCCCCCCCATCCCCCAATGCAGTTAAAAAACAAAGCAACATGCCAGGACACAAACACCCATCACTATGAATTCTGTAAGTGTGTTGTTACACATTCCTCCTGCCTCACAGACTACAACGGCATTTCAAGCCGTTAGGCCTGGAGCCAGGGTAATTGTAGCTAGGGGAAAAATCCTAACATTACCCAGAATATCCTTAGTGGAAGGGGCACTCAGAACACATTTAAGAGCTTAAATGGAGGCCATCTGAGAAAAGACAGATGGACAGGAATACTAGGATTTCAAAAGTCAGGCCTTTCATTTCCCCAGAAGGCTTCTTGTTTCAGCTAACAGGGTTCAGGCAGCGCTGCTGGCAGCGGCCTCGCCATAAGGATCTTATTTAAGCAAACGATCAAACACAGGATGGAAATGTGTGGAGAAAATCAGAGGACCTTGAAGTTTCAGATCCAGAAGGGCGAGGGGAGTCAGGCTTTCTCCTTCCTGCCTCTGCTCCTCTGTGAGGCTCCCATCCCCAGAGCCCTCTGGTGCCTGGGGAGTAGGGGTGGAGCCTGCAGGGTGCCCTGGAAGGGCTGAAGCCCTGGAGGGAGGGGTGCACAAGCTGGACTTCATCCTGTCCTTCCCTGCACTCCTGCACAGCAGCTGTCTTACCTGGAGCTTTCAGGTTCAAAAACAGAAAAAACGCAGAACCAGTGGCCACTGAAACTTGTCTCAACAGCATCTTTCCCAGGAAGCCCAAACCAAGCCCTTGCCTGGTGATGGCTTTCATTGTGGCCATGTGCTCCCTGGCCTGCTGCATGCTTGCTCATCACCTTCACAGAAGTGAAGCTCCTCAAGGGTTGCTCCTGTACATCTGCTGGGGACCAATTCTGTCCTGAGCTGGAGCCTCAGCTTCACCGTGGGGCCCTGCAGTGCTGCCTAGATGCCCAGCTCTCAGATCTACCATGTCACACCTACCCAGCGGCATTTCACATTCCAACTCCAGATTCTTCCTTCTGCAGACAGTGGCCACACCTCCCAGCTGTCACTCTGCTTCCAAGCTCCACCCATCTGTACTCAGGTCTCTCCACTCATTTCAGTCCCAGGCTCAGGCCTGTCATTCTCTATCTAACCTCCATCAGAAGTAGAAGGGGCCATGACCACAACCAGTTTTCTTTCTCTTAGTTTCAAACAAAGGACATCTTCTGTGACACCCCATACTTTCAGCCTGGCTTTTAAGGCCCCCATTCTACAGCCTTGCTGTGCCTCTGACCTTTCCTTTGCCTTCACAGCCTTCTGGACATCAGGGAGCTTGCCTCCTCCACCCAGGGCTGGGGACCCAGGAAGCTCCTAACCTGTGCAGACTCAACAACTCATTCTAGAGCACAGTTGTGACCAAGCCCCCAATGGCTGCCCACCACGCTTCTCTCTCTTGCTCTGTTCTCTTTAGTTTGCAATCTGTATCACTGACGCATGTGTTTAATGTTACTATCCGTTTGCATTCCTCAAAAGAGAGACTCCAGGAAGAGAGCCATGAGCAGCGTCTGCAACGGTTAACACTTACGATGCTTCTGCATGCTGGCTGAGTGATGGCTACAACTTCTACCCTGTGACCAGAGGTGACAAGGGACTGCCAAAGTCTCCGTGTTCCTGGTAGGAACAGTGCTGGTTTAGAGCCATTACCCTTCCTGGTTACTGTCCGTTTTTCCAAAACCAACTCTCTCCAAAAAGAACACTGGTCGTGTAGTCTCTAATAAGCCCAAACCCAGTGAGCTCATCCCCAGGAAAGCCTGGGATGGTCTGGGATTCTCACACTTGGAAGTCTGAAGAAAAATGACCCCAAATATGTTGGTGCACACCTTTAATCCCAGCACTTAGGAGACAGAAGGTGAGGATTTTTGTGAGTTTGAGGCCAGCCTGATCTACATAGAGAGTTCCAGGCCAACAAGGGATATATAGTGAGACCATCTCAAAACAGTTAGTCCGTTAAAAACATCTAACCCAGGACCATCTTCTTCACCAAGTCGTTCTGGAGTTGGACCAAGATTCTTCTGCGCTCCCCTAGGGCCCCCGGCCAGCTTTGAACTGGCTGTGTGCATCACAGTCCAGCTGCTCATCAGCTACTAGATGTGTTTTCCTGGGCAGGGACCAATGTCAACTTGGCCACATGGTGATGGCAAAGGGAGGGAGAAGGGAAGGAAGGAAGGAAGGACATGCTACCCTATCGGGGCAGCTGACCCTGGAACAGCACGGCTCTTCCATTAGACTGTAAGGCACCAAAGCCCTCTCCTTTCTCCAGTGTTCAATGGAGGCACCACACATGCGTTAGTAGATCAGATGGACAGCTGAGAGGAGGAGAGAGAAGGACAAACAGACGTGTGGATGGGCTACCCGTGTGCCCCCATGCTGCAGGGTAAGCACTGGCGAGTGAGTGCTCACCTATAGGAGTCCCCGTCTCTGTTGTAGTCACACAAAAGGTAATCCTTGCCCACCACCTTGTCTCTGGCAATTTTCAGGGCTGGTCAACAGAAGACAGGAGATCTTCACACAGACTGGGGACCTGGCAGAAAGAGACGACAGGGAGAAATGTCATTAAAGTTACACCTCAATTCAGGTTCAGGTTCACATTTGGCTTGTAGTGCCCTGCCAAAATTCAGAATCTGTCTGTTCCTCTCCACATATGCCCAACGCCAGCCATATCTCTCTCTCTGAAGAAACCTGGTCATGAGTTGTTGTGGAGCATGGCTTCCAACGGAGTCCTTTCCAAACCCGGCGTGGCTTTAATTACCTGACTACCAGGGTGGTCTGTGAGGATGAGGATGTGTGTGCTGGGTATTGGTCTCTGATGGACAAAATACCAGCTCAGGCCCTGAGAAAAAGGCAAACACTTCAAATACACAGGAATGTGAAGAACTCAAAGAATAATGGGGCTCTGGAGAATTCCCACAGGCTCCCATGGCCGGGTGGAGTTTCCAGCTCTTTCCAGGCCTCTAGCCAAGCATCACCAGGCTGTGCATAGCCGGCTATATCTGCTACAGAGAGAGGTGGCTGTCCATAGCAGAGTACAGTCAGCTCACCTGCAGCTTCACCTGGTCTGCACAGCAGAAGGTACCAGGAAAACAGCTTTGTGGCCTAGGTGGGCTGGAACAAGTCACAAGGTGCTGTCAATTCCCACCAGAGCCTTTGACGGAGCAGGCCCGGGCTGCATCCTCCCAACACAAACACCAGTCTCCATGAAAATACTCCAGGAAGGGATGGCAGCCCTTGCAGAAGTGGATGCCTTTCTGCTCGAGTCACTTCTACACTGTTCCCAAGTCCTGACTTTCTCATCTCAGGGCCTGGGTTTATGGGGACCCCTGCCCCATCATTTACCAGACAAGGGGCTGCCCACAGGAGGCCATGCAGCTCAGATCCTGTATCTCTACCAAAGGCCAGAACTACTAGGAAACCCAGGCTCTGATGCTGCATGCTACTGTCTTAGGGCACACCCAGTCCAGCGTGCAGAGCACTGAAGCACTTCCTGCTCCATTGGACGGTCCGAGTCTTGCACATACATCTGCCCCCACGGAGAAGCACGCGCCTCCAGCCAAAACACCACATGCTTCTTCTTAGAACTTGGTCCATGTGTACCTGTGCACTCACCCAACCAACAGGCAAAGGCATTTTCAAAGTTAGCTTTGGCGACACCCCTCTCTGTTACCTATAAGTGCCTGCTGGGATGCTGAGCCAGGTATCACAAAGCATGCTCTTTACCTAAATGTTCATACCAGGGCATGAAGTGGGTAACCGGTCCCTTATTTTATACCAGGGCATGAAGTGGGTAGCCGTTCCCTTATTTTATAGATTACAGAGTTGAGACCCAGAGTCATTAAACTGTCCAAGGTTCACACCAACAGTCAGCAGCGAATACAGAAATCCATTCTGGGCTAGGTGACTCCCAAACTGGTCCCTAAGGACAGTAAGTAACAGTACAAAGCTCCTCCCAGCACCCACTGCAGCTCAGTTATAACTGAAGCCCTCCACCCAGGACACCCTAGCTGTGGAAGGGAGTGTTCCACAGCTTCCATGAGGCAGCTACATCTGAGGCACTGGCTGAAGTTTTTAAGTGAAATGACCCTGGCACCTATGTGCTGCCTGCCACCAAGGACCTACTGGTGTCACTGGGCTGCTGTTGGGGTCTCTTTGCAGAGGGAAAGCATATATATTGTCTTGAGCCTCCAAGTCCTCTCTGTTTGGACTCAGTCCCACTGTCTGCTAATACTGGGTAGCAATGTCAGCTCTCTTTGCACCTCAAACATACCTTACTGCTTCAAGCAGCAGATGCTGAGGGATGCTTGGGAAGACAGGCTGGCAAGAGGATAGGAGCTGCCAAGAAAGAGGCCCCATTTCTAGCTGGTATAGCATCTGGTATAGCATCTAGTTATGTGCATTTGTCATCCTGGCTGCTTAATTTGAGTTCCACAGTCCTGTAAGCCTAAATACTTGGGAGGCTGAGGCAGGAGGATCTTAAGTTCAAAGACTAGCTGGATTGTAGAGTGAGTTTCAAGCCTACTCAAATAACTTAAGCCCTTGTGTTATGAGATAATGGATGTCTAGGAAGACAGTTCAGTGGTAGAGTGCTTGCCTACTGTGCAAGAGGTCCTTGGTTCAATTCTCAGTGTTTCAAGTAACCAGCAAAAGGAACAAATAACCTCACCACCAAACCAAACCTCCAAGCCCAGCCTGAAGAGTCACAGCAATGACAGAAAGACAGAACTAGGCAAACCATGCCAGAGACTAGCCACCCCTGAGGAGCTAATCCTGGATTTCTGTAAGCCCACGAGTCCCAACCAACCACAGAACATACACTCAACTGATCCGCTACTATGGTAGTACATAGTAAAAGGACACGGGATGTGCCTGGGCAAACAAGTACCTAGGATGAGTCACGGCTGGCTGGCTCTGCCTGCTCAGGTCCCTGAAAGACAAGGTCTTAAGTTGTGTCATGTTTTCAAGTTCTGTTTGCATCAGTCCCTCTTCTGATCAACAACAATCTAGTCTGCAACAACGACCCTAAGCTTGTCACTGGAAACAAGTACAGACTCTACAGTGCGGCCAGGGAGCAGATGCCCCAGGCACGTGTGTGCGTGTGCATGCGTATGTGTATGTACCACTCAGCAGTCCAGCATCATCCTGCCCTCCCTCCACCTTCCCAACACTGGCCTACTAGCTCTCTCTTCAACATGTTAGTTTGTATAAAAAAACCCACCATTGAGAGTTGGTGTAGAAACCGGAGGCTGCTGAGTTAAACTGAATTTCAATTCACAAGGAAGGCCATTTCAGTCTGACCATGCCTCTAATGTTACATAGTGCAGCCATCTTTATTTGTTCAATCTAACACTCCATCGCATTTCCCCACATCTCCTTCAGACCCATCTGACTCCCACTTCTCTCCAGGCTTCCCTGGAGTTCCACCAATGGATGGCACAAGGACCCTAAGTGCACCTGAGCTGGCTGCCCTAATACCACCAGCAGAGACTACTCTTCCTTGTCCTTGTCAACTCTCCTGGGCTAATGCTGTGCTCAGGGAACCATGAGGGGGCCCCTAGCCAAGCACCATGTTCCATCGGCTGCAGAGGGTTCTCAATCTATGCTTGGGCCCCATGGGAGTGGGTATGGGGTCTTCTGCCTGGAGCATGCTCAGCTCTGAGCGCCAGTCAATTATCTAACCCCTCTCTCAACCCCAGCTCTTCCTGGCCCAGGCTGTGTCACTCTTCGGGGTGTCAGAATCCTGAGTTTGCACCAAAGAATGAGCCGAACTGAATGACAAGGTCCAAATACCTGAGTCTACTTTGTGCTACAGCCCAGTGAGGAGCAGAACCAGCATAAACTGTGTTTGGCTGCTCTCCACACGGCCCACGTGACCTGCCCGCCTGCCATCACCAGCTTTTGTATAGACTGTCCATCACATATCAACAGTGTTGGCCAAACCAGGCTGCTGAGGGTTTGACTTAATTTCCAGTGATTTGGAATAGTGACATTATACCACTGTCGGGACAGCCCATGCCTTTGCAATGGAGAGGGCCCAGAGTGAAGCCACCTGCCAAGCGGCAGGAACTACCGGGTATTCTCACCTGGGTTTGGGCTCAGCCCAAACACATCAAAGAAAGCTTGAACACGAGACAGTGGCACATGCCTATAGTCCAAACTACCCTGGAGGCTGAGACAGAAGGATCACCTGACTCCACTGAGTCTGGGACCCATGGAGGCAACATGGAAAAGCCAGACAACAGTGATGATAAAAAAGACAAGTATCTGTCACCATGGGATCCAGTCTATTGCCATCACTCCTTTATCCCCAGGACAGGTTTTCATAGAGACAACTTTTTCTTTAAGACTACACTCATTCACTCATTCATTCATTTCTGAGGAAGTGTCCATGCCATAGCACAGACACAGAGGTCAGAGGACACTTGTGGGAGTTGGATCCCTCCTTCCATTACATGGAACCCAGGAATCAAACTCAGGTCTTCAGTCTTGGTGGCAATGTTTTTATCCACTGAGCCATCCTGCTGGTCTATAGACCACTACTTTAAAGAGGCACACGGGGCCTGAGAAACAAGCTGCCCCAAGTCACACAAGCCAGTAGCCAGCATCTAAGGAAGGGCACAGGGACACAGTTCAGCTAGGCTGAGAGATAAATCAGAGCGCTGCTCTTACCCAAATGGCAGAGTTTCCTACTATCTAACCCAACGGCGGATCGCATGAAAGGCGACACAAATCAGAAGCTTCCGGCCACAGGCAAGGCTGTGTGTGCTGTCATATGGTTCCACTTTGCCTCTTCCTCTTCTCCATTAGTTATTAATGTTGAAAAAAATTGTTCAACCAGAAAAAGAAACTTGAGATGAACCCTTTAAAAAAAAAAAAAAAAAAAAAAACAGCAGAAAAGCCGGAGTGGTTCAACTCTCCGGATAATCTAATCCCTGGCGCCCTCGCCTTTCAGAAGTGAACCTTTGGACCTTGATTTTTTTTAAAAAATGGCCAAATGAACACATTCCATCGTTTGATCTGCCTGCTGGCTGAGAGCCCGCCACCGGAGAGATAAGGATGGAAAGCACACCCTGTCCACTCGGGTACACATGCACATGAGTGATGGTGAGCCTGTGGCTGGGGAGAGTCCTGGCGTACCCCACTCCAGAAGAAAGGGGTGGGTGCCAGAGACCCAAAAGGCCAGCAGGGGGCTCTGCCTACAACCTGATTCTTCTGTTTTCCCAAAGCAACAGAAGTGTTCCTAGAGGTACACACACATGCCGGCATCAGAGCACAGGACACTGCAAGAAACCAGACACGGGTCCAAACGCTGCTCTGCCATGGCCAGTCTCCTAACCAGGAACTGGGTTACAGCACCTGCAAGAAACTCTTTCCATACGCTAAATACCGAGTGCCTGCTGCATGCACAGGGTGAAGTGGTGGAGCTGCCACCACCACAGACAAGTGGACACACGCAGTTCTCTGACCAGCATGGTACAGCCATGGAAACAGACTAGAGATGGGAAGGTTCATGTCAACAGGACATCTCCAACTGCCAGGGCAGGAAAGAAACTAGGTGAGGCTGGGGGTTGGGGAACAACACAAGAATGACAGGAATGGTAAGGAAAACAGGAGGGGGGGCGCGCACACAGAAAGACACAGAAGGCCAAGAAAGCAAGCTGTCCTAACCCAGTCAGGCTGGGAGGACAGTGAAGAGAGGACTGAGTAGCAGTGTTTGCACCCGCTACCCACTGAGCAGGACCTGCTCTCTGCTCAACCCCAGCACACACAACAGGGTGTGGCCCCAGCTCCTCCAGGCCCCACTTCAGTTCTTCTTCACAGAACACCAGACTCTTAAGCAGAAAGACACACCATAAACCTCATTTGAATACCCTGCCCTGAAGGGTCATTATTAATACCATTATATGTACATGTCAAGTGAGAGAAGTCCCTTCCCAACTTCAAAACATTAAGTGAGCCACGAATCTGGCTTTGAGACAGCTGGCAAGGTAGTCTTGCCCCTGGATGGTTAGTGGGCGAGTGCTCTGGTGACTGAGGACCCACAGTAAACGGAGACGAGATGCCCAGCACTGACACGGCATTAGAACTCTGACTCTGTATAGCATAGATGAATGGATCAGGATGGCCTTAAGTTCTCCAAGGCTGAGAAGTTACACTCATGGTGCAGCTTAGTGTTTCAGGCTTGGAGAGGGAGTGTGGCCCCATACCCTTTTGTCTATCCTAGGGCTCCACCAGCACAGGCAATTGGGAAGTTCTGGCTCAGTTTTAGACCTTGAACATGTCATGGCCATGGCTTAGATAATTTTCTTATCTCTATGGTCACCCAGGACAGGGTTCTCAGAGTTCATCGAAAGCTCATAGCACTCTGTATAAAGCAGTATCTGTGAGTTACAAACTGTGGAGGCCCTGCCCCTCCCCCAAGTACAAATTACATACCCTGTGGGCCAAGAGGGAGTATCATGGTCACACCAGTTTTTCCCAGCTCCATGTTCAAATCAGACCCGTTCATCAATGCCAGTGCCAAGCAGCTAGCACCTAATTACTACAAAACAGACAGATCTCATGTAGCCCAGGTCAGCTTCGAATTTCTTATGTATGACCTTGAACATGTGAGCCTCTTGCTTCTTTGTCTTGAATTCTGGGATTATAGGCATGTATCACAACACCCAATATATGCAGTGCTGGGGTTGAACCCAAGATTTTATGCATACTAACCAGGTAAGTACTCCACTACCTGAGCCACGTCCCTAGCACACTGGCTTTCCTTTGACACACACTCTTTGTGTAGCCTTGGCTGGCCTGGAACTCACTCTGTAGACCAGACTGCCTCCCAGGTGCTGTTAAAAACATGTGCCACTACTCCTGGCAAATACTTTTTAATAGGTACAGATATTTTATCTTCATAAGTGTCTGTGCATTATATGTACAGTGCCTGCAGAGGCCAGAAGAGGGTGTCAGATCCCCTGGAACAGGAGTTACAAGCAGTTGTGAACTACCACTGAGACTTGAACCCAGGTCCTCTGAAAGAAAGAGCAACTAGTACTCTTAACAACTGAGTCGTCTCTTCAGCCCCACATGAACTTTAAAGCGAAGTAGGGAGACGGTAAAGCCCTGGCTCCTTTAAGCATCCCAACTCCAAATTCCTCCAACAACTACCTCCCCCAGCTGCCCAGCCCACATTCCTGGCCTAATTCAAACATTCAGGGGAAGGAGACTGAGCATGTTATACTCTTACCAAATGTTTTTACCTGTCTCCCAAACCAAGCCTGTTTATGAGACTATCTAGGCACTCCTAGCCCAGGACGGAGTCTGCCAGCCTTGGAGAGGAAAGACCTTCTGCCTCTGGCCTTTGGAGGAGGCCACAGCTCTCTCCAACTCACTTTTCTGTTCTTGTTTTTCTCCTTATCAGTCAAATGTAGGATCTAAGTAAAGGGAACATTCATCAGACCCTCCTGGTTAGATGTTCTCGAGCTACATTCTGTGGTTTCCAACAGCACCAAAGGCAGATCTCAAACAGGAAAACCTTATGAGGGCAAGGCCAAAACATAGTCTTCATGCAAATGAGTCATGTCTATCAGACCCGCCCCCTCCTCGGCTTTACCTGCTCCCTGATAGCTGTCTAAGCCACTTGTGCCCCAGAGTAAAGCCAAAGGGGGCTGAACACTCTGGTTCATTTCCCTGGAGTTCAGACAAACCAAAGTCTGGCCCTTGGTTCTCTCTCTAAAAGGCTCCTCAAACGTCAGTGTAAACAGCGAAGGTTCTCAGATCAACCCTTGCCACTTTCCAATGTCATGGCAAGGCCAAATTTAAAAAAGACAAAGCAAAACCAAAAACCAGAGCCTTTCTACAATTCCAGAAACTTAAATTTCTCATGCACAGCAGAATAAAACCAACAGAAGGCCAACAGGAAAGTGGCCCAAAGCAAAAAGGAGGAGGACTTTGGAGACTTGCTGAGTCGCCAGCATTTCGGAGGGATGGAATCTGAAACACTAACACGGAAGGGTAAAAGAGCCCTGTATACAGTTAGGAGCCCTTTAATGGGGGCGGGGGGGGGATCTGCAAGGCCTGTGGAATTCTGGCCAGCCTTTGGAATGAAAGAGCAGGGGGACCTATGGGAGCCACCGACCTCAAGGTCTGTTAGAGACCCCCTGAGAATGATACATGGCCCTTGCCACCTCTTCAGCAGCCCCAGGCCATCCCTTAAGGGCTGCAGGGACCCCCTGGCTGTGGAGCCAGGATGTGCTCTTCACCCACGGGCTCCTTGACGCCTGACAGGGAACATTCTCCTGCTGTTTTAGAGAGAAAGAGGGTATAAGAAAACCGGGAGCTGGGATTCTTGACAGTCACACGTCCTTATGCACAGGCAGATGATATGAAGTTGCACAGAAAAATAGCACGTGCAAGGTCACTGCTCCTGACCTACCATGACCTCCTCAGGCCAGCAGGCCCCACAGCAGTAGGCTCTTAAGGCCATGCTTCCATGCTGTGACTAACTGGATCATCAATCTGAAAGATGAGCATGTGCTTGCTACTGAATGTCAAGGGACCTGTGAACCCAGACCCAACGCTAGGTTCAATTCCTAGGTTTACGGCACAGGCATGCATCTGCTCCCACACAATCTCTGCCCTGCTTGTCCCCTCCCACTGCTACCTATCTTCAATGTCCCCACCTGCTCCAAGCTGTCCTTGACCTCACCCTGTCACTCAGAGACACCCAGTGTGCAGTGCTCTGGACTCCTCTAGCTGCGGTCTTCTCACTATCAGAACAGCTGTGGTTACCCAGAGGAGATACTCACAAGATTGGGCCTGGTAACATTCCCTTGTAGAAGTGGATGAAGGACACCAGACTCTGAGAGTCCAAGCCATTCCCTCACCATGTCCGCTCAGCTGCATGTAACCCCTGACCTTAGCATGTGCAGTAAGCAACTCCAACAGGGACCAGCGTGGGCACACACTGTGGCTGGGCCTGTGGTATGGAGAAGGGCCTCAACAGAAGACAGACGTAAGAGAACAGAGCTAGCATGAGAATGTAACCCAGGAAAAGGGACACCACGTCAGAGCATCCAAACAGACGTGTCATGGGGAGGAGGGGGTAGACTAAGGCAAGCCCAGGTGCTTGTAAGCCCAGGTGTGTTCCTGACTATAACCCTGACAAGAACCTGGAGCCTTGCAGGCATAGGGTCAAAGATGAATCTCCAAGAGTGTACTCTGGCTGTGGAGAGAGGGCCTACAAACAAGGAGGCTAATGAGGGAGACTCTCCAAAGATTCAAGTATCTTAGGGAAGACTTGCTCTAGGGACTCTAGGGGATGACTGCACGCACCCCCGAACAGGCTGTCTGGGTAGTGTTCTCTGAGGAAGCGCTGGGCATGAGAAGCAAGTCTCCATGGCCTCCAGCATGCTCATCCCCACAGTTCTTTCTTTCACATGCCCTGCAGCCTCAGGGAAGTACTAGAGGTACCCTTGTCACCAAGGGCTGAGCACGGCCCACCCTGGGCTGGAGGAAGAAAGGTCATTAGAGGGTACAAGTGAGAAGAACTTATTCACTGACCAGCCAGTGAGCAAAGAGCTGGCCACTTCTGACCAGGGGACCACAGTTCTCCTTCTCAAAGAGGCTGAACGCGGAAGGGAAAGGCAACCATTCTCTCGCCATTCTCATGCCACAGAATCCCAGGAAGCAAGCACTGTCACCTCCTCACTCGTTATACCAGTTAGAACCATCTGCAACTGGCAATGCATGAAGCCCTTTACCCATGTGAACTCTGCAGAGTCCCCAGAGAACAGGGACATTTCAAACTCCTCTGCACAGCTGAGAAAACAGACCCTGGGCCTGAGACAGCTGCCTTGGACTCACCTGGATATTTGGGGACTAAGACCCAGCTAACTCAGGCCAGTCCACTGGCTGCAGGGTGATGTCTCCAGTCACACAGCTCAGTTCCAGAAGACATCCAAGAGTCCCATTTCATCTCCGACCACACATCTTGCCAATTGTGGACGGCTCTTGCCTCCCAAATCTGGGGGGTGAGGTGGTTTACTGTTTATATGCTATGTCCACCTATGGTTTTACACACTCAGGAGACTGAAGAATGAGCACCATTGTCTCCTACGGGGTCTCAGGAGCCCGAGGGAGCTTTCTTGGGAACTAGGGACTTGAAGTCACAGCGTACAATTAATTATCAATGCTTACTCTAAGCTGTGTGCAAGTGGGAAGGTAAGAGAGTAACTCTGCTATAGAAAGGCAGGAGGCCCTCGGCTTAGGACACATCTGCCACACCCCCCTCCTCACACTGGCGTGGGGGCCACTGACTTGTGAGAAGGACACTCATTTCTAGCCTGGCCTAAATCTCCTGAGGGCTGTGTTCTCAACTGAGAATACTGTTCTCACTTCTAGTCAATAGTAATTAAGTAAACCCATACATTCCAGAAAGAGGGGTGACAGAGATTAAGGACAACCCAGTCTCCTCTTTGGCTCAGCATCTGTCCTTAGAGTGGCCTGCTGTCAGCTCCCCATTCTGGGCCTCCATCTGATACTTAGCCACCATCTGTAACTTCAATTTTGCTCTTAGGCAAAGGTTTCAATTACATAAAAGGTAATAGGCCCGCCAGGACCTGGCAGTCTGCAGTGTGGCAAGAGCTGTTCGCACCTCTCCTGTGGCACACCAAGCATCCAGAATCATTTGCAGAGACCAATTTCACAGAGGCCTAGGGCTCAACAGCCCAGCCTTTCAGGCGGCCTCTCCCAGGCAGGCTCTGTGCACATTATGACTGACAGGGTCTCTAATGAGCCTTAATTGCCAGCTCAACAGGCCTACAAACACATGCAGCAAAGGGGCAGGCGCAAAACACCTGATTATAGAGCAAAGTGTCTAGCCAGATGAGGGCCACTGACCCAAGAGGGTGGGCCCCAAACTCCCAAAACACCTTGCCAAAAGGAGTTGCAAAGCCCTGGGGTGTCTGGAGCCCACCCCACTCCAGCTGGTGTGGCCACTTGCTGTAGACACCTGGCTTCAGGGTCCTGTGTGGGTACCACGCCTGCCTCCATCCCCATCAGCAGTTCTTCAATGATGGAGGACAGACACCCTTGCGGCATGGAGAGGTAAAGGCCATATCTGTACGAACACTGAACAGCTGCCTACTGGCATTTTCTCTGGTGGCAGTGTCTGTATTTGGAGCCAGCCATCTGCTGGTGACCTGCAGTGATGAGGAAAAGCTATTCCTGGCAGCTGTGGGCTCGACCATGTGGCAGACAACGGGCTGTGGAGTCACTTGGGATGAGGCTGATTGGAACTCAGAAAGTTAGCAGTCAGCTGAGAGGGTCTGGGACCAACCACCTGCGTCCCCACCTTCAGACATCAACCTGTGGAGTCTTGTAGAACACTGCCACAGTTCTCCAGTGGAAAGTAGATTCCAGGACCTGAGTAGGTGTTAGTACACGGGAACCGAGAGCCCAGGACCTACACAGGCAGCTGCTACAACCCAAGTCCAATGTCTCATCTCACTGTGAGGAAACTGAGGTCATGTGAGGAGGACAAGGGCTCCTACTTTTAAGGTGCCCAAATAGCCCCCACTTCCCATTTTAGACACCAAAATAGACCACACCCTAGAAACAGCTGGCTAAGAATCTGCAGGAGCCTAAGCTGCAGTATGGTAACCAGGTGGCCTGGCAAGGGAGGGGCACCAACTGGACACCTTTGTTTTCAAGAAGTGTGCAAACCAACCAGTTCTCTGCTTGGAGCTTTGGTGCAATGCCTGGCAGCTGGCACCATAGATTGTTTTCTGGGTCAGGGACCTGAGTAGGTGTTAGCAGGTGAGGCGCTCCAACAGCCTCCAAGAAAAGAAGACTCGGGACAAGAAGGGGAGAAAGCTAGACACAGGGTCATTCTGTGACTGGGAAAACCCTTGGGTGTCTGGATCCCAACAATCTGGAAGGAGAAACTCCTAAACGTGGGAGGGTAAAATGTCAAAAGGACCTGTAAAATCTGACTCCTGCAGGCGGTGGCCGGGGTAAAGGCCAAGACACAAACCATCCGTGGGATCGCTTGGTGCATCCCTGACTCTGCAACCACCATTTAATCTGTGTAGCCCACCCATCTCAAGCAGTTTCTAGATTCAGGGCACTCAGGGACAAAGATGCTCGTTCTGCAGCCATGAAGAGCAGTGGGCAGACTAGGAAACAGCTAGACGTCTGAACTCTGTAGACACAGACTTCAGGTTGGCCCCTTCAGATCCTCAACTCGATTTGGACTGGAGGGCTTCTTCCCACTTGGAAGCTTTGCTATTTCTGGTCAGGGCAAGTGAGGGTAGACTGTTCCCATGACCACCCAAGGGCCTCAGTGGAGGCCTAATCTTCCCCAGCTCTAGCTTAAATAAGCTGAATCCCTGTCATCAAGAGCTGCCCTGCTGTGGAAGGGGCTGGGCACACCTGTAAAAACACAGTCCAGAGGGAGGCTCCGGGCGTGAGCACAGCCTCTGGGCGGGCAGAATTGAGGCTCTGGGTCAGTGAAGCCAACACAGCATCAGTTCCCATTTATTAAGCACCTCCCTGTCTCCCCTGTTGGCACTGTGGAAGTGTATTCCTGAATCTTCCAGTTACCCATGAGAGATGTTCTACTGGCCCCATCTTACAATGGGTGAAACTCAAGACCTCAAAGCTAGAGGCACCCCATACCCAGTCCTAGGTAGCCACACTCTTTGCTATAGTAGCCCTGGGGACTCAATGCTGGAGGCTGTGCCTGCTCTGTGTGTATTACCACAGTGAGAGGCTGTGCGGTTCAATCCTGAGAGAAATCACTGTCTCTTCTGCTAAGAAAGGGAGTGCTGGAAGTAGAGACTTCAACAGGAGGGTACCCACAGCGAGGTTCCTCTGCTTCCAGGTCTCAGAACCGAGTCTGAGAGAATGAGACCACTGAGCAGAGATTGCAGCCCAGAGACTTACTGGCCTAAAGAGCAGCTGCCAGAAAGCTGCCAGCAAAATTTCCTGACTTCAAACAAGGTAGCTTTCCATTCACTGCCTTCACATGCGTCTACTTTCTGTTTTCAGGCCTGGAGCTGTCAGAAATGGTCTGTTGTGCAGTTGTTTTAAGGAAGGGGACAGCGGGAATCACCACAGCTGTAACACACCTACTGCATGACAGGACTGGACTTCAGGAGGTTGGCCCTCACTGCCCCATGCTTCAGTTTCTCATCTATACCTCACAAAGTCACTTCAGATTAGGCAAGGTCATGGTGACGATTACCGGTGACAAGGCCCATAAAAAGAATTTATCATCTCATAGCTCCTACTAACATTACTTCTGTTTCCCTAAGAATAGAGTCAAATTCTAAATGTGAAAACAATAAAATCAATTCCCATGTGAATCCTGGACCCTCTCAAGAGCCACAAATGTGAAACCAGGTAGCTGACTCAAAGTAACAGGGAACAAAATGCCTGTCTGGGAACACTCTGGACCACCAGCCACACTCAAGTCTACTGTTCCTATTCTAGAGCTGTTTAGACTGAAGATGTACCACTGCGGGCTCTTGGCTCTCACTGTCTGGGCTGAACTCACAAGAGGTAAAATTAAATTCTTTGTGTGTGTGTGTGTGGAGGGGGAAGAGTGTAGCATGCACGCACACACGCATGCACGCACACAAGTGCATGTGGAGGTCAGAGTTGTCAACATCCGATGTCAAGTCTTCCTCACCTGCTTTCTATCTTTCTCTTTTCTTTTCTTTTTGGTGGGGGGTGGCTTTTTGAGACAAGGTTTCTTTGTGTAGCCTCACAGACCAAGCTGGCCCCAAACTCACAGAGATCCACCTGCCTATGTCCCCCAAGTGCTTGGGTCACCCTATTTTTCTATGGAGGCAGCACCTCTCACTGCACCTGGAGCTTACTGATTCTGGTAAACTACCTGGCCAGTGAGCTTCAGAGATCTTTCTGTCACTGTTTCCCTAGCACCTGGAACCATGGCCACCATGCCTTGCTTTTCTAAGTGTGTAGCCACCCAGCCAGGCCTGGGAAGTGGGTGAAGAGGTGTTCTGATGCTTTACCAGTCTGCTGATAACCTAGCCAAGTTCATTCCAGAATATTCCTTACAGTAACCAGACTGCCACCCTACAGAACTAGAAAGGGCCATGGGGTTTGGGGGGTACCTTTGCATGCTATACCCAGCAGTGACTGCACTTGGGATAGCTCCCAGAAATTGTCCAAGTGGCATGAGGTCTGCAGGGGCATGATGGGACAGGTCAGAAGGCCAAAATGGCCAGGTATGATTACACCTTTGGGCCATGCAAAATAAGTTGTGTGTGTGTGTGTGTGTGTGTGTGTGTGGTGTGTGTGTGTGAGATGGAAGCTATAGTGAAGGAGCCAAGCGTCTTCCACCTGCAAGCACCAGGTCTCCTTTGTCACCAGTAGGCAGAATTGAGCTTAACACTGGAGTTACAGGCGAGGCCTTCCCTTTTCATAAGTCTGGGGACACCTAAGAACAAAGCCTCTGAATTATTATAAGAAGAAAAAAAGGTAGGAATTACAAAAGAGGAAAAAAAAAAAAACCAAACCCACGGCCCCCACAGTGACTGACGTTTGCAAGCTGAGCCCTCCTCACCCTGGAGAAGCAGACCCAAGGCTATTTTTGGCGTAGTCTTAAAAGGGCAATGGATGGATGGCCTGATGGGTGCCAATCTGCAGAAACCAACTCCTTCCTCAGCTCAGGGCTCAAAATAGACCCCAGTAGAGAGGCTCTGACTCTAGCTGCCAGTGTGCAGACAGAGGCCATAGAAGGTCAAAGGAGCACCTTCCGTCACATGATCCCTGATCCTGATGGCTGTGTGGTATTTTTGAAACAACTTAGCAAACAATTTTGGCCAGTTTCCCTCTAGCACAGTGGAATTAGTATGTAATAAAATGATGTTTTGGCCATTTGCAAAGGATGGTCACTTCCCACCAATCAGCATGCACCGGAATCCCAAGGCAGCAAAGGCTCTGATGCTGGGGAGAAGACAGAGTGCTGTCCTGAACACAGTGCAGGGCAAACAGGGCTTCGGGGCCTGGCTGCCAAGCACAGGGCACATTCTGATGAGACTGTACCCAGACCTTGTGTGGACCAGACAAACCCCTCTGAAGCAGCCTGGCTCTGACATACAAATGAGGGGGAGAACAGGCAAACCCCAACATCCCCGAGAACAGCTCCCTTCCTCACTGGCACGAGCAGGTGAGCACACAGAAAAGCTGTGAGCCCCGTGTGATTCCCGCTAAAGACACCCCCGACTCCAGACAACGGAAACACGGCCATAGGTAGTGTGAGTTTTCCGAAATTACAGCTTTGGGAAGAAACTAAAAGTGCACGTGATGCAGAACCACAACAGGACACAGAATAATGTGTACAGAATGAGAGGATTCTGCAAATTTAGTTTAAAAAGAAAAAACTGTCACGTCTAAGCATGACAGATGAAAAACCACAGCAAGAGAACACGTTTAAAGTGACTTTTACAGTCACTTGTGGATCCAGCAGAAAAGGCAGCCCAAATGCTCCACACCCATGTACTGTGCACACGGGGACTCTGACACACACATGTACTGTGCACACGGGGCCTCTGATACACACATGTACTGCGTACATGGGGACTCTGACACATATGTGTACTGTGCACATGGAGACTCAGAACCAGGCCATCACTCACGTATGGCTTCTGCAGCATGCTGGCATGCTTTTAATGAGCCATGCTTCACTGGACCCTAATCTGTTGAGGCGTCACGCCCCATTTCCATCCTGACATCCATCATGCTTCAATTAAAAATTAGTAAGCACCCCAAATCCCAAACCCACTCTCTGAGAGGGGTCTGTGGTCCAGGCGATCCCAAGGCTAGCTCCACATGACGCAGTACCTTTCAAGACACACCATGAAGCTATGAAAGTTAACCCTCAAAGACCTGGCTCTAAGAAGGGAAGTCCTTCATGCCCCATAGAATATCTATGTGCAACAAGTTGGCAGTTTATGCCTCTGATCCCAGTACAAGGAGGGCTGAGGTAGAAGGATGTCAAATCCAAGGCCAATAATAGGGATATATAGCCACACCCGGTCTCAAAAAAAACAAGCAATAAAATAAAAATTTTCTAGAACATTCCTATGTCTAAACATCTCACATTACCAGGGAATCAAGTTATTCAGCATGGTTTCTACACACAGAAACCTGGCACATCATTAAGACATGCCATGCTCAGTCTCTCTTCCTGGGTGACCCCACACAAAGGTGACCCAGGAGCCAAGTACAGAACAGGACAGACCCGCATTCCTGATGCCATCTGGCCACACCACCCCCTGCAGCCTCAGTTTCTCAAAAAGGTGGGTTGGGCATGTGAACCTTCAAAAGGTTATTATAAAAAAATCAGACGGAAATTCTGTGCTCAGATATAGGCACACAGAAGTATGCAAGGTTTCCATTACTGTGACCAAATTCCTGCCACAACTTAAGCTAGGACACGTTTGTTCTAGCTTGTGGTTTTAGAGCTCTCTCTGTGTCCATGGTCGGTTGGCTCTGGGACACTTGGGTCTGTGGTTAGGCCAAACATCAGAACTTGTAGTGTGGCGTGAAGCTGCTCACCTCACGCATGCAGGACCCAAGGAAAAGGGCCCAGGGTCCCCACTCCTCCTCCACTGTCTTGCCCACAAGGCTAACTTCCTTCCACTCGGCTCGACCTCCTAAAAGTTCCAACAGTGCCATCTGCAGAGGATCAAGCCTTCCATGTATGCAACCCTTTGGAGGTCTTTAAGATTCAAATCCTAACTGTTGGGCACACTCAAGTGTTAGCTCCTACCCCAAGCCTAGTTTCCCTGTCCCTCTCCCCTTTCTGGTCAAGTTTTTGTAGAAGACAGTGAAAAGAGGAAGTGAGCTCAGGTGCCAGGACAGATGCAGTTTGTGGCACTTCGCCCTATGTCTGAGGTGGAACCCTGACCTGGCATTTGGTGGAGGGCAGCTCTCAGCCTCTCCTTCCTTCCCTATCCTGCTGCGATTCCTCCCTGGACCTGAGGGAAGCTGGCATCTGCAGCAAAGCTAGACATATCTCAGAGATGAGTGATGAGGGGGCCCCAGGGGAAAGCCGCAGCTGGAGCTGGAGCACGATGTTTCGGTTGCCATAAGAACAAAACAGCCCGCTCCACATCAAGAGCCGTCAGAAATGTGTGCTCGCCCGGCCGGCGTGCCTCCACAACAGCATTATTTTAAAACCACAGTAATAACTGAGCCGACCATCAGCTAAGCCCAGTTTCACACAGAGTTTAAAAGGCAACTCTCAGAGCTGAGCAGAGGGGGCCTGGTCACACCTCCAGCCGTGGCCTCCCTCATCTACACAGGAGCAGGCACAGACTGCTGACCAAGAAAAAGTCAACACTTCCCAGAGTGCACTTGGCAGAGCACACAACATCCAGAGAGCAGTGGATGGGACAATCTCTACAGCTACAAGTTTCTCTGGCTTCCTAGATGCCGCTACCATCCTGACATAATACGCTTGTGTGCATGGATACATGTGTGTATGTATATGTGTCTGTGTGTGTGTGCTCAGGAGGACCAGAGATTAGCTCTTTTATACCCACTCTCTCTTTAAGCCCGGCATGAGCCACCTGTGGCTGGCTCTCTCACAGAGCTACTAAGCTCCTGAAACCATCCCCCACCCCAATTCCTGCTCACAACCCCTCTCACACACCTGCTCACAGCTGGAGCTTCGGGCCTTATAAACAGAGATTGATGCACAGGGGACTTCCAGGCTGCTGGGAGTTTTATCTGGGATTGATGGAAATCTCCTCCTATCAAATTGTTTTCCTGGTGAGAATGTTCTCAGTCCCAACAACAGAATCAACGTAAACGAGCAGAGCAGACGAACGGTCGAAACCCCTGCTTTAAGGGCTGCCTCACTGCTCCACAGCCAGGAAGACACGGGACACAATGGAAAACGCAGACGCGGTTCCAGAGCCCCATTAAATCATTTAGGTAAGCTGGAAGGCCTCCGGGGTGGATTTCAATTACTCCTGTGGCTTTCCAATGTTGTACTTTCATATTTTCAAACAGTACCTCAGTGCCAGCTCATCCGCAGCATCAGTTTAAAGCCCATTAGTTTATATGTTTAAATTTTAAAAAAGTTTTAAAAAGAGCTGAATACTTTAAAAACAGATGTAATAAAACTTTTTGTTGTTAAACCTTTCAGACTAGAAAGGACACTGCTGGTCTGGGGCTGGCTGAGGAAGCTGGCCCAGCGTGGGGGCCTGGGTTAGCTACCTTTATGGATGCCTGCAGAGGGGTGACCCAAATGCAAGCTTCTAGAAACTATAGCAAGGTAAGTCGGAGAAGAGGTCATAATAATTAACTTTATAATCAATGTGTGTAGTGGGCTTTATCAATACAGATGGGCTCAGAGTAAGACCACCATATGAAACTCATCTCTGTAGGAAGAATCTCAGAGCCCAGAAAATGTTTCCTGTGTTTTGAATTCCACACAAAGAGCCCAAAAGATAGCAACTGTGTACCTCACTCGGCTTGAGTGAGAGCATATGAGGTGGGTACGCACCAGGTCGATCAGGTCACTGAGGTTTTTCTCAATCTGCTGTGGAGGCAGGCGCCTCATCAGGTCCAAGGCGCAGTCCAGCTGCTGATCGCTCTGTGGAAGAACAAAGAAAAGCATCTAAGTATTTCCGTCAATACTAAGAGCTCCTGTGAAAGGCTTTCATCCCTTCAGATGCTGCTTGCTCAGGATACTCTGAGACCCTAGGAGTCCCGTGGTGGACCCTCTGCTAGGCATGTATGGCCTGCAGGCTAGAGAGATGCTGTGCCCTTTACAGAGCAGCCTGTCTGTGTGAGATCCTGAATGAGGAGAAAGCAAGACGGCAGCCCACCTAGCCCTCCTAGTCGGCAGAGCTGGCAGCTACAGGTGCCAACTCCCAGGCTAGTTCTACAGTAAAAAGATTCTTGGAGAAAGTTACGGTGACTCTGCTCTAAGCTGAAGATGAACACCATCATGTGACAATGCCAGGCCAGGGGACACCATCAGGTGACAATGCCAGGCCAGGGCTCTGATAACTATCAGAAAGAAGGAAGCAAAGAACCTGGGACCAAGGTGCACAATGAGATTACAAGTGCATCATTCAGCGACTACAGAGCTTCCCAGGCCTCCTTGCAAACTGGTCTAAAACCTGAAGCACTGAAAGTCAAGAGCTTGTGGCAGGCAGGCAGGCGACTGGCTGGAAAAGCACCTGCCACCAACCAGGACTGACACAGCAGGAGGAAAGGACTGACCACTCACGAGCTGTCCTTTGGCTTCCACATGTGCACCTAGGCATATGCACACGTGCACAAACACAAAAAAAATGAATTAACTTTAAGAAGGCTCACTCTAGCTGTAAAATACAGCAGTGAACTATGCCACCTGCTGCCGAGTACTGGGGGCTAACCCCACTCTCGTCCCCTGAGCACCTTTCCGAAGTTAAATATGGTGTGCTGCTTCATCCCCTAGTGACTCACACCGATCACCACAGATACACAGAGAGAATCTAAGGGCAGGGGTGAGGGAGAGGACGAGGCTGAGGGAGGCAAGAGCAGTGAAGAGCAAAGGGAACTTGGTGCACAGCGGGCCCAGCACAGAGAGTTAGACCTGGGACTACATGAGGAAAGTGTGCCTGGAAGGACCGGGCGGGGTGAGGGTGGGGTGGGTGTTCTGAGGGCAGGCAGCCATGGAAATCCCCAGCACCAAGAGGCTTCAATTTGTATCTGATACCTGCTCTGGTCCAACTCAGTCAGGACTTTTGAAAGCCCCACATGAGCAGGCCAAAGAATCTCAAAGAACACATACAGGAATCTTCAGAACACCACAGTTGGCTGTAATGAGCCACAACCATCGACTCTACTAACCACAGCAAGCATGGGGCAGAGGCCTACTTCATATCTACCACAGACATGGCACAGAGTTATCTGGAGCCAATCCTATTTTCACATACACATACATGGCAGATTGTTAAAGAAAAAAGTCTGTTCCTTGCTCAAGATCGTTACACACGATCATTTTCTCTCAGAGAACAAACTGCAAAGAAAACAAAGGCCCTGCTGCTGCTTTTGTTTAATGAGGCATTCATTCAATCATCCAACTTCTTGCTTGTACCATGCACTTTTATGACATGATGTATCAGCGAAGCTCATACGCACAGATCTGGCTCACCGGCACAGGAAGCTAGTGTACCATGCCGGGTACAGCAGAGAGCTCACTCACACAGAAAGCACCTCCATTCTTAGCCTTGGGCCAGTTTCTTCTCCTTCACCTGCACCAGACTCCACTGTGCACGAGATGGGGAAAGGAATCTGAGTAACCTTCTCAGAGAGGTATGGTGACTTGGGGAATAACGTATATGGGTGTCAGCACACAGCAGCAGTACGCGTTTACTACCTGGAGCATCTTACGTAAATATTGTTCGGGCCTCACATATGTAAAACAGTGATCTAAGGGGCAGAGAGATGGCCCAGAGGTTAAGAGCATGTGTTGCTCTTTCAGAGACGTTGCTCTTTCGAGACCAGCATTGTTCCCACACCCACACCACCTAACTCCAGCTCCAGGGGACCCTCTTTAATTCTGACTTCTGGAGCACTTGCATGTATGTACACGAGAGTGCACGCGTGCACACACACAGACACACACACACACAGACACACAGTATCACTGTTTTATAATACTCCCTCCTATCTTACTGTGGCTACAAACCACCACAAGGTGGATCTTGGTTTTGCTCACCCACAGTGAAACCCTGGAGTGGGAGACGTGCTCAGGTGGCAGACCAATTGCCTAGTGTGTGCAGGGCCCTGTTTCAATACCCAGAATAAACCAAGCACGGTGGCACAGCCTGCAATTTTAGCACTTGGGAGGCAGACAAGAAGCTCACAAGTACACTGTCATTGTCACCTATGTAGTAAACTCAAGACCATCCTCAGACACATGAAAGTCAAGGTGGCTCAGTGGTTAGGAGCACATGCTACTCTTGCAAAGGACCTGGGTTCAGTTCCTAGCACCCAGGAGGAGGCTCACAAACGGCCACGACTCCAATAGAAGGGCATCTAATGCCTCCGGCCTCTGAACATGCACATATGTACACATACATGCATGCGTTTAAATACAGTAATTTTAAACAAAGACTGGAAACTCTAAATGATTCCATTGGAACTAGTGTTTCTCACCCAGAGATGATTTCTCTGGGACTAGCCATTCCCACCTGACCTGCTGCTCCAGGACGCATGAGAGCGCTTTGCCTGTCCTGACAGGGGAAAGGGATGCTGCCGGGACTTATAACTGGGGTCAGGAATCCCACTCAACATCTAACACAAAAGACAACTTCCCCACAATTACCTGTCTAACTAAGTCAGTTTTGATTTGATTTTTGTCGGGGGAACAGGGAAGCTTGTTCCTAGTACCCAGGTCAGAGCAAGGGCCCTCTTCAGCAACAGCAGGCATGCATTTACCCATTAGCAACCTTCCTCAGAATGCTAAAGAAAATGTCTACATATGTGAGCCAAGCTCATTTACAACTGTGACATTGGGACAGTGAGAGGGTGAAGGCCAGCATGCAAGAGTACCATTCTGATCTCTGGGCAGCCTCTTCAGACCCCAAACCCCAGTGTGCCACTCCTCAACCCCAAGAGGCCTCTTCAGAAGGCCTTGCTTGCAGACTGCCAGACTGTACCCACTGGCAGGCCAGTCCTACCCCACTGATCTCACTCCGTCTCACTGGGTTCTGTGCTGTCCCAATCCATCCTAACTGGAAATGTTTCACAACAGATTTCTGGGGCTAAGAATGTTTAACTCTCATTAGGTTAGGAAATGACTAAATGCTTCCCGTAAGTGAAGCAACATGGGAAAGCCTACTGACAGCCCGTAAAAAGTTAAAATTAGAGTGGAGTGGACTAGAGCCACTCACTAGGAGTCACACCGAGCTTGGGGGTCCGAAGGGAGCATCAACAACACCAAGAAAACAGGGTGGTGGGGAAGGGTGCCCTGTGGACAACCCAGGAGACACCCACATTTTCATGAGGTCCAGAAACAAGTATGGGTCCAGAAACTTGTCTTCTATACATAGATATATATGCACCTCAAACTACTACAGCAGCCTAAGAAGAGTAAATACAGAACTCATAACTGTGGGAAGAGTTACATAGGCATCAGGAAACAGAAGTCAATGTTGTCTGGGTCTTGCAAGACACACTGTGAAGTTTCAAACTGTGCTAAACTGTTACTTACATAGTCAGCAGATAGATACATACATGCATATATATACACATACATATATACATATATACACATATATATCAATATTTATTTTATGTGTATGGATGTACTGCCTGCATGTATGTCTATGCACATGACTGCTGCCAATGAATGTCAGAAGAGGGCATCAGATCCCATACAACTGGAGCTACAGATAGTCGTGAGTCACTTTGTGGGTTCTGGGACTTGAACCTAGGACCTCTGAAGAACACATGCTCTTAACTGCTGAGTCAGCGCTCCAGCCCCTAAATAAAGTACTAGGAAGAAATACCACAGGAGCAAGTGAAGATGGGGTGCAGCTGAGGAGGAAGTCTTTCCTGTGGCTAGATGTCTGTGTGACTTCAATCTGTGCCTGGCTGTGGCCTGCATGCCCTCTGAGATGCCTCCTAAATGGATGTCTCCTTCCTAAGGGCAGGTGTATGGCTGGGACCCTCTGCCCTGCCTATCTATAAAACCACCCTTCTGGATTCACTAGTCAGTAACTGCGCATGGAGCGCCAACCTTGGGCCAGGCCCTGAACTTGGCCTGAGGCATGAGATTTAGTCCCAATTATCACAGAACTGACCAAACAGCCAGGCACTGGGGTATGAACACATGATGGGGACACAGCAGACGCAGTGGTCCCCTTTGTTCCTGCACCCATCTTCTTAGGCGGCCCTCCCTCACAGTTACTTCTTAGTTTGCAAACTACAAGCCCTTGATTAAAATGGCTTCTTGCAAGTGCCCTCCTTGAGAGAGCCGGCTTTCTGGTGGTCATGGGATGGGATGAAAAATAAGTCGTCAGAGAAAGGCCATTCCACCGCACCTTCCACCGCTCTCTGCCCACTCAATTAGTCATTCAAAAGTTATTTATTGTTGCCTAGGTAACAAGCTCTGTTTTGATGCTCAATAGTGAATATAAAGTCCCCGGTCTTTACAGAGCTTACAGTGCAAGGGGAAAAAAAAAAAATCAAAATCAATTAGGAAAAAACCCTGCACTGGAACAAGAGCTGGAGGGTAGGAAAGGATACGGGTGCCTCGAGGTCCATCGGCCAAGACAGGAGGAGTTTGGCTTCTGCTAGCTTTCCCATGACTTAAAAAAAAAGTCACAAAACTGCCTAAATCACCTGGCAACAAGTAAAATAATGTCTATTTAAGTGAGAACTAACAGAGTCAAATCAAATAGCACAGGCTAAAATAATCGGAGAGTACAGGCGCCCGAGTGTTATCCAATTATCTGCACATGGCCAAACCAGCCCTACTAAATATATACGGAGACAAAATTCCCGAGGAAATCATCAGCAAAGTAAGCATCATGAGTTTCTGTGCAGGGCACACCAAGAGCCAGGCACACCCTGGCTGTGATAAGCCCCAGCTGTGCACTGCACACACACTCCCCAGCAATGGTAAGGCTGGACATAAAGCCCACTACTAAAGCCAGAGGACTCCTAGGACATGGGGGCAGGGGGTGATTCTGTACCCAAGGCAGCCCCTGGGGGCCTTGCAGGGTCACAGTGCACCTCCACAGTATACAAGGCAGAGAAAGGCTGATGAGACCTCACCCTGCTGCTCTGAGGGCCAGCACAGCACAGAAGGGGCTGAGCCACCGGTCTGGAGTGGAAGGTGACTGGGCCTTATGAGTGACCTGTACTCAGTTACTCCCAAGCTTCTCCCAGGCAGCTTGCTTAGCTTGGAACAAGCTTAGAGCCCCATCACCCCATCAGTGTGGCTCTTGTCTTTTGTCAGGGGGAAGGCTTGTTTTTTGTGCTATCTTCTCTGGATTCTTTAAAATCCACTGCTCTGTGTAGGTTTAGGAGCTCCTGAAGAGTCCACAGAGGAATGTGACCACCCTGTGTCACTGGAGATTGATTTCCCAAAGTCAGTCATAACTAGGCGCTCTACCCTACCCAGCATGCCTGGTCAACCTCCCTGCTACTGGACTCACATGTGTCCACAGCCCTTTCTTCTCGGAAGTGGGGTGCGTCTTGTGACTGCTTTGGCAATCCTACAGCAAGCCTGACCTTGAGTGACTTCTGAGGAGAGAGGAGACTGGCAGCTTCTCTCCACAGCAAACTAAGTTTGGACCTTATAAGACAGACAGGCCCCTAAACCCCAGCAGTATGTCTGGCTCCCACTGTGACTACAACGACACAAGCCCCTGAACCAGAATGGCCTGGCCAGGGTGTCCCTGAGCTGATGACCACAGAAACTACTCTGGAGGAACTTTGGAGACACTAGGGAATCTCAGGTAACCTTGTTGGATGGCAGTAGCACACAGAGTTTCTTGCAATGACCACTGGGCGGCAGTCTCACTAGATGAGCCTTGGGCAAAAAGACTATCAAGGGGCCTTCTCCTCAGGCATGCTCAGAAGGCTGCAGAGTCAGCAGTTAATAGGCAGAACAGACAGGAGGGGGGTTGAAAGGCTCAGAGTACATATAGTCTGGGCATCTTTTGAAACATGGTGTATGTAACTCCAGGGAAAACTAGGAGTTCACACTACTAATAGTTCTAGGTGGAGGTGGCCCGGGTCCTCCTGACTGGTTGGGCAGATCTAGACTCTGGTGGCATCTGTATGTAAACAGAGCCTGCAGAGTTGGTTTACATTCCAGAGAGGTTTAGTGAATACTCACTTCACAGACTGCACAGGGGTAAGCTGCTGGCGCCTGGAGGCTGGGCTGACTTACCGCAGACTTGTGGTGTCTCACTTGACCAGGACTGGCCTCCAGGACGGTCTTGTGACCCAGTAAGCAATTGTTTAGCAGAATCTGTTTTCTGCCTTGGAACACACAACAGTTTGTGCTGGGGGCTACTTGGGAGAGAATAGAAGGCAAACCCAGCCTCCACGTCAGATCACTCTGGAAAAATGCCATTTTGGTTTAATAAAATGAAAAGTGATTTTTCTATTGAATAACTGCCCCTGGGAGGCACACTAATGACAGTGGCCCAGACACAGTGTGTCCTCAGGGTGGCAGTGGTTTCCATGGAAAATCTACTGAGGGGACAAAACAACATCTGCTTGGGCAGAAGGTACATCCCTGAACTTTGGGGTCTCCTGCACACTATCACAGATGGGTCAGTGACATCTTTTACAACAGGCTACAAGAAACATCACATGACACACCAGGAGCCATTTAGCACTGTCCTGGATCATGCAGACATCCCTAGACGATGGGAATGTCTCAGGAAGAAAGGAGCTCAGGTCCCTGAATGGCCTGCCAGCTCATGTGCAAGAAACAATTCCCTGTTTTACCTCAGCAGAAAAAATGATCCCTTTAAAGCGAGCAGCATAGTGCAGAAGCAATGTCATTGTAACAGTGCCTCCTTCTCACACTGTAGAATTCTCAGTGGGGCATAAGGACATGGCTTCTCTGCCAGGACACACTCTGGGTACTCCAGGGCAGCATTCTTCCCTGGTTTCTGTCTAACTTGACCAGGCTTTCCACGTGGGCTGCCAAGGGTCTCCAGGAAGGAGAGATATCACTTTAGGTGCCAAGTTACTCCGCATCAACTAAGAAAGATGGACCTGAAAGCCAACATCCGCCCCACAGAACCTCTGGCCTTATGTGCCATCGAGCAACAGTTCCGTAATGCTGCAGTGAGGAGGACAAGGGCAGACTAACTCCACAGCTGCTGTTAAGAGGTCCTCCCCAGAGCACCTTGAAGCCGGTCCCCGATGCCTTCTCATCCATCTGTTCCACAGAGGTTCAGCTGACAACAACTGACTACTTGAACCATCTCCCTATTGCCTGATGTTTCCAAGGCCACCTGAGGTTATCAAAACTGTACCAATGTGACAGGCTTAGAGGAGTCCCAAGACGCCTAGACCCAACAGTGAGAAGTTCTGTGCTTCTCCCGGGACGTTTAATCCAGGGGAAACTTAGCAACCTGCACACAGCTACTGTCTAGCTCTACAGCTACAGTCCATGGGAACCAAAGTCTCCACACAAGCCGCCCTCAGCTGTGTTTCTGTTTGCAGTATCAGCTCCCACCCGTAGGACTCAGGGTCGTTTCCCCATGACTGGAATGTACTCTGCAAGGCTGGTGGAAAGGCAGAGCTCTCTGAAAGGAACAGGGCCCCAGCATCTTCAGGAGGCACAGCTGTGTTGGTACCTTTTGACACCAGACTCCACATGCAGTAAGCAAGTCCACTTGTGGGCTCTTCTACCTCTGTACCTTCTTGTACCCTCGTCTTCAACAGATGGTGGCCACCCACCCATCCACCACACATCGGTTCTGTGTGCTTAAAACTCACCCCCACCAGCACTCCTGCAGGCGATAGCTGCCTGCTTTCATGCCTTGGACTTACTAAGGCAACAGGGATGGCAGAGGACAAACACACAGGTCAGATGACAACAGTAAGTAGGTGGCTCTGCCACACTGCCAGCACATTCTCGGGCCTGCTTATGAGCAAGCTGGCTGACCTGGAACAGAGAATCTCTTGAAGGAGCAATTTGATCACCTGTCCAGGCTTGAAAACAGAGCTGTTACACTGACCAGGGTCTCAGAAACTTTCTAGCTCAGTAGATGGACAACTCCACAGCAAGTGAACCAGGACCCAAACACAAACGCTGTGCTTACCATCTGCTTACAGCTTAACTATAAGCAGAAACTTGAGGAGGAAGCTGGGCTGGCTTCCTCCCCACAGTACCTTACAAGTTCTGTGTCGGGAGGGCTGATGCAACAGCATCTAAAGGCCTGAGCTCACTGGAAGGAGATCAGAGAGGAGAGGAGAGGAAAGCAGACGGACAGGCTTCAGGCCACTCAAGAGTTTGCGAGTGGATTACTCGCTGTGCTCCCCAAGGCATGGAGGTGTATGCCTTTAATCCAAGGCTCTGGAGGCATAGATACTCCATGAGTTTGAGGCCAGCCTGGTCTATAGAGTGAGTTCCAGGGCACAGAGAAACTTTGTCTTAAAATGAAAAGAAAAGAAAGGAAAGGAAAAGAAAAGAAGGGAAAAGAACCAAGTCAGTGTGCAAACCAATTTCAGAAGAAAAGGGAAGGAAGCAGCACTGCATGTCCTGCTGGCACTGAGGAGTAGGCCCATGTCCTGGCGAAGGGGGTGCCAGTTTCACAGGTGAGTGAAGGCAGTCAGAAAGCTCAGGTCTCTTGGCTTGGAGCCAGAGCACTGCGACACTGAGACAGAGACTGGCCTCCATACCCAAATGTTCTACAGAGGCCACTAACCAACAGTATCCAGTCTAACATTCACCTCCTGTGGCAGCCTGCTGGCTCAGAGAATCAATCAACAGTGCCGGTCTTCTCCCAGGCGGGGTGGGGTGGGATAGGGGAGCAGTTCCACCACCAGTCTGTCTCCTTGGATTACAACCACAGTCTCACACACCACTGACAGGTGATTTCTTAAAAACACTAAAGCTTTTTGGAGACAGTGTCTCTGGTTGATGGTTTCCTGGCCCCTTTAGAAGAGTCCACAGGGCGCCATCACCTATGGTCTGTTCATTAATGGTCTGCAGATGTCTCCAGCTGCTGCCTCTGCATGATCCTGGCTGGTTTCATGTAACCAGCGACTAATCCCTCCACTTTGTCAACTGGCAGCTAGACACATAATTAGGGGCAATCTCAAGATGTCTTCAATAGATGGCATGTGTGCTGTCCACATCTACTTCGATGGTATGGGAAACTCAAGAAGACTGCTCAAAGGCCAGACAATTAATCCAGTGTCCCTGTATTCCAAACTTGGAAGAAAACTGTTTGGAAAAAGGTTTACAGGAGAAGTCAACTCTTTTTGTAGCAGTAACAGCTAACTGACAAGAACCTTCCCTTAAACACATTCATGAGCTATCCTGGATACAATTTGTAGTATTTGGATTTTTTTAACCTAATACATTGTAATATAATATTTATCCCAATAAAGTACTTGCACAGCTTTCAGAGGCGGGGTGGGAATATGACAGATCAGCTCCCATCAGCCAACAGCACAAATAGGGCCCAAAGCAGCAGTATATGAAGAATGGGGGGGGGGGAGTCTCCATTAACCCAAGTATTTTACCTATAAGTAGAACATGGCTGTTTCTTGATTTAGGTCTAAAGGAAGGCTAGAAAGGAACACAATACTTGTGCATCAAATAAGTACTGGGTGGTGGAATACAGCTCAGAGTTCACGTAAAGCCTGTTTTCCCAACCTACATGAAGCCCTGGGTTTGAGCCCAGCACAGCAAAAAGAAAAACAACAAAAGGACTCATGGCTATTTTTAAAGTTTTTAAACATTTAACACACTTGTGCACGAGTGTACAGATCAGATCGAGGCCTCTCTATGCAACCTGCCATGCATATCCTGCAGCGGCCATTCGGAACCCTCTCCAGCTACGTTGAGTGGACAGCTAACTGCGGTCGCCTGCTGTGCTGTGGACACTGGTGCTCTAGCAGATGCACCTCTGGACTTGGTGATTTCTCCTTCTTCCCAGGCCCACGTTTGAAGGAAAACTAGACCCAACTTCTGAGCATTGCTGTCTGCTTGTTCCCGCTCAAAGGCTAGGCGCTACACTCAACTGTCAATCGCAGGTACAGAACAGCGGACAACAGAATCCTGCAAGAACCTGTCTCCGCACCCCTCCACTGTATCAACAAACTACTCTGCTGATGGGTACCTATGATGCAATACTTTACCAACAAGTGAACAATTTACAACATGCTTGCAAATTTAAACTAAGACCTGGTACTTCTCTCTTCTGCTTTATATTGTGACCTACAGGGCAAAGAGATGCCCCACCCACCCCCCAAAAAGACACTCCTGGCTTCACTGTTCAAGACCTAAGATAGCCTGGCAAATCTGTCAGAAGTAAGAGAGGAAAGAGTGTCAAGCCTATGCCTGCCATATCTTAGCAGTGGTCTAGACAAGTCTGATTCTTAATTTTTTCATCTGTTAAATACAAATAATCATGCAATCTCCAGTGCAGGGCCACTGGAAGGCAATGTCTAAGAAGCACCTATAAAGAAACCCACACCATCTAAAACCGTATCCAAGGAGAAGCAGGAATCGCGAAGACTCTCTTACAGCTGATCTGTCTGATGGCAGGCTCCAATGATTCTAAAGCAACAGCTGCCCTCTGCTTAGCATTTACCATTACCTGAAGGCGTACAAGAGCCTTCAGCAAGGGCTTGAAAAGCCAGTCACAAAGCTGATCATGTTGGCTCATCACTAAAACAAAGCACTCTTTCCAAGAGGACCTGGTGCCCCTCCATCTGCAGACACGGCTCCTCTGAGCTGGTACATGCCTTGCCAGTGAGCCCTGCCAACAAAGGCTTAGATCACCTCGCCCATCTTCTAATGAATGCTGAGGGCAAGGTTTCAAGGGAAACTGTCAAGGGAAGGAGTCAAACACCCATGAATGGGCAGAAAGGGGTAGACAGAGCACCAACCCTGGGCATTACTGCTGAGTACCACCAGGCTACTGCCTAAAGCAGCCCTGATGACGTCAGGACAGCTTCCACTAAGCCAGAAGTGGCAGGCTCCACCTTACTGCCAAGGAGATATCAGTGAAACTATAGCTATAGCTTTGTATGTGTGTGTATATGCATATATACAGATGTACATGTGTGAGCTAGGAAACCATGTTTCTTATTTTATTATACAGACAAGACCCCTCAGTGGTCTAGGACTTACTAAGTAGGCTATAGGGGCTAGCCTGCAATCCCAAAGGATCTGCCTGCCTCGACCTCCTCGCTGGGACTGTAGCACACAGCCAAGGTCACTGCCCTGAGTGTTCCACAAGCCCATGCTCCCTGTCCTAAGACCCTGCCACCTCTCAGTGACATTTCCATAGGAGGGGCAGCCAGTTATTCAACATCTGGGTTGGTACTACTGAGCTGCAGAGGAAGCAGGCAGTACCCTAGACAACGAATGATGCATGAGAGAGGTCTGCATTCAGATTTGGACCCCATCAAATCTGCGTGCGTGGCCTGGGGCAGGCCTCTAAGCTCCAAGCTACCCTAGAAACTAAGGACAGGAATCTCCCTGCTCTGTGCTTTTCTTGTAAGAGGAAATGTGGGTGACTAATACATACCTGGGAGAGTCAATGTTCAATGACCTTTACATGTGAGTCAACAGGAAACAGAAAGGCAATGAAAAGATTAAAAAGTCTCACATTTCAAATGGAAGGCCTCGGGCCATCTCTAGGAAAGTGCTGGATTCTCCATCACAGCTTGACTGAGCCTGTGCCCAGGAGACCTGGAGACCCATGAGCCTGGATGGTTCCAAGGACAGATCAAAGGGATGGACTACCTTCCTGACCTGGACTGTACATCTACATGTACCTAAGAATGGAACCAGGGAGGCCAGGAGAACCAATATCTACAGACCCCAACACTCAGTTTCTCGGGGTGGCACTTCCCATCCCAAGGCAGATAACCTTTCATCCAGATACATATGCCCCTATCGACAGCTTTCACTAATGGTAAACAACCTTATTTGGAGATATAGGTACGTGTCACAGGCCAGCAGTTACAAAGCCCTGAACTAGAGCCCCAGTGTTGACCCCTCAAAAGCTGACAATCACATAGCTTTCTGTAAAATGCTGCAGGCCTCTGAGAGCAGGAAGAGAGACTGAAGAAAAGGCTGAGGCCTGAAACCCCATCACCTCTACACTGTACATTCTTAACATACAGATAAACATGGCTGTCAGGGCTACATGCAACCCCACAGAGAACTGGGATACACATAGAACCCCTCTGATCCCTAACTACACACAACCCCACCAAGCACTGGGAGACACTTTCCTAAACAGCATAGGAGTAATTTCCAAGAAAGAGAACACACAGTGCCTCAAGTACTTCTACCTCTCGGCCCCGTGAATGCCTGAGCTGCCTGGGCACCCTCTGCAGTGTGAGAGTTGGTGTGAAAAAAGGAACTCTACATCAGGGGACAAGTCACAAGGGCAGCAGCGTTACTGTCACAGCAAGATGCCTTAGTACTGCAGTGTTAGAAAGGCATCTATCCGGGACCTCCATCAGCACAGAGAAACAGAGACACTGCTACCCAGAGGCCTCAGCAAAGCCAGCTTCAAAACTCACTCAGGACACAAAGAGAAAACATCTTTGCTTCACTTTGCCAAGTTTATTTGATACTTGGCTCATAAATTCTGTGCCAGATAGCACAGGGCCGAGTTCAAGGAAGCGGAGGGGGCTGTTCTCAGCTTTCTGCTCATGGATAGGTAGAAGGCGTTCCCTCCTAACCCCGACTCCCCAGAGAATAACAGTGTTTGGATGGCCAACAAATGCTCGGCTTTGTGCAGAGCCCCAGACAGAGAATCCATCCATCCCTCAAGTATTGTTCTTCCTCCCAGCACCTCCCATGGCAGGAGAGGGACCGAGGCACATGGCTCCGAGGCCATCCTCCTCATTAGAAGATCTGTGGAATGCATATGGAAACCCTTGTCACAGCTCTGCCAGCTGGAATAACTGCTGGAAAGGCTGGAGAAGTGGGGAGCACAGGCCCTGACATGACACAAGAGGACACTGGGCAGGCATTGGGATGATCACTAGTAACCACTGTACTCTATAAACACGCACAGCTCTGTGCTTGAGGTGAGTGCTGCTCAAACAGGAAGTGGGGCACCCCTGTGTACCTCAGCAGTGTGATGCTCTCCGCAGCTTGGGGAAGGCAGATGTAATACGAAAACTCTATTAGGAAATGAACCAAAGATAGCCAGAGCATGCTGAAGGAAAAGAGGAAGTTCCCCAAGATGAACCCCTAGGTTTCCCACACTGGCATCTCTTGCTTCTGTGTGTCAGGGGCGTGGACAACTCCGTCTCCCATGAAATTCTGCACAGAGCCTGCGGCCATGTCAGAGGCTGTGTCTGCACCTCAGCTCTGGAACTCAGGAGTGGTACCAAGACAGTAAGGACATAGGTGTTGGGCTGGAGTCCCCAGCAAGGGCTGACCCAGGAGGCCTTCACAGTCATCAGCAAGGTTTGCTCACTTTCTTCTCATTTTCCTGTGGCCTTTGGCTGAGGAACATGACGTAGCTCCTTCTCACAGGAGGATTAATTCCAGAGCAAGGGGCAGTGTAGGAATCCGTTTCTAATCAATGATGGGAAACAGCTTTGCTCCTCAGGCAGATTTATTCTTGTGAGTCCTCTCCAAGACCATGGAAGTTCACGGCGGGATAGAGCATAGACTAGAAGCCAGTCCCCAACAGCATCAGCCAGCCCCCAGGAACCTGCTGGCCTTAACTGTCCACCTGAGATGGACACCACAACCTAAGGGGAAGAGGGGAAGTGCAGGGCTGGTCCAGCCCCATGGATGGGCGCCACAGTTTTAAAAGCATCAGAGACACCAATTCCTGTAAAGCACAGCCATACACACTTGGACTAGAACAGGAAAAGCCTGTATCAAGTAGCAGGAATTTTGAGTTAAGATCTTTGTTTCTTAAAGAATCACAGACTCTTGGGGGAATTTAGTTACTCCAGAGTTCCCTCCCTACACAACCTCCAAGAACTCCAGTCCCTGCTGATAGTTACCCAGGGAACATCACGCAGCCTGATCACAGAGCACTGGCTGCTTGGTAGCACCGCCTCCCACCAAGAGTTCTCGTCTGTCTGCCAGACCCAAGTCCAGCTATTCCAGTTCTTTGCCACACAGCATTCTCTAAGACCCGAAATAGAGCTGTCAAACTCCATCAGCGGCCATCCCCAGCTCCACCTACATTCGTGCACATCAGACTCGGAACACTTGCTGGGCTTACCGTGTGCCACTTAGCATGTTCCTGACAGAACTGGCCCTTAGAAATAAGTGTGTATGTGCGTGTGCCATGTTGGTGTGTGTATCATGCACATGCACATGCACAGAGAGATCAGAGGGTAACCTCAGGTACTGGTCTCCTTTTTGTTTGCCACTGCATATACCAGGTTAGCTGGCCTGCAAGCTTCTGGGGATTCTCATCTCCATTTCCCATCTCATCCAATCTCATCGCAGGATTAAGGCTGTGTGCTACAGGTCCTCCTGACACGGAGGCAAGAGCACCCTGCACCATCTCCCCAGCCCAGAACGTCTGCTGCAGCTCTTCCAGCTTCACTCCCTACTTTAGCCCAGACATGAAGCCCAGAAGATGAGGCTAGGGCACACCAGGGGTAGGGGAGTGGGAGGGGGACAAGGGCGTACAACTCTTCCCACAGCTGAAGGGAAACACACAGGCGTTACTGACTGGCTCAGTGAGCTGCCTAGAAAGTACTTGAGGAACACTCACTCAGGGGCACATGAAGAAAAGATACCTTTGTGATCAGTGGGCATCAGAAACGGATGCTGGCAGGGATGATGTGAGAACAATCAAACATCTCTCCTGAAATCTAACTCTCGCAGCTCCCTCCGCCCTTTCTGTACAGTGAGAAGGTGAATCTGAGTCCAGCCTAAGACTCACTGCTCAGAGTGACAACCCAGGATCTCAGCAAGGGGCTGCCACCAGACTGCTATGAGAGCTGGGCGTCAACAAGTACCAAACAGATGGAAGAGGACTCATGGGCAGTGTCTGCATCCACTCCACTGGCTTCCTCTACTGCATCCCAAAGATGGCCTACAATGAAAGTCACACTTTCAAGGTCAGGTGTGGTGGCACACCTTCAATCCCAACACTCAGGAGGAGAAGATCTCTGTTAGTTTCAGGCTAGCCAGAGCTATAGTGAGCTCCTACCTCAAAACAAAACAAACAAAAATCCACAACACTTTTAAACACAATGAATATCAGACAGAACAGCTGTAGAGACAAGCGGAGCTGAAAGCAACAAGTGGGTCACGGCTATGACTCCTGTGTGCCCTGCCTGCCCGGGTTGTATCCCAACCAGAGGATCAGGGAAGGGACTCATGGCACCCTGAGCACACCAGGAGGCCATCTGCTCAGAGACCCTGCTTCCAAGGGGGGTTGGGGGTGGGGTGGACGGGTGGCAGCACAGCAGGAATACTGCATTGTACTAAGACACAACTTTGTGCCAGCCCAGGGTGGAAGCACAGCCTGTTGACAGAGTGAGGGTACAGAGCAGGCACAAGACACTCCACTTCATTCACTGAGCATCTACCACAGTGGATGGCAAGGTAGCATGTCAAGTGGCCCGCCATCACCAAGACTCTAAAACTGTAGGGACCATTTCACCCACTCCCCAGGTGCCTTGGAAACAAATAAAAACAGAGGAAGCCAAAACTAAACACTCTGGAAATGGCACTAGATGCTTTTGGAGTGCCGGGCACGTTAGGTACTTCTAAATTAGGGAAACAAACTGCCAAGGACCAAACTGCTGTCTAGACTGCAAGGTTTTGTGACAGTGCACTGGCCCCTATGCCAGGCTCCATAACCAGGGCATCACAAGGTCCGTTCTCTTTCCTTCTAGTACCTCAGCCCCTCATAAAAGATCTGCTTCCTAGGGCCTGGAGCCAATCAGGATGCAAACCATTTTATGGACTAGATGAAATTCAGGGGAGATAGCTACAGAGTGGTTTTGCAACTAAGTTTTAAATTAGGAAGAAAAATAATTTAAGGAGGTGGACACAAACCCTTGAGTCAAGGATCCATAAAGACCTATGAGAGGCTCTAACATAAAACATCCTCACTTCAGCAACACATAACAGCCCAAAGGGAAGGCAACCTTGATTGTATGTTATGGTACAAGGATAATATAACACACTGCAACTGCAATTTAACAGGAAGTTTCCAGAAGAAGATAGATGATGATACTGTTGCCAGAAAAACCCCAAAATATAAAAGAGGTTTTATCCATAAAGGGTAATTCTGATTGAAATTATCCTTCTTTCCTGCCTCAACATGGTTCCTCTGGGTAACCCAGGTTGGCCTTGAAAGTGATCCTCCTGCTTCAGCTTCCCAGGGCTAGACTTATGGGTATGTGCCACCAAGCCTGGCAATTTTCTTTTCTTATGGAAGACGGCACTTTCCATAAGTAAAGCACAAGCTCGCCCATTTATCAGTTTCTGCCTGATTGTGTGGATGGATGGATGGCATGGTCTGTAAAATGTCATGCAGTGCAAAAAAAAAAAAAAAAAAAAAAAAAACACTGTCAGCCCCAAGATCCCTTTGTTCATACATCCCAAAGGGAACAGCCAGCAGGACAGCCTGGTCCCTTGCAAATGTTTTCTGATACCAGGGTATGGCTCGATGATTAGAGCATTTATTTGCCTAGCATGTGCAAGGTCCTAGGTTCAACTCTTAGCTCCACAAATGCTACTAACTTCTTTAACGAATCTGCATGGTCCACATATATGAAGTGATCAGACAGTGGTTGCCTGGTGCAGGTGGGAACAGAGATGGCGAGGAAGTATTTGAGATTAGACTGTGGTTATGGTTATACAACTCTGTACAATTACTAAAAATTTACAGAAATGCATGATATAATGAGCTCTGGGAATTTTCATTTGAAAGGAAGAAAGAATGAGAGAGAGAAAGAAAACAAAACCACAGCCCCCAGACTAGAGGCAAAAACGGTGGTGGTGGCTTTGAGGAAGGCAGCCAGGCTTGGCTTAGTCTGTTGCCACAGAGCAGGGCAGGAGTATGTGGTCCATCAGGGGGAGGCTCACCAGATCCCTAGGTCAGCTCCAATAGGCACACAGCCTGGGAGAAGGCTGGCTTGACAGGAGCTGCCAGATTCAGTGCAGAAATGAGTGGAAATGAAGGTGGCAGTGGTGGTTCACGTGCCTAAGTGCTATGCACAGCTCGGGCAGGACACACTGTGCACTAAGAGCTGAAACCACTTGGCTCTCCCTCAACAGGAACTGTAAAGCCACCAGGTCAAGATGTGCTGTGGATGCTGCGGAAGTGCTCACATCAAGTGGAGGAAATGGTGAGAGCTACATGAAGACTGTGGTGTGTGTGAGGATGGGAGGGGATGTTAACGCATTACATAAAGGGCTTGGTGATCAGAGGCTACACAGGCTGGACGCCTGCACAATTCTCTCAGGAAGTATCTGGCAATTAAGTGTCAAATGCTATTAGAACGTTCTTTTCCTTCTATGCTCTACTCAAGGTGGCACTGGACGACGTTAATGCCCCTGCTGTGCGGACATGGAGACCAGTCTTCCAACACAAGCAGGCAGCTGGGCCTTCGGCAATCATTACTAGGTCTGCAGTGTCAACACTCAGAGGTGCATGGCATGGGCGAAGAGAGAACATAACTTAAAGGGCTAACCCTGACCAACTGAAAGTTCCTTTTCTTGGGAGGGAAGATGGTGTTCTTTCCTCCTCTTACACATGTCAATCCCAAGTATTTTACAGCAGAACTTCTCAGACTTGAACACTACAAGCCATCCGTCAACTGGGTCTTGTCAAACTGGGAGGTTTTACTTCCTCCAGGCACATTCTTCTGCTTGTTTGCTTGAGACGGGGTCTCTCTGTGTAGCCCTGGCTGTCTTGGATCTCATTCTGTGGAACCAGGCTGGCCTCAAACTCAGAGCGCTGCCTGCTTCTGCCTCCCAAGTGCTGGGATTAAGGGCACTACCACACATCTAGCTCAGACACATCAGAAGAGGGCATCAGATCCCATTACAGATGGTTGTGAGGCACCATGTGGTGCTGGGAATTGGACTCATGACCTCTGGAAGAGCAGCTGGTGCTCTTAACTGCTGAGCCATCTCTCCAGCCCAGACATATATTTTTTAAATGTGTTATGAATATTTTACCTGTATGTATGTCTGTGTACCATTTGTGTGCAGTACCCAAGGACACCAGAGGAAGGAGCTGAGAACTGAACCTGGGTCCTCTGAAATAGTAGCTAGTGTTCTTAACTGCTGAGCTATCTATCCCTCCAGAGTCTAGACAAAAAAAAAAAAAAAAATCTAACACTGAATATGTGTTCCACCAAAAGTACAAACGTGACAACTGCCACGCTGATTACTTCAATGGTCCCGATCCCACCCCTCACGAGAAAGCTTTACTGTGAGCACTGACAACTTTTGCACACTTCAGTGTGAAGGAGTGCATTTAAAATGTGGCCAGGATGCCAGACAACCTCAGACCTTGTCTTTGAGGAGGCTCGGGGAAGCAGGGACCACAGAACTTTCCATGGAACTTCTTCAAGTGTTGTGTGGACACACTGGTACAGCCACCTCAGTTGACAAGCACATGCCCCAGCAGCTTGCAAGCCAACACAATGCTTTGTCACCTCAATGACAATCAGTGCTTAAGACCCTGAGTTTAAAGCCTGCTCCATGCAAAACAAACAGATTGAATCACTGTGTTCTAAGTAATCTCCAGTGCAGCAGAGGGCAGAGGGCTGACAACTGAAGCTCCAGGATCCTATGATGCAGTGTCCCACCTTCCCTCGTCTGTGATCACGCCCAGCGTCCCTTCATGACCCTGCCTGATGACTTTATTTCCCAATGTGGCAACAAGCTGTCACCCAACCACGTGTTTCCTAGGGAGATTTTTCAGCAATGGCTGCTTGATGAGTCCCACCAACCTTGCTATTTAGTTTTCCTCCCAGTTCCTTTGCTTCGGTCATGGACATTCTGACCCGGAGGCCATTTGGTCACCTGTTGTCCTTCTCCCATAAGACCTGGGATGCATATCACCATGCTCTGGCTCTGGTTCACATTTCTGGACTGGTCACTGTCTAGTCCTGGACTACCCTGGCATTCCAGGAAACAAGGCTTAAAGGCAGCGGAGGCAATGGGAAGTGGAAAGAGACCACTGGCCATTGCCCCAAGCTGCCCTGCCTGCCTGCCTCCATCTGGCTCCCATATGACCCACACAGCTGGCCAGGTGGTTTTCATTTGCAAATGAAACCCCAGCGGCTCGGTGGCCACAGAAACGCCTGACCTGGGAGTCTCTTGGAGGCTGACATGTACAAACCATACTTGTGTGTCACTGAGCAGAGCTAAAAGGTCACACTCCACAGTTGGAAGCCTGAGGGCTACAAGAACAAAGTGGGACCTCTTGGACATTCTGATGACAGCCAGCAAAGGAAAGCACTAGGACTAGGGCTGAGAAATAGTGACACTGCCCTTCATGCCTGTCGCCAACTAAAAATGCCTCTGTGTCATACGCCAGCATGCTCACGGCAGGAGAAGCTACTCTTTTCCCAATGTCCGACAGCAGCACAGTATAAAAGAAAAACTGGAGTCCTAAAGAAAGCATAGTTGAGCCGCTGCTGAGATGGCTCAAGGGGTAAGGCCACATGCTGTTAAGCCTGTCTGACGTGAGTCGGGGCCCCAGGACCTACATGGTAGAAGACTCAACTTCTATAAATTGTCCTCTGACCTCCACATGTCAGTTATGCATATATACATACTTTTGTAAAAAAGCACACTCTATGTCCGTGACTGTGCCATCTGATAGGAAGAGTTGCAGAAGGGATTTTCAGCAGGTCAGGTGCACCCTGAGCACTGCATGGGTCAGGAGCTCATTCAACCGGTCTAATAGTTAAAAATATCTTGTAGCAGCACTTCCACTTCAGAGGTGAAGAGATAAGGCAGACATGCTAAGAACTTCCACTTCAAGGTGAAGTGACTAAGCAGACATGTTAAGAACTTGCCAAACTATACAGCTAGTACTTGGTGGGGCTGGGAGCTCAACTCAGAATCACAATGCTAACTACCCTGCCCTACTACCTGCAACTGTTCTTTAGAAAAACAGTACACAACCACATACACACACACACACACACACACACACACACACAGAGAGAGAGAGAGAGAGAGAGAGAGAGAGAGAGAGAGAGAGAGAACCAAGATAAAAAAGAAAAAGTCAGAGAAACACCCTACAATACATGTCTTGCCCAGGCCGTGGCTTGGATTCCCTGAACTGGAGTTAGAAGCAGTTGTGAGGCCAAGGCCTCACTGAACTAGACAATGGCTCTGTCCAAGTTAGACAAGGCCTGGCTATGTAGCCCAGGCTAACCTGGAACTTGTGTGCCTCATGTCCTCCAGAGAGCTGGGATTCCAATCATGCTCTACCACAGCCAGGTCTGTATATCCTGTTTTATTGTGGTGAGAAAGCTTAAAGCATCTCCCTCAGCAGGGACGTGCGTCCAACACACCACTGCTGCCTGTGGGCACAGCTACAGCAGACCGCCAAGGCCTTTCACCTGCTCAATTCCAATCTGATCTAGGCAGAAGAGAGATGGGGCCACTGGTCCCAGCTCTTCCAACTGGACAAAAATTCAATCCCAACAAAGCCCAAAAGAGTAACGGTACCGTCACTATAGGTGGCAATCTTGACAACTGAGAGACAATGTCCCTACGCAAAACAATACCAAGTGCACCTGCAAACAGGCACCTAAGAGACTGACACTAAGCCACATGGAGCAAGACATGCTTGCTGTGCCTTACCTTAAGAAACCAGACCACAGGGCTGGTGAGATGGCTCGGCAGGTAAGAGTACTCACAAGCCTGGACACCTGCCCTGGGTCTCTGGAACCTGCGATGGAAGGAGAGAACTGCTTCCCCCAACTTGTCTTCTGACCACAAGCCTGCACTCACAAGGAAGGGCAAGAAACCGAACATGGCATCCTGGCCTCTTCCTGCTGGGGCTCATCCATGAGACAGAACTGTTTACCTTTGAAATTCCCTTACAGTTCACCGTGAGGCCCCTTAGTGTGGCTCTGCAGTACATGATGCCAACAAGCTTGCTACGCAGGTGTTTGTAGGAGCTGAATGCAAAGGCCCCTAAGCTGCTCCCGGCAATGCAGGCGAAGAGCCCGTGTAAACCATTATTGAGAACTCTCTCTGCCCAGACAAGAAAACAGAATCCAGAAGGGCAGAGGCTGGCACAGGAGTCCTGGGAAGGAAGACCCTGACTCTCATCCCTTTACCCTTTTGAGGCTGATGTTCAGATGCCATTAAAAATCTTGTGTCCCTAAAGAAGGGAAAGGTAGCTTGAGGAAGGCATCTAAGCTGCAGAAATGAATACAGTGCTTGTTTTGGACAGGCCCCAGTGACATGACCGCTGATGTTTGCCTCTGGAATGGCAGAAAGATGTTTATTATTGGTAAGAATCGTCTTTGCTGTTATATGACTCATTCCTGCCTGCGGGGCTGCTCTCATCTGTAGCCAAGGAGAAAATGCTGAATTACCAAGCTTGCAAAAGTTATCACTGACCAATATACTCAACACTGCTGGACCTTCAGCCTCGGGAGGGCTGTGACTGTTCTCTTGTTACCACCAGCTGTTTCTGCTTTGCTGAAAGGCCTGAGGGATACCATCCGACTCAGCATGCTAGGTGGTGGAGGGGGGCTGTTAAATACCCAGGATTTGTTTGGGTTTCATCCCCGGGACAGGACTCAAAGGGTGTTGGGGCCAAGGGCAGAAGCAGGAGAGGTAGAGAAAGAGAAGACTATGGCGGCAAGCGGGAGAGATCACAGGCAGACATCATACAAGCCTCCCAGAGGGAAAATGAGCACTCCCCTAACTGAAGAATGCATGGGCTTCCCTGGAATGGAGCTCACAGAGGCAATGCAGAACTGGGACACCACCCATGTGTGCTGCCCCTCCGTGGTTAGGCCCCAATAGGCTTGGGTCTGCTCTCAATGGGTGTAGCTCAGCAGTGGCCCTGGGACAGAGAACCACTCAGTGACAAGGCTGAGGCTCAGGAGCAGACAACAGGTCCCCAGACCACGGCATTCCTGTTGCTTCTCATCTCTGATGACTGGAAAGAGTCATCCCCTCAACACATGTATACTAAAAACAAACTTGAAATTGATCACCCTCTCTGAGCAGTTACAATGCAAACATCAATTACATTTACTATGTGCTAGTAATAGCACTAGGAAACATCTGAATTATTAGTCTAGTTATTTTGTTAGTTTTCTCCATCTCTAATCCCTTGCCCAGGGACCATGGCCATCTCCTGATGGAACCACACCTGACCCAGCCTCCCTACTTCCATACATCTTGGCCAGAGCAAGCTTCCTAAGACTCCAAGTTGGCTGGCCCTCAGTGCTGATGAGCTTCAAGGGCTCCTGGGAAAAAGAAAAACCTGCCCTTGGTCTCAGGGGACTAGGGGGGCCTTCCCACCTCACCATCTGCCTGGGGTTCTCTCAGTGAGCAATTTCCTGTTCTGCATGCCATATTCCTTCTGCCTAGACAGCAATTCCCACAGCTGGAGCCTAGAGCTCATCCCATGCCAAACCCACTGTGGCCAGACTTGACTTCCCTGTGTCAGTGCCACCTGAGGCCTTGCTGAGCCCAGGCAATGTTTAGATGGTGCGCCAAGAAGCTGAGTGTCTGCGCACATCACAGCACAAAGGAAAGATGGACAGTGGTAACATACAGAAGGGCTGAATTCACCAGACAAAGGAAGGGTACAGAAGAGCCCAGAAGGTCTGGTAGGGACTCCCAAGCTGCAGAGCAGCTACAGGCATCCTCTGGGTAAGGTCAGGAACCTAGGTCAAACTGTGAGTCCAACCGAGTGGTACAGAGAGGCAGTTAATGCTCTTGTAAGAGTGTCCATCCAAGAGAAAAGCAAAGGGATCTAAGAAATGAGGGGCCGAGGGCAGAGCTCAGTGAGAGGGTGTACACTTGTGGGTATGAGGCTCTCTGCGTTGAGGTGGGAGGGAGGCAAGTGCCCGAGGATACTGAAAACACAGGAAGAGCATCTAGTACTTTCTAAAGCATTCAACACCAACAAGAAAATTGGTTCTTATACACCTATACAACTGGAATCCTAACTTCCTGGCTTTGGAAGGTACTCAGACGACTCTGCTGGCCATGACAGTGTCCCTGGCTTCTGGGAGGACCAAGGTGAGCACACGGCTGTTCTGTTCTTGTTTTCATTCATCAAGGTGAATGACATCATTCAGAATGACCATTAGCTCTGAAGCCTGCACCGTGAGCAGAGCGAGTGCTAAGCTGGGAGAATGGGTATGGTCACCAGCACAGGGAGAAGCACCCTGGCCCCTGCAGTGTATGAAAGAACGCCAGAAGCAACAGCTCCCGGCATTTTTCTTATCACCAAAGGTATCAATCACATTAGAGAGTTCTCTTCCAAGAAAAGGAAGCTAACTCACCCGTGCCAAAACAGGTAAGGAGCAGACAGATGTGGCCACAGATTACTAGTGTTGCTCATTTTACTGTGTATGGATAGATAATAGAGGTCAGAGGACAGCTCTGCAGCGTCAGGTCTCTCCTCCCACCCCTACATGGGTTCTCTGGATCAATCTTTAGGTGGCTGGACTTGTCCAGCAAGACCCTCTATCCACTGAATCATCTTTCCAGCCCCCAAATGGATGACTAAAAAAAAAAAAACCAAAAAACCAAAAAACCCACAACACAACACGAACTCTCTGGATATTAATAAAACCCTCGGGAGAAGACCAGATGTAAATCCAAAGCACGGCCAGCTGTTCTACTGGGAACTTCAAAACAAAAACAAACAAACCCAAAACATCGCCTCTCTGGTTTCATGCGGACTGGCATGCAGAAACAGCTTTCCAACAACAGCGGCCTCACAGCTCAGTGGCGGAGTGCCTGCCTAGCACACAGGCTTGGGTTCAGTCCCAGGAAGAAAGAGGCTGGGAGAACTGTCGTCTTGGGTTCTTTATCGTAGGTACTCAATCTCTAAGTCCACTCACACGGGCAGGCTGCAGAAGCACCCTCCTCCTGCAAGACTCTCACAGAGTGCATTTCAGACCGTCCGTCTCGCCACGTGAAGCCCTCAGACTGTTCCACTTGGTGATACACGTGGTCTATTTGGGGAAAGGAAAGAGTGGGATCTGTGGCCAGAATCACTCAGATCCTGGGAATCCACGAGCCAACACAAAACCACAGAAATCATACTGGAGAGGGAAAGAGGCCGACGTGGAGCCTCACACGTCTCAGCAAGGGGCACGCTGCCACGTGCCACCCCTCCTCCAGGTCATGGACAGCCACTGAGGACAGCCACACTCATGTCAACAGGACCTTCGGCAGGATCTCCAACAGCACCAGGACACTACACTTCGGGTAGACTGAGAGATGGATGTGGCCCAAGAGCTAGGCAGGCACTAAGTCTGGCTTTTTAACCCATCCCATCCCAGGAAGGCAGGAGGCTCATGAGAAAAGCAGCCATGCTAGCCAAGTCTTGTTGGAACTAAAGCATGGTAGGAGAGTCATGGAAAACAATGGGGATGAGAACCCCTCCCAAAGGGAGGGCACTGAGTACCACGCGTGGACTCTTTGTTAATTCCTGAGGTGTCTGGCTAATTAGGCCCTCAGCCATACTAAAATGGATCAAATTTCAACTGAATTAAAAAAGCAGGTGAAAGTGGAAGATATCATGGAAATCACAAAGGACTCTGGGGACTGCGGACAGGCCTATAGCACTTGCTTCCTGCCTTTACTCCTGCTAATGAGGCAGCTCTAATTCCCCATCCAGTGGCACACAGAGGGTACTGTGTAATCCACCGTGTACACTTGGGATGCTCATTTGAAGCACATATAACACACGTGGCTAATGGTGGGAAAAAACATTGACTGTAGCCAAGTACAGTAGATTAAATATATCTTGCCAACCAAAGGTCTGCAAGTGAAAAATGAGGAAGTGTTCACTGCTATGGAGCCAGAAGCTGAGAGAAACACCCAGTATGGACAAGGAGGCAGCAGACTGACACACAGTAGGAGTATTATGAACTGACATGACACTTTCAAAAGCCACCTGACGGCGTTAGGAGTTGTGGCAGCGAGGCCGGGCAGTGGTGGCGCAGCCTTTGATCCCAGCACTTGGGAGACAGAGACAGGCGGATTTCTGAGTTCGAGGCCAGCCTGGTCTACAGAGTGAGTTCCAGGACAGCCAGGCTATACAGAGAAACCCTGTCTCGAAAACCAAAAAAAAAAAAAAAAAGAGTTGTGGCAGGGGACTGGGAGGTGGCTCAGTGATTAGGAGCACAGACTGCTCTTGCAGAGGACTGGGGTCAGTTCCCAGCACTCACATGGCAGCTCACAACTGCCTGCTAACTCCAGTTTCAGGGGATCCTGACACCCTCTTTGGAGGGCCCTGCACACCCAAATGTTATGCATATACAACTGCAGACAAGCCTCTGACAACGGGAGGGAAAGGGGAAATGCCTTCCAGTTACACCTTTAATATGCTGCTCACAATCAGTACTGCCTTTGCCAGAGAAACTGAGATTACAGTATTCTGAGAGAAAATGAGAAACCCACTTTGAAATAGTTCTTAAACTTCCTCCTGTCTTCCTCGGTCTCCCAGCCCTCCTTGACAGTTCCTAGGGTGCAAAAGTTCTATTCTACAAAAGGTGAAGGGATGAGGGGAAGAAATGGCACCTCGTGGACTCCTAGCTGGGCTGAGCACTGGCCTGAGCTGTGTGGACATGGACAAATGAAGAGTCCTGTCCCCACCCAGGGCCATTACGGAGCACCGCCTACAGCGCCCTTTATCTCTATCTGTACATCCAGGCCTGCATCCCCACACTATGTATGCCTTGCTGGCCTGCAGGAACAACTACTCATCTCTGGGAGGCACAGGAGCCAGGCATTTTGCTTCTCTTCAAAGCCTCACCAGGAACGCCACCACCATTGTAAGCCCCATTACAAGGATGTGCCTTAAGAAGGCAGTGCTGCTTCCCTGCATCCACTCCTGGAGTCCTGGAGTGACACAGTATCCACAGGATCTGCTGGGAGATGAGGAAGTGAATCTTCACAAGCTCAGAGAGGTCAAGACACTTGCTCACCTGCCAGTACGGAGAGGTAGCAGGGTCAACTTTCTAACTCTGAGCCAGCAATCCAGTCTCATAGTGGATGAAAGCCTTTGGGATAGGCAGGCAACCAGAGAATACTGACAGAGCCAGTTCTACCTCTTCTCTCTCCCCACCACTGCCAATCCCTAGGGCTGCTGGCAGAAGTCCAGCCTCCTGCAGACTGTGCCGAGCAGCGCCCCAAGAGGGCACTGAAGTAGAAGTCGGCTTACAGTGGATGCGTAAGGAGATGCCTAGAGAGGGCTTGTGTAGACACACACCTGCCTGTCATTCCTAAATCCTAAACCAGAAGAACACTGCCTCCAACCTCAGCCGACATCAAGAAAGCAAGCCGTGAACCTCACTTTTAGAGCCGGAGTTTCAGATGTGGAGCAAACAGCATGCATTTCTCAACCGGCCACTGTAGTTGCATAGACAGACTTACCAGGGTACAAGCCTTGCACTAACTGGCAAGCAAGAAAGGACTCTGAACGCTACAATTAACCAGTACTGTAATGATAAGCAAATTATTTAACCTCCCTGAATCTCAATTTCTCATCTATAAAATTAGAATAACACCACCTAGCTGGGATGGATGAGTGGAAACTGAATTAGTACACTCAAACAAATGAACGCTCTTACTTCCTGTCTGCCAATCTTCTAGGCACAATACACAGGGCAATCAATAAGCAAGACTATGACCATTGGTCCTGCTAGGGACACAGCCATTAAAATGACACATAAAAGGAGACTTTTAAAAGCCCTTATAGTCCAATACTCCCATTACACACAGGGAAACTGAGACCTGAGGAGGTTGAGGATAACGACTCTTTCTGACTCTACAACATGGCATTTACCCAGGGCCTTAGCAAGGAGGCAAGTTACAAGTACTAAGCTAAAAGTCTACACTGCAGGGGAAAATTGCTTGTTTACATCATCTACTTTAAAATAACTAAAAAGAGACCCAGTTTACTGGACACAGTGGTCTGCGCCTATAGCCTCAGCTGCCAACAGAATGAAGCAGGAGAACCCCCATCACAAACCAAGTGAGACTTGCTTCTCAACAGAACAAATACCAATGAGCCTGGCAGGATGAGAAAGGAGGGCCTGGGGGCAAGCGCTACAAAGGAAGATCTTGTCTCAATGTAAATAAGCAAAATGATGGTACTCTTCAAGCTTGGCTTACAATTATATCTAACAAAGATTAATTTTTTTATGTGTGTTTTGGTTAAATGTGTATTTATGCACATATGTGCAGTGCCCAAAAAGGCCACAAGAGGGTACCAGATCCTCTGAAACTGTAAGATGGTATTATAAGTCACCATATGAGTGCTAGGAATCCAACCTGGGTCCTCTGGAAGAGCAGCCAGGACTCTTAACTGCAGTATCATCTCTCTAGCACCAAGGGTGTGATTTCTTAGAAATTAGTAAGAAATAAGTTCCTTTATGTAAACTCTTTTCTTCTTTTTTTTAAAAAGATTTATTTATTTATTTTGTTTGTTTGTTTGTTTTACATGTGAGTACATGTCACTTTCTTCAGACACATCAGAAGAGGGCATCTGATTCCATTACATATGGTTGTGAGCCACCATGTGGTTGCTGAGGAATTGAATTCAGGACCTCTGGAAGAATAGCCAGTGCTCTTTACCGCTGAGCCATCTCTCAGCCCTTATGTAAACTCTTACGTGAAAACCTCCTATGATCCCTACCAAGGCCAGCACAGCATCGGCTCCACCTGCAGTCCACCGAGCAAAGGCCTGGATCCACAGAACCCAGGCCAGGAAGCAAGTTCTGCTGCCATGAACAACAACCTCCAAGACCAAGGTCACACCCACCCTGGGGGTGATGTACTGTACCTTCCGAGATGCTGCAAGGAAAAATTCAGAATGATTTTACCAGAAATGCTTGCAAAGACAAATCTTAGCTGGCTTGGATGTTATACAGAGTGGCCAGGGTACAACTGTGAGCACCAATAATCTATTCTTAGGAAGGTGGAGGCAGGAAGATTTAGGATTCAAGGTCCTCTTCCACTACATCGTGAGTTTGAGGATAGCTCTTGAGATGCTGAAAGCAGTGGAGACCCTTTGTCCTCTCCTGTGAGCAGTAGCAGCAGAGCAACACAAGAGCTTTCTCTGTGGCCATAATACCAAATCTTGCTTCTGGACTTCTGAGGCTCTAGGACTGAGAGCAGGAGGCTTCTGTTGTTTATAAATTATCCAGTCTAAGGTATTTTGCTATAGCAGCCCAAACTAGAATGATGTACTGATTTTTGAGACTTGTAACTACCTGAGCCTTGTGTGTACATGCACACACATATATAGCAGGGCATATGGGCCAAGCTGGTTTCCTGTCGTGTTTCTGGCATGAACAGCTTGTGAGGTAGAGGCCACTTCTGGATCCAACCAGAATCAAATGTGAGGAAAACAAAACATCTATTTCTCCTCCTCCTGGAATTCAGTGCTTCCTGCCCAGGACCTCCAGGCACCACCACAGAGAAAAGCAGATACCATTTACTGAGCACTGTGTCTCAGGGCTGCCATGTAACCATGCTCCCTCATCACCATACTGTAGGCCTGACTACATGCTAGGTAAGGCACAGGGCGTTCCCTGCTTCATCTCATCTGATTGGCTGTAATGGGGAGGAAGCAGTCCAGGGAACTAAGCCCAAAGATAGAAACCTCAAAAGAAAAGGGGGCAGGATTTAAACGCAGACAGCATGGCTTGAGAGCCAAGGTCTACCATTCAAGAATAGCATTGTTGCTAGGGCAGAGAAAACACTAGCCACACCTATTCAGACCTGGGGATGTGTGGAGGAAACACAGCTATGAAAACAATCTGTGCTCCCGGGCCCCAGTGGGAAGGGGAAGGGCAGAGAGATGGGTCTTGATTCCCTCAGCTTCACGCCATCAGCTGCAGGCTGTCTGGAGACCCACGTGGAAGTAAAAAGTGCACACAAAGATACTTAGTTCCTCCTTACTTTGAGCAAATGAGTTAACTGCATAGGTCAGTATCCTGTGTTCCCTTACCACCAGAGTGCCCTCCAAGGATACATGTGACCAGAGGTATCCACTAAATGAATGGCATCTTATAATTCTTGAGCCTGGAGGAAGTCCAATGCTCTTATATCCAAGATGCAGAATGAGGCGTGACATAGAGGAGGATGCTTCGACCTCACACAAACAGCACGTAGAGTTCAGGGTCCTTACACAGTGCCCTTGTTACCCCACAGCATTCCTGGGGATACTATTCAGAAGACGGGGCCTGAGGCAGGTTTACAGCAGGAATGGTGAGTGAGTGGGGTTTGAGCAGCACTGCTTTTCTTCTGTACAACAAATCTAAGAGGGGCATCACACTAGCCATTTTACAGATGGGTCTGCTTTAGGAAGAAGTGAAAGTAGATTTAAAGAAAAACATTAGATGATGATAAAAGGGCACACAAGTCCAGTAAGTGTCAAGCTGGAGGCTGGCCAAGCAGGAAAACACTTCTTACCACATTTAGTGTGCTCCAGCAGCAGATAATGCAAAACCAAAATGAGACATGAGAAGCCAGAGGGGCTGAGCCTTTGACCTGCAGTAACAGGACTCTGGTCCAGCGAGCACTGGACATTCATGTCCTTCCCCCTCTGACAACGATCTTCACACCTTAAACATGCTCAGACCCAAAAGCCCAAACACCATCCATGGCCAAGTTAGTGGAACCATTTCTGAGTCCTAACTGCCCTGACTGTGGCCCCAAGGCACTGTGGTGAAGGCCCCTCTGGCGATGTCCATCCAGCTCCTTCCTCAGTGACAGATGACACAGCTCCCTTCTAGCCTGCTCCATGCTTTCTTCACCTCCTGTACAGTGAAGGCTGAAGTTCTCAACCCTCCTGGTGCAGAGAGCCCAAATCACCAGGACTGCTTCGGTTTGAAACACAATCTGGGTCCATGAAACACCCCTCATTTATGTCCCCACGTTTTGCACACCCATATCAGATGCTGGGATGAGCCTGAATCCTCAGAGAAGGGGGCAGCAGAGCACCAGGAGTCCGCCTAACCACCCACTCGCCCCATCAAGAATGGAGCCTTCATTCCCAGAGGAGCCAGAGCAACTCTGAGAGTCGGAAGCACACATCTCTCAAGGCGAGGAGAAAGGGGTCCACACTCACTCACTGGAAAATGTCCAGTACTTACAGGGATTAGGCTTCGCCTCCAAAACACAAGATGAAATGTGTGGAAGAGCAGAGCAGTGGTTCAGGCCTGCAAGCCACGCTTGGGAAGCTGAGACAGAATTCCAGGACAGCCTGAGCTACAGAGCAAGTCTCAAAACAACTGGGAGGGAACCATGGCTCACTGGTTAAGCGCTTGCTGCCTTGCAGGGACCCAGTGCCCTTTTCTGACCTCAGCAGTACCTGTATGAATGTGGTACACGTCTATAAACTCGACCCTACACATACAAGATAAATAAAAAGAAATCCTAAGTTTCAAAGAACAGACCCTTTAAAACAAACAGAACAACGCCAGTGAGAAGGCTCAGCGGGGAAAGGCACTCGCCACCAAGCCTAATGGCCCTGGACTCAACTGAGGGGGTTTGGGGGAGACTCACTCTTGCCAGCTGTCCTCTCACATCTCCACATGTGTGCTATACCCAGCCCACATGAAATGAATTCATAAAATAAAAATCTTTAAACAAAACACATAAAGAAATCTACTTTAAATCTTATTTCATTTGAGGCAGGGTCTTGCAACCTTTAGACCAGGCTAGCCTCAAACTTGGAGCTGTTGCCTCGAGGACTAAGATAGAAAAGCATGCATTATCACATGTGGCTTCCAATCCTATTTTTAAAGCTGCACTGTAACTATCCCCCCGGAAGATGTACATAAGCCAGGGTTCCGATACATGCTGAGCAGAGTCTCACAATGTGAAGAGCCAGTTATACTCTTATTATGCATTCAATTACAGACAGGGTCTGGCTATGTGGCCCTGGCTTGCCTGGAACTTGCAATGCTCCTCTCCCCACAAGTGCTGGGATTACAGGTGGTCACCACATGTAGCTTTGTTTTTTTCCAGGCTGGGGCTCATGCAGCCCAGGCTACTCACTATGTAGCCGAAGATGGCCTTGAACCTACTTCTCTGCTGCCTACCCTACCAGGTGCCAGGGTTACATCCAGGCACCACCGCAGTGCTCGGAAACTTATTTTTAACTCCCCAAAATCAGTACAGTTGGTCCTTCGGTATCCAAGAGGGTTGGGTACTGAACCACCCACCTCCCCACCTGCGGTGATCTGAATGAGAGTAGCCCCCACAGGCTCATGTACCGAACACTTGGTCCCTGACTGGCAGTACTGTCTGGGGAGGTTGTGAAACTCTTAGGAGGTACAGCCTTGCTGGAGAAGGCTCGTCACTGAGGGGCCAGCTTTGACGGTTTACAGCTCTCCTGACTGGCTGTTCACTCTGCTTCCTGTGTGGATAAAGACGTGTCCTGCCCGCTCTCTGTTCCCCAACACGGTGGGACCTCAGCCCAAATAAATGTTCTTTAAGTTGCTTTTGTGCAAAGTACTATCTAAGCAAAGTAGCCGCACCGTACACAGGTACCACAGCCACAGACGCTGCGTGTCCACTCTCATTTTTATTTTTGTTTGGTGTTTTGTTTTCAAGATAGGGTTTTTCTGGGTAGCCCTGCTGTTCTGGAGCTCACTATGTAGACCATGCAGCCTTAACTCGGATTTTGTTTTTAAAATGTCCTTATCTATGTATGTCTGTGCATGTGTTCTCCACTACTCATGGAGGCCAGAAGAGGGTGTCAGATCCTTTGAAGCTGGAGTTAAAGGCACTGGGGAGTCACCCGGTGTGGATCTGAGATCTCAGCTCCATCCGATCCCTGCTGCTGAGCAGTAAGTGATCTTAATCACTGAGCCCCTCCTCCTGGCTTTTGTTTGACTTTGTTTTTTAAGACAGGGTCTTGTGTGGCCTAGTCCAGTCTTGAACTTGATACATAGCTCAGGCTGGCCCTCAACTCCGGAGCCTCCTGCCTCTACCTCCTGAGTACTGGATTAAGGCGTGCACTACGTCACCTGCCCCCTCCTGTAAGTTTAATCAACTCTAGATTGTTTATAATACTTACTGTAACAAGACTACAGGTAAATGGTTGCTGCATTATTTAGGAAATAATGGTGAGAAAAAGAGAGAGAAGAGAGAGAGAGGCACATTCTGTGTCCCTGTGTAGCATCTGCTGTAAACAAATGGCCCCTCTCATAGCTTCTGTGCTGTATTTTCTCACTTGTGCATGCTTTGCTGAGATGCCCATTAAAAAAAACTGCTAATGTTGAAGTCCCTAAGCACACAAAGGCCATGAAACCGTACGCCTGAGCAGCCATTACCATTCAATTCACTAGCAACACTTACTGAGAACCTTACACAAAAATACTCCGCCTATGTCAGCTCTTTTCCTATTGCTGTGATAAAACCCCATAACCAGGAGACTTATAAAGAAGGGTTTCTTTGGGCTTCTGGTTGTATAAGGTAAGAGTCTATGAGGCTGAGCAGGCAGCTGAAGCAGCAGCCAGACAGACAGCTCACATCTCAAACCACAGCTGGAGGCATAGAGAGCTAACTCGGGATATGGAGAGTATCTGAAACCTCAAAACAGGGCTCCAGCAAGCCACACCTCCTAGTGCTCCCCGAATAGCCACCAAGGGGGATGCCAGATACGTGGGGGAGACACCTGCTCAAGTCACCACAATGTACATACTAAGCAGATGATAAAAAAGATGGTGACCAGGCCTGGAGCAGAATACACGCCTATGAGAAACAAACGGCCCTGGGTTAGAGCCCCGAACACCCATCCCAAAAAAGGAAACCATTTTAAAGAAAAGCCAAAAGCAATAGTTCCGGCAGGGAGCCAGACAGGAGAAACCACGAGGGCTGACCCTACAGAAAGGGAACCATCTCAACTTGCAGCCCATGCCTCATGGAAGTGAAGCTCGCTCTAGGCAGCAGGAGGTTGCTCACAGGGCCCCAAAGGTCAGCAGTCAAGCAGAGGCCACTAGGACACTCACTGGGCTATGGGACCAAAGAAACAAGGAGAAAAGTGCTGGTCCTTTTTGCCCTACAGTTTCACTCCTAGGGACTTCCCTAAAGGAAGAGAACAGGGGGCAAGAATAGACAGACAGACAGACATCTGTCTACTGCACCACAGCACAGGAAAGAGACAATAAACCGCTCCTATTAATCACGTGACCCCTCTGACAGAACACTGGCTGTGATGCCTCCTCCAGGGCTGTCATGAACATGTCATAATATTATGTGGTCTTCACACTCTCAACTTTGAAGGCCACATGATGGTCTAAACAATAGGCATCACATGCACACACATACACACATGCACACACACATAGACACACACACACACAGCTGGACAATGCCCCCCACACACACACACACATACACTTTCTCCAGCACCCTGTTACTGCTATCCACACTTCTCAAGTACAAAACAAATCAGGAGCCACAGGTCAAAGGGACCCTAGTGTGAGTCCAAGCTGTCACTGGATCTCTTCGTTGACTAAGCAGTCAGAGCAACCACTTCAAGCCCTCCCTTTAGCTGATATTGCAGTGTATACACCTTACACCACTTTTAGGAGAATGTCCTAAACCGAAAGCTCGGTGCACAGAATTCTGGGAACTCAGCAGATCAGTGCATGCAAAGCTCTGAGGGCTGGCCAGAGCCATCAGCACTCACCCACACTCATCCCAGCACACAGCCCATCACTGGAGGCTTGGGAACCTCAGCCTCTCCCCCCACTGCCCCTTTCCTTAGTGATACTGGGAGCTGACTAAGCACCCAGTTCATCATACAAACATGGGTCCAGCGCCTGTAACCCAGCAACGGGGAGCGGAGGAAGAAGAGCAGGCATCAAGGACCATCCTGGATGCAGGACAAATTAAATGTAGTCATGGCTACAGAAGACCAAATTCAATTTTTGTTATTTAAAATTCAACAGGAATGGTGTAGAGGACTGCAAGTCAACAACTTGGCTCTTCTGCACTCTGGCACTAAGTTATGCCATACAGAGTCCGAGGACCACTCCGGGACACCAGAACTAGTGATCTAGTATTTAACAAACTTATTTCATCTGGACTGGGGGATCAGCTTGGTCAACCTGAGTAGAGTTGCTGACCAAAGTGCATGGAAGTCCCGCATTGGATCCACAGTACCACACAGAACCAGGCATGCTAGCATATGCCTGTAACGCCAAGGGGAAACTTAGAAGTTTTGGGTCATCTGTGACTACACAGGAAGTTTGAGATCAGCTTGGTCAACCTGAGCCTCTGCCAAGCCCTTGTCTGAAGAACAAAAACAAAGCTAAGAAAGAATTCTGAACATTCTCACCATAAATGCCCAAATAGACAAGGTAAGGATTTAAATATTATATAAAGTCCACATGGCCATAATGTTATGTTCAGACCACCCCACTCTTGTACTAGCCATGTGAGCTACAAGACATCTCAGAACCTTCCAAGCCTCCATTTCCATCTGTGAATAGAAGTGTGGCAAGAAATGGTAATGACACAGAGGCTAGCCCAGTGCTCCCCTTGCACAATCAGCCTGCAAGCAACACTCAGAGGGAGGCCTGCTGCATTCGGTAAGGAAGAGCCCAAGAGCAAATGCTGGAACCTGCAGGGCCCTCTTTATCTTAATCTGCCCTGAAAATGTACAAGATTTTGTAGTCCAGGGATTCTCAGAACTAATCCAATGTGACAGTTTGCATGACAAAGAATCAACTCATTGCAGATACACAAAGCCTATTTCAAGTGCCCACACGTGAAGCCTGAGAGATAGCACTGTATATAACTCTTCTCAGTTAATCCTCTACCTGTGACGATGCAGACACATGTCTACGGATGGGGAACTGCTCCTGGACATGAAGGCTGGGTTTGAGCTTGCAGGTCCATAAGCAGCCATGAAGGATGCAGATGTAGAGGGGCTTCCCAACACTAACCCAAAGCAAGCTGCCGCCTCTCTCATTTCAGTCCATTCGCTTGCTTCCTGCTTAAACCTTAGGCCCAGCACTACCTGCTTTAATATCAAACACATGCTGGGGTGGAAATATGGCTTAGCTCACAAAATGCTAATTCATCTTCCCAAGGACCCAAGTTCAGTTCCCAGCACCCATGTCAGGTGGCTCATAACCACCTCTAACTCCAGCTCCAGGCGATCAGATGCCCTCCTGTAGTCATGGCAAGCACACAGAGACACAGAAATAAAACTTTCTTTTTAATGGAGCATATGGAGTGGTGATTCACGCCTTTAATCCCAGCACATGGGAGACAGAGGCAGATGAATCTCTTTGAGTTCAAGGCCAGCCTGGTCTACATAGCAAGTTCCAGGCCAACCAGAGCTACATAGTGAGACTCTGTATAAATAAATAAATAATAAGTAAATAAATAAATAAATAAATAAATAAAATAAAATATCAGACATGTGCCCTCAAACAAAATAATAAACTCCTGAGGCAGTGACATCTGGTGAGTCTGTGGCGATTCACAAATGCAGCATGGCTGACAGAAGCTAAGAGTGCCCATGAAAACTTGTCATCTTCAGAAGAGAAAAAAGTGAGGCAAAACAGGTTTAGTATGGGAGACGGAGCTGAAAAAGACCATTGATAAGCATCAGGCCTTGGCTCCTTCCACGTCTCTAGGCACCAAGTACGGCTAGCACACCAAGGTTGGTCACTCATGCTCAGGGAAGGAAAAAAAATCCATTTTCCCTGGAGTGGCTTATATTATCACTCGGAAAGAAAGCCCCAGTCCAAATAGCCTGTTCACAGAGCCCAGGTGCATGGTTGGTGACGCTCAGAGTTGGTGAGGTTTGCAGCTTGCCTACTTGGAGCAATGGTGCAACACCAAGTCCAAGCACACAAACCAAGCAAAGGGGTATCCACACTCAAAGTCCTTTTGGATCTAGCAGCATGCTAAGCAAGCTCACAGACATTCTTAGCATGAAGCTCTTCCCAGCATGCAGTGAGTTAACAGACTATGTGCCTGGCTTTGCATTGACTCCTTCAATCCTCATAAACCCATTGGAAATAGCTGCCCCTACTTCCTGAGTGCTGGGGACAGAACCCAGGGCACTTACCCTAGGCAAGCATTCTCCCACTGAGCTACAGACCTGGATAGAAATAGCTACTTTATTGTCGTTGGGTTTTAGTGGAGGTTTTTTTTGTTGGTGGTAGTTTGTTTTTACGTCAGAGTCTCATGTAGCCCTGGAGAGCCTGGAATTCAACAACCCTGCCTTTGTCTCCAAGCACTGAGATCAAAGACATGCGCTATTACACCAGTGAAAATAGCAACCTCTATTCTCACCATTCAGAGACAGGAGGACTTCTACCTCCAGTGCACCCTTTCACAGTCTTAGCCTTGGGAATCCAGACTGTCTGGATCAGTGAGAAATGCCAAGAACGGCAGGCAGCTCCTGGAACTAAAGGCCAAGTGCTTACCAACCACCACGCCACTGGCTGCCATCAGGATCACAGGTGCTCTCCCAGGGGCGCACTGCCAGCCTCTGGTCAAGAGTGACCTGACCTGACCTGACTATCCCTGCTCAGCTCTTCCTTTCCCCATCAAGACCTTGACTCTGGCTGCTTTAGCCTTGTGAACATTGGGTTTAAGAAATCCAAAGAATCTGGGCAGTGGTTTAATCCAGGCCTTTAATCCCAGTGCTTGGGAGGAAGAGGCAGGCAAATCTCTGTGAGTTTGAGGCCAGCCTGGCCTACAAAGTGAGTCTAGGACAGCCAGGGCTGTTACACAGAGAAACCTTGTCTCAAAAAAACCAAAGGAGGTGGGGTGTAGGCGGGAAAGAGGGAGGGAGAGAGAGGGGGAGACAGACAGACAGACAGAGGGGAGATCCATCCACAGAAAACTGGACACAGCTAGGCCTCCCACTCAGCCTGCCCTGCTCTCACCATGCACCCCACCTGTAACTGCTGGACCACACCAACACGATATCTATCAATTTTTACTACCAAAAAATGGCAGTCTCACATGGTTTATCCTCATATAGGGAAGCTGTTCACATCATTAAGAACAAATAGGCCAGTCAGTCGTTCAACAAACACCAATGGAGCCACAACACATGCCAGGGACAAAGGGACATTGCTGCAGCACTCACGACGGAGCAAGGGGTTGACTGTTTCCTTCCCCAAAATAATAAACAAACTTAGCAGGCAGAAGAAGAATGGTCAATGGGGCATGCCCAACGCTACCTACATCACCCAATGCCTAAGGCTTGGGATGTGAATCACAGAAAATAGGTAAGGGAACCAACCCTGCAGGGCTTACCCACCAACAGTTCCCAACAGGCACTGTCATGAAGGCTGGCCTGCCACTGGCTTTCTTGTCACTCTAGAAGCCATGGATGCTGGCAGGACCTGTCCCGGTGCTGAGTCAGGTCCTGCTGGCAGAGGCAGAAACACCACCAATGCTTCCAGGCTAGAAGGGTCCTTTCTAAAGCCACACTGCAGGGTCTCTCCAGCCTAAGAGCTGTTATTTCAACAACCTGACCCAAAATACTACCGTCTTCCTCCTACTCTAAGCCCAAACTTTCTCAGTCACTGTGGCTAGATCTACTGAGTCTTCAGTTTCTCATCTATAAATTTCTCATCTATAAAATAACCCATCCCGGAAGAATCCGATTGGCAGAAGCGTTAGAGAAGGATGGGCCTGGAGGCGCACGGTAACTGCTCACACCTCACTTGGGCCCCTGAGCGAGTTACCACTCTCTCTGAGCTTTTGTTTCTTTATCTGCAACAAGAGGAAATGGTTCTAGGGCTGGGGTTGACCGAACCAGACATCAAGACTGTGGGCACCCCCTGGCAGACGGAAAGGATACAGGTGACTATTGGGAGCTCTAGGAAGGGGTACACAATCAACCATGCAGTTTCCCAGCAACCTCCAATTCCAGGACCCTCAGTGCATATCTCAAGCCCAAACCTGTCACCTCAAATCTCAGGACAGCTAAAATCAATCACGTACACGTGCATGCATGTGAAAATGCTCATGACTGAATGAGACTTCACCAGAGGGGCTATCTGCAGGGTGCACACTGAGAAAGCTCACTGCTGGGGACTTCTCAACAGTGGCCAGAGAGATGGTTTAGCATGTAAAGGAAGGTATTTGCCATACAAGCCCTATGAGTTCAATCCTGGAATTCATACAAAGGTGGAAGGAATTGTCTCTGATCTACACGACACATGCATGACACGAATCACTCGCACACACACCACGCCACCACGCACACACACACCCCTACCTTTAATCCTAGTACTTTAGAAGTGGAGCCAGGAAGATGAGGAGCTCAAAGATATCCTATCCATAAGCAACCTGCTCCCAAGCCTAGGTGAGGTCACCAGGCATTTAGAGGTGCAGAGGACCAATAAAAGCAGATGCACATGGCACAGGGAGAAAGTCTGAGTGGCTCCCTGAGAGGCCACCTGCTAGGGTGAGGCAGCACCTCAGGGTGGGCACATACATGCTCCTCCCCCAGTTAGCAGTACAAACTAAACAGAGGAGGAAATTGAGTATGTAAAACCAGAGAAAGCCCAGCAAGGTCCAAGCCACCAGCAGAAACCCCCTGAGCAACAGGACAACATGAGCAAGCCTGCCCTGAACCCCTTCTGCCACTCACAGCTCCCAGAAAAACTCCCCAGCTCAGTGCTACTTGGAAGCTGCTTAGGAGCCATTTGCACCAGCTGAGTGGTACAGGCAAAGGTATCTTTCAGAGTTTGACCACAACCACACATCAGAACATCATTTTGGTCAAGAACCAATTTACATACGCCAGCTGTGGTCCCTAAGCTGAGAACGCCTGGTGAGAAGAGCCTAGCCATGAGGCATGGGCTGTATTTGAAGTTAGAGATGGTTCCCCTGGCAATAGAATCCCGAAATTTTTTTTTATATGTAAGAGCACAAACGGTAGTGGCCAGTCAGATAATGGTTTTGGAGAAGATCCTGATGAGTTCAGCATAAGAAGAGGAAGCTTCAAGGAGCAGTTGAAGCAGAAGTTCAGGGTCAGAGCGAGGGGGAACAGCTGCTAGCACCCCACACTGCGGTAAGAGCTCTGAGGCCAGAAGCACTAGACTGGAGTTCTTACCAGGCTGGGGTTACCTGGGCTGGTCCCTAAGGCTGCCAGTTTTGGGTTAGGGGCTCCACTACGGCAGTCTCGGAAGGGTTGGGACTGCCTCCCAGGCCAGCTGGGAGGTTACATGAATGACCAGCCATCAACTACCCATGGTAATAAAAATAACCTCCTAACAGCAGCCAACATGCCTCGCACACTTTAACCACGTCAAGCACTGCCTACAGTTTCTATACACACTCAGGCAATCCCCATAATAACCTTCCATGGCAAGGCCACAGGCGGTAACCACCCTGGGCAGGAGTAACTACTAGGCCACAGCTTTGGACCAAACAGGATTAGAGGACTGCAGATGACCACAAGGAAGGTACAGAGGTCAGCAGGGAGGCAGCAGCAGGAGGCATAGTAGAGGGAAGGCAAGGAGGCCTGCCTGTGTCACCGTGTGGCTATCATCACCCTGCTTCTCTGTGTATCTCTAGCTCACCCAGAAGTTTAAGGGTAGATGCAATAGCTGTCCACAGAATGAATGACAAGGAAAAGGACTGGGGGTGGGAAGGCTGGAGAGATGGCTCAGCCGTTAAAGCACTACTTCCTCTTGCGGAGGACCCAGGTTCGTTCCCAGCACCCACTCGGTGGCTCCAAATCACCCCTAACTCCAGTTCCAGAATATCTGATTCCCACAGGCACCAGGCATGCATGTGGTACGCAGACACATTTGTAGGCAAAACACTCATATACATAAAATAAATAAACCTTAAAAAGAAAGAAAAATGACTACAGGCTGTGGGCCTGGAGTCAGGACAGCCTAGGCAGGCCTGGTTTTCTCATCCGTACCATGAGAGTAGTGTGGGCCTGTCTCATAGCACTGCATGGAATATTAAAACAGGCCATGAAAGCTGCTCCTGCTGCTCTGATAGCTACTCTGCAGAGCCTCCCACACTGCAGAATGCCTCAGTAGTCAGGGGTCCCAGTGGCACCAGCAGGCCCAGGCTAACTATGCAGAAATGCCCACTCATTGTCAATCATCTATCAAGGGTCTGTGAGTACCATTATCTAGAAGTTAAACTGACCAGAAATAGCTGTTTTGTCAATACAAATCATCCAATCAGAAGGCTCGCACGGGGACCTCTGGGGGCAGATGTACCCCTCAACCAGAGATGGCAGACTCTCCAGCCCACTGTGCCTAGCTGCCCTTCTCCACCATGCCTTCCTTCCCAGACCACAGCCAGATGGGCCCAGACCCTGGTACCTCTCAGGTGATACCTACGATGCATCCCATCCCCCTTCCCTCCCTCTTCCATCTGCAGGACCTTGCTACATGGCATGGCTAGAGGACTCCTGCTAAAATACCACTGCTCCATCAGCCTGCTCCAATTTCCACCTGCCCTGTGAGAAATGTCACTGGCTCCACACTGTCCAGACCAAATGCAAACTCCTGAGCTTAGCACTGGCATCTGGCAGCACACTTCCTCTCCATCTACCCGGAGGTTCTCAAACCCACCCCAGTGACATCACACTGACCTTGGACTTGGTACGAGACTCTCAGGCTGACGGTGCCCCACCCAGACCTCCCCTTCCTCTTTGGCTGGGCAAGGTCTTCCTGGGCTTCAGGCCCAGCCCCTGAGCTGACTGAGGACTGGAATGTCTACAGGCTTCCTGGAAGAGGTGGAGCACCTGACTAGCAGGCACTCTGGTCCTCCAGAGATTTTCCCAAAACTTCTCCCTTTCAGCTGCACGAAACTTCTTGAACACACCTTTCCTCCTCTCCAGGATGAAAGGACAGGGATGGTGGCCTCCATCTGTGTCACATATGCTTGGGTACACAAAAATGACAGAGAGTAGATATAGCCCCAACTTACTGTGTGGCAAGTGTATTACAAGTGCCATTTAAGAAGAGAACCATCTTCCCAAAGTTATCCTCTGTCCTCCACACACAGATTGTGGAATATCATCACACACACAAAGATAAATTTAAAACCATTTCCTTTTCCTGTTGTCCCTATGAAATGTTCCCCCCATGCTGCACATCAAGGAACTGACGGGAAGGAAGGAGGGACGCTCACTTAGGTCACACAGAAAGGCAATCAGGACTTCTCCCAGACACGCCCCACTCTGAAGGCAGAGACAACCACCTCAGCTCTCACTACCTGCTTACTCAGTGCTGTGGGACACTTCCTGAGCACCAGACAGCCAGTGCAGGTACAGGTGATAAGGCTCTGCTCGGACAAGCGCTCCTGCATTCTGCTGCCTGTCCTTGCCCCTTTGCTCAAATGGGACTCCACCCATAAAGACATCGAATCCAAATCGGATTTTTTTCTTTTCTTTTCTTTTTTTTTGAAGAGAGAGGAGGGACTTTTGAGACAAGATCTGTCTATGTATCCCACAGGCCTGGAGCCCTGCTATGTAGAGCAGAAAGGCCTTGAATTCATAGAGATCTGCCTGCTTCTGTCTCCCAAGCACTGGGATTTTAAAGGGGTGCTCCACTGTGTCTAGCTCTAAGTCTAGCTTCTTATACACTGCTGTCTGGGGTCCAGAGCTGCAGCTTCCTCATCAAGCTTTTGCAAGGCAAAAATCAACAGCTTCTGGCAGAGTGGATGGCACATGGCTAGAACCCCAGAAATATCTCCACCTCCTTACACTGAAGCATTCATCTGTGGATCCCTAAGCCAGCATTACACTAGCTGATCCCAGAGCCAGTAAATGTGCAGTAGACTCTTCCAGGCTTCCATACCCAGCCCTCAACGGAGACCTGCGCCAAGCCCCTATACCTTCGGTCAATACTTCTTAAGACACTCACGGTCTCACATAGGGACTAAGCTACAGACCTGCAATTCACACCGTTCACTTGACCTTCTGAACTTCGGATACTCCTTAAACAAAAACAGGCTGAGCAGTCGCTGTTTCCAGACCCTGGGTCAGTGACAGTGGTGGATGTCCACCATGTCCCAAGGTTGCACCTCAGGGTGCAGGCTGCAGACACACACACTTCATTCACTGGACCAAGAACACTTGAAAAGCCACGACCGTGGGACCCAGATCAAGCCACAATGTTCCCTTCCTACTCTGGCATGCAAGGTTCTGAACTTCAGGTCCCTTGCCCTGTGTCCTTCCTCCTCCATAGAATGTAACAGTATAGCACTTCCAAATTATAAATAGAAGACCTACCTTCAAAGGCATGTTTGTCATGTTCTCAATCTTAAACTAATAATCACAGGCCACTTATCAAAAGGAGACTGGCTGGATTTACTTGAACAGGGCAAACACACATGGAGTCTCTAAGTTGAACTATGCACAAAGTTTTTTAAAGTTACATTGTTTGTTTGCTTATTTATTCATTTACTTATTGGGGAAAAGGAGACAGAACTATGTGACAATGCAGGTTAGAGGAAGATTTGGTTCTACATATGGGTTCTGAGGATTGAACTCTGCTCCCCAGGCTTGGCAGCAGTCACCTTTAACCCTGAGCCATCTCTCTGGCATCTCTCTGGATCCTGTTCACAGGAGGAGACCACAGAGATACATTCAGTTACCCTGATCCTTGGATAAGCTCTACCATTTTATTTGCCACTGTAGTCGACAGGACGGTCTCTGCCTCCGATGTCCGCCTGAACACAGCATCTTTTTTTTTTTTTTGGTTTCGAACAGGGTTCTTGTGTACCTGCTGTCTGGAACTCACTCTGTAGACAGCGCTCGAACTCAGAAATCCGCTTGCCTTGCCTCCCAAGTCTGGATTAAGCGTGCGCCCCACCGCCGCAACACCAGCATCTTAACTCTTAGAATAATAACCTCGAAGTCCAGCCATGGCTCTGCTGGTGCTTTGACATTGTGAAGCATTTACAGACAGTAGTGAGACTGTCTGCTCAGGGAATGTAAAGAAACCCTGCTTGCCTAAGCATTAATAGGGACAGTGAACATAACTGCAAGAAAAATCATGGACTCCACTCCAAAGTCAAATGCTTTTAAACTCTCTCCCCTCGGTGGGTACACACTGGAGCTGGCTAGCCACTTGCTCTACCTGCAAGCCCAGTGAAAACAGAATCATGGTCGTCTTCATTCATTAAGATGCAGCCCCCACTCCACCACTTCTGGTTTGTCCAAGCTACCCACACCAGGGAATCGGATTATTCTAGCATAGTAGGCAGTCAGAAATCACTTAGGGAACTGGGGTCCATGAAGTACAAGTTAATGAGTGTCAACCCCCAAGTGGCTGCATTCGTAGACACATCCCAGACCACACTGCGCAATCTCCTGTTTCTTTTTTGAAACAGGGTCTCACCCTCACTGTGGCCCAAGCTGGCCTTGAGTGCCTTAAACAGCTGAGATTACAGGTAGGTGGCACCGTGCCCAGCCTCCCAAGCCAGATCTTTCAGACTGAGGTACTGTTCTAGGACTAGATAGACAGAGACAGAAAACACAAGACCAAAATCTGTCCCCAGAGAGCTGGCGATCAGGCCTGCAGGCTATACTACCTGCTCACAATGGCCATTTCCTAACAGGAGATCCACCCAGCGTCTGCAGAGGTAACTACTTGCCCTCCCTGGCTGTACCTGGGCATCCTGTCATTATGGTTCTTGAACAGTGTCATTATATCAGATATACAAGAGCATACAAGGAAGATCACTGTCTGGAGGCTGCTAGGCATGCTTCCGATGCCCAAGCCTGCTCTCCCCACAGACTCGACAACATTTTGAATAAGTTACAATGAAAGCCCCAGCTTTTCTTCACCTGTCAGACAGAGAAAGCAAAAGCCTAGACGACTCTGTGGCCACTCCACCACCCTCTCCAGCTTCGGTGCTGGGAGCACACATAGAAAACTTCAGTCTACTTTTGAAGACTTCACCCAAAACTATCCTGGACAAGTCCTTCCCCATGCAGGCTAAGGTCAGGGATTCAGACCCCCAGGCCAGTTTTCAGCCAAGAGAAGTGGATGAAAAACAGTCTTGCCTACGCTTTTAATCGATATATAGAAAGTTTATTAGCCAATCAGATTTAGTCATCCCCAATTCAGTTGCTGCACACCTTGATTAAACAAGGAACAGGGCTCCTCAAAACCATCTAGGGTCCAAAATCCACTCCTAAACATCTACCAGGCAGGAGGGGAGCCGCCTGCAAGGCTGAGATGTACTGCATGGAGCAGGTGGATTGCCTTCTCTCTCAGCCTGCCTTACTTACCTCAACCGTCCTTGACCATGTGAGGTAGTTCTCTGGCCCTTCCACCTAGATGGTGGGCCTGCTCTGCATGTTTCCAGGTAGGTTAGGGGGTGCAGGGCTATGGGGGAGGGGGAAATGACACACCTAGGGCTCCTCAAATAAGTTGCTAGCATAGTGTGCCTGTCTTCATTACCAAAACAAACACCGTGAGTGGAGTCAGGGAGTTCTCCAGCCTCTGAGTTTCCGGAAGCTCACCTGATCTGAGCCACCTCCATAATCAGCAGTTCCGACCCTTACTAGCTGACAGTTCAGGGGGAAAGGAAGGCTGCGCCTGCTAGGATGCATCGTGTCCAGGCCGCACGTTGGGCTGCTGAGCTTGGTGTCCCCCCAGGCCACAGGGCTGTGGCCTCACAAGAGCGATTGTGAGTTCACTCCTGTCCTCTTGGCTTACCCACTCGTCAGCATTCTGCTCCCCTCTCAGGCACGGCGCCCCTCAAGACGCGATGTACTAGCTGCACTACCGCTAGGGCCTCCCAAGGGAAATGCCCTTTCTGTCTTCCGGGCACACAGATGCCGCCCTTCTCTCCCTCGCTCCCTCACACCGAAGCGGCCTCCTCAGAAAGGGGCAAGCCTAGGAAAGGCACAGCACCCGGACCACCCCCACCCTGGTTGGGGCTCTCCCCCGCTCACCAGAGGCTGCCGAGAAAGCGCCTCTTAGGAACAGGAGAAGGGACACCTGGGTCAGGAGCAGGACACGGAGCAAACAGGGTCTAGATAGGAGGGCCAGAGCAGCGAAGGGCTGACGCAGGCTAGGTTAAGTCGTGAGAAGTCGGGGGGAAGGGGACAGCTAGGGACGGGGGGCAGGGAGGTACAGGAGGGGAACACAGCTGGAGTAGAGAGGCCAGACTTGGAGACTGCAGAGAGAAGATTCCATGACGGTGAAGGAAACAAATCTAGGCTGAGTTCACTGGAAAGGGGTTGTCGGAGTGCAGGCTGGGGCCATGGAGAGAAGAGTTTGGGGGAAGGGGGCCTAGACTGGGCCACTGGAGCGAAAACCACGGTCCTAGCTTGGGCCCTGGGACCCAGCCGAGGCAAGGGGCCCGAGTTCAGCCCAGGGGATGAAGGCCTGCGAGAGAGGTGCCTGGCCTGGCCCCTGAGAGAAGGAAGGTCTAGCCTGGGATAGGCGAGACTAGCCTGGACATGCAGGGGAAGAACTGGACTCCACATGGAGCCCAGGGCGGGGTCATAGGCTATCAGGGCCTCCCGCCGGCCACTCCGGACCCGAAGAGTGGCTCCTGCCTAGGGTCCCGGACCCCGCCCCTCCCCCACCCCGGATCCCCACCCTCCCCGGGACGGCAGGTCAGCGAGGGAGTGGACGCGAGCTCCCGCGGTGAGGGGGTCCCGGGATGGAGCCATGAGGGGGTCCCTTTACCATGGTGGCGGCGGCGGCGACGATCCCTGTCCCGGCGTCTGTAGCTCTCCCCCCCGCAGCAGGGCCCTGCGCTTCCACTTCCCCGGGTGCCCAAGAGTGAACATCCGGGTCAGCGCCCCCCTCCCCCCTCCCCGCGCCGGGCAGCCACCACCTTCCTTCCCCGCCCCGGCCAGCCTGGCCCGCCCCCCAGCCGCCAGCTCGCGACCAATGAGCGCGCGGGGCCGCAGCGATCGCCAAGTATGGAGCGCCGCGCGGGAGGCGGGGACGGGGGCGGGCCCTGTGGTCGAGTGGGCGTGTCCTCACGCGGGAGGGGTGGGCCAGGCGCAACGCTCCTGCGCGGCCGGGGCTGCGTTGTTCCGGAGGGACAGGGAGTGCGTCTGTCCCTCCTCTGACTGTCAGCCTCGCTTCTCTTCTCGCAGCTGCAGGCCGCGGGGTAGCTGAGGGTGGAGCGATTCACTGGTTCCCCTGGGCGGAGGATGCGGAAGGCTCTGAAACTAGGAGAGGACCGGCCTCCGTGCCCCACCCGGACCCGGAACTGGTGCGCTGGACGAGGCCGGTCCCTAAAGAGCGAGCGGAACCTGCAGGGGGACGCCGGCTCTGCGTCCCTGTTGCTGAACACCTGCTATCACGACCAGGCGGGCAGCCTTTAGGTACCAAAGATGACAGGTGGATAAGCCATAAAGGTCCATGCCTGCACTTCACAGCTACCAGACAGTAGTTGTGGGAAAGGCCCGGGTAAGAAATCAGAAGAACATTTGGGTTCAGAAAATGCTGGCTGTTACATATACTTTTTAACATTATGTACAGAGAATCGTCCCGTTTCCTTAATGAGTCGCTCTCTCGAACCATATAATGACTCATAAATCTCTCCTTGTTTTTAGGTGTGAAGATTGAACGTAGAGCCTTAGGCATGCTAGGCGAATGCTCTTCCACTGAACTGCAGCCCCAACCAGAAATTAACTGTTCAAAAGAGTGAATTTTGTTTTGCTATCCAGAACTCAAGAGACTTAGAATTGCACGTTTTGCTTATAACAACCCCCTACACGGCTTGCTCACCGTCCATTTAGAATCATATCAGGTCACGAGAAGGGATCAGAAAAACTTCATCTGAGGCAAACTGTGCCCTAGGCCTCTGTGCTCATAGTCAAGTGAAAGCTTGCAGGGACAGCCACCAGCGGAGATAGCATCCAGGTAAGTCTCTCAAGAATGACATAGACCAGTATTACAGGACTTAAGAGGAGGGAGTGGCACTTAGAAAGTCATTATACCGGAAGTATTTATCATGTAGCTATTAGCCAAGCAGTGTGTAGGCAGGCTGCAGAGATCACAGCTATGAGCAAAGTAGCCCATGCTGGCATACAGCTTGTGGGTAAGATTTCACTTCCAGGAATAGAGCCTCCTGCATTGGGGTAAGTACCCCTGTCCTTCGTTAAGGTCCCTTCGAGCTTGAAACCTGGTCAGAGACAGTTAACATACCTAATAAAGTGTTGGGGGTGAGATGTGGAAAAACAGAGTGGATAGAGCAGGTAGACAGACAGACAAGCACTCTGTGGTGGTATTTTGGAGGATGGTCCCAGGGGGCTTTAACTTAGGAAGTAATGTTTGATCAGACAGCTGAACGTGAAGGTGAAGCAGACCATGTGCCTATTGTCAGCACACAGGATGGTGAGGGCAGAGATCCCTGTTTATCCACAGAGGCTGCTGTGGCCAGCCTGAATTGTGTGTGAGCAGCAACAAGCTCTGACCCAAGTCCCCAAACTGCAACGAGCCTACTGTGTGCTGGACTACAGGGTGACTAGGGAGGGCCTCAGAAAGCTATTCCTGTGTCCCAGACAGTTTTATTTCAATATTAGAGGAACAACACCTGAGGTCACCCTCTTTTTCACACACATGCATTTCTGCATGCAAACAGACATAAAACACATGTACACACACAGGAAGTTTTTTTTAAAGCACCCATACTGGGGCTAGGGGACCTCTTTAATCTACAGCATGAAGGTACAGCCGTGTATTATCTGTGGCTCCAAATGCCATGTGAAGGGCAGGAGGATCTCTGGGGCTTGGCGACTAACCAGCCTAGCCAAATGGCAAACTCTAGATTCAGTGAGAAGGCCTGTGGTGTCATATGCCTATAATCCCAGCACTCAGAAGGCAGAGGCAGGAGGATCTCTGAGAGTTCAAGACTAACCTACTCTACAGAGCAAGCTCCAGGACAGCCAGGACTATCGAGAGAGAAAACAAATTCAATGAGAGACGCTATGTCAAAAAAACTAAGGTGAGCCGGGCGGTGGTGGCGCACGCCTTTAATCCCAGCACTTGGGAGGCAGAGGCAGGTGGATTTCTGAGTTCGAGGCCAGCCTGGTCTACAGAGTGAGTTCCAGGACAGCCCGGGCTGCACAGAGAAACCCTGTCTCGAAAAACCAAAAAAAAAAAAAAAAAAAAAACTAAGGTGGTTGAGATATACGAGACTGGATTTCAAAGCCAGGACAAGGGGCTGAGGTGCATATTTTACACACCAAAACAGACTTCCCGGTTCTCCCAGCATCCCTCAGTCCCTACCTGACATACCCTGCCCCCAACCCTGAACTTTCTAGCCTAAGGACTGGGCTGCCCTTCCCCAGAGGCTCTTTCCTATATAATCCAGACATTTTGGTCTCCTCCCTCACCTTCCTTCACTCTTCTTTCCCTCTGTGTGTGCTCTTTCTCCGTCTTCCCCTCCGCACTGTCTCCCTCCCCATGGCTCCTTCCTTGGCCTTGTTTCCTGGGGCCGGTGAACTTGCCCGCCCAAGAGTGGTTTCCCAATAAACCTGCATTTTTTATACTTTAATCTGTCTCGGATTGGTTCATTTCACCAGCGGAGAAATAATTTATCATAGATGACATGCACTTTTAATACCAGTACTGAAGAGGCAGAAGTAGGCAGCTCTGTCTTAAATTCAAGGTCAACCAGGGATAAAGAGTAAGACCTTGTTTCAAAACAATAAGGTAGTGCAAGATGAAGGGAAGAACCTGACATAGACTTCTGCCCTCCATATGTAAATCAGAGGCCAGCACACCTATATACATACACGTACATGCACACATATATTCACCATATACACACACACAACAGCACCAGTATGACGATTTGTCTGTGATGGACTCTGTTAAGCCCTTTCCCGATCCTCATAACAGGGCGCTCCAAAGTCAAGCAGCAGAGATGAAAGGTCCTTGAGAAGGCAAGGAACACTGTATTCTCATGTTTGCTGATGTGTTACCGGGGCAACACAGCAAGTAGGAAGGAGTTGAAAATATTAAAGACTTGAGTTCATAGTGAAAAGTTTTGCCATTGAGGGCTGGAGAGATGGCTCAGGGGTTAAGAGCACTGACTGCTCTTCCAGAGGTCCTGAAATCTATTCCCAGCAACCACATGGTGGCTCACAACCATCTGTAATGGGATCTAATGCCCTCTTCTGGTGTGTGTCTGAAGACAGCTACAGTATACTCATATAAATAAAATAAATGAATCTTTAAAAAAAAAAAAATAAGATTTGCCATTGAACTAGGCAAGACTACAAGAGGAATAGGGGTGGAGTGGGGTGAGAAGGGTGAATGTCACTTTGAGTCAAGTTATATTCACGATGCCTGCTGGAGAGGCCAGTAAAGAGCCTACCGCTAGTGAGTGGCATATTTAAAAGCATATCTGAGTTTAGTTCGAGGTAGTCTAGAACCAGAGATCACATTCATAACCCCAGCTTGAGCACATTACTTCCCTGCTTAAAACCCTTTGAGAAGTCCCTCATACTAGCTTGGGGCTGGGGTAAAGGCAGCTCTAGGGTAAATTGGTTGTCACTCATGCATGAGGACCTGAGTCTGTGTCTCCAGAAGCCATATAAAATCTGGGGATGCAGGGTTGGAGAGATACAGAAAAGGCTTCCTGGAGTTGGGCAGTGGTGATGCATGCCTTTAATCCCAGCACTCATGAGGCAGAAGCAGGTAGGTCTCTGAGTTCAAGGCCAGCCTGGTTTTACAGAACTAGTTCCAGGAGAGCCAGGGCTACACACAAAGAAACTCTATCTTGAAAAGAACAAAGAAAGAAACGGGTCTTGCTGGCCAGCCAGATTAGCTAAGTCAGTATTCTCCAGGTTCAGAGATAAAAGGCCTGGGAAGATGCCTCAGCAGTTAAGAACCCATCTTCCGTGCAGGGATGCTCAGGCTGGACACAGCAGCCAGGGGTTCCCATTGCGTAGCTCTGTCTGGAATGCTGTCAGCATTATCACCCTTGGTGTTACATCTTCCTGATAACCTAGCCAGAGGTTTGTGCTCAATATTTCAGAAGCCTCAAACTACAGATTGGGGGTGGGGGGAGATAAACGGTGTGGAATCTCATTAGTACAGACCGGATCTGCCTGCCACAAATTTACCAAATCAAAAACTCAAACTCAGGCTCACCTGAGAGATCTGTGTGGAACACCTTGGAGGGCAAGAGATGCTTTCTGGGCAGAATCACACTACCTAACAACTGATGGAAGAGTGTGTGTGTGTGTGTGTGTGTGTGTGTTGTGTGTGAGAGAGAGAGGGGGGGGGGGGAAGAGACGGAGACAGAAAGAATATGAATTTCTGGGCTGGAGAGACAGCTCAGCAGTTGAGAGTAACTGGCTGCTCTTCCAGAGACTGGGTTCCATTCCCAGCACCCATAGGGTAGTTCACAATCATCTGTAACTCCAGTCTCAGAGGGCTCTAACTAATGCCCTCTTCTGGCCTCTTCAGGCACTGCACACATGTGGTCTAAAGACATATAACCAGGCAAATACACACAAAATAAAAGTTAAAAAAAATTTTAAGCCGGGTGTTGGTGGCACATGCCTTTAATCACAGCACTTGGGAAGCAGAGGCAGGCGGATTTCTGAGTTCAAGGCCAGCCTGGTCTACAGAGTGAGTTCCATGACAGCCAGGGCTACACAGAGAAACCCTGTCTTGAAAAACCCAAGAAAGAGAGAGAGAGAGAAGAGAGAGAGAGAGAGAGAGAGAGAGAGAGAGAGAGAGAGAGAGAGAGAGAGAGAGAGAAAAGAAAATTATATGCTAATCCAGCCATTTCCATGGGGGTGGGGGAGGCGTGGGTAGTGGGTCGAGGAAGAGCACCACTTCCAGAGGACCCATGTTAGGCAATTCTCACACACCTGGAACTCCTTCTCAAGGGGAATCCAACACCCTCTTCTGGTTTCTGCAAGCACCCACACACATGTGGCACACACATATATGTAGATATGTAATTTTTTTTCTAGACAGAGTTTCTTTGTGTAGTCCTGGCCATCTTAGAACTAGCTCTGTAGACCAGGTTGGCCTTGAATTCATTGAGATCCACCTGCCTTTGCCTCCTGAGTGCTGGGATTAAAGGTGTGTGCCACCACCACCCAGCAAAATGTAATAAAATTTTAAGACTTTAATCTTAAAAATATATCTATATGGTGGAGAGCGATCTGATATCTGATACCAACCCTGACCCACACATGAGCACACATACACAGACATGCACACAAAAAAACATTTATATTTAATTTTAAAGTTCTTAATTATAATAGGAGTGTATAGGAACCCCCACGGGGTACAGGCGCACATACTCCGCCTCTACCATGGAGCCCCATTCTGGATTATTTAGTTGTGTGAGAAACGAGTGTACAAACATACCTCAGTGGGCTTGTGAGAGTGGGTTCTTGGGAGTCTGTCCTCTGGGTGGGCTCTGGGGACTGGAGTCAGGTGTGGTGGCATATTATTTGCCTCTGCAACATCTCACGAAAAGCCCCATATTTGCTCTTTCTGTTGCCTTCTCTTCTAATGGGGCTTCCCGGCTAGCTTCTGCCAGATGCTAGCGTCGATGCTTTAACAGACATGGGGCCCATTCCTGGTGGTCTTTATCCTCTGCATCCGCTTCTGTTAACAACTTTATGGCTTTCATAGTTCAGAGTCCCAAGAGCACATCTGATTGGCCAGCTCATCCCCTAATTCATTGGACAGATCTCCGGGGCCAGTCTGCAGGTTGACAAATCCCACCTGCCCATCTGTCCCCACGTATGTGAGCGTGAAGGCTGTAAGTGACAGCGACAGGCTCTGGGTAGAGACACAGCATCATAAATATTATAGTACTGTTACTCCTCCCGTGTATGTGTGGTGTGTGTGTGTGTGTGTGTGTGTGTGTGTGTGTGTGCGGTGTAGGCCAGAGGTCAGCTTTGGGTCTTCTCAGGATGGCCATCCACCTTTTTTTTTTTTGAAAGAGGAGCTCATTGGCCAGAAGCTTGCCCTTTGGGCTAGGCAAGCTGGCCATCGAGCTTCTTGATGCCCTGCCTCCCCAGAGGTAGGATTACAACTGCATTCCACCATGCCTGCTTTTTATACAGGTTCTGGTGACCAAATTCCGGTCCTTGTGGGTGTGAGGCAAGAACTTGAAAAGTCAGCTCTTCACTCTGGCAAAGGATCACTTTACAGAGTGGGCTGTCTCTCAGGCTCTACTTCCCTGACTAGGAATTCCTAGCCTAACCAGGCATGGTGGGATATACCTGGAATGCCAGGACTCAGGAGGCTGAGGCAGGATTTGACCCTGGCCTGTACCCTGTAACCTCATCATATGCACACTTATTGTTCTGCCTGCCATTCAAGATCCTTATTATGAATTGACTATCCCCCCCACTCCCCAACCCCGCCATGCCTGTACGACTCCAGCATCTATAAGTACAGACCATTATCAATATCACTTCTCCCTTATTGATTTCTTTTTTCTTTTTTCTTTTTTTTTTTTTTTTTGGTTTTTCGAGACAGGGTTTCTCTGGTAGCCCGGGCTGTCCTGGAACTCACTCTGTAGACCAGGCTGGCCTCGAACTCAGAAATGCTCGCCTCTGCCCCCAGTGCTGGGATTAAAGCGTGCGCCACCACCGCCCGCCCCTTATTGATTTCTATCCAAGAGTTTTTTTCCTCTCTTCTCAGGCATGGTTCCATGCTTTTATGGGCTTGTCTGTTGTGATAGTTTGTATATGCTTGGCCCAAGGAGTGGCACTATTTGGAGGTGTGTCTTTGTTTGACTAGGTGTGGCCTTGTTGGAGTAGGTGTGTCACTGCGGGCATGGGCCTAGTCCTAGCTGCCTGGAAGCCAGTCTTCCAATAGCAGCCTTCAGATGAAGATGTAGAACTCTCAGCTCTGCCTGCACCATGCCTGCCTGGATGCTGCCATGCTCCCACCTTGATGATAATGGACTGAGTCTCTGAACCTGTAAGATAGCTTCCATTAAATGTTGTCCTTTATAAGAGTTGCCTTGGTCATGGTGTCTCCTCCCAGCAGTAAACCCTAAGACATCAACATCTATCTTCATTGAGATCTCAGAGATCTCAAACCTAACCCTTGCCCTCCTCATGACTCTATTACACTGGAGCATCCCTTTAGCTTCGGGGAGACTTGCATACCTATGACCCTGCCGGATTCTCACATTTACCACACAGGTACATAGGCACTTGTGGTAAAATGTGTGTGTGTGTGTGTGTGTGTGTGTGTGTGTGTGTGTGTACGAGTACCCATGGTAACAGTGGTCATACTTCCTTGTAAACACCCATTAACCTTTGCCTCCTTACTTTTCAACTGACTAATCCCAGGGACACTCCGTTGTCCCTGACACTGCACCAGAACATTTGACCATTTCTGGAGAAGTCACTGTGACTCCCCTCATGTTTCACTTGACATCCACAGACTCACTGAGCCTGCCCATCCTACCTTTCGGCCTCATACTGTAAAATGAAAGTTTCTCAATCTTCCTCCTTTATCATCTCACATTTAACCCTAAGCCTTGCTTCATACTGCACAGATAGAAGAGTTGGCCCCACAGGAGCCTTTCCTGCTTTTAAAATGAAGGGGCCAGCAGGACAGTGGCATACACCTTTAATCCCAGCACTTGTGAGGTAGAAGCAGGTGGTGGATCTCTGTGAGTTTGAGGCCAGTCTGGTTTACATTAGTGAGTTCCAGCATGGCCAGAGCTACAGAGTGAGACCCTGACTCAGAAAAAATAATAATAAATAAAACAAAATAAAATGAAGCCCCTGTGTCCCTGCTGAAGCCCACCCTCCCTAGGACATGAGACCCTGACTCAGAAAAAATAATATATAAATAAATAAAACAAAATAAAATGAAGCCCGTGTCCCTGCTGAAGCCTACCCTCCCTAGTACATGGAATCTTCTTGGTCAGTTTCTGTCTTTATACTAGATCATTCCTCTCAGCCTCAAAAACCATCTCAGTATCTGCTATCATAAAAGTTTTAACACCAACAACTAAAGCCTGCTTGGTCCCCCATCTGTAAGCCATTGCCCCCATATTTCTGTTCCTATTCATATCAGAACTTATGAGTTAGTGGAGGCAGGAGAGATGTCTCGGTAGACAAAGTGCTTGTTACACATGTGTAAGGACCAGAGTCCAATCTCCAGCATTCGTGCAAAAGCTAGGCATGCATCTATAACTGAGGACTGGAAACTGGACACAGGAAGATGCTGGGGCTCATTGGTCAGCCAGTATAGTAGCCAATAGCCGAGATGGCAAGCTAGAGGTTCCCTGAGAGACTGTGTCTTAAAATTAAATGAGAGGGTGGAGAGGTGGCTCAGTGATTAAGAACACTTGTTGCTCTTGCAGAGGACCTAAGTTTGATTCCCAGCACCATTCTGGTGGCTACAATCATCTGTAACGTCAATTCCAGCAGATTTGGTGCCCTCTTCTGACCTCTGTAGGCACCAAGCACACAAGTGTGCAGGCAAAACTCCTGTATACCAAATAAGAAAGTCTAATAAAATAAAGTGGAGAAGCAACTGAGAAATAAATGCATCCTGATACCAACCTCTAACCATCATGTGTGCCTGCATGGCCAAGTATACCTGTACACACATGTTCATGCATGTACGCTCATACATACACCACACACAACACACAGACACACACACACACACACATTCTACCAAAGATGATTCTACATTGAGTCTAGATTCCCCTCTGGGGATAGAGTTTTACCCAACCCCAACCTGCCACAGACTTCACACCTCCCAAGCTGACTTGGGAATTTCATCTTGTAGAAACCAGTGGTCCCTTTGTGCCTTGGCTCACTCCTCCCTTCTGGTGTTTGCTTATAACCTTTCCCGACGAGACTGAACCGTTCCTTCTGAATTTCCTCTTCCGAATGTATGCTTTCTGCATAGAACATGGTGGGTGCTCGATGCTCGCACATATCAACATGAATATATATCGACATGATAATAAGATGACTACAAGGCAGCATTTGTGGACAGATAATGAAGCTTTGCTGGCTTGGTTTTTTATGGATACTTACTATGTGCATTTGTTGTTGTTTTTCTGAGACGATCTAACTATGTAGCCTTGAATTCCTTAGGTAGACCAGGCAGCCCTGAGACTCCAGGATTCCCAGCGTCCTGAATGCTGGGAATAAAGGTGTGCACCAGTCTTACCATCTCCTTAACTCCTTCCAATAAATCTTTGGAACTAGCAACTTCAGACTTGACTGGTGTTTGTTTGTTCCCGTTTCTGGTTTTGAAATAGAGTCTGTTTATTTAGAAGTGCTAGGTATCGCCCAGCGGTGGTGGCGCACGCCTTTAATCCCAGCACTTGGGAGGCAGAGGCAGGCGATTTCTGAGTTCGAGGCCAGCCTGGTCTACAGAGTGAGTTCCAGGACAGCCCGGGCTACACAGAGAAACCCTGTCTCGAAAAAAAACAAAAACAAAAAAAGTGCTAGGTATCAAACCCAGGGCTTTTTTTTTTTTAAAGATTCATTTATATATTTATGTATGTGAGTACACAGTCGCTCTCTTCAGATACACACACCAGAAGAGGGCATGATGGATCCCATTACAGAGGTTGTGAGCCACCATGTGGTTGCTGGGAATTGAACTCAGGACCTCTGAAAGTAGCCAGTGCTCTCAATTTCTGAGCCATCTTCCAGCCCCTAAACCCAGGGTGTTATAGGCTGGTTTCAAACTCACTATGTAACTGAGGTTTGACCTGGAATTCCTGATCCTCCTGCTTCCATCTCTGGAGAGCTGGAATTACCAGTGTGTTCCACCAGCCCTGGTTTATTTAGTGTGGAGGGGAGGTGGAATTAGGGTTTTTTGCAGGCTAGCCAGGTACCCTACCCACTAAGCTACATCTCTATTCCACATCATTGTAGAAGAAATGAACAGGCTGTCCTGACTTGGCTCTTTCTGTATCTGTCTCAGAACCACGTGAAAGATTCTAAGTAGCCTCAGAAAACCGGCGCACACCATCCTCCTTCATCGCAGCCCTTTGCACACAGCAATTACTCATGAGCATCTCCTGAGTCAAGGCAGGTTAGGAAGGAAGCCCTGAGCATATCAGGAAAGGAAAATAACCTTCCCCACTGGAGATGAGCTGCTCATTGACTGAGGCAGGACACATCTGAGCATTCATTACCCAAACTGCCCCGCTAGCCTTCCTCTTCAGTCAAGTCTCACGCTGAGACGTCAGGGTTAGTAAGTGCACTTATCCCAGGAACTGGGGCCGGCTTAGCTCCTGAACCACCTTCCATTGACAGGCCTGGACTTGCTCCCTGAAGTCACAAGACGGGCTGGTATCAGTATGAAAGTGGCAGTCTGCCACAGGCTCCTGCGTTTGAACACTTGCTCTTCGGTTAGTGGTGCTGGCGGAGGTGGGCCCCTGGGGGCAGGCCCTTCCTCTAGTGCCATCTCAGCTTTATGCCATGCTTTTTCCCAAGAAGGATTGTACCCCCAAATCCTTCTCCCCTTAATTGCTTCTGTGAGATATCTAATCATGATGAAAAGTATTTAATACATGGTCTTCTCAAGTTACTAAAGTAGCTCGAGGTATGTATTAGTTTATGCTGTGTGATGTAGCTGATCATAGTGTGCAGTTGTAAGTAGCATGTATGCATGTGTAAGATGCATGTATTCTTCTGTAGTGCTAGATAGATGCTAGGGTTTATGGATCTCGGGAATACTGAGCCACCCCTAGTCTTGCTCTTATTATTGTTTTAAGACAGCTATAGCCGCCGGGCGGTGTGGCGCAGCTTATCCAGCACTTGGGAGGCAGAGGCAGGCGATTTCTGAGTTCAGAGCAGCCTGGTTTACCAAGCGAGTTCCGGATACAGCCCGATACCAGAGACCCTGTCTCGAAAACCAAAAAAAAAAAAAAGACAGCTATAGCCCTACACTGAGTGGAGTGGCCCACACCTTTAATCCCAGCATTTGGGAGGCAGAGGCAGGTGATCTCTGAATTCAAGGCCAGCTGGGTTTACAGAGTGAGCTCGAGGACAACCAAGGCTATACAGAGAAACCTTGTCTCAAATAAATAAATAAATACATAATATTAAAAGAACAGGTATAGCCTAAGCTAGCCTCAAGCTCATGATCCTCCTGCCTCAGCTTCTCCAGTCCTAGGATGACTCTTATGACCCTTTTTGGGGGAAGGGACAGTAACTAGGAACTAGGTAGCCCCAGCTTGCCTGGAACTCTATATACATACCGTGCTGGCCTCAAACTCAGAGATCCACCTGCCTCTGCCTCCTGAGCGCTAGTAAAAGGCTTGTGTCACCACACCTAGCCAACATTTTTTTTTTCATCTTAATTTTAGGTTTATTTTATTTTATTTTATGTGCATGAATGTTTTGCCTGTACATATAGATGTGTACTCTGTGTGTGTTGTGTTGTGTGTCGTGTATGCCTGGTGCCCACTGAGGTCAGAAGAAGGCATCAGATGCTCTGGAACTGGAGTTATGAATGTTTGTGAGCAGCCATGTAGGTGATGGGAATCGAACCCACGTCCTCTACAAGAGCAGTAAGTGCCCTTACCCACTGAGCCAAGTTTGAAGCTCCCATGAACAGTTTTTTTGTTTGTTTGTTTTATTGAGACAGGGTTTCTCTGTCTAGCCTCAGCTATCCTGGAACTCACTCTGTAGACCAGGCTGGCCTTGAACTCAGAAATCCACCTGCCTCTGCCTCCCAAGTGCTGGAATTAAAGGTATACACCACCACTGCCCAGTAACATATTTTTAGAGAGATTTTTATGTGACACCCTCACCTCCTCCAGTTTATCTACCTTGTCCCTGTCCGCTGCCTTGTCAAGCTGGAGATCCGTCAGTGCTTTCTCTCCACTTTCTAACCTCCAGTTCTCTTCCCTCACCCACTGGAGCAGCTCCAAGAGCATCCATAACCAACCCATCAGCCCCCAGGTTCGCCTTTTTCTCCCCAGGACAGTTGACACCCTTGGCCCCGCCCTCTCTCCATGGTTTGCTATGACATTGCAGGCCTCTTCTTTGCTCCCCATTGGTGTGCTTTGCAGATCCATTTTCTTAGCCACCAAACCCCAGGACTTTCTGAGCTTGGCAGTAGTTTGCCTATGCCTCTCCCGGAGTGTTCTTTCTTTACTCCATCTCAGACGTGCTCAGATCATAGGGTCCAGTCAGCAGCCTCAGCTGTGAGCTGCTCACCCCAGGACAGCAAAGGTGAGGGCCCAATAGCCTGAAGAAACTGGGGGGACTCTCACCAAAAGACAGAGGAAAGACGCTGAAGAGTAGAAAGAATTTTAAAAGAAACTCGCTCCAAGGATTCTGGGTAAACAGAAAAATGAAGGGCTGGGGGTGTAGCTTGGTTGGTCAGGGTTCCTGCCTGCTGTACATGAAGCCCCTGGGACCACCAAATAGAGCTGAGTGTGACGTCATGTCAGCACTGGAGAGGTGGGGGTAGGAGGATCGCCACTTCAAGGTCATCCTTACATTTGGTAAAGATGAGTATACCAAAGACTAAAAGAGACTTTTGAGTCACAGAAATTTCAGTTTATTGGGACATAAAGCAGGATTGGATGCTGAAGGTTTGGTGGAGGGGAGAACACACTGACTTCTTTTGAAGAAAGAAAGAAAAAGAAAACTGTGGTTTGTAGTAAAAGAGGCTGGCCATCTTGACTCAGAGCTTAGGTCAGCCTTTCCCACCACTCAGCATCCTGACAGAACACGTAGCCATGGAGGGGAGGAGGCCAGAGCACTGGCCACCCATCTGTGGAATACAGCCCGAGGCTGCGGTGCCAAGAGGATCCTTCATTCTGAGGTTTGTCGCAGTCATCTTGGGGTTTTTGTTTTGATTTTTTAATAGGTACCTGGAGAAGTCCCAGCTGCGTTCCGCTGGACCAGAAGTGTTTGTATCCTGTCCATCTGGGGGCTCTTGATCAGAGATGTAAAAAGGCCTCTCACATGGGAGCCAGCTGTTGGGAGTTTTTATATGCACATCTGGGGAGAATTCACGTCCAGTGAATTAAGCTGGCCAGCCAGCAAACCACTCGGGTTGGGCTGGACTTTCCAATATACCCAAGGCCGATTCTCACCTTGGGATTGGGATAAGTAGCCCCTGTCTTTCCAGATGGTATTCTGCAACACACCCTCAAAAGCTGGGCTCGTAGCCTCCTCCTGTTGTGTGTTCCCATGGAAACCATGTACTTTGTACACCTTATCTCTTACTTTGCCCTTAGCATTTGTCCCTGCTGCTCCATAGCTCCTGGAGGTAGAGCCCTCGAGTCACTCCCTAACCATTAGATCCTGAGATACAATCTAGTGCCACAAGTGGAATCTGTCAAATGGTGACCCAGAAAAATTCCAGTCACCCAGGACGTAAACTGTGGTCAGTTCCAACTTCTCCCATCTTTCCTTCAGATTAGAGATTGCAATGGTTCCAGTGAAATGCTAGATGCAGACCTTACCCAAGATCTTATCAAGTGAAGGAGCTGAACTGAAAGCATCATCTGCTGAAAGGCTGGGATAAATAAGGAGGGACCACTGGTCCCAGCTGCTGGAGGCTGAGGCTGGAGGATCACTAAAGTACTTGAGTTCAAGGCTAGCCTGAGCAGCATAGAAAGATGCTATCTCTGTAAAACAAAATCTTACACACAACAACAACAACAAAATCCAAACAAGGCAGAGGTAGGTAAGTGGATCTCCTTGATTTCAAGCCGGCCTGGTCTACAGGGCAAGTTCTAGGCCCACCAGAGCTACAAAATGAGACTCTGTCTCCAAATAAAAGCACCAGGGTCTGGGTTCAGCATTTAGTTTCCAGACCTCCACAACATTCTGTAACTCCATTTCCAGATGATTTAAAGTCCTTTTCTAGCCTCCATGGGTACTGCATGCTCATGGCACGCACACACACACACTCTCACACACACACACACACACACACACACACACACACACGCACACACCCTCCCACACACACACACCCCCACACACACCACACACCTTAAAAAATAAAGTAAAAAATATAAAATATATCAGTCTAATTTTAATTCAATAGAACCAACAGTGCACACATTGCAAGCCAGTCTTTGTTGAGGTTTTCAACAAGTAGGACCAGACTAGACCGGAGAATGTATATACTCATGGCGGTCAACAACACTGTTGTTACAAAGATCCAGAAAAACAATTCCACGGAGGCCTGGGGATATAGCCAAATCAGGACGGTGCTTGCCTAATGCACATTAGAATCCCCAGGTCTGATTCTTAGCATTGTGTGTATCAGGCATGGTGTCACATGTCTGGAAGCCCAGCACTCAAGACACGGAGGCAGGAGTATAGAAGCTTAAAGCCATCCTCTGCTACATAGGGAGTTTGAGGCCAGCCTGGGGCACATGAAATGTTGGCAAAGATGGAGAAGTATGAACGTCTGGGCCAGCTGTTCTATGCAGGAGAAATGAGCCACTGAGTTACTGTACTGGTTTTTTTTGTTTGTTTGTTTGTTTTTTGTCAACTTGACAGACACAAGCTGGGGTCATTTGGGAAGACAGAACCTCAATTGAGAAAATGTCCCCAACCCCTGTCAGATTGGCCTGAAGACAAACCCGTGGATCATCTTCTTGATTAATGACTGGTGTGGGAAGGCCTGATCCATTGTGGGTGGTCCCATCCCTAGCCCAGTAGCCCTGGGTGCTTTAAGAAAGCAGACTGAGCAAGCCAAGAGGAGCAAGGCGGTAAGCAGCATCCTTCATGGCTTCTGTTTCAGTTCCTGCCTCCGGGTGTGTGACTTGAGTTCCTTCCCTGAATGCCCTCAGGGACAGAGTGTAAGCTGTAAACTGAAATAACCCCCTTTCTCCTCCCCAATGTATTTTTGGTCATGGTGTCTACCACAGTCAATTGAAAGCATACTAGGACAATCACCAAGCCGGAAACTGGACAGATTGAGAACAAGATGCAAAAGAAGAAAAATTGAAGGACATGGTGGATGACATGGTGACTGAGTCTTCGTCATTAGTGTTGTTTCTCGGCAGCTTAAACCTGCTAGATGGGTTGGTAAACAGCTTGGCCATTAGAGGGCTTGCTACTCTTGCAGAAGACCTGAGTTTGGTTTGGTTCCTAGCATCCAGGTCAGGAAGCTCACAGTCACCTCTTAACTCCAGCTTCTGCAGATCTGGTGTCCTCTTGTGGTCTCCCCAGGTGCTACACCTCTCTCTCTCTCTCTCTCTCTCTCTTCTTTCTTTTTTCTTTCTTTCTCTCTCTCCTGTCTCTCCCCCCACCCCTGCCTCAATTAACAATGAAAATAACTTACAAAAAAATAAAGAAAAACCTGCCAGACAAGATCAGATATCCGAGGTCCAGGACCTTGTAGGACCAGCACAGCATGAAACACGTCTGTCAAGAACACGTCTGTTAGGTGCCAGGCTGGCCTCTGCAGTGTACTGGCCTTCATCTTGACTTCACTCTCTGCCTCATACCACCCATGAGCTATTCGGCTCCATCAACACCAACAAGTTATGTGACCACCTCACCCATTCCCCCTTTCTGAGCACACTGTCTCTATTTATTGTCCAGCCTCCCTTGGAATCATGTGAGTCCCTTGTAAGACATGTGACTGGTTTTTTAACCAGTTGTGTGGGGGAGGAAATAACATGGTACCATCTCAAAGCACAGCCATGATGTGTCCCTTGAGTTCTGCCCCATGTTCATCAGCTGAATGAATGCAGAGGATCCAAGGGACGACACGGAGATGCAGAAGCTTGTATCCTCTCCAATGGTAACCATGGAAGGGATCATCCAATCAGATGATGCTTAGAGGAGGAGGAGATACGTCAGTGCTGCATCGGTGTTGAGTGTTTATTCCAGCAGCTAATGTCTCTCCCATACACGCCTGAAAATTCTCGTTTATAGCGCCCAATAGATCAGAAAGCGTTTAGAATGCTCAACGTTATTGTGATAGCCATGAAAGCGCAATGGTTCGAGTCTTCTGATCTTGGCAGGTAGAGTGGAGAGGATGGGGCCCTACAGCTCTGTTCATGGTAGGCCGGGCTTTGAACTGAGCACTGTCAGCTCCCCACGTGCACATTTCTTTCATTCTTCCACCTCAGCCTAAACAAAGAGGTGTTTGAACACGATCCCAGGCTCCAGGTTCCTGTGGACTTTGCTCTCTGCACCCTTGCTGCTGCGCCTCACGGCCCAGCCTCCATCATGCCCCACGGGCTGTGACGTCAGCTAGAAGTGCGTGATGCCTGCGATCCAGTCCCCTGTCTTTCGTAAGCACTCAAAGGAGGGTGGCGAAGATGACAACCATTTTCTCCAGCTTGCTACCTCCATGTTTACGAAACCTATCTTTTACCGTATCCAGAATGCATGATCACCTTTCTCCGTCGGCGTCTTCTTTCCATTCATAAATTCTGTTTCATTGATTTAGATATATGAATATCTGATAGCCCAGCTGGTGGCTCTGTTTTGGGAAAAGTTGCTGAAGGAAGTCTGTCACTAGGGGCGGGATTTGAGAGTTCATAACCTTGCCCTACTTCCGTTTTGCTCTCTCTGCCTGGTGTTCTGTGGTTGAGGATGTGAGCTCTCAGCTTCTTGCGCCTGCCACCATTCCTGTCCCTGGCTACCACTCCATCTCTGCCAGGATGAATGCTTACCCTTCTAGAACCGTAAGCCAAAATAGACTCTTTTGTATGTAACTTGGTTTGGCCTTGGTATTTTTCAACCACAGCATCAGAAAAGTAACAGATACAGTCTGCTCTATGTCTCTCCTACCTAAATAACCACATCCTCCCTGTGGTCATGAAGGAGCAGATGGCTGAGCCTCCTATATCCTGGTGTCCTCATCTGTCAAAGCGGATGACATACCACCCATGTACAGTCATCACTCAATAATATGGGCAAAGCCAGACACAGTGATGTACATGTAATCCTAGAATTCAGAGGCTGAGCAGGTGGATCTTTGTGAGGTCGAAGGCAGCCTGGTCTCCATAGCCAATCCCAGGCCTACCAAGGCTACATACCTTGTCTTTAGGGAAAAAAAAAAAAAAAAACTACTGCTGGGCGGTGGTGGCGCACGCCTTTAATCCCAGCACTTGGGAGGCAGAGGCAGGCAGATTTCTGAGTTCGAGGCCAGCCTGGTCTACAGAGTGAGTTCCAGGACAGCCAGGACTACACAGAGAAACCCTGTCTTGAAAAATACCAAAAAAAAAAAAAAAAAAAAAAAAAAAGAAAGAAAAAAAATTGCCTATGTACGTGTGTATATGTGTGCATACCCATTAGAGCTAGAAGCTGGAGACGTAGCTCAGTGGAAGAGCGACAGCCTAAAGTGTGCAGGGCCCTGAATTGGCTACACAGAGCCGCAAACAACAGCAAAAACTCCCAAACAAACAAAAAAAAGGAAATTTATAGCAAGATGAAAGCACACATACACACAAAGAAGAAAATTAGCCTAGAAACAGTGCTGCTTTCTTTTTAGAATATAAACCAATCACACATATTTCTGTCACACACATATGCATAATTTGCCATAAATCACACACATATGCATAACGACATAATGAGCTCATACAGGTTTTGAAGTTGCTTTTTTCTTAACCAATAACACATCCTGGACACTTTAAGATTCTTCCAGGGCAGAATGTTTAATGGTTTCTCAGTATCATTTTTTTTTTAAATGGAAGCATCTTGATTAAAAACAAAACTTGGAGATGGTGAACTGGCTCAGCATGTAATGGATTCTAAGATATATTTATTTATTTATTTATTTATTATTTTTTTGAGTACACTATAGCTGTCTTGAGACACAAAGGCATCCGATCCCATTACAGATGGTTGTGAGCCATCATGTGACTGCTGGGAATTGAACTCAGGACCTCTGGAAGAGCAGTCAGTGCTCTTAACCACTGAGCCATCTCTCCAGCCCATGTAATGGATTCTACAAACATGAAAGGCTGAATTCAATCCCTGGGCCCCAAGGTGGAAGGAGTTTCCTGCCCTGGGCCCCAAGGTGGAAAGAGTTTCCTGCCATGCCCTCTCCCCTGTACCCCCTTATCACACACACACACATACACACATACCACACATACATGCACACACATACACACACCACATACACCACTCACACCACCACACACTCACACACAAACACCACACACACACTCACCACACACACATATCACACATACACACACACATATCACACACACTCACCACACACACAACTCACACACACCACACACTCACACACACACACCACACACAGCACACTCACACACACCATACACACACTCACACACACCACACACTCACCACACACACACATACCACACACATATATCACACACACATACCACACACACATATCACACACACACACACCACACACACACTCACACACACCACACACATACCATACACACACCCCATGACATGCACATATATCAGACACTCATGAATGCATTCATGTGTGCACACACATATAACCACTGCTACCACACTAATACTAGAATATAATAAATGCTCCCCAGAGTTGCACTGGGGTTTTTTCCACCATTATTGAACATCTTTGCACACAGCCCTCCTTCCTCGTTCCTAATTATTTTCTTAGGACACACGAGAATAGTGCAGTATCAACTGAAGGACATGTGGTTGGACTTTTTCTTCTCCCGTTGACAGATAGCCACAACTCCACTAGCAGTGTATGAGAATGCTATAATAACAGTAATAACTATTACTACTACAGCTTCCTGGCCAAGAAGATGATTGTAGGGGAAAAAAAATAAGACGATAAGTATTTGCTAAAGACCATCCCACGCCAGCTGTGTTTATTTGTCGAACTCCGTCTCCTTGTCCGTGGACCAAACAGCCATAGTCCTTTAGATTTGTAGTTTATATAGTGCATCTTTCAACACCCTGAAACCTTGACCCAAGTTGTAGCCGAAGGAAAGAGGGTTTCTGGTAAATACGGTTTCCAGTCAGGAGTTCCAAGCCAAATCTCCCCATCCCTCCTCTTCCTGGAGTGGACCACCTCTGTGGTTGGAACCGCTGGCAATCCATCAAAAAGGGAGGGTGGTTGACTTGGAGCTGAGACTGAAAGTGCTTATAAGAAATGAAAGACATGGTTTGGGGTGAAAAAGTCATGCTTCCGGGTACAAAGGCAAGCCACTAATAACCCAAGGATTCGGCGTTCCATCTGACCTGCTCTGATACGGTCACTATGGTGACAGTCTCCATAAACAGCCTCAACATAACCAAACGAAACAGAACAAAACAAAACAGAGAAAGGAAGGAGAAACTTCCACCCTGGCGGTTTGGAGGTATTTTAGGGATCAAGGCAATGTCATATGGGGTAAATATTGAACGCAGAATCTGTTCTTTTAATAACCGATCCTCCATCCCTTTTGTGAGACTGAACAAAGGCTCAGCAGATCACAGAACAAAGCCCCAGCCCAGTGTCTTCAGGGTTCAGAAAGTGCAGCCAAGAGAACAGAAATAAATGGGTACGAACAGACGTTCCGATCCTTCTCACACCCTCCGTCTGGGATACTCAGCTGATCCTTCTGTGGGGTCCAAGGGTGGAACCAGGCTCATGTTTTCTGGAAACAAGGTTGGGCCTTGGGCCCCAGGGAACTGGAGTTGGTTCCCCGTCCCTGACCTTGATTCCTGAGCCAGCAGCAGTGATGGAGGGAAGCATCTTCAAGCCACACCAAGTCTCTGGGGCATCTGCATCTGCTGCAGATCCCTTTGCTGCTCCCAGCCTCGTGCTACTCTCTTTGAATCCCTGACTCAGCGAGCTCCAGTCCAAAGAGCAGAACTGGCTATGTTATTTCTTCTTCTTCTTCTTCTTCTTTTTAATGCCAAGAAAAAACTTCAGACAGTATGCTTTGCCGACTTCTTCGCTGACCCTGAATTCTTCACTGACCCTGAATCACTTCCTCTTCCAACTTAACCCCTTGCTCCCCTGTCTCTCAGACTGCTAAATTAAAGAGCCGAACACAAAGACAAACGGTGTTCTCTGTCAGCCAATAGGAGCAGAATCCAAAGTCTCCTGCCTGTCCTCAAGTGGACATTTCTCCAGCGGGTCTGGAGAATCTATTCAACAGGTGATCATTGACCACCTACTAGGACCCAGCAAGACCTAGAGTTACAGGGATGGGCAGGATCCCAGGGTCTTTCTTTCTTTTTCCAGCAGTAGGAATTGAACCAAGGACCCCACTCATGCTAAACACTCTCTCCACAGCCACCTTTTTTATTGAGGAAGGTCTTACAATATAGCTCTGGTTAGTCTGAACTCACTACAAATCCGTAGAAGTCTTTCTGCCTTTGGCTCCCAAGTGCTAGAACAAAAGGCATGCACCACCACACCTGGTTTAACTTTTTATTTTAAATAAGAGCCTCTGCCTTGGAAACAGTTGCGATTACAGGCCTGTGTCATCGGACCAGGCAGAGACAGAATGTTTTACAAATTATTGATGTGTGAATATGTGCCACTATGCACATGTGGGAGTTGGTCCTCACTTTCCATCATGTGGCTTCCAGCCATGGAAGCAGGTTATCCTGCTTGGCAGCAGGCACCAGCCCCAGGACTTATATTCTTGATGAAAATTACATTCTTTTATTTCCCCAATAGTTTATTTTTTTTATTCACTTTACATTCCAGTCACAGCCCCCCTTTCTCTCCTTGCAGTCCTATATCCTTACAAATCCCTCCCCCAATTGTCCCCTCATCTTCTCCACAGAGAAGAGGAGCTCCCCTTGGGTACTACCTCCCTTTGCTACATCTAGTCCCAGCAGGTCGAGCCATATCTTCTCCCACTGAAGCCCAACCAGGCAGTACAGGTAGTGGGGGAAGATTACATTCTTGTCTGAGTACTGTGTACAATTTCTGTTACCACAGAACCTTCTCTGACATTTAGACATAAGCTACATTGTTTCTGTGGAGGCTGTAGAGATGAGTAAGAGGTTAAGAGCACTTGCTGCTCTTCCAGAGGGCTGGAATGATGTTTCTAACACCCACATGAGGCAGCTCACAATCATCTATAACTCCACCCTCAGAAATCCTATGCCTCTGACCTCTGCAATCAAGAGCAGCCACAGCACATAGTATATGCAGACACTCGCACCTATACGTAATTTAAAATAACACAAATACATCTAAAAGAGTTGTATGTATTCCTCCCAGTGTTTCTTTTTCTTTCTTGCACATGGTAGCTGCATCACCTGACTTCCTATGGGTAAATGCAGCCTCTTGGAGGATACTTCTTCTGTGGGATTCTACACTGGCCCTGGCGTATGGAGCCATCCTTGGCCTCCGGCAAGTGTCAGAATCTGTTCAAGAATAACAAAATGTCATGAACTGGTGCCAGCCATGGTGGTGCATGCCTGCAATCCCAGCAGACCAAATCGATCCATTTGAAATCTAAGACAAGGATGAAGGTGTAGCTCAGTGGGTAGAGCACTTGCCTAGCGTGCAAGAAGCCCCGAGTTCAATCCCCAGCACTGCATGAACCAGGCCTAGTGCTGTAGGTCTGTCATTCCAGCACTTGGGAGGCAGAGACTGAAAGATCAGAAGTTCAAGGTCATCCTCTGTCTTCATAGGGAGTGTTGGGGCAGCCTGGGCTATATAAAACCCTGTCTCAAAGCACCAAAAAAGAAAAAAGAAAAGAAAATATTAAAAGAAAGATGTCTATGAGAATTCTAGTGAGTATAGTAAGTGGATTTCTTAAGATGCTGACCGGGAAAGTACTTGGGATAAATAAAAATACAAGCTACAGAAGGAATGCCTTTCCCAGCATGCATGTGAAGTACAAGCATGCTTATGTGAAAACCAGGAAGAAAAGTCACGAGGGCGTTTGGAACCGTGCGATGAGATCTCCAAGGATGTTTCTCTCTCTCTAGTTGCTAATCTTGCTATAACGCAGATACATGATTTTTGCAACTTACAGATTTCAAATGAAATTAAGTCAGGGGTGGTAGTGCATGCCTTTAGTGCCAGCACCCAGGAGGCAGAGGCAGTGGGGATCTCTGTGAGTTCTAGGCCAGCCTGGTCTACAGAGTGAGACCTTGTCTCAAATAAACAGATAATAGATAGATAGATAGATAGATAGATAGATAGATAGATAGATAGATAGATAGATATTAACAGCCTCTTCTCAGGAACCTAGCTTTGCACACACAAGGCAGCGGGCTTGTTTCAGATCTCTAACCAAACCCAAACTGGTGAATTTCCTTTGGCATCTGCTCAAACCCTAGAGATGAAGCACATCCCTTCTCGGATCCCCTCGTGTGTGTGTGCGCTTTAGCGTTCTCAACAAGTCCGTGTAATTTTTAAGATGCTTAGTGTTTTAAAGCTGGGCGTCTGCCGGGCGGTGGTGGCGCACGCCTTTAATCCCAGCACTTGGGAGGCAGAGGCAGGCGGATTTCTGAGTTCGAGGCCAGCCTGGTCTACAGAGTGAGTTCCAGGACAGCCAGAGCTACACAGAGAAACCCTGTCTCGAAAAACCAAAAAAAAAAAAAAAAAAAAAAACAAATAAAGCTGGGCGTCTATGATCTCAGCACGCAGGCGGTCGGAAGCAAGAGGGTCATGAGTTCAGGGCTAGCCTGGCCTACACGATGAGAGCCAAGCCATTTTGGCTACGTAATGGGACATTATCTGGAAAAGTATTTTACAGAAGCCGAGTTTGAACAGGCCGTGGAGAAAGGAGGGAGGTCAGATGGTTTTTATGTCAGATGATGTTGGTGAGTCCCTCGCTGAAGTCCCACGTGCCGAGACTGTATGTATTTGATTCTCAGCTATTCCTCACAGCCATGCAAGGCAACTTTTACACAGTAGTCCCAAGGAGATATGAAATTCAGAGGTGTCTCCAAAATTGCCCAACCTCACAAGCCTGAACCTCCAGACATGGAGAAAGCTGTTTGCTCTGTTTTACTGACCAGCCCCGTGGGGTGATGCCAAGCCTCACAAAATGGTTCTGATCAGTCACTCTTAACACCCATGTGGTATAGAAAGACTGGCTATCTATGATTGGTCAAGTCTGACCAGTGACCTTGTGGTCTGCCAATAAGGCAGATAAGGATGGTGACTGACTGTCCCATCAGAATCACGGAAGAACCAAAATGGGCAGAAGGATGAGGCAGACTGAGGGAAGCCCAGCCGCTCACTCACGGCCTCACCTTCAGCAGCGTTACACCAGCACACATACACACTCGCCCACTCGCCCCATGCCTTGTGACTGCTCACACTTGAAACTTTTTTTCTTCAGTAAGACTGGAGCTGTTTCCTCGATTTGGATAGAAGTCGGTTGTTTTTCTGGACACTCAGACTTGGCCTTCTCAGCATCTCTATAGTGTTTCTCACAGCTGACCCACCCCCTTTGTGATTCTCCAGTTTAATTCAAGTCCAACCCTTTACCAGGATGCCTGCGTTATCTTTGGGAGTTAAATGAAGGAGACTGTCATGCCCAGCACTGATCACCATGTCAGTCACCAAGAGAATTTGGTTCTAAAACAGCCTGTGGTCCTCACAATCCAGCCTGGGAACTGGACAGTTGATCAGACCATTGGATGCCCTCCGGAGGGCCCCCTGAGAGCTGAAAAGTCTGTGTTCCGATAGTCCTGGGAGAAGGAAGAATGTTTCAGAGCCATGGCTTCTCCTTAGATTGAATCCAGCCTACACAGAGCCCCTTGGGACCCAAGTTGTCTAAATAAACATGGATTCCTTGATGAGTTTCCAAAACTCAGGAGCACTGTTTGGTCTGGACAGGCTCTGTGCCCTAAACCACTCCTTACAGATCACCGGGACGCTGTGTAAATATTTCAGCCACAGATTTTGAGAACACGGTGTTTTTAGGGATTTCCATCCCTTCTCTGCAAGACATGAATCTGAACTGTGTAGCTTCTGTTATTAGATGACAATTGACTGCGTGTTATATCTATTGCTGACAAGTCCAGGGCTCCTAATTTGATTATAACCGCTTTGGAGGTTACACTCCAGTACTTCCCTATGGATTGAATCCTGCAGCAAAGGAAAAGCAGACAGAGGAATCTAGGAAATGAAACTGAAAAAAAAAAAAGGTCCCGGGAAGGACAGTAAGGCTGGTTAATTATGAAGAAGTGGTTGTGGGCATCTGCCTAATTACTCATCCTACAGTTAGGCAGATTTAGCCATTCAAGCCCAAACCACGCTGGGCAGGGGCTGATCCAGGCCTCGGAGGCCAAGCCTGCCTACAGACTGAAAGCATTAGGCACACTGTCCAAGGGAACAAAAGAAAGAAAACTCAGAATCTGCATTCTGTGGCTGTACCAAAATACCAAGGTACATGCAAGGTATAAAGGAAAGAGGTTATCTGGGCCCCTAGTTCTAAAAGCCCAAGAGCTCTGTCCTGACTTCTCCTCAGCTTCTGGTAAGAGCCATAAGGTGGCTCGACCCATGGTACAGCACAGAAAAGAGGAGGGGCAAAGAAGTCAGCTAAGCCTATCCTCATAATAACCCGCTCCTGGGGGAATTACAAGAATCCTTTCATGATGGCGGCAAGCTCCCGTGACCCAGACACCTCTTAAAGGTCCTATCGCCTCTCAATGCCATGATGCCAGCATGAATCCCAACAGGTTTGGCAGGAACAAACCACATCCAAGCCAGAGCAAGTTTAGCATCTCAGTTCCTTCTCTCCAGCCCATCAATTACGTTAGGAACTTCTCCTATGGGAACTAATAAAAGAGGGAACCAAAGGGCTGGGGACATAGCTAAGTTAGAAGAGTGTTTGCCCAGCATACACAAAGCCCTGGTTCCATCCATAACACATCATAAACTAGGCATGGCGGTGCATACTCGTAACCCCAGAGCTCAGGAGGTGGAGGCAAGAGGATGAGAAGTTCAAGGTCACTTCCCGATACGTAATGAGTTCCAGGCCAGCCTTGGGTTACATCACACCCTGTCTCAAGCTGCCAATCAATAAAAGAGGAGGGACAAAGCAACTCAAACGTTACTGCCATGACTCCATGGCAGCCTGAAGTTCATCACCAGCGACACCCTGAGGATTGGCACAGAGCACACCATCCGTCACTCCCATCAAGACCCCGGGTTTGACAAAGAAAACAAAACTGCTAAGATCAGAAAGCAGAACTTGGGTATGAAGAGGAAGTTGGCCCTCAGGCTTCATTTCTGTCTTGTAACACTCCATTTTCTAGGTAGAAGAGTAACAGTGGGCATGGTGGTATAGTCTCATAGTCCCAGAGCTAGCCAGGCTGCTACCTTAAAAAAAAAAAAAAAATAAAAAACAAACAAAAAAACCTACAAAAGAAATGTAAGGAGGGTTGTGGTTACGGCGCAATTTTACAGTGTTCCTAGCATAAGTGAGCCCTGGGATCCATCCTTATACCACACTAAGCAAGCGTGGTGGCACACACCTCTAATCTCAACAGTTATGAAGTGGAGGCAGGAGGATAAGTGGACCAGGTCAACCATTTCATAGCCTGGGCTACATCATGTAACAGGATAAGGTGGAGGCAGAAGGATGAGGTGCACCAGGTTAACCATTTCATAGCCTGGGCTACGTCATGTAACAGGGTGCCATTGCTCACAGATCTTTACCACTACACATTCACTTTCTGAATTATAGTTTTAAAATCATAACTTTTCCTTTTTCACCTTTTGGTCTTTCTCTGATACTAACCAAAAGCCTGTATGTGCTTTCCCTGATGGTCTAGGTTTCTAAGTGTTCTCTGAAGACACTCTCCATGTCTATCCCGTTCTACAGCCATTTGCTCCCTCTGTGCCTAATCTTAAAGGCATGAGTGGCTGAAGAGATGGCTCAGTGGCTAACTGAGCATACTGTTCCTGCAGAGGACCTGAGTTCGATTCCCAGCACCCATGTCAGGCAGCTCACAGCTGCCTGCAAACTCAGTTCAAGATCCACAGCCGCTAGTTTCTGCAGGCATTAGTCTTGTAAGTGTGAGCCTGCAGGGACGTACGTGCACCACACGCATGCCAGGGCCTAGAGAGGTAAACGAAGCCGACGGATCCCCCTGGAACTGGTTAGGGCAACAATGAAGCCACAACTTGATGTGGCTGCTGGAAACCACACACAACTTTTCTGCAAGAACAACCGGTGCTCGTAACTACTGAGCTATCCCTCCAGCCCCAAGTAAATGGAATTCTTCAAAACTCTAAAAAGAGTGACTGGCCGGTGAGATCCATCACTCAGGCATTTAAGAGCACGCACCACTCTTTCTGAGGACCGGAGTTTGGTTCCCAGCAGCCACATCAGGTGGCTCATAACTGCCTGTATGTATGTGCACACACAGAGACACGCAGAAACACACATACAAGTACTTACAAATATTTTTTAAAACCAGGCAGTTGTAGCGCATGCCCTTAATCCCATGAAATCAGGATCCTGTCTGTAACCACAGGCCAACAGGTTTCAACCCACCCACTCTCAGATCAAGGTAACTCCTTTTTTCTTTTTTAAAGATTTGATTTTATTTTGCATGTTTAAGTGTTTGCCTGCATGTATATAAGTGCTTACATGCTAGCCTGGTGTCCTCAGAGGTCAGAAGAGGACATGAGATCCTCTGGGACTAGATTTACAGACAGCTGTGAGCCACCATGTAAGTGCTGGGAATCGAACCTGAGTCCTCTGCGAGAGCAGCCAGTGCTCTAACCACTGAGCCATCTCTCCAGGCCCCAAGATAACTCCTTTAAGACAAGCTATGTGCAGGGACTCCAATAAAAAAGTGTCTCTAGGTATCCACATGAGAGGAACAGGCAGAATGGTTGCTTGTGGCTGCAAAGATGCAGGATAAGGCACACATGCACATGAATTTTATTGATCAGCAAGATTTCTATGTGATGAGCCACACCTGACCTCATCCCGGGACAGCAGCAGGGACCAGAGCCACTCTGAGAGCCAGATAGCTGACAGCACCCGGCTCCGACACCTCATCAAGCTCACCAGCCATTCCAGAACACCTTCACGGCAGCCTCCAGGGAGATTCTGATGGGTTCCTCATCTGACTGGGGGGGAGAGCCACACTCATAAAAGCTTCCAGACCTCTGAGGTCATTTCCCCATTCCCACCTCCTCCCTGTCCCTGGGGACCCTTCCTCTCTTGACTGTAGAGGAAGAAGGACAGAACACAGTCCATGCTGAGTGAGTGCAAAAGAAGGAGCCCAGAATGGGAGCTCTTGGAGGGTGGGCCAAAACCCCACGAGGGCTAAGTCAACTCTGGGAAGCCTGAGAGTCCTCAAGGAAGTAACAGATCTACACCATTAAGATGCCTCTAATGTCTGTGAGGTTGAGGGGAAGCTTGTCTACACAATGAGTTCCTGGACAGCCAGAGATAGATATATAGAGACCCTGTCTCAAATAAATAAATAAATAAATAAATACCCTAATAATAGGAGCTGGGGGGATGGCTCAATGGTTATAGCACTGGCTCTTCTTGCAGAGGATTCAAGTTTCACCCACAAGGTACCTCACGACAGTTTATAATTCCAGTTCTAAGATATCTGATGCCCTCTTTTGGCTTCTGTGGACACTGGGCATGCTTTTGGTGCACAGACAGATAGGCGGGCAAAACAAACAAAAGCAAAACACGCACACTTTAAAAAAAAAAAAAAAAAGCCATGTGGTGGTGGCGCACACCTTTAATCCCAGCACTTGGGAGGCAGAGGCAGGCGGATTTCTGAGTTCGAGGCCAGCCTGGTCTACAGAGTGAGTTCCAGGACAGCCCAGGCTACACAGAGAAACCCTGTCTCAAAAAACCAAAAAAAAACAAACAAAAAAAAAAAACAAAAACAAAAAAACAAAACCGCACACTTACACTTACAAAATAAACTTTAAAAATATTTAAAAAGAGGTCAGAGACCCTCTACCCCTCTACCCCTTCTCATCATGGGAAAAGGCGCCATTTATGAGCCAGAAGGTAGACCCTTACTTCACACTAGACCTGTTCACTTTATCGTCTTGGACTTTCTGCCTCTGGGTCTCTGTAAAGTACATGTTGGTCACGAGCCATCCAGTCTGGCGTGGCTCTGTTACAGCAACCTGAACAAGCCAAGACAGGTTTCAGTTCTCCTGAACCGAGCTTGGGAGGCAGAACAGGTGATCTCTGTGAGCTTGAGGCCAGCCTGGTCTACAGAGTGAGTTCCAGAACAGTGAGGGCTACACAAAGAAACCTTGTCTTGAAAAACAAACAAGCAAAAAAAACAAAAACAAAAACAAACAAAAAAACCCTAAAACTAAACCCTACAACTAAATCTTAGCTTTTAAAAAGGAAGGCCTTCAAGCACTCAGGATGTAGAGGCAGGTGGATCTCTGAGTTCGAGGCCAGCCTGGACTACAAAGTTAGTTTCAGGACAGCCAGAGCTACACAGAAAAACCCTGTCTTGAAAACAAACACAAGCCAGGCAGTGGAGGCACACGCCTTTAATCCTAGCACTTGGGAGGCAGAGACAGGCGGATTTCTGAGTTCGAGGCCAGCCTGGTCTACAGAGTGAGTTCCAGGACAGCCAGGGCTACACAGAGAAACCCTGTCTCGAAAAAAAAAAGAAAAAAGAAAAAGAAAGAAAAGAAAACAAACACAAACAAACCTGGCTTCTCATAAAACTCAGGCTGACCTGGAACTCACTATGTAGCAAAGCAGAACCTTGAACTGCTGGTCCTCTTGCCTTTCAAACCTGGGACTACAGACATGTGCCTCCACACTCTGTTTAAATGCTACTTTAAGCTGTCGTGCTTAAGGGTGATTTGTTGCACAGCAATACATTATACACTTCCTTTATGGAACCTTCGCTGTCCATTCCCCATGTTGCATTGTTCAGAGGGCAGTGCTGTGACAACGTCATGGCTAATAATTGATTAGGTAACCCCTTCCTTCAAGATCCCGGGTTGGCTGCATCCTGACGGTCTATATTCTACATCTACACTGAACCGGGAAGAAGGAGTCAGACTCGGGAACAAGCAGGCTGCCATCCAATCAGTAGCTCATATTTGGAAGCATCTTCTTGTCTGTTTCAAGAGTGTCCACTGCAGAGAGAATATTCCCTTACTAACAGTTCCCCTGGTGTTTCCTCAGTAGCTCATTGTTTCACCTTCTTTGGAAACAACTTAAGAGTCGGTTCCCTGGCAAGTGGTGCATTCCCTCTGCACAGAGTGGAGAGCGCTCCCATAAGCCTTTGTGCTCAAGGCAATGCTGTCTGACCTGGGAATTCTCTTCATTTCATAGTAAGTGCATTCGCAACTGGGTGAGCCTGAGGGTGCACTGGTGGTGTGAGGGCCAAGTTCAGCAGTTTTCGAGCCCCTGCTATTGCGCCAGTCTCTGTAGCTAAGGCCAAGACACAAAAGTGAATGAGTAAGGTCCTTGCCCTGATTTAAGCCATATTAAATACATACATACATACATACATACGTACATACATACAAACAAAAAAAATTTTTAAAAAGTCCTTGCCCTGAAGCTTTGGGAGCTAGGAACCAAACTCTGGTCCTCTAGTAAAGAAGCAAGTACTGGGCCATCTCTCGAGCTTTCTTTCTTTCTTATTTATTTATTTATTTATTTATTTAGTCTAGATGTGGGGAGACAGGTAAACACATCAGAGCAGCCGGAGAGGGGTTCCTACCTGGCAGGTACTAATCACGGAGCACCTTGGAGGCCAAGCACCTGAGCTGGTGGTGACCGAGGGAGAATTAATCACATGAATGGAAGCTAGGGAAGGTTTCCTAGGCAACAGGAAGTACCCAATTGTGCTTAAGTTAACCAGGAAGGCTGCATGTGGCAAGGGAGTGCGAGGTAGAGGAGGGCCTTGCTGACTGTGGTATGGAGCTGGGGACTATCCCAGAAGTGACAGGCGGTGGCTTCTGCAGACAAGGAGACAAGTTGTTCACCAAGGCCTTCCTGCAGCCGATGGAGCTGGAGGATGGAGAGGCTATGAGATGCTACCAGAGCTTGTCCAGCGGCTTTGGAAGTAGCCATGGAGATGGAGAAGAGGGAAGACACTCGGTGAATACAAGGTTTCCAATCATAAACCAAGGATGGAGAGCCATGGTTCTGGTCTCAGACTTTGGAGGTCTGGTATAGAGTCCCACGAGGGCTTGGTCATTGTCACTTCTGGAGTGGTTGGGTTCTAATTTTACCTTCCTCTCATCCTTCATAAAGTCAGGTAGAAACATTAGCAAGCAAACTTGATTTGTCATTTGGAGGAAAGTCTCGCTAAAATAGTCCCACAAACCTACTCCTGCTTCCCACAAGGAGCTCAGGCAACAGTGAATGCGGATTTTTCTCTGTCCCTCACAGCACCTGAGGCTAAGGCTACTGTCCCCCTCTTGACAGAGTTGTTGCTGTCACTACCTGATTGGGCTGCTTTTATTTGTTTGTTTCTGCATTTGAGCCCAAAATTCAGGCCCCCAAGGGCAGCTGCAGTGATTCTTAATTTTTCTACAGGAGTCTTACCCCATAGCTCATGTTATCTTGGATGTGGAACTAATCATGTAGCCAAAGCTGGCCTCAAATTTGTGATGCTCTCTCCAGCTTAGTCTCTCAAGTGCTAGAACTATAGGTAGAGCCACCACATCTGGCTCAGAATGGTCTTTTAAAAATACATTAGGCAGCAATCATGCACATCTCTCATTCCAGCACTGGGGAGGCAGGAGGTTCTCTGAATTTAAAGCCAGCCTGGTCTACAGAGTGAGTTCTAGGACAGCTAGGGCTACACAGAGAAACCCTGCCTCAATAAAACAAAACAAAAACAAAACAAAAACAAAATACAAATTAGGGGCTCAGTGGTTAAGAGCACTTATTGCTCTTACAGAGGTTCAGATCCTGGCAGCCCCATGGTGACTCACAACTGTCCCTAACTCTATTTTCATGGGTGCCAATGCCCTCTTCTGAATCCCGTGTATGGGATACACATGGTGCGTATATGGTACATATATACCTATGCAGGCAAAGCACCCTGTGATGGCTGTTTGTGGTTGTCAACTTTACTATATCTGGAATGAACTACAACTCAGAAATGGAGGGCATACCTGTGATCCTGATCTTGAGGCAAAGAAACAACAAGCCTTTGATCTGGATTTTGAGGCTGGAAGACCTAGGTCTTTGATCCAAGTCTTGCTGTGGGATGACATATCCTTTTGTGTCGCGTCTTCTCAGCCGGCAAGTAAGACACGACAAGGCTGGTCTTTTCTTCATAGCTCTTTTATTCTAGACAACGCTGGATCCTTCTTCACAGCTCTTTTAAGAACAATCTTCCTTCACTCACCAGCAGCTGAACTGCAGTTGTTATATACCCTTCCAAGGGGGCGGACCTGGTGGCCTGTTCTCTCAGGATTGGTTAGGGCCAATACCTCATTTTCATAAGCCCCAGGATTGGCTAGGGCCATGCCTCATAAGCCCCATGATTGGTTAGGGCTCAAGCCTGATTAACATAAGCCCTCTCGGGAGGGCTTGAGCCTGATGCATGCGCAGTAGGCAGTGCCGGCCATGTTGGAAACTGGAGCCGTCTCTTCAGCCGCCTACACTTTTGATCCAGATTGACACATGCCTTTAATCCAAAACTAGAAGCACACATATAATCTGGGCCATTTTTGCTGGAGACCTCCTATATAAGGACAATGGGAAGAAAGAAGGAGTTGTTCTCTTTGCCTGCTTACACTCACTTTGCCAGCAATTGAAGCCTACTTCATCAGGATTCCATCTTGTGCAGAAGACTAGTTGAAACACCTGGTCTCATGGATCTGAGCAACTACTAGATTCTTGGACTTTTCATTCACAGCTGCCCATTGTTGGATTAGTTGGACTGAAGCCTGAAAGTTGTCAGGGGCAGCCCTGCTTATACACTGAAGGCCTAAAATCAGCCATAGGCCTAAAATCAGCAATAGGCCTGATATACATGCCTGCTAACACAAAGTCTTGGGTCTCTGTGGAAAACACTGAAAAAGATGCCTAGAAGTTATTGTAAACAAGAAGCTTTGGTGGAAAATTGCCAGGCTGAATAGTCATAGACCTTGTAGATAGGTAACCTTGGTGGATAGTACCAACTTAGATAAGAACAAGTGAATCATAGTCAGAATCATAGTGACATGTTCCCTGAACCTCTTCTGGAAGATATCTGTATTCCCCCTGAACACCTACGTTCCTGTGTCATCCCTTCCCCACATCCTGCCTTTTTGTGTATATAACCCCTGTGTGAAAAAGTAAAAATGGCGATTTGATCAGACTATAGACAGATCGCCATTCTTTACGTTCACCTGTTTTCCCCCATCTTGTCTTTCAGGTGACTTCCCTGGACCCCTGTTTGATGCCTTTCTGGACCAGGACAGTAAGTCATTTCATAAATTTGTGTGTGTGTGTGTGTGTGTGTGTGTGTGTGTGTGTGTGAGAGAGAGAGAGAGAGAGGAGAGAAGAGAGACAGAGACAGAGAGAAATTCATTCCATAAGTTCTGAGACTCTAGAGAATCCTGACTAAATCAGTACCAGGAGTGGGGTGTTGCTGTGACAGACCTGACCATGTTTGGGGAGGATTGTGAAGGACTTTGGAACTTTGGGATAGAAAAGCCATTGAGTATTGAGAGCTCAGTGGGATGCTCTGTAGGAGCTTGGAAGATGAGAATATTGAGAGCAGTGCAGAAGATGGAGGCCTGACTTGTGAAATTTCAGAAGGAAATTTAAAGTCTTGGTCAAGCCATTTGTTATTTTGAATTAAGATTCTGGGGTTCTGGTTAGCTGAGGCTGAAGAACCAGCTGTGATTAACAAAATACCAAAAACTACTAAAGTGAACCTTTGGTTTGCTGGGAATTTGTTGGAAACCTCGGCAATGCTAGCTGGTTGGAGCTAAGAAATTAGTGGTGATTAAGAAGAGACCAGCATCACTGAGGTGAAATCTTCTGGGAAGTGTTTCCTGAGAGAACAGAGGAGCTGTGTTCCAGAGTCAGCCAATGATGGACCTCATGTTGCAGCTAGACTTGATAATATGTAAGAATCACCCAGATAGTTCTGGTTTTGCAGGCATGGAGGGGTCATAGAGAGCAGCTGAGGCTTGGCACTGTGAGAGGCCAGGAAAAGCCACTGGTGAAGGTGCAGGCTCAGTGGCAGCTGAAGGCCCAGGATTGAAGAGGTCATGTAAAGATGTTGAGGACCAGCACCAGAAAGAAAACCTATGAGACACTATTATTGGTGGACGTGGGCCGAGTTACAACAAGGGACCCCAGCAGTTTTGGAGATACCAGAACCATGGGATGGCCACCAAGAAAAGCAGCAACAATGGAATAGAGCCAGCGGATCTTAGAAGACAAGCTGGGTGTGCTACAGAGGGCAGAGCTGAAGAAGGGACCCAAGCCCTTTGGAGGAGTCCAGAAGATTGTGAGTAGATCCCAGATATTGGACGGCTGGAGTTTGAGTGTTTCCTTTGATTTGATTCTGACTACACCCTGATTTTCTCCCTTTTGAAGTAAGAAAATATTCTACTGGAGCCCACATTGAGAGACTTTGAATTTTAACAGCTTTTAATTTTAAAAGATTGGCTATTTTAAAGGGAATGAAAAAATGTTTTTTAAAAGGTTTATTTATTTTATGTATGTGAGTACAGTCACTGTCTTCAGACACCCCAGAAGAAGACATTGGATCCCATTACAGATGGTTGTGAGCCACCATGTGGTTGCTGGGAATTGAACTCAGGACCTCTGGAAGAGCAGTCAGTGCTCTTACCCACTGAGCCATCTCTCCAGCCTGGGAATGAATTTTTTTTTTTTTTTTTTTGGTTTTTCGAGACAGGGTTTCTCTGTGTAGCTCGGGCTGTCCTGGAGAACTCACTCTGTAGACCTGGCTGGCCTCGAACTCAGAAATCCACCTGCCTCTGCCTCCCAAGTGCTGGGATTAAAGGCGTGCGCCACCACCGCCCGGCTGGGAATGAATTTTTTAATGTGTTTGAATGTGTAAAGACTGTAGGACTTTTAAGGTTATTTGGGTTTTTAATGTGATATCTTGGGGACGAATAACAAAGAAGGAGCTTCGGCTTACTAGTGACGTTTGTGTATCAAGTTGACAAGGGTCAGATTGTATTGGCTGGTCTTGTGTGTCAACTTGACACAAGCTGGAGTTATCACAGAGAAAGGAGCCTCCTTTGAGGAAATGCCTCCATGAGGTCCAGCTGTAAGGCATTTTCTTAATTAGCGATCAGTGGGGGAGGGCGCAGCCCACTGTGGGTGGGGTCATCCCTGGGCTGGTGGTCCTGGGTTCTATAAGAAAGCAGGCTGAGCAAACCATGGGAAACTAAGCAGCGCTCCTCCGTGGTCTCAACTCCTGCGTCCAGGTTCTACCCTGCTTGAGTTCCTATCCTGACTTCCTCCAGTGACAGACTATGATCTGGAAGTGTGAGCCAAATAAAACTTTTCCTCCACAACTTCCTTTTTGGTCATGGTGTTTCGTCACAGCAATAGAGACTCCAAGACAAACTCATACACATAAAACAAAATAAACTTAAAAATATAGAGAGATTAGAGGCTGGACAGGTGGCCAGTAGTTTAGAGTGCTTACTTCTTTACCAGAGGGTCAGAGTTCAGTTCCTAGCACCCAAGTCATGTAGCTCACAGCTACCTGTAACTCTAGCTTTTGGAGATTTGGTACAGCCTTTAGGCCTCTGCGGGTGTCTGTGTCACCATGCACACACTCACCCGCACACAGACATACACATATATGTATTAAAAATTTAAGAATAAAAATACAAATTAGGTGTCATCCCCTATTTAACAGGTCTTCTGTTTTATCACGTGCCTTTCCATTGCCTGTCTGGCCTATGTATCTCCCCTCTGCCCACCCTGGAACCTCCTCTTCTGTCCCTTCTGGCCCAGTGTGTTCCAGTATGCTGGCTCTTGCCCCCAAATTCCAAAGTGACACCTCCATGTATCTAGGGCACATTTATGTGACATCTACTCTGTGTCACACACTGGGAACTAAATGAACACAAATCTTACTCTTGGGAAATATTTATGAAATGTATGTATGTATGTATGTATGATGTATGTATGTGAATGAATGGGGTCTTATGTGCAGACTGATCTCAACCTTTTCATGACTGAAAGAGAAAAGTAATCCCCAGTGTAGGAAAAAAAGGGGGGGACGTTAAGTGGCCCATATAGTGCCAAGAGACTTGGAGGCCTCCAACTGTCATTACCCATTATCACCCCTGCAAGCTGCACAGGAAACAGCACAGTTGCCTCCACCACACGCCAAACGCTGCAGCCTGCAAGCTGACACTGTGGGGTCTGTAGGCACCGCATTCTGGGTGGATAGTCATAGTGACTGAAGTACCTCTCATCTGGATCCACCTCTCGAAGGGCCTGCCTCTGGGTAACACTATCCTGGGGGCAAAGCCTCTGAATCATGGTAGACCTTTGGTGGACATGGTTAAAGCATATGGTAGAGTGCTTACCTAGCATGTAGAAAGCGCTGGATTAGAGCCCAACATTACAGAAATGTCGTGTTGACAAGTGTCTGTAATAGAAGCACTTGGAAGCAGAGACAGGAGGATCAGAGGTTCAAGGTCATTCTTGCTACCCAACAAGTTTGAGATCAGGATGCGCAACATAAGATAAGAGATTGAAATGGGGTATGTAATGTATGTTTCCAAGGATATGAAATATTGTACAATATATATCAAATATTACTTGGATATTGATTATACTACACAATGTGTACACATTTTTATGCTTTTTAAAAATTATGTATGTGCTAGGCAGTGGTGCCACATACCTTTAATGCCAGCATTTGGGAGAAGGCAGAGACAGGAGGATCTCTGTGAGTTCATGGCCAACCTGGTCTATAGAGCTAGTTCCAGGACAGCCAGGACTACACAGAGAAAACCTGTATCAAAAAAAAAAAAAAAAGGAAAAGAAAACAAAAACAAGAATATGTATTTATTAACTACTCATGTTTATGTGTGCTTTCAGGAGTGCAACACTTTTCTTTAGGTGCCCATGGAGGTGTGAGGGTATCAGAGCCCCTGAAACTGGAGTTATAGATGGCTGTGAGCCACCTTGTGGGTGCTGAGAACAGAACTCAGGTCCTCTGGAAGAGCAGTCAGTGCTTCTAACCACTAAGCCATCTCTCTAGCTCCCCAGTATTTTTAAAGCACCAAGCTAAGCAATCTTTTTAAATTATAGACTTTTAAAACCATTTCAAATTATGTATATATGTGGCTTTCCGGGTGTGGGTATGTGCCTGTGAGTGAGGGCAGGTGCCATCAGAGGCCAGAGGCATCAGATCTCCTGGAGCTAGATGACAGACAGGTGTCAGTGCCCCAACACCAACACATGGGTGCTGGGAACTGAACTCAGGTTCCCTGCAAAAGCAGTACACATTTTTTTTTTTTTTTTTTTTTTTTTTTTTTGGTTTTTCGAGACAGGTTTCTCTGTGTAGTCCAGGCTGTCTGGAACTCGCTCTGTAGACCAGGCTGGACTCGAACTCAGAAATTGCCTGCCTCTGCCTCCCAAGTGCTAGATTAAAGGCGTGTGCCACCACCGCCCAGCTAGCAGTACACATTCTTAACCACCACCGAGCTCTCTCTCTAGTCCTGGATGATCTTTTTTTTTGTTTTTGTTTTTGTTTTGTTTTTCGAAACAGGGTTTCTCTGTGCAGCCCTGGCTGTCCTGGAACTCACTCTGTAGACCAGGCTGGCCTCGAACTCAGAAATCCGCCTGCCTTGCCTCCAAGTGCTGGATTAAAGGCGTGCGCCACCACCCACCGGCTTGGATGATCCTTTTAAATCCTCTGAATTTTTAAAGTGGCATTATTTGGTTTCCCAACTTGGAAGGTCTGAGCAAGATTTATGTGTGTCTCTCCCATCAGTTTGAAACTTGAAGTGACTGACGTGTTCAGGCAGCTTCCTCTCCTAGCCTACCTCTTAATCCAGCTGATTTCTTTTCTCTTCTGATTTCTGCTTAGTCCTGACTTCAGCAGTCACCTTAAAAAGAAAGAAACTGCCTGATGTGTGTTTAGTAAACCCATTTGAGAACACGATAGAAAATGTAAATAAATCAAACTCGAGGAATGATGTAAACGCAACATCTTACGGATGTGGTCTTACAGGGCTGTGAGTTTCTAAGCATCGTCAAGCCGTTTCTTTCAAGGATAAACAAAACTCCAGCACCACGTGAAATCTATCTAATTGAGCAGGAAGAGTCAGCAAAACACCAGGGCAGACCCAACCGGCATATTTCATATCCCTTTGTAAACAGGAAGCCCACGTTTCTATCAGCCCTGATGAGTGGAGGGATGCAGGCGTGGGGGATGTGTGGGATGAAGGTTGGTGGCTGGATCTGTGAATGAAGAAGTTAGGGATGGGAAAACTTACTATGCCACAGAACCCTGTTGGTGGCTAGCAAGAAGACTCAATGGGTTAAGGTGCTTGCAGTCAAGTTTAACTCTCTGAGTTAGTTCGACCCTCTCCACATGACGGAGCGTAAGAAACAATTCTCACAAGTTGTCTCTGACCTCCAAATGCATACCCATGAAAACATACACACACACATATGCTCACCCCATATATACACATGTATACACCACACACACACACACACACACACCACGTATGCACACCCACACATAAACATAACTTAGAAATTGCCGGCCGGGCAGTGGTGGCGCACGTCTTTAGTCCTAGCACTTGGGAGGCAGAGGCAGGTGGAGTTCTAAGTTCTAGGCCAGCCTGGTCTACAGAGTGAGTTCCAGGACAGCCAGAGCTACACAGATACACAGAGAAACCCTGTCTCGAAAAACCAAAAAAAAAAAAGAAAAGAAAAAAAAAAAAAAGAAATTGCCAGTTATAGACGACAGACAGTGGTGGCACAAGTCTTTAATCCAACACTCGGGAGGCAGAGGCGGGCAGATCTCTGAGTTCGAAGTCAGCCTGGGCTACAGAGTGAGTTCCCTGATCTATAGACTGAGTTCCAGGACAGCCAGGGATACACAGAGAAACCCTGTCTCAAAAGCATTGGCTCCTCTTTCAGAGGACCAAGGTTCAATTGTCAGCAGCCACATGGGAGCTAACAACTGCCTATAACTTTAGGGGTATGACACCCTCACCTAGACATCCACAGGGCAGAATACCAGTGTGCATAAAATAAATAAATAATTTTTAAAAAGAATTACCGCCGGGCAGTGGTGGTGCACGCCTTTAATCCCAGCACTTGGGAGGCAGAGGCAGGTGTGGATTTCTGAGTTCGAGGCCAGCCTGGTCTACAGAGTGAGTTCCAGGACAGCCAGGGCTACACAGAGAAACCCTGTCTTGAAAAACTAAAAAAAAAAAGAATTACCATTTTGTTTTTCTTGAGTTTATTCTGGTTTATTAATCAAATAAACTAACAGCACTCCTACTGAATATTTGCAGTAATGAACAAATGTAAATTAATTTACATTGAGTGAAATTGATCTGGATTCTGGATTTTTTTTAGTTCGATCATGTGCTGAGGCATGGAATCTGCTGTTGAGTGCTAAGCCCATTCTCTACCTTTGAGTTGCATCTCCAGCTCTGACAAACTTTAACAGCATATAGAACTATGTTGTATGTATGTATGTATGTATGTATGTATGTGTGAGTGTATATTAGCTTAAAAATAGTTCCCAGCCAGGGGGTGGTGTACAGTCCTTTAATCCAAGTACTTGGAAGGCAGAAGCAAGCAGATCTTTGTGAGTTTGAGGCCAGCCTGGTCTACATAGGGAGTTCCAGGCAACCCTGGGCTATATAGTAGGCCCTGTGACAAAACAAATAAAAATAATTCCTGGCCGGGCGTGGTGGCTCACGCCTTTAATCCCAGCACTTGGGAGGCAGAGGCAGGTGGATTTCTGAGTTCGAGGCCAGCCTGGTCTACAGAGTGAGTTCAGGACAGCCCGGGCTATACAGAGAAACTCTGTCTTGAAAAACCAAAAAAAAAAAAAAAAAAAAAAATTCTGGTTCAGAGGGATGGCTCAGTGGGTGATGGGATCCCTGGAAACCCTCGTGAGAAAGGGAAAGAACCGAATCCTGAGAGTTGTCCTCTACCTTGTGAGTCTGCGGCATGCACACTTGGACACACACCAACCAACCAACCAAAGTTCCCACGATGATGCATGGTTATAATCCTAGCCATGTGGGTAGGCTAAGGCAGGAAGAAGGTCTGGGACCAGCTAGGGTTGGGTAGTGTGAGACTTATCTCAAAAACAAAAAGAGTGATTTCCCCTTGAGACTGATCAGGGATATCTTTTCAAAGTCCAGGAAATGTATCCTCCGTCCTTAGGTCCGCTGTCAGGGTCATCGTCTGCTTTTCACTTTCTCTGTACTTGTGCACTTTGTAGAAGGTGGATTCCATGGACAGGAGGGACACACGTGACCCTTACACGGATATGTGAACTGTGTCTCATGGAAGGCAGTTAACCCTAGCTGTGGATGTTGGCCAGCCTCGCCGGCTGCAAACCTGCCTCCAAGGTCCCTGCTCTCTATCTGATTAGCACTATGGGATACTTGGACTTCTCCTTCAGCTCCCAAGGGCTTCTGCCTGGCTACTTCATTACATAATCAGTTCCATTAAAATATCGTAGAGTGGCCGGCGGTGGTGGCGCACGCCTTTAATCCCAGCACTTGGGAGGCAGAGGCAGGCGGATTTCTGAGTTCGAGGCCAGCCTGGTCTACAGAGTGAGTTCCAGGACAGCCAGGGCTATACAGAGAAACCCTGTCTCGAAAAACCAAAAAAAAAAAAAAAAAAAAAAAAAAAAAAAAAATCGTAGAGTGTGTGTGCACATACAGGCGCACACGTGCACAAGCATGCACAGACACATGCATGCACACTCACATATGCTCACGCATGGTCTCACGTACACAGGCATTTAGAGGCTAAGAAATAGATTTTGGTTGTCACCCTCAATTGCTCTCCACCTTATCTCTGAGTCTCTCTCTGAATCTGGTGCTCATGTGTTCAGCTAGGCTGGCCAACCAATCCCAGAGATTCTCCTATCTCTATGTCCCCAGAGCAGGGATTCCAGCTGCAGGCCATCACACCCAGCTTTTACATGGCTTCTGGGACGGAATTTAAGTTTTCATGCTTCCATGGCAAACACTTTACTGACAGCCATTTCCCTAGCCTCATACCCTATTCATTCATCTGGCTTCATAGATGGGAGTCTTTCTGGATCCTTCTCTGCTAGGTCAGAGTCCTACCTCTAATCTTTACATCTTCGCTATTAAGCATTTATAGTGACTATGTCTCACCCATGAATCCCACATGACCCAGGACCAAGCGCACAGCTGGATCCTGCAGCAAACCAAGCTGTAGAGATGATGCTTCAGAATACAGATGTGAGGAGCATGCTCTGTAGAGCTGACCCAGAACCCAGGGTTGCTTTGTCCTCTGATGGCCTACACTCCCTGGGTTCCAGGAAGCCCTTGGGAGCATCACATCTCCTCAGGAGGATGTCCAGAGCCACTAAGCTCTCGTGACTTTCTATTTTGTCATCTTGTCATTTTTCCAAATCAAATTCTACAAACCAGGTTTAAAAATAACCAAGAAATGCAATCTTGTCCACTGGGGAGCTTGGCAAAACAAGCTCTCAACATAGACCGGTGAGCGACTGACTGGCTTCACTTCTTACTTATGTTCAGGCCTCTGCTCAGCTCAGTTCGGGGCAGGGAGGAGCAGGGAGGCGGGACTCCTGGTCACTGAGGACAAGAGCACAGAGACCGGCCAGGGCACCAGCCCAGACTGGATGGGAGGCCCTCGAGGATTTTCAGGACACGCCCTAGGAGGAAGACAGCTGCTGGGACTGCCGAAGAACCGAAGAAGAACCATTTGCCTTGAAGTCCTGGCTTGCTGGTCTCCAGCCCTACACTGGGCAAGAGATCAAAGCTGCCCTGCAGAACTGTCTCCGTTAGTAATCCAACATTCTAGCTCCTTCCCTGGGGAAACATTGCCTGTGTTCCAGGCTGTCCTTCCCCATCTTGACTCTGGAAGCCGCCTGGTGTAATAAGAAGGAATACTTTGGTTGAAGACCCACATCAAGCACCCCCTCCCAACTGCTTATTTCTAAATGGTCTATTTTGCAAATTGTCATCTTTTTTTTTTTTTTTTTTTAATGTCCATTTTGTAGGGCATTAAAAGGGGGAAAAAAGGCATGTTGGAAGGAAGACATTTGGGTCCAGGAAAGGCTCAGAAAGTGTCCGCCTTTGTGTTCCCACCTCTGCCTAAGCATCCCTGTCCTGCAGTGGGGTTTCCTGCCTGGGACAGCGCTCCTCCCTGTTAAAACACCGTGTGCTGCTTTTTCCTTCCCCTGCTCCTGGGTAAATTATTCCGGTGAACTTCTTTCCACCTCAGAGGGAACTAGTGGACAGGAAAAAGTGGTCTTGTGGTTGGTGGCCCCTGGCTCCACGTGGATTCTGAGCTTTTTTGAGACTGAGTCAGGGGAAAGAACAAATCTCCACCCTCCAAAGAGAGTTCCAAGGACCCAGCGCCAAACAAGAGGAAGATACTTCTTCCAGACCAATGGTTCTCAATCTTCCTAAAGTTGTGTGTGTCCCTTTCACATAGTTCCTCGTGTTGTGGTGAGCCCTAACCAACCGTAAAATTATTTTCATTGTTACTTCCTAGCTGTAATTTTGCTACTATTATGAATTGTAATGTAAATATTTTTGGATAAAGAGGGTTGCCAAAGGTGGGGAGCAACTCACAGGTTGAGAACCATTGTTCTAGATCATTTGCACTAAGAAACACCTACAAGGTAGCTGCTAAGCCCTTTTCCAACCAGTTTACTTAGTTCTCAACTCCAGTGAGATGCAGTAAGTGGCTTCCCTGTTACAGATATCACAGAGAGGTACGGCGAGGTGCCCCAGACAGCACAGCAGTTAGCAGCAGATTTGAGAACTGATTTTGGTTTTTGCTCTTTAAAATATTTGTAGGTTGTGGGTGGTAGTGGATGTTAAGAGAGCTGGCTGTTCTACTAGAAGAACAAGGTTTGGTCCCCAGCACTCACATGGCAGCTCACAACCACATGTAACTCCACTTCCAGGGCATCTGACACCTTCTTCTGAGCTTTGAGGGCACCAGGCATGGACATGGTACACAGACACACATGCAGGCAAAACACCCAGACACATAAAATAAAGTAAATAGATCTAAAAACATTTTTGTGTGTATGTATGCCAGAGTTCCTCTGTTTGCTCAGTCTAACCAGCTTGCCTTTGGGGGGTGGGGGAGCCCTAGTTTCCAAAGAGCTGGGGTTACAATAGGTCACCATACCTACAGGTGATCACAGAGGTGTGACACCATGCCCTGACTTCACATCTGCTTGTTTTATTTTGTTTTTTTTATTTTCTTAATATTTATTTGTTTGTTTGAGACAGGGTCTCACACTACGTAGCCCTGGCTGTCCTGGAACTCACTCTGTAGACCAGGCTGACCTCGAACTCACAGAGATCCACCTGTGTCTGCCTACTAAGTGCTGGGCTTAAAGGTGCATGCCAAATGCCTGGCTGGACCCTTTTTGGTTTTTGTTTTAACTTTACCAAGCCTCTTTTCTGTGCCACCACTTGTTTTTTTGGTGCCAGGAGCATAGCAATGAGCAGAACACAGAGCCGTGTGGTGAGAAGGCTCAGTAGAAGCCTCATGACCCGAGTTCAACTCTAGAACCCACAAGGTGAGAGAATGAACTAATTCTTAAAAGTTGTCCTTTGATTCCCACATGGGTACCATGTACCAAGGGTGTATACACATGTCGGGAGAGAGATGTAGAAAGGAAAGATTCATTATAGATTGTACATCGTAGTCAGAGACAAGTAAACGATATAACACAATATATAAACGACATAACCTGAGGTCTCCTGAAGTACAAATAAAGGATATATTGGAGCGGTGGGAGGGAGTCCGGAGGGCTAGAAAAAGCCACATCACATTTAAATAGAAGAGTCAGGGCAGGGTGTGCAGAGGGGGTGACATGGGCCTGAAAACTTCAAAGAGATCTGAGACGTAGGAATGCTGGAGCCGGAGGGAGATTCTCATTGTCAAAGTCAACAGAGACGGTAATGAAAAAGCCCTAAGGTAGGAGCTTGCTGGGTCCATCTGTGAACAGAGAGGTCAGCATGCCCACAGCCTATCGGACAGAAGCCAACATAGGAAAAGGCCACTGTGCTACAGGTGAGAATGGAGTTCAAGGGTGAAGGTGATGGTGAGTCCACTGGGGTCCAGGTCAGGGGATCTGATGTGGGAGTCACTGGAGCACTGGCTTCCTGGTAGGCTGGCAGAACCTGAGACTCTATGAAGTCCCAAGGTTTCTGTTCATAGCTAGAAAAGGAAGCCAGCATTTGCTGAGCAGACCTGGGGGGGCAGATGTGGGGCTGCAGGGAAGAGCAGGAATTTGGTTTAGGGAGTAGTGAATCTGTGGTATGTGATTGCTCATTGCCCTGGACCCTGGGAACCCAAATAAGAAATACACAATTCCTAGCCGGGCGGTGGTGGCGCACGCCTTTAATCCCAGCACTTGGGAGGCAGAGGCAGGCGGATTTCTGAGTTCGAGGCCAGCCTGGTCTACAGAGTGAGTTCCAGGACAGCCAGGGCTATACAGAGAAACCCTGTCTCGAAAAACCAAAAAAAAAAAAAAAAAAAAAAAAAAAAAAGAAAGAAAAGAAAAAGAAAAGAAATACACAATTCCATTTTAAAATTGATTAACTTCTTAATGGGATAGAGTATTTCCTTCTGATGGGAAGCTCAACAACAAAATGCTTCTTGGTAGGAGTAGGTCCCACTACCATCATTGATCAATGCAAACCTCCAATATATTGACAAGTAAAAGTACATACCTTTAATCCCAGCAATCCAGAAGCAGAGGCAAGTGGATCTCTGAGTTCGAGGGCAGCCTGGTCTACAGACAGAGTTCCAGGACAGCCAGGGCTACGCAGAGAAACCTTGTCTCAAGAAATGAAAATTAAATTTTTTTTTTTTTTTTTTGTTTTTCGAGACAGGGTTTCTCTGTGTAGCCCGGGCTGTCCTGGAACTCACTCTGTAGACCAGGCCGGCCTCGAACTCAGAAATCCGCCTGCCTCTGCCTCCCAAGTGCTGGGATTAAAGGCGTGCGCCACCACCGCCCGGCAATATTTTTTATTATTATTGCAATTATATGGGTTTTTTTTTTTTTTTGCCTGCATTTATATTCATGTACCCTGTGTGCAGTACCAGTGAAGACCAGAAGAGGGCGTCAGGATACCATGGAACTGGAGTTAAAGATAGTTGCAAGCATCCATGTGGGTGCTGGGAACCAAAGTTGAGCCCTCTCGAGAGCACCCAGTAGTCTTAGCCATTAAGGATCTCTAGGCTCTTGACTTTTTTTTTTCTTTTTAGTGTGGGTTCTCGGTTTCAAACTCAGGTCCTCATGCTTCATCAGTTAACATTCTTGCCAATTAAACCATCTCCCTGACTACATATTTTGGACAGTAATAATTCACTGGGTTTTTGTTTGTTTGTTTGTTTTTTGTTTTTGCTTCCTGGTAATCATATACTGTTTGTATCTAAAATCATTATTCCGAGAAAAGTTTTTACTAGTTTGATGGCTATTCTTGGTTGTCAATTTACATCTGGTTTGTTTGTTTGTTTGTTTGAGATAAGGTTTCTCTGTGTAGCCTTTGTGGGGTGGTGAGCTATGAGAGACAGCTGGGTGCCTGACTGAATGAGTTTCAAACCCGGGAGAACCCCCTGGGATGGAAGGCGTTGAGCTCTGTTCCTGGGACCCTGGCTCTCTCAGCTTCAGCCCTCCACATCCCCTCCCACAGAGAGGCCTATGGCCATCAGTCACTTAGGAGTAGTGTACCAGGCTCCCCCACACGCAGATGAGGCATCCCCAAGCTCTCAGACCAAGCCAATAGGGGTTACCTGCTGCCAGACCTTAACCCACCCCAAACTGTATATATTTAGCCTAACTCAGAAATAAAGTGTGTGCGTGTGAGAATCATCCTGTCGTCTTAGACTTAGAGCTTCTGTCATGGACCCTCTCCTCTTCGTCAGCTAGCCAGCGCCTCACTGGGGCACCTCCAGGCTCAGCAAAGAGCTGTAACACTTCTGAAGACGGGCTCTCCTGAAGCGTCTTCGGGATTCTCTCCTCTTCACTGCGGAGACGTGGTCGGAGGCAGCGGCAGAGGCAGCACTGGTTTGCACCCTGTCCTCAGCCAAGCCGGAGATTCTCATGGGACCCCCTCCGAAGCCTGTTCCAGCAGCCTTGACTGTCCTGGAACTCACTGTAAATCAGGCCGGCTTTTCTGCCTAGTTCTGGGTTTAAGAGGGACTATTTTGTACTTAAATCATTGAAGTGGGAAGACCCTTTTCTGTTAGTTTCTTTGGGCGCCATCAATTTATTATAAAAGGGAGGCATGGAACTTATTTACACAATGAAATAGTTCAGAACATCAGTAGTTTGGCGGCTTCATGTGCCGCCATTTCCACAGTGATTTCAGTGCATACTTTCCAAGAATGTCACCATCTCTAAATGAGAAATAATCATTGTCATCTAGATCTACTTTGGTGCCTCCATGTTCTGGGAGAAAAATTTTGTGTGGTGGTTTGTATATGCTTGGCCCAGGGAGTGGCACTGTTAGGAGGTGTGGCCCTGTTGGAGTGGGTGTGGCCTTGTTAGAGTAGGTGTGGCCTTGTTAGAGTAGGTGTGTCACTGTGGGCGTGGGCTTTAAATCCCTCATCCTAGCTGCCTGGAAGTCAGTCTTCCACTAGCAGCCTTCAGATGAAGACGTAGAACTCTCAGCTCCTCCTGCACCATGTCTGCCTGGATGCTGCCATGTTCCCGCCTTGATGATAATGGACTGAACCTCTGAACCTGTAAGCCAGCCCCAACTAAATGTTGTCCTTATAAGAGTTGCCTTGGTCATGGTGTCTGTTCGCAGCAGTAAACCCTGACTAAGACATTTTGTCTCCAGCTCCCACACTGACGGTTGACTCTCCCTCCCCACTTTTGGCACCTGGTCCCACACCCATTACTGTAGCTTCCAATATTTTTCCTTAAGACTTTTCTGGTAGTATAATGCCACCTTTGGTTACAGTTTCGGTGGCGGCACTCCTTTCAATTAACACTCTGTCCAAGAGTGGAAGAAACTTTCTTTTTTTTTTTTTTTTTGGTTTTTTCGAGACAGTGTTTTCCTGTGTAGCCCGGACTGTCCTGGAACTCACTCTGTAGACCAGGCTGGCCTCAAACTCAGAAATCCGCCTGCCTCTGCCTCCCAAGTGCTGGGATTAAAGGCGTGTGCCACCACTGCCCGGCTTTTTTTTTTTTTTTTTTTTTTTTTTTTTTTTTTGAAGAAACTTTCTGTGAAGAGAGTAGGAAGACCCAAGTTTATCTGGATCTTCAGAGGTGAGGAGATCCACCTTTAATCCAGGCCACACCTTCTGCTGGAAGCCTATATAAAGGACACAGGGTACAGAAGAAAGGAGCTCTGTCTCCGCCTCCCACTTGCCCTTGCTCACCATGGAAAGTCCATTCCTTCAGGAGCACTAGAGATGACTTCTTTGAGATTCCGGCATATACTGAAGACCATCTGAGACGTCCAGCCTCGTGGACTGAACTACTACTGGATTCTTGGACTTTCCTTTGCTAGACAGCCATTGTTAGACTAGCTGGATGACAGCCTATTAACCCACTCTAATAAATTCCCTTTCTCCTCTCTCTATATCTATTGCTGTGTTTTATAAAAAGAAAGAGAGGAAGGGGTATGTTTGGTGGAGTAGCGGTATGGTGTAGGGAAAGGGTGCCTCTGCAGGCCCATGATGAGGCACCCTTTCCCCTGAGGAACCAGCCATATGATGGTATAGTATAGAATAGACTTTATTGAGGGCATGGGGAGGGGAGTTGAGAGAAAAGCAGAGAGACAGAAGCAGAGAGAGAGAGAGAGAGAGATGAGAGAGAGAGAGAGAGAGAGAGAGAAGAGGCTGGCCATGAGCACCTGGAGAAAGAAGGGAGAGGGGAGTGGGGAGAGGAGCAGGAGCAAAAGAAGAGATCAAGAGAGAGAGAGGAGAGGGCAAGCAACCACTATTACAGTGAGTCAGCCACACTTGGCTGTTGCCAGGTAACTGTGGGGGCAGAGCCTAGACTAAATGCCAACATTTATTCTATCAGTTCTGGTCTTCTGGGGGAATCCTGACTAACACAGTCAGCTTCCTCGATTCTTGTCATATCATTCTTGTCATATGCTACAGGAGCCAGAGTCACCCAGACAGTGCAAAACCAGGTGTTTAAGGTCAGAGCCACATCTTTCTGAAGACTGCCATTTATATCAGATCAAATAGACTTAGGACTAGCTATCAGCCCCAGCTTCTTAGTCTGCTCAGTGTCATGACCAAGCATAAGAGCTGGATGAAGAATCGAGCCATGTTGCTTACAATGACTTTGGGTCACCAGGATATGCTGGTGTTTTTGTTTTGTAAACCTCAAGATGGGGATAAAGAATTTTGTCAACACAAGTCTGTGAGGGGATAACAGAATGTGGGCTCACAGTGCTGGCTTTATAAGACTTGTTTTTATATATGTACATGGGTATATTTGTACATATGTATATGTATATGTGAATATGCTTGCGTGTGTGTGTGTGTGTGTGTGTGTGTGTGTGTGTGTGTGTGCGCGCACCTGTATGTTATGTGTCATTGGAGGGCATGGGATTCTTAGAGCTGGACTTATAATCGACCGTGAGCTGTTCACAGTGGGTGCTAGGAATCGAACCTGGATCCCCTGGAATAGAAGTCTGTGCTAGCCGGGCGATGGTGGCGCACGCCTTTAATCCCAGCACTTGGGAGGCAGAGGCAGGCGGATTTCTGAGTTCGAGGCCAGCCTGGTCTACCGAGCGAGTTCCAGGACAGCCAAGCTACACAGAGAAACCCTGTCTCGAAAAAAACCAAAAAAAAAAAAAAAGAAGTCTGTGCTCTTGACAGCTCTGCCATTGCCCAGCCCTGTTTCTCCTGTTTCTCTCTCCTTCTTGAGTCTGGCGAGCTTTCTCATCCTTGCCCCACTGCTCTCAAGGCTTCTGTGGAATGTCTGATGCTGGTATCAGTGCAGTGTCTGCCCTGGCATGTGCAAGGCTCTAGGTTCAAACCTCAGCCTCACAACAAACAAATTCAACACAAAACAAGGCACCAAGGGTAAAATAACTAGCATATAAAAAAACAAGCAGGGCAGACAGGAGCATCGGTGGGTGGGTGCACACCGTTAATACTCAGGAGGCAGAGGCAGGCAGATCCTCTCAAGTTCAGGCTAGCCTGGTCTACAGAGTTAGTTCCACAGAAAAACCCTGTCTTAAAAAAAAGGAAAGAAGGAAGGAAATATCTGACAATTTCACATCAGTAGATTGCTCCAGGTAGCTCACTAGTGTTCTGTTGTTGGTAAGACATCATGGTCTTTCTGTAGGGCTCTGATGACCTCCTGAAAGAGCCAACTAACCCCAAAGAACAGACGTCTCAGGTACCTGGTATACTGTACCCAGCTCCTCCCCCTAGTTTCCTTTCCCACTGAGCATTGGGGAAAATACGAAGCCCAGGGACAGCGGCTTCACAACAGACAATTGTGAGGACAGTGGCTTCACGACACACAACTGGTAGGTGGCGCAGATCCAACGTTCCATTTCAGTTTGCTTCTAAGGCCACTGCAGAGCCCAGTGGCGTTGGAGGTTCAGAGCATTTGACGCTCTAGAAGAGGACCCAGGTTCAGTTCCCAGCACCCACATCATGACCCACAACCATCTGTAACTTAAGTTCCAAAGAATTCAACACCTTCTTCTGGCACTAGGCACACATATGGTACACATATGTACATGTAAGCAAAAAACTCCTACATATAAAAATCATCTTTTTTAAAAATAAACTTTTGGCCGGGCGGTGGTGGCGCACGCCTTTAATCCTAGCACTTGGGATGCAGAGGCAGGTGGATTTCTGAGTTCGAGGCCAGCCTGGTCTACAGAGTGAGTTCCAGGACAGCCAGGGCTATACAGAGAAACCCCGTCTCGAAAAACCAAAAAAAAAAAAAAAAAATTAGTTTATGGGGGCTGGAGAGATGGCTTAGTGGTTAAGAGGACCCACTGCTCTTCCAGAGGTCCTGAGTTCAATTCTCAGCAACCACATGGTGGCTCACAGCCATCTGTAATAGAATCTGATGCCCTCTTCTGGTGTGTCTAAAGACATCAATATACTCACATAAAATAATAAATAAATCTTTAAAAAGAATTATTTTATCACCTTTAATTAATATTTCACTAACATAACTAATTAATGTATGTGTTTGTCTGTGGGTATGCACATGTGGCTGCAAATGTCTGTGACAGGGCAGGAGGTCCTCCATCTTGTCTCAACTGGAAGCATTTTGGTTTAAACTGAAACTGAACACCCTTCCTTTTCTACTCCCACCATGAAAAGCCCCAAGGGAAAGTTCTAGAAACTCTTGAGACCGAAATACCTCAGCTAACTGCAAGTTTTTGGCTTCTGTTAAACTGCTTGTTGCTTGCTTGTGCTTGCTTGCTTGCTTGCTTGCTTGCTTGCTTGCTTTACTTGGTACCTTCAACTACCAACAAGAAAATCATTGTGTGTGTGTTCTTTGCCTTTAAAATCTCCTGTAAAATACATTCAAGGCTTCTCTGTATGAAGTGTTTCTCTCCAGGAGAGGACAGCCAGCTTAACACAGACTCTCAGTTTGGCCATTGGTTGTGCTCAGTGGTCTTCGGGTCTCCCCTGCAACCATGTAACAGCTGGAGTTACAGACAATTGTGAGCCACCTGACATGGGTCCTGGGGATCTAACTCAGGTCCTCTGAGTTAGAAATAAGTTTAGAGCTAGGTATCATAGCATATGCCTTTCATTCCAGTCCTTGGGCTGACAGAGGCAGGTGGATTTCTGTGACATTGACAACAAACAGTTGGTTCATAGAAATCACTACTCCAACTGAGGTGTCTCCATAAAACAGACTTTTCTCTTGATGAAGAGTGTGAGTTTGGCAGAGCGAGAGTATTGGGCCAAGAAGGACACCTGGTTTTTTGACCTCACAGTCTTTAGAGATTGGCTGGGTTTATTTATTTATTTATTTATTTATTTATTTTTTAGAATAATTTATTTATGTATATGAGTACACTGTCACTCTCTTCAGACACACCAGAAGAGGGCATCAGATCCCATTACAGATGGTTGTGAGCCACCATGTGGGTGCTGGGACTTGAACTCAGGACCTCTGGAAGAGCATCCAGTGCTCTTAACCACTCTCCAGCCCCCAGATTGGCTGGTTTTAAAGGAATCAGAGCACAGGAGTGGAGAAAGCAGAAAAGACTGGTCTAATTCACCTGAGTTCCAAAAGTGCAGGAGGGTCTTTATGACTCCTATTTATATTCCTTATATTCTGTAAGAGAGCATGTCTTAGCTGCTGAGCCAACCCTCTGGTCACTTTGCTGCTGCTTGCTTCTTCTTCTTTTCTTTTTCTTTCTTCTTCTTTTCTCTTCTCTCTCTTCCCTTCCCCTCTTCCCTCTTCCCTTCCTTCCTTCTTCATAAATAAATGAAATGATCTTGAACTTCTGATCCTTCTGCCTCCACTCCCACTATACCAGTTTACACACAGCTGAGAATCGAACCCAAGGCTTGGTGCACACTGGGCAAGGACTCTACTAACTGAGCCACACTCCCGGCCCCACGCCGCACTTTTGAGAAGGGCTGTGAAGGAGCTGTCAGGCTGCCAGTCCATTGACTTCTCTCTTTAATGGCCAGGAGTGACATATCTAGTCCAGGCCAGGATGTGATTCAAAGTCACAACACACACCCCGGGTTGTCTCTGGAACCTTTCCCGACCACCTCCTTGTTTTTTCCACCCGGATACTCCTTGTGCAGACATTTCTTGGTTCTCAACGCTCTTTGTTTTGGCTGCAGACGCAGTCCTCTCCTCCACCCATCCCTTTGCTGGTCTCCTGGGCATGACTCATTTTGCTGGATCCCAGCAGCCGTGGAGCTCCAGGCTATTGCTTTGGGGCTTTGTCCTTAAATCTCACCCCCACAGACACACTGTTCCCCTGGGGAGGAGCCTCTCTGTGGGATCCACTAGATGTAACTTGCCTCTCACTAGGACCATAAGGGTGGTGGTGCTGGCCTGCAGCTTTGAGATGGTAGAATAAGGCAAAGCCACTGTTACTTCCTTAAACAAACAAACAAATCACCTCCAAAGCATTATAGCTTTACAATTTTGAGCGTCTGTCTATTGTGTAGGGCCTGGGTTCAAAATACAGAACCACAAAAAAAAATCACCCCAAGATAAACAGAATAGGAAATGAAAACAAAGGCACAATTGGTGGCATGTGCCAGAATCCCAGAACTTAGGGACAGAGGCAGTTTAATGTCTAGGCTGCTCTAGGATACATAGCAGTTAAGTCTGAGGTTAGCCTGGGTTATCTGAGTCTCTTTCCAAAACAGAGAGGAAGAAAGAGAAGCAAAAGAAAAGCACTCAGCTATAGGAAACACAATGAGTTTTAGGCTAGCCTGGGATGCTGGGCTATAGAGAGAGATCTATGTCCAAAACAAACAAACAAACAAACAAACAAACAAGGAGTTGGGGAGATGGCTCAGTGGTTAAAAGCACTGACTGCTCTTCCAGAGGTCCTGAGTTCAATTCCCAGCAACCACATGGTGGCTCACAACCATCTGTAATGAGATCTGATGCCCTCTTCTGATGTGTCTGGAGACAGTAACAGTGTACTCACAACATAAAATAAATAAATCTTTAAACAAAAACAAACAACAGGATGGGAGAAGGAAATAGGATAGAAACAAGAGCATTGTGTAGGAAACTAGGAGAGAGTAACCCCTATCCACCAGGCACAGAGAACATTGGGAGAAACAGGGTGATGTCCTCAGGTTCTCCTTTTGAGACGTGGGTATGTTGAAAATACATGGGTACTCTCTGAGGACCAGAAGTCTAGATTTTAACCTAGATCTTGAAGACAGAGTTCACGGTATGCAGGCCTTTGTGTTTATTTTATTCTATTCATATTTTACAATCTCTAGTTGTTTATTACCGGAGCTTAGGACGGAACTTGCCCAAATGAAGTCCTTGTTAAACACCTGATCAAACCACTCTGTCTAGCCCACTGAGCGGTCACTCAAGACCCTTTAGCATAAAAAGAGAATGGTCAAAAGTGCTCACTGTGGACCTGAGAGATGGCTCAGAGGTTAGCAGCTCTGGCTGTTCTTACAGAGGACGCAGGTCTTAGTCCCACCACCCGTACACGGTTGCTCCCAACCATCTATAACGTCAGATTCCAGGAATCTTCTGCCCCCTGCTGGGCTTTGTGAGTACTGCACAAAGGTGGTGCACACACATGCTGGGAAACACACACAAAATGAAAATAAATCTAAAAACCACATTTACTGCCTTAATGAGTAGAGCTTCCATTCCAGGGGGGGTGGGGAAGAGAAGTCTTTGTAGACCCAATGGCTGAGGAAGAGAATCCCCAGAAACCTCTGCCCTGTTACATAACTTCAAATAGCTGTAAATACCTGTTACATTTGTTCAAATGTGTGGAGGGGGGTGTTTGGTATTGTTGTTTTGTAGAGCTGGGGATGCAGCTGCAGGCCTCATGCATAGCTAGGTAATTGCTTTGCCAGTGATCTATATCCCCACCCAAGGTACGTTTTTAAATTCACAAAGCCCACCCTTCCATTACCCCCGTTTTGGTCTTTCGTTATTTTAACATGAATTTGGTCCCCACGAGGCCAAGACTTGATAATTACGCTCAGCCTTTTGCAATTATTGGTGAGGAACCAGGTAACAGCAGTGACATTTAATATTTAATTGTTTTTGATCAGCATTAATTAGTCACAGATGCATACCAGATTCCCATTTAATTAAATACTCTTGGGAACATACTGCAGGCTCGGGGATTGTAACCACATCAGAAAGTAAGTATTCAACGTTCAAAGTTGGGCCCCAGAGACACAGGCAGCCATAGCGAGGAGATTCCAGATGGCTAGAATTCCCTTTCCATCAAAAGGAAACCTCCTGCCTCTGAGTCCCCAGACTTCAGATCTCAGTGTTTCTTCTGGGAATTTCCAGACCCCCCTCCTTTTTCTTTTCTTTCTCCTTCCTCCCCTCCCTTGCTTCATCTCAGTCTTACTCATCATCATATCATATCATCATCATTACTTCTACCATCTCTGCTGAGTCTTTTTGTTTTTTTTTTTCTGGTTTGTTTTGTTTTTTTAAGACAGGGTTTCTCTGTGTAGCCCCGGCTACCCTGGAACTCACTCTGTAGACCAGGTTGGCCTTGTACTCAAGAGATCTGCCTGTATCTTCTGCTGAGGTTATTTGATTATTTCTCCCTTACAGGACACTCCCACTATAACCTTGCCCCTTTTCCAGGTTACTCTCTTCTCTTTATTCCTTTACAGAGGAAAGCTCACAGTGACGTCATGTGGGGCTGGGTAGATTTAAGTCAGCTGTGAACCTCAAGTTTGAGCCCCAGAGCTGTATAAATGTGACATGGTGGTGTTGGCATCCAAGTCCAACAGTTAGGAGACAGATGGGGGACGGATAGAAGAGCTCAAGGTCCATCCTCAGGTATAATAGCAAGTTTGAGGCCAGCCTGATCTACAGGAGACCCTGTTGCAAAAGTAAATGAAAGAAATGGTCTACCTTCATCTACCAGACCAGTCTCTCCCCACACTCCTAGCTCAAGCTCTCTCTCTCTCTCTCCACATTTGACTCTGGTTCCAGTCACTCCGTGAGTAGCATCCTTATTGGTGTCACCAGTGTTACTACCTTGATGCTGATTCTGGGGGTCGCTTTGCTAGGCTTTTATTGACCTAGATAACTGTGTGTTTTGTTTTGCTATGTGCCCACACTGTCCTTAAACTTCTGAATCTCCTCTCTTAACTCTCCTCGGAATCCTAAGATCAATGCACGCCCTCCTTTAGTAGACATGAAGTCTACTTATAAGAAACACTATTCATTTTATATGAGGGACTTAAACATTGCTGCATCGTCCTACTCTCTCCCTCCCTCCCTCCCTCCCCCTCCCTCCCTCCCTTCCTTCCTTCCTCCCTTTCTTCCTCCCTCCCTCCTCCTGTCTTTTTCTTTCTTTCTTCATTTTTAACAATTTGTATGCCATGTGGGTGCGGAGGTCAAAGGACAACATCCGGTGTCAGTCCTCCACTTCCTCCCTTCGGAAGACAGTCTTTAATTGCACTAGGTGGGCGGCCTCGTGAGCATCTGGGGATTCTCCAGTCTCCATCTCCCATCTCCCATGCCATAAAAGCACTGAGGATTACAGAAGTGACATACCACATCTGGCTTTACATGGATTCTGAGCTTCTGAACTTAGGACTTCATACCTGAGTAGCAAGCACGTATGCATTGAGCCAGCTCCCCATCCCTGTACCTTCTCTTTCTTAGGAGGCAGAGGTGCTGCGGTTCTGCCTGGCGTCTCGGGAGATAACCCTTGTGTGAATGAGAACCCAGCTATGTTTTCCTGCGCATGCGTGGCTGGCTCCGGGACCACCTTGTGTTTGCTTTGCCTAGTCTCTTGCCCCATTCCCTTTCCTCCTCCCTCCCTCTCTTCTAATAGAGCGTGGGTTGGAAGCTTTGCCTCCGGCTGTGATTTCTTAGGAGCCAGGCTAAGTCAACATTCCAGTGAGCCAGAGCAAGCAGGGAGAGGTCACAGCTGGAGATAAAAATGAGGAGCTTAAAAAGTCACCCCTTGACATCCGTGGGAATTAGTCCTAGGACTCTCCAACGCTGGGTACCACGATTCATGGAAGTTTAAACTCCCTAATATAAAATGCAGCGGGATGAGCATGTAACGGGTTCACATCCTCCTGTTCTAGATTTGCTTATACTTAATATAATAATAATAATTTTAAAAGCTATGTGAAAATTTTATTGCACTTATTTATTTTTACCGAGCGTGTGCATGCACCCAGATGCTGAAGCACTTGTGCGGAGAACAAAGGAGAAACGTTTGGGAATCAGGGTTTGCTCTTTACCATTGGGATTCGAGAAACTGAGCTCTGGTCACCGGGCTTGGTGACAAACACCTCTGTCCACCCAGCCATCCTGTTGACCTCACACAATGTAAACATTAATACTGTATTATTTAGGGAATAACGAGGAATACATGTCTAAGCACAATTTTTTTTGAGTCTGTGCTGGGGATCAAACCCAGGGCCTTGTACACACTGGACACACGCTCTATAACTACATATTTTCACATTTATTTTAGCCCATGATTGGACAAATACATAGATGTAGAACCTAAGGATACAGAGAACTGTCTTTTTTACATTTTATCTATTTATTAAATGTAGTGTGTGTGTGTGTGTGATTATGCATGTTTGAACAGTCAAATGTTTATTTAGGACCAAAGACAACTTTTGGGAGTTATTTCTCTCCTTTCCACCATGTGGGTTCCAGGAATCGAACTCATGTTGTTAGGTTTGGCAGCCAGTGCTTTGTATTAGTTATTTAGAGACAGGCTTTCACTACATAACTTTGGCTGGCCTGGAATTCACTCTGTAGGCCAGGCTAGCCTCAAACTCACAGAGATCCATCTGCCTCTGCTGGAATTAAAGTCTTCGGACAGCACACCTAGCCCTCAAGTACCTTTATCTACTGAGCATCTCACCAGCCCAAGGGCTGAATCTTATCTGGGAATCCAAGGTCATCTCCTACCTCCTTTTCCTTTTCTTGCAGAGTTGTCGAAGTTTATCTGGTTCTGCCTCTGGCCTTGTGCCCACCATTCTATTCCCAGCACCGAGCAAGAGTCTCATATAAAATGAACCTGTGAAGCTGGATGTGATGGCACAAAGACCTCAGCCCTCGGAAGACACTGGTAGGTGGATCTCTTTGAATTCAAGGCCAGCCTGATCTACAAATAGAGTTCTAGAACAGCCAGGGAGATTACACAAAGAAACCTTGCCTCTCGAAAACAAACAAACAAACAAACAAACAAACAAATCTGTGACGGCTTGTCACTCTCCTACATTTCTAATGTCTTCCCGTCTCATTCAGAGAAAAGGAAAAGTCTTGGCCAGGGTGTCTAAGACTCCTCTGTGCACTTCCCCCAGCTTAGCTTGTGCCTGTCATTCCAACCACCCTGTGTCTCTAAAGAACTCAGAAGGCTACTGCTCCTGGATTTTTGCATTTACATCTCTCTGGGCCTTTTAGAATCTCTCCAGTTATCTCTGTAGCTCACTCCCTCTGTCTTTCTGAAACTTAACTAGTAAGATCCATCGCTTGTCAGCCGGAGAAGGCTATAAGGGTGGAGAGTTAGCATTGGTAAACTTCCTTCCTGGGGTATCATAACCGTTCAGGGTTGTCAACCTGAGTACATCTGGAATTAACTAAACCCCAAGCAGCTGAACAAACCTGGAAGGGATTTTTCTTTTCTTTCTTTCTTTTTTTTTTTTTTTTTTTTTTTTTTGAGACAAGGTTTCTCTGTATAGCCCTGGCTGTCCTGGAACTCATTCTGTAGACCAGGCTGACCTCAAACTCAGAAATCCACCTGCCTCTGCCTCCCAAGTGCTGGGATTAAAGGTGTGTGCTACCACTGCCCTGATGGAAGGGATTTCTCTTACTCAAATAATTTCAAGTGGGGGCTGGAGAGATGGCTCAGCGGTTAAGAGCACTGACTGCTCTTCCAGAGGTCCTGAGTTCAATTCCAGCAACCACATGGTGGCTCACAACCATCTGTAATGGGATCCAATGGCCTTTTCTGATGTGTCTGAAGATAGTGATGGTGTAACTACATAAAACAAATAAAAACAAATAAATCTTTAAAAAAATAAAAATAAAAATAATTTCAAGTGGGAAGACTCACTTTTAATCTGGATCACTTGAGGTGGAAAGATCCACCTTTAATCTGGGTCACCCCTTTTTTTGGAAGCCTGTATAAAAGGAGGAAGGAGGCTCCCTCTCTTTGCCTGCTTTCGTTCTCTCTGACAAGTTCATCCCGTCACTGACAGAGCTGAATTCGGTATATGCTGAAGATCAGTGGAGACATTGAGGCTTCTGGACTGAACCACCACTGGATTCTTGCTCCTTCTTTGGGTAGGCAGCCATTTTAGGACTAGCTGGACCACAGCCTGTAAGCAATTGTAATAAATCCTCTTTCTGTCTCTGCAGACTCATTCTATCAGTTCTGTTCCTTCAGAACCCTGACTAATACACAAGGGGAGAGATATCAATGTTACCCCTTTCCTTAAGGTCCTGACAACAAAACAAGACATGGTTTGGTCAAAGTTGTCTCTGGGGAAGCACTGTGTTCCGTGGCTTTGGACTCTAATGTGGCTCTGGGGGTCAGAAATGGAATTTCAAAGGCAACCCCAGAGAGAGAAGCAAAGGAAGGTTAGAGTTGGTTTTTGGTTTTTTTTTTTTTTTTTTTTTTTTTTTTTTTTCCTTTTTGAGCCCTTGGGTTAGGCCAGGCTTGCTCATCCTCAGAAGTTCTTCATAACCAAGGTCAAGGTCAAAGTGACTACAGGTGCCACACCCTCCGTTGGAGAGATTGGCATCCTGCCCTAGGCCTGTGTCTTGGCTCAGGGCCAAGGTGTTTTTAACTTTTCCGGCACGTTGGGTCCCTTGGAGAATGTGAAGAAGCGGGGACGGGGCAGACTGTAGAAAACTTGGATATGCAAGCACAAACATTAAGGTTTGTAAAAGGGCTGGGCTCAGTGGTAAAGTGCTTGCCGAGATTCTTGAGGCCTTAGGTTCTGCCCTAAGAATGCGAGGGGTGGGGAGCGATTTGCCTAGAGTTTCAGTGATTGACAGACCCTCTGCTACCTACCCCATCCATTAGTGTCCCAAGCAACCACGTGACTTTAGAAGCTGACAGTTTGGTGGTCTAACTCCTAGTGCTCAGGAGGTAGAGGGCTGAGAATCAGGAGTTCAAGGTCATTCTCTGCCACATAAGACCCTGCCTAGAAAAAAAAAAACAAAACAGCCAACCAACTAACCACACAAACAAGACTTCAGTGCCAATACAAGTCTTCTCTAGTTGTGAACCAGGAGCAATTTAGAAGCAGACACCCAGCCTGTTGTTGCCTGACAAAAAATACTTCTACTTCTCCATCATTGGATTCCATGTTTAGGAAGATTTTCTCTACTAAATAAACTAATTGCTTAAGAAGTATTCTCTCGCCGGGCGGTGGTGGCGCACGCCTTTAATCCCAGCACTTGGGAGGCAGAGGCAGGCGGATTTCTGAGTTCGAGGCCAGCCTGGTCTACAGAGTGAGTTCCAGGACAGCCAGGGCTACACAGAGAAACCCTGTCTCGAAAAACCAAAAAAAAAAAAAAAAAAAAAAAAAAAAAAAAAAGAAGTATTCTTTCTCTCTCTCTCTCTCTCTCTCTCTCTCTCTCTTTCTCTCTCTCCATATATATATATATATATATATATATATATATATATATATATATATATATATATATATATATGATTAAGGGAAGGCATGGACCATGGTGGACCATGCCTTTAATCCAGCACTTAGGCAGAGGCTGTCGGATCTCTGTAAGTTCATAGCCAGCCTGGTCTACAGAGTAACTTTCAGGACAGCCCAGGCTACACAGAGAAACCCTGTCTCAAAAAACTAACTAAAGAAGAAGAAAAATAACAAAAATAACTGAGTAGAGGAAGCCCCTGCCTTTACCTGTCTACCTCCTGTCTTACCACAGGACTTCTGGGGTTACAGCATGGCACACAAACCCCCAGTTTTTTACCTGGGATCAACAGGCTCACAGGCAAGTGCCTTTAGCCACGGAGCCATCTCCCCGGCCCTTAATCAGGGTTCAGGTTTGTGCGTGTGTATGTGTCTGTGTGTGCACACGCTTGTGTGCACTCCCATGTTTGCATGTGTTTGTGTGCTCAACACCTTTTGAGGGTGTTTGCTGTATTTCCCACAAACGTGCACATGAAGGGGGTCACTTGGGCCCTGGAACCAAATAAAACGGTAGGTACTATGTATATGACTCTGGGTACATTCCAGAGGGAGCCACACGATACACCTCTCTTGGGTAAAGAAGATTTGAAACAGAAGGTTCGAAGTCCCTTTTAATGAGGAATCATTTTCAATTGAAGGGAGGGCATGGCAGCCGTCAGTGGCATCATTATTTATGTAGGTGCCACGCAGCACAGCAGCACAACACTCCAATCGCCCTTGTTAACAACTCTGCCTTTACAATCCTGTAACTCAGACGGAGGGACTGTTTTTGGCTGATGGATCAGGTGAACCCAAAGCATGCTCTACTTACGTTGAGGTTCTGACTTTTTACTTTTTCTTCAGTTTGGATATTGGTTGTCTTGCTTCGAAACAGTTTTACCTCTTTGAAATGCAAAGTACGCTCTCTGTGAAGCCAGAGCCTGGTGACTAGAGACCTGCCTGCTCCTGAGTTCAGTTAGCTTCCTCAGAGATCCAGTTAAGAGCCTTCGAGGTAGCTTGTGGTCCCTAAAAGTTTGGAGCCACCAGGCGGTGGTGGCGCACGCCTTTGGTCCCGGCACTTGGGAGGCAGAGGCAGGTGGATTTCTGAGTTCGAGGCCAGCCTGGTCTACATAGTGAGTTCCAGGACAGCCAGAGCTACACAGAGAAACCCTGTCTAGAAAAAACAAAAAACAAAACAAAACAAAAAAGTTTGGAGCCTGGCATGGTGGCACACATCTCGTGAAACCAGAACTTGGGAGGTGGAGACAGGAGGATTGGGGATTCCTGACTAGCTTTGGCTACATTGTGAGTTCTGGCTTAGCCAAGATCACATGAGATTCATCTAAAAAAACAAACAAACAACAACAAAAAAAAACAAAACAAAGCAAAACAAAACAACAAACATATTATGAGTGTGGTGACTTGACGCAGCAAGAGTGCTTGCCACCCTTACAGGGTACCTGGATTTGGTTCCTAGCATGCACTTGCCAGCTCACAACCACTTGTAACTCCAGTTCCAGGGAATCAGATACCTCTATGTCTCTCCTCTCAATGGGTGCGTGTGCTCCTCTGCCCAGGAGAGCACAGGGCACACACACACACACACACACACACACACACACACACACACACGGTGTTACAGGGGCATATACACATGAATGAAAAAATCCTCAGTGCCTGGTGTGGTAGCAAAGATCTTTAATTCCAGCACTCAAGAAGCAGAGGCAGATAAACCTCTGTGAGTTCAAAGGCAGCTCAGACTACATAGTGAGATTCCATCTCATGTACACACACACAAACACACACCTTAAAAAGTTTTTTTTTTTTTTTTAAATTTGGATATGTCGCTGTCATTTTTGAAAATGACCTTATTTGTGACTCAAGATATTCTAGGCTTGTCTTGTATCCTCCCCTGTCCAAGCTTGAGGTCTCAGTCATTTTTCTAAGGACCTATGGTGCTTATTTATTTATTTATTTTTGAGACAGGGTCTCACTATGTAGTCCTGGCTGGCCCAGATACCTCTGCTAGGATTAAATATATGTCTCATCACTTCAAGCTAATGGTGCTTTACTTAGAAACCTTCAAAGACAGTTTAGAAAATGGTATCTGGGGGGCTAGAGAGATGGTTCAGCACTTCACTGACTGCTCTTCCAGAGGTCCTGAGTTCAATTCCCAGCAACCAATGGTGGCTCACAACCATCTGTAGTGGGATCTGATGCCCTCTTCTGATGGATCTGAGTACAGTACGGTGAAGGTGTCCTCACATAAAGATTGTAAAATAAATACAATCTTTAAAAAATAAAAAGCAAAAAGAAGAGAAAATGGTATCTGGCTGTAGCCACAGCTCAGTGGGGAGACTGTCAGCCCAGAGTGCCACTGGGCCAGGATTGGGCTTCTGAAATCCCAGTAACACACTTCCTCCAACAAGATCGGGACTACTCCAAGAAAGGCCACACCTCCCACAAGCTCTCAAGTAATGCCACCCTCAATGACCAAGCATTGAAATAAACGACCCCATGGGGGCCATTCCTTTTCAAACCACCACAGTGCATATGTGCATACCCACACGCGTGCGGCTGTGTGCATGTGTGTGCTGCTTGTGCACCTTGTGTGTGAAGGCCAGAGGAGGCCAACAGGTGTCTTTGATTACTCTTTGCCTTATTTCTTTGAGGCAGGATCTCTTACTGAATTTACAGCTAAGCTGGCAGCCAGCAAATTGTAACCACCACACAGCGCTGCCATTGTATGCATGAAAGATCAATCATGCCTGGCTTTTCTTTCTTTGCTATTCAAATTCAGGTCCTTGCCTGGCATAGCACGACCCACTGAGCAAGCTCTCTAGCCAATTCTGTTCTTCCTCCTTTTTGCTGGGAACAGGGATTTTCTATGTATCCGAGGCTGGCCTCAAATTTGCAACCCTCCTGTCTCAGCTCCTCAGAGCTGGGATAATAGTCATGCAGAACTGTGCCCGGTTTGTACATCTATTGTTAAATAATATCAAACATTTCATAAGTTCACCGGAAACCTTATTTCCAACTCAAAAGCACAGAGGTTTTTTTGTTTGTTTGCTTTTTTTTTTTTTTTTTTTTGAGCTTCCTTCCTTTCCCCGTTTGTAATTTCAGCTTTGAGAAATCTATTTTTCATTTGTGAATCACTGATTGTTCTCTTTAACTTGTCAAAAGATTTGTTAGTACTCAGGAAGCTGAGGCAAGTGAATCTCTATGAGTTCAAAGCCACAGTGATACATACACATGGAGTTCCAGACTAGCCAGGGCTACACAGTGAGATCTTGTCTCAAAAATAAGCAAATAAACTGTACGGTGGTGACACATGTCTTTAATATCAGTACCCAGGAGGCAGAGCTGGGTAGTGGTGGCGCACACCTTAAAACTCAGCACCCAGGAGGCAGAGGCAGGCAGATTTCTGAGTTGGAGGCCAGTCTGATCTACAGAGTGAGTTCTCGGATAGCCAGGGCTAAACAAAGAAACCTTATTTTGAAAAGCAAACAAACAAACACCCAAGCAAACAAAAAATAAATGTTTTATGTGTGTGTTCAAAAAATACATATGTATGATGTTATTGTACTGTTATGTGTGTATGTACAATATACATATGTATGTTATTTTATGCTGATTCTTCTGCTCTCCCACTTTTTTCTTTTTTAGTTTATGGAGGCGTGGTCTCATGGAGTCTAGACTGACCTCTAACTCACTATGTAATGAAGGTGAACTTGAACTGGGTCCTTCCTGCCCTTCTCCACAAGCCAAGATTAAGATGCACCACCAAATCTAGGTTAAGGGTTTCTTTTTAATTAATTAGCTTTTGGCAATGCTGAAGGAGGAATGCAGGATCTCCTGTGTTAAATAAACACTACATCAATTAGCTACAACCTCAGGCCCCCTCAAACGTCTGTTTTCTTTGTTAAACTAGAGGCTGTGTGTGTGCGCCCACTCGTGTGCATGCCACGACACACACACCCTTGGAGATCAGAGCACTATGTGCTGAGGTCCGGGAGATGGTGCTCAGGTGTCAGGCTTGGTGGCTTTTACCACTGAGTCGTCTCAGTAGCCTTAATGGGCACTTAGGGCGTCCCATATCAGGCTGGATGCATAGCGATCGATCCGAGAATGACTTTCCGGGAGTGAACTGTTGACTGAAATGTAATGACTGATGTAAGATATGCATGAAGGTAAGGATTTGACTGTAGATTGAGGGAGAGTACAGGCAGGGGAATCTGCAAGAGATGAAAGAGAGAGAGAGAGAGAGAGGAGAGAAGAGAGAGAGAGAGAGAGAGAGAGAGAGAGAAAGAGAGAGAGAAAGAGAGAGAGAACAAAACAAATAGCAATAGCCAATAGCCAATAGACTAAATCAGACCATGAAAGAAGACAGAGGAGAAAGGAGAGAGAGGGGGGAAAGAGAGACCAGAGAACCATGAGACAGAGACCCAAGGGAGGAGCCAAGCGAGCGCATGGCTGAACTGGCTGGGATATATAGGGATAAGAAGCTGGGGCGGGGAGGTGGGGGAGGAAGGCCCATGGACTGGAGAGGTTTAGGGTGGAGGCTAGGTGAGGCGAACTGAGAGGAACCACAGGCAATGAGTGAGCCTGAGGCCTGCAGAGCTTTGGTATGCTAATCAGCACCACAGCCTTTTGTCCTGAGCTTCCTTCTGACCTAAGATTCTCTCCTTCCCAGCCAGGCGGTGGTGGCACACGCCTTTAATCCCAGCACTTGGGAGGCAGAGGCAGGCGGATTTCTGAGTTGAGGCCAGCCTGGTCTACAGAGTGAGTTCCAGGACAGCCTGGGCTAACAGAGAAACCCTGTCTCGAAAAAAAACCAAAAAAAAAAAAAAAGATTCTCTCCTTCCCGAGTAGATCTTGTGTCAGACTCAGTTTGTCAGGCCTGCACATCAAGTGTACCCGCTTGTGTGGCAGCCTTGTCTTTACATTAAACTTATTGTGTGTATGGGAGGGGGGATGCGTGTGTACGTGGGTCACAGGACAGTTTGCTAGAGTCGGTGCCTTGTCCTACCATAGGGGTCTCAGGGATCAAAATCACGTGGTCAGGCTTGGTAGCTGGATAGGCTGCGATCTGAGGGCAGGCAGCCTTGCTCTAGAATCTTGGCTAAGCCATCTGCCTCTGGACACGTTTGTCTTTTGCTCTCCACTGCCTACAAAAGCTTATCTTACTCTGGAATCCAATAAAAAAGACGTTGTTCTTGGTAAATCTCCAGAGCCAATCAAGGGGTCTGTATCATGTGTGTTAGAATAAATCAGGGTTCAAAATGAAAGAGACCAGCACTCTAACAGAAGTGTCTACATAGGCAAACTTTAGCTTGGCTGTCCTTGAACTCACAGAGATACACCCACCTCTGCTTCCCAAGTGCTAGTATAAAAATTGTGTGTGTGTCGCTGTGGCTCTGCATTTCACTGAGCTGCTGGGTGTCAGAACACTGCTTACTGTCTTCCCTGTTTGGGTGCGGGGCTCATGGGATGATGATGGCCGGGACCATATTCTTGATCATACATTCTTGAGGGTGTGTTCTGAAGAGAAAGCACGCCAAGCCAGGAAGTGAACTTTGTTTTTCTCTTAACTCCATTGGCTGGAGTCCGACCTCACATCTTTTGTGCTTGGCTAGCTTTAAATGAATCCAGAAAAGGGAAATGAAAGACCAGGAACGGCTGACGAGAATGCAGCAAGACCTTTGTATAAACAAAGTTTTATAAGGTTGAGGTGGAAGTGGTTAAAACATTTGCAGAAAAGTTTTCAAAGTCTGGAGAGATTAAAAAAAATTCCTTGTTGTAAATGTTAAGTTTTACATTGTTTGATTGAGAAGACTAATAGTTAATGCTTCTTAGACACTAGTATGGATGAGGTAGACATCTCATCTGGAGCAATACAGAACAGTGGTTAGAGGAAGGTGTGAGAACCAGCATTCTAAACAGGCAGGAAAAGGTGAGGCCTGGAGGAAACCCTCAGAATCAGAGAGGGTAGTGTCATGGAGGTATATGAATAGACAAAGAGACATAGAAGGCCAGGAAGCAGGTACAAATGCTTTCAGACACAACAGTTAAAAAAAAAAAAAAAAAAAAAAAAAAGAAGAGCCGGGCAGTGGTGTCGCACGCCTTTAATCTCAGCACTTGGGAGGCAGAGGCAGGTGGATTTCTGAGTTCGAGGCCAGCCTGGTCTACAGAGTGAGTTCCAGGACAGCCAGGGGTACACAGAGAAACCCTGTCTCGAAAAACCAAAAAAAAAGAAAAAAAAATTCTCACTACACAAATACTTTTTTTTGTTTGTTTGTTTTTTCGAGACAGGGTTACTCTGTATAGCCCTGGCTGTCCTGGAACTCACTCTGTAGACCAGGCTGGCCTCGAACTCAGAAATCCACCTGCCTCTGCCTCCCAAGTGCTGAGATTAAAGGCGTGCGCCACCACTGCCCGGCTGAGAAATTTATTTGAAAAAATCACAGAAATAAGACTGTGCTTTTTTTTTTTGGTCTTAATCCCAGATGTGGGATGCGAGGCTGCTTCAGATTGTCCACAGCAGCTATGATTCGCCTCGTGCTCTAGCAGGGCCGTGATTCTGCCAGCTGCAGATTGTTTCTGTGATTGTGTGATGTTTGGAATACTGGGGACTTTCCAAAGGGTTTATAAATGCTAGGGCCTCACGGGGCAGGGTCTTGGTTGGTTGCTGTTGGCAAGTAGTAAGCACAAAGAAGACACAATAAGAAGTTCGATATCCTTCTGGAGTAGGTCAAACTTGCCCGGGGGAACTCGATGACCTTCACCTGCAGGAGATGATAATGTCACTTGCAGTCCTTTCTTATCTCCTATCGAGTGTTAGGGGTTGAAGTAGAAGAAAGAGGGTGGAGAAGGGTGGAAGAAAGAACCCACCACCTTTAATCCTAGCCCTCCAAGGTAGAGACGGGTAGATCTCTTAATTCAAGGCCAGCCTGGCCTACAGAGCCAGTTCCAGGACAGCCAGGGCTACACAGAGAAACCCTGTCTGGGGGTGGGGTGGGTGTGAACAACCAAAACCAACCAAATAAACAGAAAACAAAACCAAACCCTCAGTGGGTCCTTTCAAAATGTATAATATTCATATATGTTTTATTATATATTATATACATGGAGCTTGTGAGGAAGAAGGGGTTCATGGGTTAAAATGGGGGATGAGAGAGGGCAACAGTGGAATGGGGGGTGGGTTGGCCAGAATACATTATATACAAATATGAAAATCCAGGAAAGAAAAGGCCTTCTGGACTCCCGGTGTTCAAATTCTGGAAGCTGTCAGTCTTCTCTACCCTTCCCTGTAGCTCCAAGGTCAGGGTCACCTCGGGATCCCAGGAAACCTGTCACCGTGACGACGGAGTGAAGAAAAACCGGAAGTCGCGGAAGCCGTATGTTATCTCGCGGCATTTGGCGCGCCGGCTCCAGCCGGAAGCTTATGGTGGTGGCCGGCTCTCGCGAGACTTGCTATCAGTCGGAGCGCGGGGGCCGGCCGTGAGGAGCGCTGGAGCAGCCGGTGGGGAACATGTCGGAGTCCGAGCTGGGCAGAAAGTGGGACCGGTGCTTGGCCGATACGGTAGTGAAGCTAGGTGAGCGCATCTTTGTCTGGTAGGCCCTGGCTGCAGCCGAGCGGCCCGGGCGCGGACGGAAAGCCGCAGGGGTCAAGCCGCGGCCTGCTACCGTCCTGCGGTGCGCGCTGAGCTGCGGGGCGCTGACAGGTGACTGTCAAGCCGGGCGGTGAAGACGACGGGACGAAGGGCGAGGGCGGCCTCCGGGGTGGGTGGAGGTGCGGGCTCGGGGGAGCAGCGGCGCTCTGGGAGTGGAAAGGCGTGCGGGACGCGCCGGGGAACTCTGCCACTCCATGCCCCATGTCCCCCGGCTGGGGCGTGCAGCCCGCCGGAGCCCACACTGCTCCCCAGCTGGGACGAAGCGGCCTTCGGAAGGTCAGAGGAGCGTTTAATAGCCTCCGCCGGGCCGCGGTGGGAATTGCTGTCAGCGGCCCCAGACCGTGAGATCGTGGCCACTCGCAGGCCCCCTCGTTAGTCCAGGCTGTCTTTTCGGCACGCGTTCTGTGACGACACACTTTATGAGGTCACGGTGTCGGGGACGGAGGATCGGCGGGTGTCCCACATAGTGCTACCGAGGTTAGGCGCGCTGCTCAGCCCAGCCGCTCGGAGATGTGTTTCCACGTTGTGAGCCGGAGTTCGGGGAAGGATCATGCATGGCATGGCCTAGTTGAGCATTTCTCCCAGGATTTCTTCCTTCGGGTCTCAGGCTCTGTGCTGATCGCCATCCTCTCCATCCTTCTCTTGTTGACTGTCTGCAGCTAGTATTGGCGTGTAGGCCGGGGATAGATGAGGAGTGCCTTCCTCGGTAGCTCTTGGTCCTATTGATTGATGTAAACATTGTCTCACTATGTAGACCTGACTGACCATTAAAAAAACTGTGTTCACCAAGTTAGCCCTGAACTCAGACACCCTCTGCTCCTTCCTCGCTCGGGCTTGCAGGATTTAAAGGTGTGCACCACTACACTGGACTCTCACAGAAACTGGAGCTCATCAATTTGCCTAAACTGGCTACCCATTGAGCTTTTATCGGTCTGCTCCCCCTCCACAGTATTTTTGCTTGGGTGCTGAGGAGTTGAGCTCAAGTCTTGGTGCTTTTAAGACCAGGGCTATATCCACTGAGTTCCCGAGACTCTTTCTTTTTTTTTTTTTTTTTTGGTTTTTTCGAGACAGGGTTTCTCTGTGTAGCCCGGGCTGTCCTGGAACTCACTCTGTAGACCAGGCTGGCCTCGAACTTAGAAATCCGCCTGCCTCTGCCTCCCAAGTGCTGGGATTAAAGGCATGGAGACTCTTTCTTCTATACTAACATTTATTGGGTTTTGTTTGTTTTTTGTTTTCGAGACAGGGTTTCTCTGTGTAGCCCGGGCTGTCCTGAACCTCACTCTGTAGACCAGGCTGGCCTCCAACTCAGAAATCTGCTTGCCTCTGCCTCCCAAGTGCTGGGATTAAAGGCGTGTGCCACCACTGCCCAGCAACATTTATTGTTGCAAGTTAGATTTTCTTTTCCCTGGTTTTGAAACTGGTACTCACTGTATAGCCCTGGCTGGCCTTGAACTAACAGATCTGCCTGTCTGCCTCATAAGTGCTGGGAGTAAAGGCGTGTGCTTCCACACATAGGTTCATACTTTATACTTCTTGCTTGGAAATTATTTAAGAGATCTAGGTTTCTATCCTTAGATAAAGATTATCAGGAAAGAATGAAATCATAAGCTCAGGAAAAGTAAGTATGTTTTCTGTTTTTCTCTCTGTGTTCTCTAAGTCCCAGAGTGAGGGTAGCCATAATTCAGGATGAATTAATACATAATGAATTGATCAATTACTTTTTGACTCCCAGATTCAGCTAAGACCAGTTCTGCTATAAGGGGCAAATTGGCTACCATCCCTGAGCCTGTTTTCCTGGTTTAACTTGTAACTATTGTTAACTTAAGAGTGGTTCAGATGGTTAAGTGGACTGGCTTGCTATTAGAAATGGATTATTCTGGAAGAGGCCAAAAATATTGCTATTGCTTAATGTGTATGGGTGATCTGCCTGCATGTATGTCTGCACATCATGTCCATGTCTGCTGCTGGAGGAGATCACAGGAGGGTGTTGGACTGGCTAGAGCTGCAATTATAGACAGTTGAGGGGTTGAGAATTGAACTTGGGTCCTGTGGGAGAGCAGCTTAGGCACTTAGCGCTCTCTCTAGTCCAAAATATTACTTTTAATGGTTTGCAATTTGAAAGAGGATTTGACATTTATATGCCAACATAGTCCCTAAACAGTGTGGTAACGGAGGTCCGAGCGTTCTCCGGAGTCCGCAGAGGTGTGATTTAGGCCCCACTTTCCTCCCCATCCACACCAGTTCTTTTTTTTTTTTCTTTTCTTTTTCTTTTTTTTTTTGGTTTTTCGAGACAGGGTTTCTCTGTGTAGCCCGGGCTGTCCTGGAACTCACTCTGTAGACCAGGCTGGCCTCGAACTCAGAAATCCACCTGCCTCTGCCTCCCAAGTGCTGGGATTAAAGGCGTGTGCCACCAATGCCCGGCTCCACACTAGTTCTACTGCTTTGGTTAAGGTCTCCTCCTCAACCTGAAATGGAGATTACCTGAAAAGATAAGAAAACTAGAGGAGTCAGGCATGCTGATATGCTCTTGATCCTAGCACAAGAGCTGAGGCAATTGAGTCTCTTCAGTTTGAGGCCAGGCTGGGCTACCTCAGAAACAAACAGCTGCTTCCACGGAAACTTAAGTAGGAAGATATGTTAAATCCTTACCACTGTGACTGCCAGTACATATTCAGGAGACAGTGGGATATAATGGCAATGCCAGTGGACATCTGGGGTAATGCTAGCATCTTCTGTGAGGTTGGTGTGGGCAGGTGCAGACAGGATGATGAAGCGAGACTAGACTGAGTATGAGAGCAGGTCAGAGGGCACTGAGTGCAGGAGTGGCCGCTGGAGAGCCCAGAATTGACTGGAGGATGGCGGAGCTGTTTAGTGAAAGACCTTTTACAATGGCTTGGATTTGGATAGTATTTTAATTTTTAAATTAAGAAAAAAATTGAGAGTGTGCTCAAACATGAAGTGTAGTGGGGGTTGGGCTTGAACTCCTGATCTGTCTTATCCTCCTCCTAACTCTTCCTCAGCCTGCTCAGCACTACTAGGTCCTCTAGACATCGGTAAAACATGAGTGGCTATTTTTAAGAAACATGAGACATAAGCCAGGCGATGGTGGCACACGTCTTTAATCCCAGCACTTGGGAGGCAGAGGCAGGCGGATTTCTGAGTTCGAGGCCAGCCTGGTCTACAGAGTGAGTTCCAGGACAGCCAGGGCTACACAGAGAAACCCTGTCTTGAAAAAAAAAACAAAAAAAAACCAACCAAACAAAAAAGAAACATGAGACATTTCTTACGCCAACCCAGTTTTCTGTGTAGTGCGTTTTCTGTGTACTCAGTCAGGGTGATTGTCTCTCTTCTGTCTTCATTTCTTAGAAGGATAGCACCAAGGTTGGAATTTTCCTTTGTGGTAATTTTTTAAAATTTAAATATTTGTGTGTGTGTGTGTGTTCCCATGGTATGCATGTGGAGGTCAGTGGGGCAACTTCTAGGAATCAGTTATCTTCTTCACGGTGTGGGTCCTGGGCACACTCAGGTCCCCAGACTTGGCAGCAAGCATATTTACCCACTGAACCATCTCCATGGTCCAGTGACTGATAAAGTGTGATCAGAATTTGGAGGTAAACAGAAGGGGTGCAGATGAGCCTTGCAGAGGAAGTACCAAGGTAGTACTGATTGCATATCCCAGAGTACACCAGCCCACAGTGAGGACAGGCCATGATTTTATCAGTTCTGTAGCCCGGGCTATCCTAGAACTTACTTTATAGACCAGACTAGCCTCAAAGTTAGAGATCCACTCGCTTCTGCTAAGATTAAAGGTGTACACCACCACTGCCTGACTGGTTTTGGCCATTTCTAGTGCTTGGGTTTGAACATGATCCAGTAACAGTTGAGAAAAGGGTTTCAGGTTTGAGGGAGTACCAGAGTTCAGGCTTTGAGTGTTTTGACCCACAGGCAAGGGGCTAGAGAAAGCAGAGTTTAGGGAGAGGAGGCGGCTCAGGAGGCTGAAGAATGCTGCCTATCCGCAGCCCATTCCTTCCCATTCCCATAGACAGTAGTGTTGCAGAGCTCTCTGAGCCTCCTTGCTGGCTGTTTTCCTGGCACTTAAGAATGGAGATGGAGTCTCAGGGAGTGACAGCTCTCCCTGAGATGTGGTGGAAGACACAGGCCGGGGGTAGGGGGTTGGGGGGGGGGAGAGTTACTGCCCTTTCAGTTCTGTTTGATGATGGCTTTGCTCTGGCTCTGCAGACTGCAGAGAAGCTACTGTGACCAGACTGAGCCACTATGAGCCCCTCTCAGTGCTGGGGATGGAATCCAGGGCTTTGCATTCTACCTCTGAGCTGTACCCTCAGCCCCAAGAGGACTCTTTAATACAAGTGTTGAACAGCTAGGTACTTCAGGGCAGAGATGGGCTCAGCAGTTAAGAGCACTTTCTGCTTTTTCAGAGGACCTGTGTTGTTTCCAGCACCTCTATTACAGCTCACAACCACCTTTAACTTCTGCTCCAAGGGCTCTGATGCCCTCTTCTGACCACCTTAGGTACTGTACTGACAAGCCCAAACCAACTGATGCAGAGCTAACTTTGTAGCCCCCACCTCACCCCACATCTTTAAAAAGATTGATTTTTGTGTTTGTGTGTATGGCTGCCTGTATGGAGCACTGAGTGTGGATGTCCACAGAAGTCAGAAGATGGTGTTGGGTCCCCTGGAGCTGGAGTTTCAGGTGGTTGTGAGCTACCTGCTTGAGTGCTGGGAACCAAACCCAGATTCTCTGTAAGAACAGCAAGCAACCCTAACCACTGAGCCATCTCTCCAGCCCCCAAGAAAAACAGTTCTATTCCCTCTGTTAATTCCAGTTTAAAATACCTCTTTATGTTGCAGTTAGTGTTGAAGAATAGATAATTTATGAGATCGTTTGACCTGATTCCCTGACTTTGGATAGGAGCTACCAAAGGACAGACATACCAGGTCCTTTCTCATCTCCTCTCCAATGCTTACTTTTTCCTTTTGTCCCCTAATTGTATTTCTGGGGATCGAACCCAGGCCCTAGAGCATGCTTGCCATGTCAGACTGCATCCCTTCTCACATTTTTACTCTTCTCCTTGGTCATGTTCATCATTTGACACTTGTGTGACAGTCCTGCTGATACTCAGGGTGATGGTCAGTTCCCTGTTCGACGAGGCTGCAGGCAGTTTCCCTAGGAGTGGGGGGTTGCCGTCTGACATTTGCAGTTTGTTTCTGAACTTGATTGTCCACCCTCTCTGGAATGTCAGTCTCTTCAGAAACAGACTGTCCTGTTCACTCTGGATACCTTCCAACTCCTGGGTTGAGGGAGGACATGGTAATTGTCAAGTATATGGCATGTATTGCTGAGAATTTTGGAGCCTATATTCTTTGCTTATATCTGAGTACGTTTATTAACTGAGTCAATTAGCATTTAAATTAAAAAGTCAAGTATATTTTGTGTCAGGTTTTGCTAGTTCACATATGTGATCAAGTGTCTTTGAACTCTTGGGGGCTTTTTTGTTTTAGTCTTGTTGTTTGGTTTGGATTTTTTTGAGACAGGGTTTCTCTGTGTAGTGGTCCTGACTGTCCTGGCACTCACTCTGTAGACCAGGCTGGCCTTGAACTCAGAGAGATCTGCCTGCCTCCTCTGCTATGTACTGCTACCACTTCCCAGTGGGACTTTTTTTTTTTTTTTTAACCAACTTTTATTTTCTTGTTAGATATGATAGTCAAGAGATCTTAGCATTAAAGTAGTAGTGAAGCCTGAAAGGCAAAGGCAGGAGGATTGCTACCAGTTCAAGTCCAGTCTGGTCTACACAGTGATGGCCAAGGTGGCCGAGGCTACATGGCAAGCCTTTATCTCAAACAAACCAACAGTTACAAGTGGCATAATTCCTGTTTGGTCCGGTGAGAGCAGAGAGCATGTTGGTGTTTAGACAAGCAGGGGGTAATGCTGCTTTAAGGGTGGTGCCAGGGCCTTATTGCAGGAAATTAAAAAGGAGCGAGGGATATTACATTTTATGAATGGCATGTTCCATTAGTTTTATGTGAATGCGTCATTAATGGTTTTTGCTAATTTTATGGATTTATTTTTAAGTTTTATCAGATTTATGGGTTGCTCTGGTTTTCTTTCTCCACTCAGTTCAAGGGCTGTGCGGTGTGTTTTCCTTTTATGTGCTGATAGTTTATCCTGTGCACACCCGTAAGCGTGACAGAGCGTGAGAAGACACACAGGTGTTTAGATTTTAGTTTCTGAAACAGAGTTTCTCTGTGCAGCTCTGGCTGTCCTGGAACTCACTGTGTAGGCCAGGCTGGCCTCACTACAGACATTGCCTGGTTTGGTTCCCTGGTGTTGGGATCAAAAGCGTGCCCCAACCACTTAGCTCTGTTAGGGGCGTGGAAGGTAGAGTGCCCAGGATTGGAGGAGGCCAGGTCGTCCTGGTCTCTGCAGAGCTGGTGCTCTCAGCCCAGTCTTAACCACTCTGGGCTGCATGGGAGATTATTCATGTTCTTTGTGTGTGTGAGTGTTGGTGTGTGCTCAAGTGTATGTGGAGGTAGAGACGAAGGATTGACATACCTTCAAGGCTGTGAGTGCCTGGCAGACTACACAGCTGCTCCCACTTGGAGCCCTAAGCCCAGCCCCAGCGGCTGCTGATCTATGCTATTCTGGACATTGTGCATGATGACAATAGACCCTGTGTGGCACAGGGCGTGGCCTGTGCCTGTTATGTCAACACTCAAGTAGCACAAGTTAGAGGATTACTTGGACTTGAAGGCCAGCCTGAGCCACAGTGTAAGACTATTTATTTATGTATGTATGTATGTATGTATGTATGTATGTGAGTACACTGTCTCTGTCTTCAGACACCAGAAGAGGGCATCAGATCCATTACAGATGGTTGTGAGCCACCATGTGGTTGCTGGGAATTGAACTCAGGACCTCTGGAAGAGCAGTCAGTGCTCTTAACTGCTGAGCCAGCTCTCCAGCCCCAGTGTAAGACTCTTTAAAAACAAAACAGGGCCGGGCAGTGGTAGCACACGCCTTTAATCCCAGCACTTGGGAGGCAGAGATAGGTGGATTTCTGACTTTGAGGCCAGCCTGGTCTACAGAGTGAGTTCCAGGACAGCCAGGGCTACATAGAGAAAACCCTGTCTCGAAAAACCTTAAAACAAAACAAAACAAAACAGGACATAACACTTGGTCTTTGGTATTTGACTTATTTCATTAATTCAGTGTTTTCTTCTCTTTTAATGATTTGATACTTTTAAGTGTGTGGGGAGACAGAGAAAGAGAGGTAGGAGAGAGGGGATCAATATGCAGGTGCCCACGGAGACCTAAGATTGCTGGAGCTGGGGTTACAGGTGGTGGTGAGCAGCCTCATGTGGGTGCTTATTGGATCCTGTGTGAGAACATCACCCACTTTAATCACGGAGCCAGTTCTCCAAGCCAGCTGAGTGTATTCACAGATCATCCATGTTGTCGTGTGTGCCAGCGTGCCATTTTTTGTTACTAAATGATATGTAGTGGGACAGCTCATCCATTCACTTAAGTAGTTTATTCTGTGTCAAGAGAGAGAATGGTGGCAACGCAGCGTGCACATAGAGGGCAGAGGCCAATGGCTTTCTGGAGCTGGTTCTCCTTCCTCCTGGTTCTCATGGTAGAATTTCAGATATCAGAAAAATCACTCAAGTACATGAGAATAAATTGGCAGGAGGTGGGGTGCAAAAGAAAAGTGGGGCCTGGGTTAGTGTGCCATGGTGAAATCCCGCCAAGGTGAGAGGATGAGGAGGCAAGTAGCAGAATTTAGGAGCAGGATGGGCAGCAAGCTGACTCAAGACAACAGTGCACTGAGCCTGTCTGTGGTGTTGGTGACTTGCGGCTTTGTGGCATGGTAGGACTGGGTTCCTGGTTACCTACAGCTCAGTCAGTAGAGGGGGAAGTTGCCTAGTATCTTGTTCATGAAAATGGAGTTTGTCCTTGTCCTTTGTTGCTAGGAAAGCAGGACACTACGTGACTTAGCCTGCTTCCCGCTTAGCCAGCAGAGCCAGTAATCAAGTCTGGTTAGATTGTTTAAAGCTGTTTACTAAACATTTCACTGAAAGACCTTTGAATGAAGTCATGGAAAAGGAAAGCCGGTTAGTGTTTTTCCTTAAAGTACCAGTTTATCTGATGAGTTTGGATTACCACAAGCATTGGTGGCTCCCAGAGAGTGCCTTTTGGTACTCCACGTTTGCAAGCTGATGCCTGGCTCTTCATGGATCACTATCAGTCACACTAAACTTGAAAGACTTTGGTTCTGTATAGTTGAGGTTTTTAAGTTAGTCCATGTTAATTGTTGGATTGGTAGTCATGTTTTGTTTGCTGTGTTTTTTCAAAACAATGTGAGCAAACTTTTCTTGTTTGTAGCAGCGCTGTATGTAAATAATGGACATTGTGATCTTGCTGCAGAGCAGTGTCCTGCAGGCATTACAGAATAATGTAATTAGGTGATATAAGGGACTTGGAAACATTTACATTTTGTTCTGCTGTGGTTTTATACTTTCCTGAAATGTGGTCTGAAACAGTTTATTAGTAAATATGCCGAATTGCTTTCTTTGGCAAGTGCATTTCAGGATTGAGTCCAAGTAGAAATTTAAATATTTACTTATAGAAGTTGTTTGGTGCGGTAATATTTTTACTGTGGCTATTGACCCCCTAGTGAAATGTTAGGGCATTGTTCCATTGGAGCCTGTCTGAATCTAATGGAGGGAAGAAACATTGACAGAATGCTCAGTATTGCTGTGTTTGGTACTTGGACACTTTCCCTTCTTTGTTTGATGTTTTTCTTAGTGAGAAATTCATTAGAGAAATTGATAATCCTTTCTTCTTCGAGAAATGGTCCTGTAGCTGTAACTAGCCTGTGTGTCTATTCTGGCCTCTAGCTCAGACATGTCCTGCCTCAGTGGTTTTTGGTTTGTTTGTTTGTTTGGTTTTTTTTTTTTTTTTTGGTTGTTTTTTTCTATGCAAGAGAAATACTGTTTAAAGCTTGCATAGAAATTAAGAGGCTGACTTGTTGGTTTGGATTTTGATGCTGTGATCAAACTTTAGGCAATGGCGCATGTGGCATCCGCTGTATTACAGAGCTACACCTCCTGATTTTAAAATCTCCACAAGTTGGTTGGAGAGATGGCTCAGTGGTTAAGGGCACTGGTTACTCCTCCAGAAGATCTGGGTTTGATTCCCAGCTCCCACATTGTGGGTTCACAGCCATCCATAACTGCAGTTAAGGGACCCAGTGCCTTCCTCTGACCTCATTGGGCACCAGGTAAACATACCATATGCACATGGTAAACATACCTTGCAAAACACTCATACATATAAAATAAATAAATAATTAATATTTAGAAAAATCTGTGCAAAATTATAAGCAGCACAAATTCACAAAAGGACTTTTTGTTGCTTTGGTTTTAGACAGTTTCACTGTAGTCCAGGCTGGCCTTGAACTTGGAATGATCTTCCGAGCACCAACCCCCAAGTACTGGGATTACAGATGTTAGCAAGAACTTTTTTTTTTTTTTTTTTTAAACAAGAACAGAACTGGGGACTTACATTACCCTACTTAAGTACAAGGTAGGGCAGTATTGGAGGAAGGATATACACATAGGATAGTACAGAGTCCAAAGTAGGCCCAAGAATGTGTGGCTAGTTCATTTTTGACACACACAGTTTAATGGGGAGAAGAAAATCTTTTCAACAAACTACAGGAACAGCTGTGTCCACACAGAGGCAGAATGAACAGATCTGAGTATAAAAGTTGCAGCCGCAAAACCTCCAGAAGGAAACAGACCAGAGTGTGACCGGGCTGGAGAAGGGCCCTAGGACACAAACAGCAGAGCTTACAGAGAAGACACACTGGGTTGGCTCACACTGTAACACTGATTTCTGAAAGACACCATTGGGATTTTTTGTTGTTGTTTTCATTTCTGTTTTTCAACACAGGGTTTCTCTGTGTAGCCCTTGCTGTCCTGGAACTTGATCTGTAGACCAGGCTGGCCTCAAACTCAGAGATCCACTGCCTCTCAACTAGTATTAAAGGCATGCACATAAACACCAGCACGCACATGCGCGCGCGCTCGCTCTCTCTCTCTCTCTCTCTCTCTCTCTCTCTCTCTCTCTCTTTTTCTTTCTTAAAAATTATCCAATAGCTTTATATATTTGGTAATGCTCAAATAACAAGATGCCAACACAATTGCAAGTGTTAACCAATTAACTAACCTAGATATAAGTTGTTACCCAGGGCTGCTCCTGATACATGCGTGGTTCTCCATGGCTCCTACATCTCTGCCTCACTCCTCCTCTCCTTCCTCTTCCTCTCCTTTTACCTCTTTTTCTTTTTCAATGTTGGGGAATCTTAGCAGTGCATATAGCTGACGGAGGACTTGTTTTCAGCACACGGGAGCTCTTCATCATAGCTATGGTAGGGCGTTTGAAAGGGAATTTTTTTTTTTTTTTGAAAGGGAATTTTATTCACAGTAACTAAGTACAGGAAAGGACAGCTCCATCAGCAGTCACAGGGCAAACGGGTTATGAGGTACCCCGACAAGCCAGACAATAGTGTCACTGAGATGTGGAGCAGGCTATGGCGCTGTACACCATGGGAGGAAATGTGAGCAGGTAGAATTACCTCGTCTGAGCGTCGGAGGCTTCTTCCAAAGTGGTGGAGCTGAGAGAAAGGAGAACAAGGCCACAGAGGCACACATGAATGTTCCTAAACTCAAACTTGAACAACTCTGCTGTTGAGTTTTGAACCAACAGCTGCGGACTAGCTTTACACCGAGAAACTCAGTAATGGGAAGGAACTCACTGCTGGTATCTAATTAAAGTTATATATAAAATCCTAGAGAATATACTCAAATATAATGAAAGGAAGTAGATAAGTGACTTCAGGGGAGAGGGAGAAATGGGCCGTAGAGGATACAAGTGATGGTAGTATTCGCTGATCTCAGTGCTGGCTGCACAGGCATGTACAGATATAGGAACTTTAAAGTTTTACACTGTTGTGTGCCTGTGCATCCATGTGTTCATGCCGTGGCTTGTGCGTGAAGAACAGAGGCAGAGTGGCGTGGTGAATTGTGTAAAGTTGTATAGTCTTTCCAGGGCCCTTCCTTTATGGTAGACTAGTGAGACTGGTCCATAGAGAGTTTGAAGAGGTTGGCCCCCAGTGCTTGCTTTAGTGTTGGCTGTCTAAGCTAACTAAGTTACAGTGCTTAGTGCTGTTGGTTTGGCAGTGTGCTGACATAATGGTAGACACATTTCTTTTCATGGTGCTTTGGCAAGCTTTTGTGAGTTCAAACAAATGCTTCTGTCTCCTTCCTCTCTCCCTCCTCTTCTATTCCTTTGTCAGAACCTGCACAAATATGCCGTTCAAACTTCCTTCTTAATAGGTTTGAACTTGAAGTAGGTGGCTGAGCTCGGCCTTCACTCAATGGGAAGGTTTGTCCTGGAAAGTGGCCCGCTCCTTGTCATCATTCAGATGATAGTCTTCATATCAGAATAAATGCCACCAATTTTAGCTTTTCACAAAAAAGTTGTATTCTAAGTACAATTTCAAATTTTAGATCTGCTTGTAACTTGTATGTAAGAGTATTTCCCGTTCACCTAGTTTATGAGAACAAAGTTCTTGGACTGTTTGTTGGAGAGGCTGGGAGTGCTGCACACTTCAGGGCAGCAGAGCTCTGCTGCTGGTGTCACCTCACCTCACAGTCTGGCAGATTTGAACAGCAAGAGAAGGTTGCAGCTCCCGGAAGCCCTGAAACTCAGACAGATCCATCCAGCACCTTTGCAAACACCTCTGTGTGTCTTTTAAGTTCAAAAACACAGATTCATGCCAAAAACATCTGTCCTGGGGCCTGAGAGAAGGCTCTGTGGTTAAAAGTATGTACTGCTTAGAAAAGACCCAAGTTCATCTGGGCAGTGGTGGCCCATGCCTTTAATCTCAGCTCTCAGGAGTTAGAGGCAGGTGGATTTCTGAGTTCGAGGCCCGCCTGGTCTACAGAGTGAGTTCCAGGACAGCCAGGGCTACACAGAGAAACCCTGTCTCGAAAAACCAAAAAAACAAAAACAAAAACAAACCAACCAACCAAACCCAGAGGACTCAGGTTCAGTTCCCAGACAGAGCCCAGGTCAGGTACTTAGAACCACAGCTCCATAGTCTGGTGCCCTCTGTAGCTTTTGAGGCTCATAACTCATACATGTGAATGTGCAAACATCCACACAAAGGAAATGTTTTTTAAAAGAATATATTTAAAAAAAAAACATTTGTTCCTTTCCCATCTCCATTCATCTTTGTCCAGGAGGCTTTCTGCCGCATCCTTCTCTCTGGATCCCTTAGGTAAACATTGGCACCAGGCACAGCCACTCCGGATCCTCAGAAGTTCCTGAGTGCTACCAAAGCCTGCCTTTGCCTTCCTCGTATTGCCTGCCTGTGGCAGCAGGCTTCACCTTTGCCTGGCCTGGAGTCCTGGGACGGGAGAGGACAGACAGCAAGTGCACACTGCAAAGACCGCACCTAAGGAGGGGCTGCATGTGACTCAAGGGGGGACTTTACCAGCTGCCTGGGCCCAGAGCTCCATGAGAGGTACCTCAGAACAAATCCGACACCATGGCGGGACCCTCAAGTCTGCACCATGTCTCCTGTTGTAGGCTCCCCTAAGTGCTGTCTCCTCTCTTAGGACATTTCTGACTCTGCCCGAGTCAACTGCACACATCTGATGGGCCGGGCTGCTTCCCCCATGTGAGCCCTTTACTGTTTGTCCATTGCTCAGCAGGTGTCGGCCGTGTGGCTGTGGCTTACTATGACCTGAAGGCCGGTTTGCTTAGCTTCATAACAGCAGCAGGGGGCCGCTGACTGCCCGGTCTCACCTCCTTTCTCCTGCTGCGATTGTGCCTTACAGTTCTGCTTTCTGGTCATTACCTACCCCAACCCCAAGTGCACTTATGTGGAGATGTCATCTCCCACAGCTTTGAACAGCACACAGTAGGTATTCAGTTTGTATAATTAAGGGAATGTCTGAATTACTGGCCCGAATGCATTTGAAAGGAGTTAGTCTCTTATACTGAGTCTAACTTGATTATAATGGTTAAAGACTTGCTAGCTTACCCATGTGTTACTGAGGGCAAGAATTTAACCTTGTTGTGATGAAGTTTCTCTTCTCTGAAATAGGTCTTATATAGAAGTTTATTGTAAAGATAAGTGAGGAAACCCAGGAACACAAGCCCTACCTAATGAGGGCTTCACTGTGCTACCGTGTGGTTCTTAAACACAGTGTAGATTTTTTTTTTTTTTTTTTTTTGGTTTTTTCGAGACAGGGTTTCTCTGTGTAGCCCTGGCTGTCCTGGAACTCACTCTGTAGACCAGGCTGGCCTCGAACTCAGAAATCCACCTGCCTCTGCCTCCCAAGTGCTGGGATTAAAGGCATGTGCACCAAACCGGCTTAAAATTTTTTTTAACTTTTATTTTGTGTGTATGGGTGATTTGCCTGTTATATGTCTTTAGACCACATGTGTGCAGTGCCTGAAGAGGCCAGAAGAGGGCATTAGTTAGAGCCCTCTGAGACTGGAGTTACAGGTGATTGTGAACTACCCTATGGTGCTGGGAATGGAACCAGTCTCTGGAAGAGCAGCCAGTTACTCTCAACTGCTGAGCTGTCTCTCCAGCCCAGAAATTCATATTCTCTCTCTCTCTCTCTCTCTCTCTCTCCTCTCTCTCTTGTCTCCATCTCTCCCCCCCACACGCTTCCATCCATTGTTAGGTAGTGTGATTCTGCCCAGAAGGCATCTCTTGCCCTCCAGGGTGTTCCACACAGATCTCTCAGGTGAACCCGAGTTTGCTTCAGTCCTGTTACTCCTTTCCACCCCCTTAGGCATGTCTGTGCCCCAGAACTCAGTTTCCTAGAATGACTTGGCATTCCCCTTCAGAGCGTCATCTGCCCTCCTGGATGTGTGCAGTCATAGAGCCTGGGTTCAAGTTGTGCATTTTCAGGTGTGTGTGCTTGAGTGAGTCACTTACCTGCTCTGAGTTGTTCATTTTTTCCTGTGAGATGGGTTCATGGTAAAGCTTGCAAGGTGGTACAGCGATCACCACGGCTGACAGTAGAACAAGGCACCTCATGAGCATGAGCGAGCATTTGGTGTATTTCTACATAATAATTGTTTGTTGTTTACCTCAGCCTCCCTTATAACCAATTTTGAGCTGCTTCTCATTTTCCCACATGGTGTTCCCACACTGGTATGAATTAACTGAATGTTAGTAAAATGTCTACAGCCATGTTTCTTGCTTCATGTCTTCTTGAGGGTTGTGTAGCTTTCAGTTGAAGTGCACTCTACAGGAGTTGCTTTCAAAGCCCTTCTGAGTGCATGCTACCATAATGACTTCCACACTCAGCCTCCATGTCTCTTTGCAGCGGGCTCTGCCTGCCCCATCAGAGCCCTCGTGATTGACACTCACCCAGAAAATCCCTGAAGACATGCCAGCAACGCCCCATGAACAGACACCCCCTTAGTCTTTCCCTGCACAGCCCAGGCAAGGCTGACTCCTGAGCAGCCAATCACAGCTCAGCCACCGTTGGTTGGTCTTTGGTCAGGCACTGGCATCTTGGCTATTCCATAGGACTTAGCATTTACCTGGGACACCTGGGACAGCCTGTCTTTGCCTCAGGATTAAGTAGCACCATATAGAGCTGACTTATAACTCTATTTTTTCTCTCATAAGTTGGGCTTAGAGCATCTTTCATAAATCAGGACTGTTTCTTGGAAATGTGTTTCTCACTGAAGTCAGTCCAAGTGTCCTTTTCTATAGAAGCACGCTCTTGTTTGTTCTGTGGTAACAATGCTTTTTGTCTGTGTGATACCATCAATAGAAACATGATTGACAGGAAAACATGCCTGTTATAAATACGTTAGTTTGGTTCAGTCCATCTTAGTGTGTAAATACAGTTTTATTAAACCAGACAGTTTTAGGGGAAATCTTCATTATATTTTAAAGCAAAATGATCTAGTTGCAATAAAGCTGAAGGGATTCTCTGTTAAAGACAAGAATTGGGTGTGGTGGTGTACATTTTATAATCCCAGAATTTGAGGGTTCAAGGCCAGCCTGAGTGACATAACAAGGTTGTGTACACTCACTCATGCATACACATTGACACATTCCAGATGTGTTCATACAAACAGATGCTAATGCCAGAGAAATACAGACCATTGCTCTGAGTAGGGTAGAACAGGTTTTGAGCTCAGCTGATGACCGTGATGGTGAGTCGGTGAGCTGTACTGGAAGAGGGTTAACTCTTAGGCTCTTGACATCTTTGAGTTCTATCAGAGCTGCTTTACAGCAGCCTTTGGAGGCAGATTGTTTTCCCTGTGGCCGAGCTGGTTAGGACTGGGCCTGGTTAAGTGATTGACCTATAGTTGAGGATTGCCTTGAGGCCTTCATGCAGCCTTCAGGAGAGTAGTCCTCCAGTGTTTAACTCTTGCCTTTTTTGTCAGACATTGTTGGGCACACAGCAATTAAGAACTTAAGGACTGGGGGATTTCTTACCTTTTCACATTTATAATAAGCAGTTGAGAGGGACATGAGTTTTCCTCACAGTATCATATGAGCTATACAAAACAAGTGGAGTTGCTTTCCAGTTTTAATTTTTAGATACAGATTAAGTTTTAGCCCTGATAACTATGCTGGTTCCAGGCTTATGAATAGTGAATCCTTCTTTAAAATGTTAAATGTACACTAGGGTGTGAGGTCTTAGTAAATGGTCATTTAAGAAGTTTTTTGTGAGTCTGTACAGTGGTGGCACATAACTGTAATCCAGTACACAGGAGGCAGAGGCATGCTGATCTCTCAGTTCGAGGCCAGCCTGGTCTACAGAGTCCAGATAGCTAGGGCAACACAGAGAGACCCTGTCCTGATACTCTACTCTCCCGACCCCTCAAAAAAAAAACAACCAACAAACAAAAAGCTTTTTTGTTGTTGGTAAATAAAAGGAATCTGTGCTAGGTACTCCCCCAACATGTGACCGCCCCACAAGATGATTTTGCTGGGTTGTATGGCCTGACCTTAAACACCCGGGTCTCCTTGTTCCCTCAGCCTCAGGAGTAGCTGGCACTGCAGACCTGCAGCTTTAGCCCCAAGTGGTTTTTAATAAACATTAATAAATGGTTTATTACATCTGTTCACTCTTTTATGTGAATGCATGTTTGTGTACCACATGCATTGGTGCCTGCAGAAGTCAGAAGAGGGCCTTGGACCCCCTAGAACTAGAGTTATGAATGGTTGTGAGCCACCGTGTGGGTGCTGGGAATCAAATATAGGTCCTTTGCAAGAGCAACCAGTGTTCAACTGCTCAGCTATCTCTCCAGGCTCCCCCCAAACAGTGATTTTTGTTTTTTAAATGTCCTATAGGGAGTTTCTGTATGACTTTTTGTTCTTTCTCTGGGACTGCTCCTCCCTCATTGGAAGCATGATGCAGTTTCAGCCTCCACAGAGTGGGCTCCTGCTTTGCTCCAGTTTGCTCTGCAGGAGACTGAGGATGACAGCAGTTGAGCACTCAGCTAATGGAGCCTGCTTGGGGATTCCTGCAGCTTGGGCTTTCTTTCATCTACAGTGACAGTGGACTTTGCCTAATCTGTAGCCTGGGAGCAGATTCTGTGTCTGAATGTTTCACCCCATGTTTACCCCGTGTTGGCTTATGGTGTGCACTTGGTACCTTTAAAGTTTGCTTCAGCATGCACTGAGGCACAAGATAAGTTAGTGCTATATGTAGTTGTTAGAAATTGCATTCTCTGTTCTCTGTTTAAATCTGTGTCAGGGGCTCGGTGGGTAAGAGCACTTCCTGCTCTTGCAGAGGACCTGGGTTTGGTTCCTTAGCACCCACATATGGTGTTTTAGTCATGTGTAACTCCAAGGGATCTGATGCCCTCTTCTGACCTTCATGGATACCAGGCACACACTTGGTGCATGTACATAAACGAACGCATGACACCCATACACACAAAATAAATCAAAATCTTTGTTAAAAAACCAAACAGGCAAACAGTGGCAGAGGAGCCAGCAAGTGCCTAGCTGGTAAAGGTACTTGAACTTCATCCCCAGGAGGGAGAACTAACCACACACACACACACACACACACACACACACACACACACAAATAAATGTAATAGTAGTAATTTAAAAGCCAGTACCAAGAGGCTGGAGAGATGGCTCAGTGGTTAAAAGCACTGACTGCTCTTCCAGAGGTCCTGAGTTCAATTCCCAGCAACCACATGGTGACTCACAACCATCTGTAATGGGATCTGATGCCCTCTTCTGGTGAATCTGAAGACAGCTACAATGTACTCATATAAAATAAATAAATTAATTAAAAAATAATGATCAAAAAAAAGTGCCAAATAACCACCTAAGGAACTGCTCCACTCCCAAAAAAATGGTTCGTTGTCTATTGTCGACACCCTCTGGGGCAGCAAATGTGTACCAGCTTGCCTGGTTAGAAGAATTTGAAATGATGTTTTTGAAAGGATTTGTGCCAATTCTTTTTCCTCTCTAAAAAGAAATGGCTGCAGAAAACACGGACTCTGGGCCAATTGTCAATTCCATAAGGCTCTTGTGTTGTTTCCCCTTGTCCCTCTCTCCCTGACAATTGGACTCTGCCATGCGTGGGAGCGGAGATGTGTGCTGATAAGCCGCATTCTGTACCTGAGGGTTCTTTGTCATTTCAGACAGCATTGGCTTTTGAGAGCAGCGAGCAGGGAGGCATTCGTAGTTAAAGTTATATAAACTGCACTTGTAGTTAAATATTTGCTTTCAGGGGAGGTGAAAAATGCTTTGTACTTTTCCCTTTGGCTTTTCTTCCAGAAGAGCTTGTCATGCAACAACAAGAAGTGGCCAAAGGCAGAGAAGGCGCTTCTCTCTCTTGCTGCTTTGTTTTCATTGTAAGGCAAACCTTTCCTGTCTTATTGTTGTAAAGTTAAACCTGGCCTAGAGGTGCCAGTCTTGAGTGGAAGCAGCTGCAGTCCCAGGTGGGACTGTCTTTGAAGCAGCATGCTGCCTTTTCAAAGAGAACCGAGGAGCGAGCGAGCGAGCGAGCGAGCGAGGGCTTGACTCCCTAAACTCGGCATTCCACCGTTGGCATCTCTGACTGCAAGTGTGCTATTATAGGTGAAGCAGATATGAGCCCTTTGCTTGTACAGAGTAGTCTTGTTTGTGTCTCAACAATACAGAGGTGGAGGGTGGAGTCTCAGTTAGGAATTAAAAATGTAGCAGCCTCAGTCTAATAAAGACCACAGAGAAGGTTCCTTGAGATCTGGGTTTGGCTGATCAGCCTGGGGCTTTGAGCTCAGTTATACTTTCAGATAAGTGAAGTTGGCAGGAGCTGGCTAGCTGGGTTCGTAAACTGAACTCTTCTTGGTTGGTGTGGGCGTGGCTCATCTTCTGATTGAGTGGTGCTGATAGCAGTGGGCCGAGCATCACTTGTAGTCTGCAGCTAGGAAGCGGTTGACCAGCGTCAAAGAGCTTGCTTTCTTTGGGAAAAATGTAAGAGCAGGTCTGCAGTCAAAGGGACAAAAAACACGACACAATAGTTTCCTCTGGACTTTTGATTCCTTTGCCAAAACCTTGCCTCCAGCTGGAGACATGCAAAAGCCCTGGTTGTAGTTGACCTGCTTTCGCTGACGTACCTCTGTGAGCCAGTCCAAACCCGTTACCTCATGCTCTAGTACCAATCTGCTGCTGCTTACTCATTCTGCAGCTGCATGGGATGAGGCAAGTTGCATTGAAACCAAACCTTCTGCCATTTTGTAAGCCAAGCAAGCAATGGCAAATTCCAAGGCTTGGTGTAGTGATGGCAGTGGTATCTGCTTCTGAAGTTCTACAGTCCTGCCAGGTAGACTAGAATGCGTGATGTGTATGGTGGGGTTAGTCTGGGAAGAAATGTGAACAAGTCCTCCTGCTTACCAGCCTGGCTACTTAGCGTCCTGGGCTGTTGCGTGGAGAGCATGGCTCATGTTCTAACTGTATCTTCATTCCTAGAAATCGGGACACCTCAATTTCCTTTGGAAGGTAGTGTTGATGGGCTGAAAATAGAGGAGAATCCTGTTTCTGAATGTCTGTCCTGGGATCAGTGACATAATGAGACTGGCAGAATTGGGCCCATTCGGCTACTTTATAAGTGACAGGTTGTTCTGGGCAGTTATTTTCTACATCTCCAAGGACAAACTACCATAGGTGTTTTAGTTTTTGCAGCAGGTTCTCACGTAGCTCAGGCTTGTCTTGAGCTTGCTATGTAAGTAAGGATGGCCTTGAACTCCTTCTGATCCTCTAGCCTCCCTTTCCCACGTGTTGGGATTATAGGATTGTACTAGTATGCCTCAAAGTGTTTGATAGAAAGAGAATTTTCTTGGGCTGAGAAATGGCTCAGTGGTTAAGAGCACCGGCTATTCTTCCTGGCAGGGTGGGGGTGGAGGTAGGGTTGGCTGTTCAGGCTCGAGCCCCAGCACCCACATGGCATCTTACAACCCTCGGTAACTTCAGTTCCAGGGGATCCAACAACCTCTTCTGGCATCCATGATCAATAGGCATGGATTGCACATGGTGTGCAAAGATACCTGCAGGCAAAATACTCATGCTATAAAGTAAAATGAAGACTTCTTAGAAAGGAGATGCTGGGTCTTCATGAGTAACATTCAATGTTAATTCACTTTCCTTTTCATTTTGTCAACCTCAGTAGACTACTTACCAGACCAGCTTTGGCAAACTATTTCCCCAAGACTTTTTAAAGTGAAAATTGGGGTAGCATTACTGATTTTTAGTTACTGAATTTTAAATTTGGTACCAAACTTGTTCATAACACAGGCTCTGTTGGACAGGGCCATGGTTAATTTTAGTTAAAATTTTCTTGGCATAGGCTGGCCATGTATCCAGTGTGTGTCAGATGTGCAGCTATATTCAGAGAATTGTATCCTTAAGTGAATTCACTGTTTCATCAGGCTTTGTACTAAACCTAAAGAGGATCGGTCTGCACACATACAAGTCATGGCCACTTGCTCCGGGGCTGCAAACCTGCAGCACGTTACTTACATGCTGAATGCTCTGGTGGCTCTGACAAAGTGGCAAAAGTCTGTGTGCAAAGCCACCGGAGTGTAACAGCATCAGGAAAACACAGATAATAAGTATACCGTGAGAGCTTGCTCCGGGGGAGTCAAACACCTGCACTGTTCTACAGACAGACAATCATGGGCATGGCATACTCAGACTACACTTGGGATCTGTTGTTGTTGGGTTAGTTTTTCAAGACAGGGTCTCTCTGTGTAGCCCTGGCTGTTCTGGAACTCCTTTTGTAGACTAGCCTGGCCCCAGACTCAGAGATCTGTCTGCCTCTGCCTTCCAAGTGCTGGGGTTAAAGCATGCACCATTACCAGCTGGCTAGACTACACTTTAAATGTTTTTTCATTAACAATAAATTAACCTTAGCTCGTCTTATCTTGGTGGTTTTTATTTTTTTTTTTTATTTTTTATTTTTTGGAAGAAAACAGGCTTATCGAGTATCCTGTAAGGGTCAGTGTGCCCGGGAGGTAGTGTGAGTACAGCACACAAACTCACCATGCAGCCCTGGCTGGGTGCAACTCACTCTGTAGACCAGAGGAGTCTGAGCTCAGAGATCCTCTTGCCTCGGGATTACAGGCATGGCCACATTCCTGGCAAACTTTTTATTCTTTCCTACTTGCATTTAGATTGAAATCTAAACACATTTTATGGTATTTCTTTTATATTCATATTCTGTAATCTACCTTTCTTTCTTTCTTTCTTTTTTTTTTTTTTTTGATTTTCTGAGACAGGGTTTCTCTGTGTAGCCCTGGCTGTCCTGGAACTCACTCTGTAGACCAGGCTGGCCTCAAGCTCAGAAATCCGCCTGCCTCTGCCTCCCAAGTGCTGGGATTAAAGACGTGTGCCACCACTGCCCGGCTTTATTTTTAATTTTTCTTTTTTACATTAAATTTCTTCTTTTGCTAAAATTTAACTCTACTCCCCACCCCCACATACACATGCAGTCTCCTGGGCTTGCATTTATTCCTCAGGTCAGAATCATTCATGACACCTCCTTCCAGCTCCATGTCACACCCTGCTGGAAGGTGAGCTACAGTTAAGCACACAGAACTGTCCCCTCCTGTGATGACAGTGACACTGTGGGGCACCTGGACAGCCTGCTTGAAGTGTCTTCTTCCAAACCAGCCAGGGTGCTTTGCTTTGTTTTGCTTTCTCCTTTTCTCCCCAGGTTTGTTGGTGGCAAAGAATGAACCGTGAACATTCCTCTCTGGTAATAAAACCCTCTTGGTGTGGGGTCCTCTTTAACTCTGTACAGAGCTTGTTGAATCTTCAAAAAGCATCTGCTAGGCCCTTCATTGGAAATTCTCTGGGCTGTTCCTTCTGCACTTGCTTCTCTGGTCTCTTCTTCCAATGCTGGTTCCTGTTTCAACCAGGAAATCTGTGGTCCCACCACACATGTAGTCTGTCATTGACCACATGTTATGTACCTGTCTGTCTATGAAAGAAACACATCATGGTCCTGTATGTAGTAGAATGATGGAAAACCTGCTAAGCAGGGTGGTGCATGTCTTTAGTCCCAGCAGAGGAAGCAGAAGCTGGCTTTGTCTACATAGTGATTCTAGACTAGTCAGTGAGACCCTGTTTTTAACCCCCTCTCCACTAAAAACGCTAATAATTTTCCTGGGATCAGGGAGATGATTCAGTTGGTAAAGTGTCTGCCATTCAGGCATGAGAACTAGACTTCAATTTTTTTTTTTTTTCCGAGACAGGGTTTCTCTGTGTAGTCCTGGCTGTCCTGGAACTCACTCTGTAGACCAGGCTGGCCTAGAACTCAGAAATCCGCCTGCCTCTGCCTCCCAAGTGCCAGGACCAAAGGCATGTACCACCACTGCCCGGCTAAGACATCAATTTTAAGAATTCACATTAAAAAGAAATAAAAGCCCAGTTTTGGAGGTGTGCTTGTATCCCAGCAGGAGAGGGAATGTAAGGTGAATCCATTGGACTCTGGTGGCTGAGCTCTAGGCTAGTAAGAGGCTATCTCTTAAAAAAACAAAAAGTTGATGGGTTCTTAAAGAACAACACCTGAGGTAGTTCTCTGGCCTCCACACGTGAATGAAAACACCCCCTCCCCCCAAAAAAAAGAATAAGTACACTAATAAGCAGAAACCATTTTGTGTGGTAGATATATACTTTGTTAACTCTAACACTGTCTAGACTGCATGAGTGACAAGAGTTACAGGGTCAAAACTACCTACCTGAGCTTTCTGTCTTCAGAACAGAAAAGTTAGCTTTCTTGAGGAATACTCTTGAGAGGTATTGTATTGCACTACCTAGAGAATTCGCTCCCTCCCCTGTGATGTCTCTATGTATGTATGTATGTATGTATGTATGTATGTATGTGATATTCTGGAAACTGAGCACTGGGCCTTGTGTGAGGTAGGTGCTATACCACCCAGTCATACCCTTCCCCAGTAAGAAGAAACAGAATCCCAGCAGCACAAAGCTGGGTGTGCGGACACACTATAATCCTAGCACTTGAGAGGCTGAGGCCATGCTGGACTCCAAAGTACCATGCCAGCCAGGGCTGTTCTGCAAGGTGTGGCTTCACAAAGCAAAACAGCAACAGAAACTTAGATTTCGGCAGCACAAGTTTGTAGTAGTTGAGAATTTTTTGTGGTATTTTTTGTGGCTTACTCATAAAAAGGTTGGACCAAGGCTCTGCCGGGTCATGAAGCAGACGTACAGAACATCAGAATAATCTGGGCCTGGCATGGTAGTGCAGCCTGTAAGTTTATGTACAAGTGAGGAGCGCGTCGGTAGATAACCTGGGGCGATTCCTTGTACAGTGGGCCTGTAGACAGTCTTCATGCACTCGATGGGAACACACAGCTAGCGCCCACATTGATCACACCAACACTCTTATTAAGGTGGACTTCAGTTCACGTACACATGCGTTGTGTCCTTTTCTCTCTTAAAAGAAAATAAACTAAATAACAGTTTAAGTTTATGTGTGGCTAAGCAGAAATTCTAATGTTGGCATCCAAACTAGGGTTTTATAAATTCTGACTCAATTTATCCCGAAAGCCAGAACTTTTTCCAAGCTGAGGTTCAGAGTGAGACGTTAACCATGGCTACATGGCTGGGGATGTCGCTCCATGCTAGAGCCCTTTCATGTCATGTGTGAGGGCTCAGCATAGCATCCTCAGCTCTGGGTGAGGAAAGTGCTTCCCCTCTCTCTCGACACTGGTTTGTGTGATAGTGCAGCCTTTAGCCTTTTGAATTGTTCTCTAGATCATTTCTTCCGCCTCAAAGTATGGTACCCGTCACCTTGAGAACCAGCGTGACAAGGTGGGCTATTCAGTGAGTCTCCTGTGAAGTAGGAGGCTGCTGGTCGGAGGTGCAGAAAGAGGCTAGGGCAGTACCATCCGCACACTCCCACCCTGTAACACTGCAAGACAAACGATGTCTCTCCTCTGTGAGCAGCGAGACAGAAGGCATCTGCAGTATCCCCGACAGTAAGAAGGGTTAGCAACCCAGACCACAAACTTCCAAGCTATTCGCCTGTCTGAGCGCTTCATTGGAAGCGCTCTTAGCTCTTGGTTCCGCCTTGTGTGGGCTTGCTGGGTCACTGCCCTCTAACACCGTTTTCCATTTTTGCAGGTACTGGTTTTGGATTAGGAATTGTTTTCTCCCTCACCTTCTTTAAGAGTAAGTGACTTTGACTGACTCCTCGCTTCAGTGTCTGTGCCAACCCTGCCATGCTGTCCACTGTCGATGAGGTAGATGGAGACTGGGGGAGATCTGCGTGAGGTGGACGGCTCCAGTGCTCCCTGGAGGCAGTGAGTCAGGGCTGCCTGTGTCCTATGCGTGACATCCATTTCATGCTGGCCAGGCTGCGTGGCCACATGTTTCTTAAGTGATCTGGAGATGTGGCTTGCTGGTAGTAAAGGCAAGTGGGCCAGAAGTGCCCCTGCTTGTTCCCAAGAGTCTGAGCAGTGGGCAGACAGGATCCCCTTCTTGGGAAAACTTGAAGTTTGAGTATTGACTAGAAGTCAAACAGCTTCCCTTGACCTCTTTCCGTGAAGAGCTGACAAGGACTGGAGCTAGAGGATTATAGGTGTATGTGAGTGAGCTCCGTGGTGTACTGTGTGTAACCAAGGGCTATGAAATTAGTAATTAAACAATTCAAGCACCTGACCAATAGATGTTCCTCTGACAAGGCAAGAAACGATATAGGTCAGGTGCACAAATGACAGACTGGGCTATTTGCATCAGATGTAGCAGCCCAGGCACCTAACAAATGTGCGGAATTACAGTGTGGAATGCTTGCCTGTCGTGTCAACAATGTATAATGTCCACTGAGGGGTTGTGAGCATACATCTGAGGCGGAGGCTTTTATCTGCTCTTGACAATTCCCTGTTGAGATTTCTCGTTTTCTGCTCAATAGGAAGAATGTGGCCATTAGCCTTTGGTTCTGGCGTGGGATTGGGGATGGCCTACTCCAACTGTCAGCATGACTTTCAGGCTCCGTATCTTCTACATGGAAAATACGTCAAAGTAAGTACAGAATTGATGTCTCCCTTGACGAAAGTCTCTGAAAGTTTACTAATTTTCTTGCTTTGTGTTTGTGTTTATTTTATGCGTTTTACATGTATGTCTGTGTCATGTGCATGCTGGTACCACAGAGGCCAGAAAAGGTGATTGAGATCCCCTGGGACTGGAGCTGTAGATGCTTGTGAGCCACTGTGTGGGTGCTGCACCAGAGACCTCTGTAAGAGCCTTCAGTGCTTCTGCCTGATGTCGGTGCTGCACGACCTGGTGGCAGGCTGCTCCTCTGCTCCGTCTTCTGCACCTTCCTGGCAGCAGAGCTTGGCTGCAGGTGGGCAGCAAGGAGCAGGCCGAGCCTGGGTCTTTCTGTTGTTGTGTTTTCATTGTTCCAAGCTGAGCTGTGCTGGATGATGGATCAGCGGTGGTTCCGAATATGAGATGGTTAATGGCTGGGAGGTACTGTGGAAAATGTTACAGTTCCTACAGCCTTGCACACGCTGCTCTCAAAATGGCTGTAACTTCATTTGGACTTGAGTCTGTGCCTGGATGTTGTCATCCTTCTCTCTGCCTAGGAACCAAATCCCATTGCAGGCTTATGTGGATGGCTGTATTGTGATAACTGCTGGGCAAGCACTGGCCAGGTCCTCTGTACCTCCCTGGGGACTATCTTCATAGTCTTTCTTCCTCCCTTCCCAGTGGATTGTGGGAGAGGTTCTGTATCCTCACTCAGCAGAGGGGAAGAGTCTTACAGAGGTGAGGGGACTGCCAGTGACCCAGAGTTAGCAGCTGCTGCTTCAGCTGTCCATGGCTGCTCCTTCTGGTCTTCTCTGTCTCAGGCTGAGACCTCTGCTTGTGAAACAGATGGAAACAGAAAGTGTGCAGTGATGGAGAGCCATTGGTCCTGGGGTTGGATGAGGCTGCAGCAGGTGGTGTCAGAGGATCTCCTGCCTGTAATAACTCAGTGTCCTTGCTTCATAGGAGCAGTGACTTATGCCGAGAACATCCCAGCGGGAGGAAAGAGAAACCATGTTTATTCCTCAGGAATACTGAAGTGCCCGGAGTGCGCTGACGTCCTGTGACGGTGCCATCAGCAACGCTTTCAACTCCAGCTACTGTTTGTGTTTGAAACCAAGTCTGTTGCTTTTGTATCATCTCTTTGGAAATTGTAAGGAGGTCTTAAATAAATTAAAAACGGGAAGCCCAATGCAAGGCCTTTATTCCTTTGGGTTGCAGGAGGCTTCTCTTTGAATGGCCTAGCTGTGGCCTCCGTGACCTCCTGAAGACACAGGCATGCCCTCCCTTCTCCCCTAATGTACAGTTGTCCTTCCCACCCAAGACTGGTGGTACCCCTCCCCGTGTGCTGACGGAACACTTTCCTGATGGTGCTCTTGGCCTGCGCCCTGGCTCACCAGTGCACCAGTCTGCCACACCTGCTGTGCCGAGGTGCTGCACGGGCCTCTGACTGACAGTGTGGAGTTGGTGGCTACAGCCTGGATGGAAGGACATGCTGAGGTTTGAGAACCAATGGCCACTGCAGTTCCCTCCTGGCTGTCCTTGTTGGTTTGTGAGGCATGACATAGACTATTTTCCAGTTTCTGCTGATGTGTGCAGCACGGCCTGTGCTCAGGCTTTTGTAGGTGTCACTGCAAGTGCTCTGGGTGATGGGAGTGCTTGTAGCTGGGACAGGACAGACAGTTCATGAGCTGTGGAGAGCAGAGGGGCAGCTGGAGGAAATTGCCAGCATAGGGCACGGTGGTCCTCAGAAGAGCTTTAGTGAGGAAGTTCAGGGTGGCCTCTCCCCTCCCTCGGCATTTTTCTCCCTCATTCTTTATTCTATTTCCCTTTCCAGAAACATGTTTGGGGCTGTGGACCTGAACAGGCAGCAGGGGTGCTCTGCCAAAGATGGGCTGTGCCCAGGACAGCAAGTCACAGCCATGGTATGCCTCAGCCGCTTGGCTGTTTTCACACGGCCTCTTAACCCATGCAGAGCAGCCCATGCCATTAGTAGAGAAATAGTCCTGAAGCTGGGTCCCTCCCTCCAGCTCCTCTTTGTATTAGCTTTTTATATAGTACCGCTCTAGTTCCCCATACTTTTCTGCCTTCAGAGTTGAGTGACAGCCCTCCCCCATCCAAAAACACAAAGGGAAAACTGTGTCCCCGAGTCTCTAGGTAGAAAATGACAGGAACATGGAATGGACGGGGACATCTCTGGTGAGGTTTTAGGCCTCTGTTGCACCAGTCTGGTCTCTCAGCACCCTTCTCCCCACCCTCCCCCCAGAAGTGATTCTGGGCCAGGCAAAGGAAGACACGCTGTTTGTCTTAGTCCCAGAGCGTTTCGTATCCCCACCTTGTAGCTCTCGCAGAGGGCATCTGAAGCACAAAGCCTGATCTTGTCCTATAGTCCCTGCCCCCACCTCAGATGAGCCTTCAGAAGCTTCAGAGCTTGTTGGCAAGGGGAAGTATTCTATTCTACTTGAAGTTTCATTCGAAATTCAAATCCTCTGGAGGCCCTGCTCCCTTGTGGGGTTGGGAAACTTTGGCTTCACCTCTCCTCTGCCCTTCTGGAATCAAACATGAGGAAATTCATGGGTTTAAGGATCCAGTGATGGGCACCCAGCTGGGCACAGGATACTAGAGCAAAGCTGTGGCGCCCCAGAAGTGGCCTGTGCTGCCAACATACATAAATACATACAGTCTGAACTTGACACTGTGTAATTTGGCCCAGAACAATATGTATTTTGAACTCATTTAGGTGGATGACTTTTGCATTCTGAATGGCTGGGGAGCCTTTATTGGGCCACATTTACTGTCTACAGAGGCATGCCTTTGTTCTGAGACATGGCTTTTGGAGCATTTTGCTGAGCTGTCCCTTTGAGTGAATGTCACCCTCTCCCCGCTTTCAAAAGGCCCAAGAATGCAGTCCCACAGTCCTGCTGCAGAAAACAGACACTGGGCTAAGGGAGATGCCTCTTGTTTTTGTTGTTGGTTCTCAACCTCTGTTTACATTTTTTAAAAATGTAACCAACCCATAATTGCATTTTGCTTGTCATGGTTCAATCTGATTGCATTGTTGGAAGGACTATTTTTGAGCTTGTCCAAATAAACTCTGCAGAGTATTTCCACAAGGATGTAGTCCATGGAGCTGGGTCTGCCTTCCTCCGGACTGAATGGTTTCCTGTTGCATGCTTTCTAATTGCATACATGCAAAGGGGTGGAAGGGAGAGAGTAGAAATTCTAAGTGCTGAAAAAAATGTTAAATTTAGGAGAATCAGCTCATCTGGAAGCCATCACCACTTCAAGCGTGCTGAGAGCAACGGGTGGTATCCGGGCACATGTCCTGGGCAGGCGCAGGGGAGATGTCCTGTGACCAGCAAGCAACTCTGTGTGGGATAGGGCAGCAGTAGAGGAACAGAAGGGTGGGAAGGAGGGAGAGGCCGGGCCATACAGTAGGAAACTTTAGACCTACAGGCTGGACGGTCAAGCCCTGGACCCATGCGCCTGCTCCATCCCTCGCCTGCCAGGCACCAGCGGGAGGTTCCGAGTCTTCAAACTTCAGTTTCTTCATCTGTAGAGGAGATCAGGGGAAATTCCCGCCCTGCAGGCTTTGCGGTTCATTTGGGTGTGCTTTTAGCACTGGCGTATAAAAACCCTGTCTGGGGCAGAGCTGGGGGCTCGGTGAAGGGAGTGCCTGAAGGCCAGGAGGCCCTAGGTTCCATCCTCAGCACACAGTGCATGGGATTAGGGCAGGCAGGCAGGTGCTTTCAGAGAACTGTTAGAGTTGAAATCCACAAGTGCCAGGGAGAGAGAACAGGGCGAGCCGCTGTAAGTGAGCCAGCTACTTGGTGGAAAATGCCTGTTACTCACCGAGGAGTTAAGGATGAGCTAAGGTGTTGTGCCCCCACTCTGTTTCGTTCTGGTGCATATTGGTGAGACCATGCAACTTCCAGCCTGAAATCCGAAGTAGCTTTCTGACTTGTTCATCGAACACATGGACTTCAGTGTCAGGCTAGGGTGGAAAGGGCAGAAGAGAACGGCAAAGAAACGGGGAAACCTACAAAACAGCTTCACACCTGCCTGAGAACCATGGCTGCTGCTGAGTTGCGTGTCCAGAATTATAGACTTCAATTGTTTGACCCTCACTTTGATTCCGAGCTCGGGGTGTGTGTGTGTGTGATGTCAGCAGTTCTTGGGGGGGGGGGTAAGTGAGGACCCTTCAGTAGTGAAGAAATAGAGGGTAGAAAGTCGGCCTTAGTGGCAATAGCCTTAAATACTCAGGAGGGAGAGCCAGATGGATCTCTGTGAGTTCCAGGCCAGCTGGGGCTACAGAATAAGACCCTGTCTCTTTAAAAAATTTAAAGAGGGAGGGGTGAGGAAAGGTAGGAAAAAAAAGTTGATTTTCATTACCGTTATTTTTTCTTTTCTGCCTAGCCAGTTTGAGCCAACATTACTTTGATTGCCTTAGATGATCATAGAGTTAACACTGCTTAAGCATGTCTTACAAACCAGTTACTGTGCACACAGATCCCACACTTAGTTCCCGTAGCAGTCCCGTGAGAGAACAGCATTATCCTCATTTTGTAGATGAAGACAAGTTCAGGAGCTAAGTGAACTCAAAAACAAGCAGCTAGTGGGTAACAATGCGGGGCCTTTGGCCTTGACCCACACAACCCAGGCTCTTCCCAGGCTGTGCCCCTCAAAAACACTGCCTCCTGTTCTTGCCAAGTGGTTTCCTTTTGTTTAAACTTGATTTGACTTAAACCGGTTGAAACCAGTTTAAACTTGATTTGATATGCTTTTAAGCCAGTTGTAGTTGGTACTGGCCTATTACTGATTTGAAATTGGTAAGAATAGTTTGAAATCAGCTTTTTTTTTTTTTTTTTTGTCCACTTATTATTCAGAAATAGTTCTGGGGTTTTTTTTCTTTAGACTGTGTGTGTGTGTGTGTGTGTATGTGTGTGTATGTGTGTACAAACAAGTGCTTGAAGTGCCAGCAAAGGTCAGAAGAGATCATAGCATCCTTTAGGAGTTGCAGGCGCCTGTGAGCTGCCACATAGCTGCTGGGGACCAAACTCTGGGTCCTCTGCAAAAGCAACAGCCAGTCCCCTTAACTTCAGAGCTATCTCACCAGCCCCATGCTTGGTTTTCATGTATGCGAGTACACTGTCTCTGTTTTCAGACACACCAGAAAAGGGCATCTGATCCCATTACAGATGGTTGTGAGCCACCATGTGGTTACTGGGAATTGAACTTAGGACCTCTGGAAGAGCAGTCAGTGCTCTTAACCATTGAGCCATCTCTCCAGCCCCCTCATTCTTGGTTTTGATTTTTGATGTGGGTTCTGGGGACCCAAACTCAGGTCCTCATGCTTGCCTGGGAGGCTCTTTACTGACCACACTGTCTCCATGGTCCCATGTCTCCACAGCATCGTGGAGTGACACCTTTGAAACTCTAAATATCCTGTCCCTTAAACCACCATCCACTTTAGCATCCATATAACTTTCTAAACCTTATTCCTTATTCATTCCTTATTCTGTGAGACAGCCTTTCCTAGCCCCCTAGCCTTTTTTTTTTTTTTCCCCTGAACAGGGTCTCATAAATATGTATTCTTGCCTGTCCCGGAACTCAGTACTCAGACGAAGATGGCTTCCAACTCAGAGATCTGCTTGCCTCTGCCTCCCAAGTGCTGGGATCAAAGGCATGCCATCCCCTTTTAGTAATACTTTTAAGTCCCTAAACCTAACTTGCTCATTCATTGGGTGGCCTTTACCGATCACTGCCATTCAGTGACTTTCAATCTGAAGAAAGGCCTTCGCTTGACGATGGAGCAGTGGTTCTCAACCTTCCGATGCTGCAACCCTTTAGTGTTGTGGTGACCAACAACCATAAAATAATTTTTTTTACAACCTCATAACTGTAATTTTGCTACTGTCATGAGTAATGTAAATATCTGTGTTTTCCGATGGTCTCAGGCAACTCCCATGAAAGGGTTTATTCAGCCTCACAGGTTGAGGACCCCTGCCGGGCATAGCGTGTCTCCTGCTCATCCCGGCACCTGGTTTGCTATGTGATCACTCACCCTATCTGAACTGTGCTGAGCCCTGTCTCTTCGAGCATCACAGTACAGATGGGAGGTTGAACACTTCATTGTTGAGGAAGAAAGTTAAATGGCCAGTGAGCTAATAACATGGTCACATATGATGTCATCCAAAGAGTTGCTTTCCAGGCAGGCTGTAGGCGGTCAGTTTTGTCCTCAAACAGTAGACTGTGTCTGAGAAACAGAAGACTCACTGCCCTCCAGACTTTGCCTCTCTCTTTCACGATATTACAGATAAAACGCAGTTCTGCTTGCCTTACCAAGAAAACTGTTGACTATAGGAATGATTGTAGATCCCCAGTGTCTACTGAGACCCCTCTCGAGGGCCGGGAGACAGCCACGGACTAGAAAGCACAGAGTCTATCACACCACCCAGCAGACGTTTCTACAAAGGCTTTGTTTCTGCCACACTGGGTCCAAGCCTGGAATGTCGGGCGGGCTAGGCAAAGCATCTTACCACTGAGCTATATTCCGCCAGTCAGGATGGGGCTTGTTATTTTTTTTTCCCCTGATGAATTTGCCTAGAGCACAAAGAATGTTAAGGAAGCCCCTGCCCTGTGGGATGTTAGACTAACTCTGAGAAGAGAGGAAAATCCTCCTCCCACTCCTGGGTGCTGTGGTCCCCTGGGAGCTGAAAAATGGGGGAGACAAGGGGAGAATGGGAGACTGAACCAGGAGCCAGTCACTGCTAGGCTGATGCTGATGAGAACTCAGAGCTGTGGGAAGCATATCGGGGAGCACGGGGTGGGGGGGGATGCAGTGGGGGAGCACAGGTCGCTCACTCCATTCTCCTCCCTGTCTTGGCATCTTGGCCGTTATGCACATCCAAGCTGATTTCTGCTGGAAAGAAATCCAAGCTGATTTCTGCTGGGATGACATGTCATCTGAGATGGACAGTTGTGGGTTTGTATTTCCATCTCAGAATCCATCAGTTTCTCTTCTCTACGCCAGTTCTTCTCACTCCTCCTCTCTTGACAGCGAAGTCATCGCCTTACTTCTTGCCTCCTACCCTGAAAAGACCAACAAAATCTCTTGAGGCTGGAGAGTTGGCTTATCAGGTAAAGGGTTTGCCACCCTGCCTGGCAACCTGAGTTCCATCCCAGAACCACATTGTGGAAGGAGAGAACTACACGTGCACACACATGACACACACGTAGACCACTACATACACACACATACACTACATACACACACCATACACATGTACACACCACATACCACACACACATACAGGTACATACCATACATACACCACACCTACAAACACCATACACACATATACCACACATACAGATAAATACCACACATAGACCACACATACCATACATACATACCCATACATAGACATACACATATACCACAGATACAGACACCACACATACAGATACAAACACCACACACTTATACACACATATACACACCACACATATAACACATGCTCACACACACACACACACACACACATGCACGATGTGAAAAGAAAGCAGGCTTGGCCTTCATCCCTAATCTCCAGGACTGGCTAAGGCATTACTTCTCACACTGTTGGAGGACAGGTCTGTTAGCCACGGTCCCTTTTCCTACTTCCCTAGACCTAGAAGCCACAGACAACTTGGATGAATAGGCCCAAAGTCAGAACATCTGCTTCTGGGCCCAGATCTTTCTGCTACTGATTGTAAGTGAGTGTGGGTTGCCCAGTTTTTTTCCTCTGTGGACAGGACAGTGCAACAGGAATAGTCGCTTCCATTTCTCGGGTGGATGGAGCTCTGTTTAAAAGCTCCCTCAGTGGAGCTTTTAAAAATATTCTTCACCTGGCTAGGTGGCACACGTCTTTTTGTTTGTTTGTTTTTCGAGACAGGGTTTCTCTGTGTAGCCCTGGCTGTCCTGGAACTCACTCTGTAGACCAGGCTGGCCTCGAACTCAGAAATCTACCTGCCTCTGCCTCCCAAGTGCTGGGATTGAAGGTGTGCACCACCACCGCCCGGCAGCACACATCTTTTTAATTCAATACTTTCAAGGCAGAGGCAGGTAGATCTCTGTGACTTTGATGCCATAGAGTTCCAGGTCAGCCAGGGCTACATAGTGAGATCCTGTGTAAAAATTAAAAACAAAATTATCTGTTTATTCTTGGGGCTGGAAAGATGACACAGAGGTTAAGTTGTTCTTCCAGGGGGCCCTGATTCAATTCCCAGCACCCACACCGGGGCTCATAACCATCCATAGTTCCAATTCTACGAAATCCCATGGCCCAGTCCCATGGCCCCTTCTAGCTTCCATGGACACTGCATATGTTGTTCACATACATACATGCAGGCAAACCACCCATACACAATCAAATGAAACATTTTTAGAAATTCCCAATTTCATACATAGATATGACATATTTTGGCCATATTCCTCTCAGTTTTCTCTCTTATTTCCTTTCCCTTCCTGCTGAATCTCCCTTCTTAGTAAGTACCCTTCCTACTTTCATGTCTTTATATATATAATGTATTTTTGTAATCCACTGAATTATAAAAAAAACTTTAATATATACATATATACACAATACACACACACACACACACACACATATATATATATATATATATATATATATATATATATATATACACACACACACACACATACATGAAGGGTCTCTGCATGTGAATGCAGATACCCAAAGAAAAGAAGCATCAAACTCCCCTGGAGTTCGAGTTACAGGTGGCTGTGAGTCTCCTAATGTGGGTGCTGGGAGTCGAACTTGGGTCCTCAGGAGGAGCAGTACATGCCCATAACCACTGATCCACCCTTCCAGCCCTGACCCACTGAGTTTAAGCAGGATTGCTTACAGGAATGTAGGTGCAACTTACCAGAATCAACACCACGGAGGACGGTGACTCTCTCCCCCAGCCCCCTTCGACTGCCTGAACCTCTCAATTGCATCCCAGGAAATCACTGGTGTTCCTAGTTGCCAGATGAGAAAACTGAGGCTCTGCAAGCACATCCCTCGAGTGAGGCAAGGAAGCTTTGTGCTAACACCTGGACTCCATCCAGGGAATCCGAGCCCAGCGCCTTTGCTGCACTGTGCATACGGCCCTCCCTAAAATAGCTTTCATTTTATGGAGCACGTGCTATTTTCCAGGAACTGTGCCCAACACTTTGCATCCATTTATCTCCTTCAATCCTGCCTGGCTCCTTCTCAGACTCTCACCTTAAACATCACCTCTTTGCCTTGTTTTCTGGAAGCTTCTCAACAACTCTCCCCTCCCCCACCGCCTTACTCACTAACAATCATAAAATCCTCCCATCTGTTGACTGTCTGTGATGTCCTCCTCTCTGTTTTTAGGTTTTCTGGAAGATTGGCTCTTTCCTGGTGTAGTCCATGTAGGTGCTCAGCAAATCATGGCTGCCTGGCACATGGCAGACACAATAAATATTTGTTAAATAAATGAATGAATGTTGGCACATGCCTGGACTATACATTCTTCCTAACTACATTGGACAGATTGAGAAACCAAGGCACAAGGATGCAATGGTTTGCACAGAGCCCCAGAGTCCATGAATGATAAAGAACATGGAGTCACACTATGTAGGAAGACCCTGGCTCTTCCTTAACCACACTGACAGGGGTCCTGTGGATGTTTTCAGGCTATGGGCCTGAGCAAGAAGGAAGGCTTTTGGCTGCTTTGACTCTTCTTTCTCCATGAGACTGCAGAGGTTTGGACCCCCAAGGAGGCCAGGCTGACAGGATTAGAGGAAACAGCTGGCTTGAGCCCCATGCCCTGCAGGAGGGAGCTCATATTCCCCAGGGACTCTGGAGGGGGCAGCTCCTCACAGCCCAGTCACATTCCAGGTCAGTCATTTTCCTGAGCCCAGATGTTTGCTAATGAGCTGGGAGAGGGGCATTCAGCTCTCAGCTCTGGGCCCCACTTTACCTTGGCCCCAAGAGACTGGCCCAGGGCCAGCAGGCTCTGGCCATGAGCCCATGCCCTGTGCCAGCCAGGCCTGCCTGGGCAGCTGGAGCTATGCTGCCAACCAGGTGTATCTCCTGGAGCTTGGAGACTCTGACTTGACAGGTTCTGCCTTTCCTGCTGGGGATCCATTATCCCGGATCTCAGGGGTGCAACATCCCAACGGGAGGGGCTCTGAGGCAGCCAAAAGTGTGTGGTGAGCACAGGATCCTGGCTGGGCTGTGCAACCAAACCTAGCCTTTGTCAGTCACTATTAATGTGGTCTTGTGTGGGGGTGGTGGCTAATGATACTTTTGTTCTCACTAGTACAATGGGAGCAATGGGATTGTGGGAAAGAGTAGATGAGATACAGCAGACTGCTTAGCTGGGTATAAAATGGTAGCTGCTAAAAGATATTGAGTCCCTTACTAGGCAGGCCCTCTGCCCACACTGAAGCTTCCTGTCATCACTGCTATGTGATGTAACTCAGTTTCAAACCCCATGTCCTTGATTAGGTGTCTAAACCTGCTCTGGAACCTTCCTGTGTTTGAGAGGGTGCTAGGCTGACCTGCCAAGGCACTGGCTGAGATTCCAGCCTTCTCCGATGGTTGTACCTGTGATCTGACAAGCACAGTACTCCACAGAGCTTCCTACAGGGTGGGAGTAGATCCTTTTCTATTTGCTTGGTTTCAAAATTACCAAAATTATTCAAAATAAATTTATTTATTTATTTATTTATTTATTTATTTATTATGTGTGTGTTTGTGTTCACACTTGTGCCATAGCTCATATGTGGAGGTCAAAGGATAGCTTGCAGGAGTCAGTTCTCTCCCATCATAATGGGTCTTGGGGATTGAACTCGGGTTGTTGGGCTCAGCTGTCAGTGGCCTTACCCACCTAGCCATCTCATCAGCTCCTGTATTGTTTGAGCCAGGGTTTCACATTGCCCAGGTTAGCATGTAACTAGTAGAAGCTGGTCTTGAACTCTTGACCTTTCAGTCTTTACCTTCCAACTGTAGGGATTACATGTCTGCTGGGAATGGGTTGGCTCTTACAGAATCTACAGAATGTAGACATCCACTCCTGTCCTGTCCCAGGTCTGAGGTGAGACGGCTGGCAAGCTTTGGCTGTAAAATGGCCTACACATGCTACAATGTAGCAAGGCTGGTTTCTGCAGTGCATGGTCTTCTAAACCTTAGCTTCGAACCGTGTAACTTTTTGATGAACTACCTAAGTTGTCTCTGAGCCCTGTGCATTTATTAAATGGGAGATAACACTGAACCAAAATGAAGGACTCTGCCCTCTGGGGGCTGATGGAGGACATCATAAAGGGATTCACATGACCAGATGTATCCCCGGCTGCAAGATCACACCTGAAGGAGGAAACCTATGTCACCCCGAGGATCTTGGGAGTTTTCCACCCGGTAGATGAAGGATGCATTGAAAGGGAGATGAAGGGAGCAGAAAATTCAGGCTGAAGAACAGCACAACAGCTGGAATTGCAGAGCAGATTGCCTAGGGCAGCCATGATGTTACCACTAGGCCACTAGGAGGCCTCTTTGCCACTCCCCACTCTCCATGCTTGGCAACTTGGAGACATCAGATGAGCAGGGCTGAGTGCAAATGAATTGCCTAAATAAATGGGCATGTATAACGGATAGGATACAGCTAGATCCCCAAGTCTCCGCATTCTGTTATATAGTGCCCTGGGCTATCACCTTCAAGGAGCAAGGGAGGCCTCAGACCTTCTCCTCTTTGTCGGGTGGCCTGGAACTTACTATTTAGTTGACCCTAGGCCTTGGGTGGGCACCACTAGACCCAGTTTATGGGATGCTGGGGATAGAGGCCAGGGTGAGCTACAGCCCCAATCCACAGCTCTCTTCTTACTCGGATGGACCAGGCTACAGCAGTGCAATCCACCTTACTGGGTATAGATAGCTAGCCTTTCTCTGAGGGGAACTGCACAGTCCCCTCTTCAAGGAGCCAGAGTGAGTCGGTTTTGGCTTCTCGGACCTTTCTCTGGATGCCCTGGCTAAGTTGTTTGTAGGCAACTGAAGGTCAAGGGGCAAGGACACAACGCAGATCAGAATCCAACCTCCCGAGGAAAGATCGGGCACGCTTCGGATGGGCTCCGGATGTTGGAACCCCCAGTAGGCTGGAGCGCCACACTCAGCCCGTGTCCAAGGCAGGGCTCCCACTCCAAAGGTCCACTATTGTCACTCCAAGGCCTGGCAAGACCTGACAGCCTAGGAAAGCCAGGCAGGGAGGAATCAAAGCCTGGGAAGCTGCCGGGCGCCTGGCTCCGTGCCCTTTCATCTCTGTCCCGGCCGTCGGGAGCGGGGGCCCATGGCCCGGGCTCCCCTGCTCGCGCGCGGAGGGAGCGGCCCTCGCTCACATCGCTCGCTCGCCCGCCCTGCCCGCGCGTCCCTCCCCTCGCCGCCGCTGCCCCCGCCCTCAATCCCTATTTGGAGCTGAGACACCCTGACGTCGGAGGCGCTCGGCCCGCCGCTCCCCCGCGCCTCGCGCCCGCCCGGGGCCGCAGACGGCCAGCAGCGCAGCCCAGCCGAGCCTCGCGGGGCCGCCCCAGCCCGAAGACCCCGGGCCTGCGACCCCCGTGGCTCGCACCCCACTTTCTAGGACCCCTAGGAGGACGCGCCGCGCTCCCCGCGGCCGCCGCGCGCGGTAAGTCTCGCCCGGGCCCGCACACGGGAGCGGGGCAGCCGGAGTCCCTTTGCTCCCGCGATCCGCAGTGTCTCCCGAGCCCGGCAGTTTCTCTCCGCTCCCCGCCAGTCCGCGACTCCGGCATTGCGCAGCCCGGCGGCCAGCCCGGCGCCTCCGATCGCCGGCGCTGGGGACGTGGGCGCGGCTCCCGGGTGGCCAGGGGGCACCGGCAGCGTCCGGAGCCGGTCGCCAGCCGCGCCCCGGGGCTCCGTTTCTTGTAGGAGTTTCACCGCCAGGACTGAGAGTAGGAGGGAGAGCGTCGCCCGGCAGGCGCCGGGAAGCGCTGGGACATTGGGCTCATGCGTCCTCTGGATCTACACTAGTCCCTTCCTAGCTGCTGCTCATTCGGTCCCTGTCTCCCATCCACAGGTCTCTGGCTCTCCATCGCTCCATTTCCGCCCCCATGCTTTCTTAGTTCTGTCCCTCCCGCTGTCCCTCTCGCTTCGATTTTCACTTTCTCTGGGCTTGTGTCTCTGCTTTCGTGTTGTCTGTCTGTTTTCTCTCGGTCGCAGAGAGCCTCCCTGACCTCTACTCTCCAAATCAAAGCATCCTGCCCCAGCTTCCGAGGCGCGGTCCCACAGCTGGGCTCGTGGAGAGTGCCTCTGGCACTACAAAAGACCCCAAATCCTCCTCTTCCCTGCTCAAAAGTCTGGCCGGTGTCACCCACCCCCACTTGCAGGGGCAGAGAGGGAGAGAGAGAGAGAGAAAGTGAGAGAGAGAGAGAGAGAGAGAGAGAGAGAGAGAGAGAGAGAGAGAGAGAGAGAGAGAACAAGAGTGAGCGCCCGCCTGCCTGAGCTAGCTGGCGTTTCCAGCGGGTAGAGCCTTGTAAGCATTCCACCCCAGTGAGGCAGTGTTCACCGCAGGGCTCCGCTGCCGGCCACCTGCCCTCCAGCCGGCTCTGGCTCCCGGGCCAGGCGATGATCTTTTACAAGCGTCACTAAAGGGGGCAGCTGCTTGCCTTGGCCTGGCTGGGGTGGGGGTGGGGGTAGGGTTGGGGGTGGGGGTATCAAGGGGAGAAAGCCACATTTCCAGGCTTTCCAAGGCCTTTGCCCAGCTGGAAGCCACCAGCCTGAAACTTGGAACACCCCAGGAAAAACAGCCTGTTGGCACAGGCTGAGGGTGGGGAAGTAAGTTGTCAACAGGCAGCCCCCCACTCTTTGTCACTGAGCAGCCAGCCTCCCGAGACTCCCACGGATGCTGGAACTATTTGGGCGGGTTTGCCTTGACTTAGAGCCAAACAAGAGACAAGGCTGGGGCGTTTCCTTGGTGACCCCCCACCCCTCTCCACCCTTCCCTGAAAAGCCAGACCTCTCTCCTGGGCCTGTGTGTTGGAGGGGTAGACAGGGGAGTGGAGGCTGTGTCTTAGCCAGAGGTACAGCCTCCTTTAAGTGAAATTTCAGCTCCTTCCTCCTACTGGCAACCCCAGGGGTCGGAGGTTTGTGGGTGGGCAGGGTTGTTGGTGAGGTCTGAGGGGAACTTCTGTTGAGCAGATGTGTAGGCCTGCCCCGCAGCCGGTAGTTAGCATACATTTGTTTTGGAGACTGTTTCTGGTCTATGGGCAGAAGGGTCTGTGGGGCCTGACTGTTTGCATAGGAATACCCAGAGCTGATAGGTGGAGCTGCCTGGCCCTAGGAGGTAGGCCTGGGTGGCATGGGACAGACCCTGGGTATCAACCCACTCACCGCACAGTTTGTTCAGGCTTCGCCCTGGAGCTGAAGGAAGGAAAGTCACCCTGTGGTGCTCCTGGGGTCATGGAATCCTTGTGGCCTCCAGCGGCACACTGGAGCCAGACTCTCCCCAAGGGACTCTACTAAGCCAGATGTTCCCAGGCTATGCCGACATCTATTTCACAGGTGGTAAGTGTGAAGCGTACAGAGGTGAAGTACAGGTCACTGACACGGTCCATAAGAACAGCCCTGCCCCTCTGACACTCGTCCTGGGATACCGCTCTCCCTCAGCACCCAGGAATCCGGAGCCGGGCCTGGCTGGTGTGAGCCGGACCTCAGGCCCGATACTGCTTTGCCCCCTCCCCAGCAGCGTTTTTCAGTTGATCCATTCAAGGAAGTCCCTGTACTCATTCCAAGACCTGGAGGATTGCCCCACCCTGCTGATCCCCAAGCCCAGGGCAGCGGCCACAAGCGCCACACCCTCTCCACCAGCCGCATGCGCACTGGGCACCAGCATAGCCTGCTCTCTCCGTAGCTAGATCTAGAAGGGGCTACACTTTTCAGGGCCTCTGTCTTCCCAAGGGGTGAGGTCTTGCCTCAGCTCCTGCCCTGGCAAGTAGGTGTGTTAGTGACACTTGGCAGCTTGTGAAACCGTTCCCAGCCATCCTGCTGCTTGCTTAAGTTTCAACTCAAGGTATCCCCTAAATCCCTATCCCTTGGCAGATGCTTCCCGGATTGAGAAACACTAAGGATTAAACTGGATCTATAGGGAGGAACAGAGGCTAAGATGGATAAGAGGCCTGGGGTGAGGGCAAGACTTTGCTTGCGGTGGCTTCCTGAAGCTGTCGCCCCACGTGACAACCTTCTATACACTCTTCAGTTTAGCTCTTACAGCTGCCTGGGGGAGTGGCCTCTACTATTCCCACATTACAGAGGAGAAAACTGAGGTACGCAAACCTTCAGGTGTTTTAGCAGAGATCCGAACCTGAGCCAGCGGTAGTTGTGGAGAGTGGAGGAGAGATTGTGTGTGTGTGTGTGTGTGTGTGAAGCCTGGGGTGTTCAATCCTTGTGGGGGGATTGAATGGTCTTGACTTTTCATATTTAGCAAAAGAGGAATTTAGGGGCCAGGCATAAGTGTTTCATGACTTTAATCTCAGTACTCGGGAGGCAGAGGCAGAGAGTTCTCTATGAGTTCAAGGCCAGCCTGGCCTACATAACGAGTTCCAGGACAGCCAGAGCTACAAAGTGAGACTCTGTCTCAAAATTAAAAAATAAAATAGAAAATAAAAAAGGGGGAAACTGGGGGAGGAAATTATTCCCTCCACACTTCAAGTCACTCCTTTGCTGCACAAAAGGCTTTAAGGCTTTAGTGGGTCTTATTGCTGGGAGCTAAGTCCTTAAAAGCTAAGTCCCATCCTGCTATAGGCATTAGAACCCAGTTGTGCAACTGAGGGGACTCTGTCAGTCATGACATTAAGGGGACTTTTTTTTTTCTGGGGAGCGGAGGTGGGGTACAGCTCCTGACCTGGCTGGCCTCAGAGTCATGTGGGGAACCTAGACAGATGCCTGTTCAGGCCATACCCCCAAGGTTTGAATGGTCTTTGGTGGTTTGATTTTGCAGGCTAGGCCCAGGGCTTCTACCTCTCCGGTGAGTCTCAGGGTAGCTGCTAGAGTCTGGCAGGTGAGCTATGAGCCAAGCCCTGTGTATTCACAGCTCCACCCCCTGGCATTCCTGAAGGGCCCCATGAGTCAAGGGCCAGAGAAGCTGCCACAGTGCTCTCTGCCCCCTTCCTGCCTGTGAGAGATGGGCAAGCCTCTTCTTGGCTTGTGGGAGATGCATGGGTCACCCTGTGGATGTCACCCTGTGGGGGCTTCCTTTCTGTTTAAGTGGTAATTCAGAAAAGGCAAGGCGCTCCCTATGGGGAGCTGGGAAGAAAGTCTATACCTGTCAGAATCTAGAACCCTGTGAGGTTCACTAGAAATATCCGCCCCATCCCCCGGTCTGAGGTGTGGCTAGGGTGGACACCTGTATAAACTCCACCTGTGCTAAGGATGCTACTGATCTCCCAGTGGGGACATGCTCCTCATTTATCCAACCCCCAGAGACCAGGTTCTGTTGTGACCACATGTTCATCTTTGGGGATCCAGGAGTGGGGCTCAGACTCTTGTCTGTGGAGCCAGGTTTCAGATGAGGCAGTGGCTGAGAACCAGAGTTCTGACAGGGAGAGGAGGGCAGCCCCCAGGATACCCCAAATCCCATCCCAGTTCCCCACTCCCTGGACACCTCTCTCTCCATTTCTTGCTTTCCCTTTCTCTCACTTCTGTGAACCTTCCACCTGATTTGCTCAGGATCAAGACTTGACTTTCCTTACTGTCAGGACATAGGAGCTCACACCAATTCCAGCTGCCCCGTGTGTGTTCCCGTTCTTCATGTAGAAAGTGGAGGCAGCACTGGGCGGTGGTCACACACGCCTTTAATCTCAGCACTTGGGAGGCAGAGGCAGGTGAATTTCTGAGTTCGAGGCCAGCCTGGTCTACAGAGTGAGTTCCAGGACAGCCAAGGCTATACAGAGAAACCCTGTCTCGAAAAACAAAAACAAAAAAAAAAAAAAAGAAAGTGGAGGCAGATGGGGCCTGCCCCGTACAGTGACTGTAAGTTGACATGGGACAGCATTTTGAACAGTGGCTGCAGTTAGGACCCACATCTCCCTGCCGGGCAGGAGAGGCTTTGGGGCGCTATCCCCTCTTCTGGTCTTTGCTCTAGCAGCAAACTCTGAGCCAGGAGCTTCCTCCCTCAACCCCCGCTAGTACCTATTTGTAATCCTCTGTTCAATCCAGAATTATGATCTTCCATCCCCCTCACTCAGGGTAAATGAGGGACCCTCTGGCCACACCGTCCCTTCTCTTTCCCCTTCCTCGAAGGTACCCAGAAAGGGTTTGCCAGCTACAGGGAATGAGACAGCCCACAGGAGGACATGGCTCTTCTCTCATGCTGGAAGTGTCTTGGGACAAGCTCTGCGGAGCCTGGGTGTTGACTGGACAGATGGCTGACTGACTCTGGTCCTGCCCTGGCTCTTTGGCTCTCTGCGTGACCTTCAGGGTGGAAGGCATGAGAAGCGGGGTGAGGCTCTGAAGGCCCAGGAAGGGAAAGTCCAACCGCTGCTTAGACACAGATGAGAACACAAACAAGTAGAATCAACAGATTAAACCTGCACTGGTGGGTGGAGGGCACCATGGCCTCTGGGTAGGGTGTAAGGGGAAGAGGAGGGGCTTTCCTAATGGAAAATTTAGCCTTCCTTCTGACACTGCCCAGCTTCACTCATGAGCCCTCCTGGAAAGTGAGCTGCTGTTGGTTGGGTGCTGGGTGCTGAGTGCTAGATGCTGGGTGTTGGATACTGGATGATGGGTGTTGGATACTGGGTGCTAGATGCTGAGTCCTGGGTATTAGATACTGAGTGTTGGATATTGGGTATTGGATAATGCGTGTTAGATGCTGAGTCCTGGATATTGGAGGCTGAGGAGTGCTGGGTGTTGGATGTTGAATGCTGGGTACTGGAGGCTGGGTCCTGGGTATTGGATGCTGAGTGCTGGATATTGGATATTGGATACTGGATGTTAGATGCTGGGCCCTGGGTATTGGAGGCTAAGTGCTGGGTGTTGGGTATTGGATGCTGGGTGCTGGAGGCTGAGTGTTGGATGCTGGCTGCTGGGTGTTGGATGTTGGGTATTGGATACAGGATGCTGGATGCTGTCATAAGAACCTCTGGCAAGGAGCTGTGTTTCTTCTTTACACAAGGGAAGTAGGCTGTGAGAGATAAACTTTCTTACAGCCACACAGCTCCTAGACTACAGAGTTCCAACACTGGGAACTCCAGGGACAGAGGGTCGGTCTACTAGTGCTCTGGTTGCTGTCCTGGGGAGCTCAAGGGTGATCCCAGGTCCTGGTCAGGGTCTGGTGGGTTGGAACACACCACTCTTCTGAAGGGCATGGCTAAGTCTCGTTCCCCACCGGGCACCTGAAAAGGAAGATAAAGGAAGTGTTTTTCCAACTCAGCCTGACTCATTTCTTCTCAATTTCTGCCAGCTCCAATAACCGAGCCTGCTCTCTGGGCCAGGGACACTGCAAATGTTCCCTTATCCTGTCTCCAGGTAGCTTCATGGTTAACCTCCAGGTGGATCTCCACTTTAGCCAGTCTGATGTTGGTTGGCTGCCTCAAACCTCATCTCTCCAAGTTCAACCTCCCCCCCCCCCTTTGGTTTTTTGAGACAGGGTTTCTCTGTGTAGCCCTGGCTGTCCTGGAACTCACTCTGTAGACCAGGCTGGCCTCGAACTCAGAAATCCACCTGCCTCTGCCTCCCAAGTGCTGGGACTAAAGGCGTGCACCACCACCGCCCGACCCTATGTCCATCTCTTGACTGCTGTTGATACTCAGAGCTCAGATCTCAATCTTAACTTCTATTGGGGCTTTAGCTTCACTTCCTACCTGGGTCTTACTCAATCCCTGCCTGTCATGGCCAAGAAAGTGTCACAGAGTCAGGTGACATAGCAGAGACTTCTCTGATGCTGAGAGGGGGCTGGTCTAGCACGGGGAGGGCTCAGGAGCTCTGATCTTTTTCTACAGGCTCTGGAACACTTTAGAAGACCAAGGTCATACATTGGCTTAGGCTAGTTCCTGAGGTAAGGCAGGGGCTCTATCAGGAGCAAGAGGCTGAGGCTGTTTAGTCGCAGGTGGGATGAGTCCAGTAGGTTCCTTTAGGGTGTGCTTGCTCCAAAAATGTAGGTTTGCTGTAGATCTTGTCGATGAGTCTGGATTGTGTAGATCACAGCAGAAAGTTGTTGGGGTCCAGGTACACTGTCCAGTCCCACCCCCAGCTGTCCCCATACCTGTCAAGCCAGGGACAGAGATCATCTTCAGGAACTCAGACCTCTCAATGGGAAGAGGGGAGCACTCGATGACCCTCCCTAGAATCCCACTTTCCCTCAGGGCTCCCGGATTCTCACTGTCACCTCCCCAGACACTTTGCAAAACACCTGCCTCTGCCACCTCTGCCACTTTCCGGGGTAGGTCCAGTACGGGGCTTCCCCACTCCTGGTACCTGGCTTCCAGAGGACGAGAGGAATATGTCTCTGTTCCTCTGCCCCACAGGCACGCTCTTCCAGGCCTCTCTGGGGACTGTACTAAGACACAGGTCCCAACTGTCTGAGCTAGGGATATTCCCTGACTGGACCTATCGGAACCACCCTGGGAAAGTGTGAATCTGGAGCTTTCACACCATAAGTCCGCAGGGAATTTTGATACACTATCAGGCTGAAAGTGCCACTTATTTTACAGGTGGAGGAACTGAGACTTGAAGGTCTAGGGTCATAAAGCACTAGACAGACAGACAGACAGACAGATCCCTTTCCTCCGTGTTCTGTCTCACAGGGGTCGAGGATGGAGCTTTGGGAGCACTTCCCTTTGTTTAGTCTCTCTGAGCCCCCCCCCCCATCCTCCACTATTTCCGAGGTGTGTGTGTGGTGGGCTGGGTGTGTGGGTAAAACCTACAGAGATAAAGTTGGGGAAGCTGACAGAAGTCCCCCTCTGAGTGGCTCCTCTAAACACAGACTCTGTCCTACAGCGCCATCTTGCGGCTGACTCTGGAATCTAGTGTCTTACTCCTGAAGCAGAGAACTTCGTAAACGGTCTTGACTCGGGTTAGGATCTGCTGGGGTAATGGTGTGTGCTACACCCTGGTGGAGAATCTTCAGAAGAGGCATATCTGTCTGAGTGGCATAGAGTTGAGTAGCAATGCCTTTTAAGGAGGCATGGACGATGGCGAGCAGTCTCTAAGACTGTGATTAAAGGATTACTATGGGTTTATCCAGAGTCCTTGTGCAAGCTGGCACATACTGTACCATTGAGGAGCACCCCCGGTCTGACTTTAGTAACTGTCCTACTGAGGACCATTCAGTCTCCCCAATGCTGTCAGGTGTGATACTACGTAGAGCTGCTTCTGAGGTTTAGAGAGGTCCAAGGTGTATTTGGAAGTGGGCATAGGGCTACCATAGGTAAGTGGGATCAGGAGAATTAGGAGTTAAAGTCATTTTTGGATAAAGACTTAATTTGAGGCCAGCCTGGGCTACATACGATCATATCTCAAAAAAAAAAAAAAAAGTTCCTGGTTTGTCTGTGGAGATCCAGCTTTGAATCCTGGGATCAGAGCCCATGTCTGGAAGACACCCCTGCTCCCGAGCGCCTAGCCTCCGAGGCTATACTATACCTCACCTGCCACCTGTGTTTAGTTCCAGGGCTCCAGAGGTGACGGGCACAATGCTTTGTGTCCTGGTGGGGGCTGTCCTCCCTGTCATGTTGCTGGCTGCCCCGCCACCCATCAACAAGCTGGCCCTGTTTCCGGACAAGAGTGCCTGGTGTGAGGCCAAGAACATCACGCAGATTGTGGGCCACAGTGGCTGTGAGGCCAAGTCTATCCAGAACAGGTGGGACTCTGAGGGCGGGGGGTGGGAGGAAAGGGTGAGGACAGGGACGCAGGGAGGGGTGAGGAACACCGGGACTGCTCACCCCTGCCTCAATCGGAGATCGGGCTCAACGACATTTCCTCCCACAGGGCGTGCCTAGGACAATGCTTCAGTTACAGTGTCCCCAACACCTTCCCGCAGTCCACAGAGTCCCTGGTGCACTGTGACTCCTGCATGCCGGCCCAGTCCATGTGGGAGATTGTGAGTACAGCTGCCCAATCCCAGAGCCATAGCAGGAGGCCTTGGATACTTAAGCATGTGTCCAGGCTTCAGGGTTCCTGCTGGGTACATAGGGTCCTTGCTCCAGGGCTGCTCAGTCTGACACCAACCTGTAGAAGATTCCAGATATTTCCGAGGCTCTATCCATGTCACAGAGATTGCAGTTCTTCAGTCTCCACTCACTGTTACCAGAATCTCTGCCTTTCTCTGCCCCACTCAGCTCTGCTGGTCTGGCTCACCCCGTCTCCTAGCACTCTCTTAGCACCTCCTTTCTCTGCAACAACTTGACGTTTAGCAAGCCCGCCTCACTTTAGTCCTTCTTAACTGCTCTGTTCTTTCCACCCCAGGATCTTTGCATATGCTCTTTGCTTTTCTCTGAACCTCCACTCCTCTCCTTCCCCTTCCTCTTCCCCTTCCCTCAGCTAGTTAACTTCTACTAGTTTTTAGCTCTTGGCTCAAGTATTGTTTCTTCAGGGCACTGTTCCAGACCCTCTGACCCAATCAAGTTGTGCCATAGGCTCAACTTGCATTGGGCAACTGTCACATACATATACAGTTTTCCTAACATATCATACACTTGTGCCCTACCTGCACCTGTGCCCCACCTATACCTGTGTCCCATCTGCACCTGTGCCCTACCTGCACCTGTGCCCCACATGTACCTGTGCCCTACCTGCACCTGTGCCCCACATGTACCTGTGCCCTACATGTACCTGTGCCCTACCTGCACCTGTGCCCCACATGTGCCTGTGTCTCACCTGCACCTGTGCCCTACCTGCACCTGTGCCCCACATGTACCTGTGTCCCATCTGCACCTGTGCCCTACCTGCACCTGTGCCCCACATGTACCTGTGCCTCACCTGCACCTGTACCCCTCCTGCACCTGTGCCCACCTGCACCTGTGCCCCACCTGCACCTGTGCCTCACCTGCACCTGTGCCCATCTGCACTGTGCTCACTGCACTGTGCCTACTGCACCTGTGCCCCACATGTACCTGTGCCTCACCTGCACCTGTGCCCCATCTGCACCTGTGCCTCACCTGCATCTGTGCCCCATCTGCACCTGTGCCTCACCTGCACCTGTGTCCACCTGCACCTGTGTCCACCTGCACTGTGCCCAAGAGCAGTCATGGGTAGATGCTCTGTGGAAGAAAGGAGGGGAAGGGAGGAAGACAGTTCAAAGCATTACTACAAGGCAGGAGTTGGGGTGCCAACGGGGTTGCTATAGAGTAAACCTTGCTACGTCGGAATCTTGGGGCCGAGCTGAGACCCAAAAGTTGCCCAGAAGTTAGTTATGCAGAGTTTGAGACCAGTGGGAGGATGAGTTGAGTCAGAACTTTCTAGGAAGAAGGAAGGACATTAGCAGTCTCTGGGGGCAAATCAGGCAGTAAGTTACTGTTAGTGCAGCAGGGTCTGGCATGGTGACGTCAGCCAGGACCAGCCTGCATGGCTGAAGACCTGAGAAAGGGGTCAGGATTTGTCTCCAAGTTCACTGGGAACATAGTGTGTGGTGTTTTGTGTGTGTGTGTGTGTGTGTGTGTGGGGTGGGTTTACCCCCACTCTCACGCCAGGGGAAAGGAGTAGGAAGGGTAGGGCTGTGTGTAAGAATAAAGATGAGAGAGGAGGCTGGAGAGTGGCTCAGTGGTTAAGAGCACAGACTGCTCTTCCAGAGGTCCTGGGTTCAATTCCTAACAACCACATAATGGCTCGAAACCATCCATAATGGGATCTGATGCCCTCTTCTGGTGTGTCTGAAGACAGCTGACAGGGTACTCACATACATCAAATAATCTTTAAAAAAAAAAAGTACATTAAAGGAAGAAGAAGGAGAAATAGGAGTTTACAGGGGCTTAGTCCCCTCAAGCCCCTCCAGATGGGTTAACAGAACACTGGGCTGTCGCAGGTGGACTCTGGGATTCTTGGTTCCCAAAGATGTGTTATTTTGGGGGTCTTTCCACCTGCCCAAACTTCAGGAGACATCCATTTTCTTCCTCCTGCCCCTCCCAGGTGACCTTGGAGTGCCCTGGTCCATGAGGAGGTGCCACAGAGTGGATAAACTGGTGGAGAAGATTGTACACTGCAGCTGCCAGGCTTGTGGCAAGGAACCCAGTCACGAGGGCCTGAACGTCTATGTGCAGGGTGAAGACGGGCCGGGCTCCCAGCCTGGACCACACTCCCATGCCCATCCCCACCCTGGTGGCCAAACCCCTGAGCCTGAGGAACCTCCTGGAGCCCCTCAGGTTGAGGAAGAGGGGGCTGAGGACTGAGGGCCTCCAACTCTTCCTCCCCTCTTGTCCCCTGTGGAATGTTGTGTCCCACCCTCCAGGGAAGAGGGAGGGGATAGGCAGAAGCCTCCCCTTCCCCTTTGGCATTGGATGGACTTGGAATGCTGCCTGGTTGCCATGGAGATCTGAAGGGAGGGGCTGGAGCCAAGCTGCACAATTTAATATATGCAAGATGGGGGGAGGAAGCAGACATCCTCAGGACTTTTCTTTTGGAAGGTGAAGTGTGGTCTTGCCTTTCAGCCTTCTAGAGAGGAGCCCTTGGGATAGATAGGAAGTGGGCTGAGCGGCTGAGGATGAGTGAGATCCTCAAATAGGGCAGGCCCAGGCCAGGACCCACACAACTAATGGGGCAGGATCCCCAGTGATGGGAAGAGGGTGGGTATCATGTCTGCATCACCTTTGCAGGAGGATCTGGGTGGGAAGACCGCTGGCAGAAGCTCCAGCCCCATAGGTTTCCCTAAAGGCCTCCCTCACTCTCCACCGCCAAGGAAGTAACCCCTTCAATGGAATGGCTTAGGAGTCAGGCTGGGGCAGGACCCTGCTGACTCAGGTGCCGGAGTGTCACTGAAGAAGAAAGAAGATCCCTCCCGTCTCTCCCTCCAGAGATCTTAGCTCTCTGTTCTCCGTGTTTTGGACCCTTTAGGGAAGCAGCTGCAGCCAGCCCCACTGTCTTTGGGGCCGGTCTTTCTGAGAGAGGTGATGTCTATCTCCATCACCTGGGACCATAGCGGACAGGAGGCCCCTGCATAGGGACCCTGCTGACCTCGGCTTTCTCTAGCTCCTTTTTCTACCCACTCCTTCCCAGCTGCACTTTAACCCTAGGGCAGGGCAGGTGGTGAGGAAGGGCCCTCTGTCCCCTGATATGCTGACACCATGGTTTGTGTCCAGGGGCTGCCAGCTCACCCCCTCCCTGGGGGTGCCCTGGCCCATGGCTGTTTGACGAGAGCCTTAGAGCTTGTAACCAGTAGCCATCTCCCCTGAACCGAGTGTTCTCACGAATAAATGCCTTCAACGCCTCTATTCTCTTCCCCGTGGACTGGCTCTCTTGTCCAAGCTGGCTGTGGGCCCAGGGATGGGGGTTGGGTTTGTCTGGGCAGTGTGGGACTGACCTGAGGTAGTCCTCGTCTGGTGGTCCTCTTGCTTCCCTGACTTGGCACCACCTATGGCTCAGCTCCTCTCTTGGGCTTGGGTGTGCATTTCTGCCTTGCATTACATGTGGCTGGGACCTAGCCAACTAGATCTAGATACTTGATCCCTTGGGATCTCTCTCGCCATCTCTTTACTCTCAGTGATCCCAGCCGGGACCAGCCCCAGAAAAAGTTGAAACAGTTGAATCCCAAAATCGAAGATTCCAAATTAGTATAAGGTCGGGCCCTGCACTAGTCCATTTGCACAATATAAATCATCTTACCTAGCCCTCAGTGCCATTTGGATCCTGTCCATATATATATATTTTTAATGCTTGAGGCATCTTAGGTGCAGAGAAGTTAGTCATCTTTCCAGGGCCATCTTGTTAAATGCCACCAAGAATCAAACCCAGACAATCTGGGCCAGGATCCATGCCAAGTTTGGCACGAGCATTCACCAGCCTTGTGGTGTGTGTGTGTGTGTGTGTGTGTAGGGAACTCGCTCCTTTTCTGTGGACATCTACTTGACTTGCAGCAGCTCAGATCTCCCATGTCACTTCAACATGGCAGTCAAAACACCAGCAATGAATTTGCTCTTAGAGGTCCCTGGCACGGTACCTCTGAAGCCCCGTACCTCAGGTCTGAGAGCTGTCTTACCAGCAGCTGTTTTTCTGTAGGCAGCTCCTTAGCTTGTGGAAAGATAATTCATTGAGACACTGGGTAGACATAAAGTGGGAAGGCAGCTGGCAGGTTGCTGGCAGACCCTGAATGGCAGCCAGAACTGGAAACGTAGGATCTGCAGAGCTAGGTGTCAGAAAGACTTAGGATAAATGAGAAGAGAAAGGCTGGAGACCAAAGGCCTGAAGGCAGCAGGCCAGCTGGTGGCGTGGGTACAAGGGCCAGCGTTTTCTAGGTGCAGTGCGATTGGAGAGGCTTAGACCATCTGAGAGAGGCAAGAGCCCAAGGATAAAAGCAACCTCTGGTGGGATGTGGAAATCTTGCCAGGGAGAGGAGCTAGATGAAAAAAAATTGTGCATGTGTACCTGGGGGTGCACAGACACATGTGCAGGTCAGAAGACAACTGTGAGTGTCATTTCTCAGATGCCATTCATTTTGATTTGGGGACAAAGTCTCTTATTGACCTAGATAGAACTTAGCAAGTAGGCCAGGCTGGCTGGTCACTGAGTATCCCAGTCTCCACCTCCCCAGCCCTGGAGCATGTGTCACCACACCAGTCTTGTGTGTGTGTGCACATACGCATGTGTGCATGCGTGTACTACATGCGTGTGTGCATGTAGACATATGTATGCATTGTATCTGTGTGTGCATGTGCATAAACACATGTATGCTGTTGTGTCAAAAACTGTTTGGGAGTTGGTTCTCTCCATCATGTGGGCACAAGATATTGAAAGATCATCAAGCTTGGTGGGAAATATATCTATATCTATATCTATATCTATAACTCATAGGTTCTGGGGATCCATCTCAGAGTCTCATGTTTGCATAGGACAAAATGGTTTTTTGTTTGTTTTTTTTTTTTTTTTTTTTATGACCAGGTCTTAGGCTATGACGTGAACTTCTGATTCCCTTGCCTCTGTCTTCGGAGTGCTAATTCTATGGCTGTGTGCCACCATGCCTGATTAATCTAGCGCTGGGGATGAAAGCCAAGGAAGACTTCATGCATCTAGGCAAGCATTCTAGAACAGGTAGATCCTAGCGCCTGTCTTTGGAGGATGTAGCCTAGAGTTGATTTGAACTTGTGGTCCTCCAGCCTCAGCCTCAAGAGTCCTGGGATTACAGGTATGTGCCAACATACTCTGCAGAAAATGGAATTTGAGAAATCTCACAAGCTGCATCCACTTGAAGTAATGTGTAAATGCATGTGTATGTCTGTGCATGTATGTTTGTATATGTATGTGGGGTAGCGATTTCAGAGTTTTGCCTCCACGAGCTTGAAATGAGTCACCAAGAGAACACAGGAACAACATTGCAGCCCCATTCTTTCACATGGCTTTTATCTTTACCTTAGCATCTCAGATGTTCCTGTGTCTTCATCTTGTTTGGGACAGTAGCAACTGTTTCTTTGCTCAGGACTCGGGAGGCTGCATGCCTGGTTTCAATCTAGCAAGTCACTTCCTATGCGATTCTGAGAGATTACGTCTCTGGTTCAGCTTGATGGTGTAGAGGGACTTGTCACGGCAAGTCTACTCTCAGGTGAGAGGAAGCGAGTCAGAAGCATGGCACTGGGGAGTGCCCGCCATCAGCTCCTACCTCAGAAGTGAACAGTGCGTATCATGTGATGACAGGCCACCTGTGGAAATTGTGAGTGATATTACCACTTTTCATTCTATTAGACAGCAATTATTAAGACCTAAACTGTGATCCAAGATGGCTCACGTAAGAGCATGGCTGCTCTTTAGGTTCCTGAGTTATTCCAGCAATCATGCAGCTCAAAGTCGCAACTCCAGTTCCAGGGATCGACACCTCAAACCCAATGCATATAAAATAAATAAATAAAAGACCAGACGTGTCATCGGGGTTAGGGTAACAACCAGAGCCTCCTGTTGAGTGACCCTCGCACTTTGCAAGTGACCTTCAGTGGGACTCACACCTCGTAGTCGTTGGGACTCATAGTGGTCGATACGAAGCCCGAGTAGCAGTCTTTGAACTTCATGCAGGCCTTGAAGGTGTTCACTGACTTTCGACCCTTTGTGCTGGACTCGCTCGTGAGGACCACGCATGCGTCTTTGCCGGCTTCACAGGTCTTCATCTTCCCGCTGCATGTGTGCCCCGAGCTTTGCATACCTCACAACTTAGAGGGCACCCGAGACCCAGGAAGGTACACAGCAGTGTGGAGGCCAGCAGGAAGGTCCTATGTCTTCTAGACAGAGTCATGTGTGTGCAGCAGTCCCCTCATTTCTTTGCACAAGCAGTGAGGCTTTAGCATCTTTACAGCTTAGCAATCTAGACAAGATGGTTACCTAGCTGGGGCTGGCTTCCCAGTCTTGTTTGGGACCAGCTAGCAACTGGTCCTTCCTTTGCTCCAGGACTCTGGGCAGGTCTGCATTGCCTGGGTTCAAATCCTGGCAAGGTCACTTCCTAACTGCGATTCTTGAGAGATTACAGGTCTCTGGGGTTCAGTCTTGATGCGTGTAGAGTGGGAACTATTGCTCACGGCCAAGTCTACTCTCAGGTGAAGATGGGCATGCCGGGAGTCAGAGCACTGGCCAGCTGGGGGCAGTGCCCGCCATCAGCTCATACCTCAGAAGTAACAGCTGCTGTGACCATGGAGAATGAGTGACAGGCCGCACTTCGAACAGATGGATGAGTGATCTGTCCACTTATTCATTCTCTTATTAGACAGCTATTTATTAAGAACCTAAACTGTGAGCCAAAGAGATGGCTCAGCGGTTAAGAGCACTGGCTGCTCTTTTAGAGGTCCTGAGTTTAATTCCCAGCAATGACATGGCAGCTCACAACTGTCTGCAACTCCAGTTCCAGGGAATCTGACACCCTCAAACACCAATGCATATAAAATAAAAATAAATAAATAGAACCTAGAGCGTGCTCATCGTGGTTTAGCAGTGAACAAAACCCAAGACCTGCCTGTGTGGAGGTGACCCTCACAGCACCTTCTGCAAGATGACCTTCCAGTGGGACTCACAACCTCCACAGACCTTGGCTTGTCCCTCTGTGTAGTAGGGAGTTGTCTTGGTCCTCTGTGGCTCCAGGCATGGAGAGTGGAGCAGGGTTCTGACTTCCTGAGATAGTTGGTCTATTATCCCAAGGTGGTATTACTGCCTTCCTCCTACAGAGATGCAGTTCACCGTGGCTAGGTGTGGGGCACCGTTGCCACGTTTGGGGGCCACTACGTCCTGACCAGAGCTGCTGCTTCCATCTGTGGGTCAGGGTCTAGCAAGAGAGAGAGTGGGGATGGAGGGGCAAGAGATGAGAAGAATGGAGGGAGACAAGACAAAGGGTCTGATCAAGTCTCTCTCATTTATGAAAGGCAATCCTGGGTATTTATATGATTTACCATGTGCCTTACCCTCGTGGACAAGTAGGGAACACAGCTGAAGGCACCATGTCATGTGCTTTGCAGCATGGATACCATGTGCGCCTTGCAAGCTGGGGCATTAAACAACAAAACAAGATATGTGAGATAAACAAGATGTTTATCAGAGTGTGCTCAGCTGTTGTAGGCTGTTGAAAACAAGTCTCCTGTCAGAGTATATGGCCTGAGATGGCTACAAAGATGATAGCCGCTTTCTGCTAGGAGTCGGCTCCCAACAGCTAGGAACAGCTAAGAAAGGGTTAAAATTTCTCAAAAGTCCTCTGTACCTGTGGTCACTAGGAAGGTCTCTACTCCATCATCCATTCCAGGACGCAAAGGACAAATGAAGAACTTCCTTAAGTTCCAGGTTTTAACAGTGTGACCACAAGGTGGCACCACCCCAGGGCCAGTCTTAAATATAAACATTTTTCTTTTTCTTCTTTCTTTTTTTTAAGACAGGGTTTTCTTGCCCTGGCTATAACCAAGCTGGCTTTGAACTCAAAGATCTGCCTCCCTCTGCCTCCTGAGTGCTGGGATTAAAGGTGTGTGCCATCACTTGTCCAGCTGAAAATAAACTTTTTAAGTATAGCATAGTGCAGGTCATGATATAACAAACATGTGGAAGAATTGGTCACCTGGAATGAGCAAATGTTAAAATGATCATGTTTTAGGGGCTGGAGAGAAGGTGGCTCAGTAGTTAAGAGAACTGACTGCTCTTGCAAAAGACCCAGGTTCAGTTCCCAGGGACCACATGGTGGCTCAAACCTGTCTAGTTCCAGGAATTGGTCTCTGGCTTTCGCAGACAAATTTAAAAATACATTCTAGGGCAAAAGCACCATATTAAAAACAATAACATGACATAATAAAAGTACACAGTGTTCATGTTTAGGTGAAGAGCTGGTGGCTCACAACCTGCTACTATGTCCAGAGGAACGCGCACTCTTTGGCATCCCAGCATGGTGGCGATGTGAACCATTCCTCGGGAAAAACGAGCAAATAAAATCAAGCTACAATAACATAAAATAACAAAAAATCAACAATACAAAAGTAAGGAGAGCTGGTCAAAGTTGTGTGTTAAGATGAGGAACCTGGTTACCCACACCCGCTCGGTCCCATGCGGGGAACGGAACCACCACTGGAAGGATTGTAACCTATCCTCACACAAACTACTGAAACACAACAACACACACACTAAAGGACACAAGCACCAAAGACACACACACACACATACACACACACAGGACCCCTGCAGCACAACGGCGAGCTCAAACCTACACACACTGACACCTGGGTACACTTACCCCTCACCACATATAAAAGAGTCACAAGTTTGTCACCCATCTTACACACACACATCACACACCACCAACACACACACACACACACACACACAGGCACACACTGCACCAAACACACACACACACACACACACAAGGCACACACTGTACCACACACACACATACACACACACACAGAGGCACACACTGCACCACACACACAATTCCAAGACAAAACAAACCCTTTGCTAGGGGATTGAAGAGATGGCCCAGTGGTTAGGAACACTGGCTGCTTTTCCAGAGAACCTGTGTTTGATTCCCAGCACCCACATGGCAGCTCACAACCATCTGTAACTCAGTCCTAGAGATCCGATGCTCTCTTCTGGCCCCCACAGGCACCAGACATACATGTAGGCAAGCAATCATAGGTAGGAGAAAAAAGAAAAAAGAAGTAAAAAAAAAAAAAAAATCTTTGCCAGCTTTAGAATCAAGTAACAGATTATGACTATAAACCAGATTACCCGGCTCCAAATGGGTCTACTGTAGCTCATGGTAGGCACCCCTGGGCTATGAGAGGCACCTCAGGGAGAAACGCCAATGAGACACAGATGCCAACAGCTAGCACAGACCCAGGACTGTCAGATCACACAGTGTCATTTACTCTCCCCTGACTCCCAGTGAGGCAGACACGGACTTCTGCTAACTGTGGCCGAAGAGAAAAGAAGACCAAAGGACCAGCCGCCACTGGCTCTGAACGTGCAGCACCTACTGAGCAGCAGAGCTGGGATCTCAAGCTGATCTCTGACTCTCCATCCAGCGGTGACCTTCTGTTCCTCAGGCCATGCAGTGTGGAGTGACGGATTGGGACGGTCTTTTGCATGCTGCCGCTGGCTCCACCCACCTTTGGTGTGAGTGGATACGGTTGCTCTGAGGATTCGAGAAGGCATCTTGAGCATCCGATGTGGTCTCCTTCTGCCTTGGGCACCGGGGATCTCAGCCCCACTTCCCACTTGGTTGCCTGGTGCTGGAGACCTCTGCGGAGGCTCTTGTCTGCTCTGGACCTCAGCTTAACACCTTCTCTCTGGCATTTATATTTCTGGCATGTATATTCTGGCTTTATAGTTGGGGTGGGAATCTGGGTAGAGATATTCCAGGACAAACAAAGGCCACGAACGCAGTGGGCTCTTCTAAGTGGGATGTATTTCCATTTCAAAAAAGGCACCCACCAGGTTCTCTTCATACCGCTGTACATTTTCTCTCCTCTTTCTCCTCCTCTTCTTCCCCGACCTCCCCATCCTCCTCCTCTTCCCCCTTCCTCCGTTTCCTTTTCCTCTCCTCGTTTTCCTATAGAAATGATCACTTACGTTTCCTTGCCCGTTCTTTACGGTTGTGAGTCACCGTGTGGTTGCTGGGAATTGAACTCAGGACCTCTGGGAGAGCAGTCAGTGCTCTAAACCACTGAGCCATCTCTTGCCCCTTTGCCCATTTATTGCCTGTTTCCTTCGGTTAGAAAGGAAGTTCCCAGATGGGAAGCATCATCTAATGTAGTATCCAGATGGTCCAGAGCAGCACCTGGTACCAACTAGATGTGAAGAAAACTTGGTCATCACTAGGAGGCGCTATGCCCTCCCTGTTTGCAGTGACTACCCTTCCAATGGCTTGGAGATCCCCAAATCTCTCACACTGAGACTTGGAGCGTCAACAGGTCAAGGAGGGGGCCTTCACCAAAATCACTCAGTGTTGTTGGAGAACCGGCGGGGGTGACTCAAAGGTGAAGAGTGGCAGAAATTATTTACCCATTGATATCAGATCCAGCAACTGAGGCTCAGAGGGATCTCAAAGGATTTGCTCCGTATTTCCCAGCTGACTCCTCTTGAAAGCGTGGTGACTGTCACAGTGAGTGGCTCGACCCCCATTGGGGAGCAGTCTCCGGGTACATACAGGTCACGTCCCCCTTCCTTGACTTCTGCCTGCGCCATCACCACATGTGGGCAGAGGAGCCGCAGGCGGAGGTGTGGGGGCTGCGGGTGCCCGGGAGCGCTCCGAGCATCCTTCTCCAGGCCTAGGGTACCACGACCCGACTCGCCTGCTAGAGGGGGCTCGGCTCTGCCCGCCCACCGCGGGCGGGGCGCACGCTCGGAGCCTCCGGGACCGCGCGTGGCTGAAGCGTCGCGGGCTCCTGCGCGCTGTCTCCCCCGGCTCGGGAGCCCTATGCCCGTCGCGCCACCAGCCGCCGCCTGTAGTCTCCAGCCCCGCGGCACTTGCCGCAGTCGCCGGCAGCGGATCACCCGCGAGCGCCCAGGTAGGGAGCGCGGGCGGGAGGCGGCCAGGCGAGCCGGCGCGGCCGGGAGGGCGGAGCGCCGCGCTGCGCTCCTCTGCCAGCCCTGTCTCCCCGGCCAGGTCTGGCCCGGCCCGGTCCGCGGCCTCCGGTACCCGGGATCCCGCGGTGCCTCAGGGAGAAAGGAGACCTGCTTTCCGCTGCCGAGCTGCGCTCCTGCTCTTGGGCCATCCCATTGCGACCCCCACGCGCGACAGCTCGTGATCTAGCGTATTCACACGCCCACCCTCCTCAGAGAGACTGCTCCGGCCGGAAGGCGGGAGTTCTCCTCCTGCTCCCACCTCCTCAGCTGTGCCTCTGGGCAGGAGCCCCACCTCCATTTTATGGCATCCCTGGTGGCTCTCTCCCATCCCAGGGCTCTCATCCAGCCCCAGCCTAACTTTCACTGACTCGGCGCATCAGTACCCCTCCCCAAACTTCTTACCTGAGTACTCTAGGTGGCCCTGCCATAGGAGGCGCCCCTACAATCCCTCTCCGACCTCTTGTAATTGCTGCTGGGTGACCTAAGAACCCCGTTTTGCCACCTACTCCACTGAGGTGCAGTTTTTACCCAGCTTCCTTTGGCTTCACCCTGTATCTGCATTCACCATCTCCCGTCCTGGTCCTCAACCCCGGTCCCCATGGTTCCAGAGCCTGGCCCTGTCAACAGTAGTACCCCAGCCTGGGGCCCCGGGCCACCGCCTGCCCCAGGGGGCAGCGGCTGGGTGGCCGCCGCGCTGTGCGTGGTCATCGTGCTGACGGCAGCCGCCAATTCGCTGTTGATCGTGCTCATCTGCACGCAGCCCGCGCTGCGCAACACGTCTAATTTCTTCCTGGTGTCGCTCTTCACGTCGGATTTGATGGTGGGGTTGGTGGTGATGCCCCCAGCCATGCTGAACGCGCTGTATGGGCGCTGGGTGCTAGCTCGCGGCCTCTGTCTGCTTTGGACCGCCTTCGACGTGATGTGCTGCAGCGCCTCCATTCTCAACCTCTGCCTCATTAGCCTGGCCCGCTACCTGCTCATCCTCTCGCCACTGCGCTACAAGCTGCGCATGACAGCCCCGCGTGCCCTGGCGCTCATCCTGGGTGCCTGGAGCCTCGCGGCGCTGGCCTCCTTCCTGCCCCTCTTGCTGGGCTGGCACGAACTGGGCAAAGCTCGTACACCTGCCCCCGGCCAGTGCCGCCTATTGGCCAGCCTGCCTTTTGTCCTCGTGGCGTCCGGCGTCACCTTTTTCCTGCCTTCGGGTGCCATCTGCTTCACCTACTGCAGATCCTGCTGGCTGCCCGCAAGCAGGCGGTGCAAGTGGCCTCGCTCACCACGGGCACGGCTGGCCAGGCCTTGGAAACCTTGCAGGTACCCGGGGTGAGTTTGGGAGACCTGGCTTTCGGGATGGGGAGAAATAAACGGCCATTAGGAAACGACTAGGTGACTGCTTCATAGTAAGCGCTTGCTGCTAATCCTACAAGGCTGGTGGTTATGCTTTTCTGATGAATTTCAAGCTCTGACTGTGGTGGGATGTGCAGACTGTGGTGAGCTGGGTATGGGGGAGGCCCCATCCTGTAGCATATGGGAAACTTAGAAAGCATCGTCTCTTCTCATTTTCACACTCCTTTCTCTGGACCCATTGGTCCTGCCTTCTAAATAAGCATACCTTTGCTGTCCATCCTAGTCTAAGCCACTGTCACCTCTCACAAGGCAAAAGCCCAGACTCACTATGTAGCTGAGGGTGATCTTGAACTGGTGATCTTCCTGCTTCTGCCTCCCAAGTTGTTGGTACTATAGGTGCGCACCACCATGCCTGGCTTAAGGTCTTTGCCGTTGCTGTTCCCTCTGCCTCAGTGCCTCTACCTGGAGCTGCTCTTGCTGACTTCTTTACAGCCCATTCTTCCTAGGCTGACCCTGACTTCCGGGTCTGAAGGTCTGACAGCTCCGCGCTGCCCGCTGTACCAAGCTCGGGCATAGGTCTGGGGGATTAAAGAAATACTCAGACTCGGGTCATCCGTTTGAGAGAATGGCAATGCTGTTACTGAACAGGTTCAATATATATACCAAGTCAGGGAAGGAAAAACACAAACTTAGGAAAAAACAGGAACTCAATTGGGGGGCAATGGAATGTCAAGAGTAAATTCCCTTCCTGGGGTACATGCCTTAGTCAGGATGTGAAAAAGCAGGAACTCAACTAGGGGCAATAGATGTTAGGTGTTATTCCCTTCTGGGGCACCATGCCCAGTCAGGATGTTTTGATCCTAGAGGAACCGCAGAATGTTACTTAGTAGACAGCAGCATATGGAAAGGCTCAGCCAGGGCACAGCAGCCCTTCGGGGTCCTACAAAGGTCCACTGCCTCCCTGATGCTGTTGCCATGGCTGGCTCCCTGGCTTGGGGACTGTTGTGAGGCTAGGTCAGTTTTGACCCCCCAGTTTTGACATAGCTCAATAATTACCTGTGAATGGAGCAGGCCCCTTAGCTCAAGCAAGCACGGCTGCTCTGGACATACAGGTCACGCTGGGCTCCTGGCTGAGGTCCACCCTGGCCGGTGAGATGTATGCGTCCCAGGCTTAAGACTCTTGAGACTTAGGTCCCAGCTACTCTCTGCAAGGACATCCCATAGCCTCAGGTGAAGGAAGTTCATGGAGGTTGGTGGCCTTGGGGTGAGGTTGGTGGCCTTGGGATCACTGAGCAGCAAGGAACTTGGGTGAGGTGGAAAGATAGCTGCCTCCTGCAGCCGGGCTGCAATGCCATGAGGGAGACTTGATCTTCCAAGGTCCAGTCACCCAGGACAGCGGTGTGTGGAGTGGACAGGAGTCCTGGCTGCAGTCCTCTCTGTTCCCAGGCTGTCAGTGGTCCTGATCAGTCAGGATGGATGTGGGCCTTCCACACTCCTTCCTTAGAACTTTGGTATTTTCTTTTGGTTTTTCAAGACAAGGTTCCTCCACATAGCTCTGGCTGTCCTGAAACTTGCTCTGTAGAGCACACTGGCCTCGAACTCACAGAGATCTGCCTGCCTCTGCCTCCCAAGTGCTGGGACTAAAGGCCTGCCACCATCGTCACCGCTGGTATTATCTTTTTTTTTTTTTTTTTTTTTTTTTTTGGTAAAGACTTCACTCTTGCTTGGTGGTTTGCTCCTGATTTTATTGGCTTTCCCATTTGTTGGCCTGAGGGTAAGAGGTGACTGCACTTGTGTGAATTTCCTAGCCTCAAAGGCTGGTGGCTTCTCCCCTAGGATCCCCCAAATTGAGTGACCTTCAAGTCATGTACCTACAAGTGATGTAAACAGATAATAGCTGATGTCTCCACACAATGGGGCCTTGTTTCTTACCCTGCAAAGATGTCAGATGGCTCAGTGGTTAAGAGAGCTTGCTGCAAAATCACAAAGACTGGAGTCTGGATCCTAGTACTCACGTAACAAGCCAGGCATCCTACAAACACTCGGGACTCCAAGGCATTGGGTTCTGTCTCTTAGATTCTGTGCATGTGAGGGTGAGCATGCACCACACACACACACAATGCATACATGCATGCACATGCACACACACACACATGAGCACACAAACAGACAAACTTAGGTATAGGCACTTGCCACCAAGTCTGAAGACCCAAGCTTTATCTCTGGAACTTACATGGTAGAAGGAAAGAACCCCTACTTCCATTCATGTCCTCTGACCTCCACCTGTGTCTTGGCATGTGCTGGGGGCCACTCCTGGGCCACCCCAGACCCCTTCCGTGTGAGATGGCTTGTACACACACACACACACACACACACACACACACGCAAAAAAAAAAAAAAAAAATTAAACCCACACAGAAGCTCCTGGGTTCTTGAAGCTATCGATCAGCTGTGGCACCACCCGGAGATTTTGTAAAGGAAAGAGAATGGCCTGGGGGTGGGGTGATTCTCCTACCCCTATCTTTTTACTTTCACGAATGTGTTCAGAAAGAAAAGTTCCTATCTCTTCCAGAAAAGAAAAGCCAGTAACCCTTGCCATGGGCAGTCACAGGCAACACAGGACAGGGATGTCAGAAGGGCCAGCAATGTCACTGAAGAACTTTCGTCTGTTATGCCCGGAACCTGAGGCTAGCTTTCTCATTGTGAGTTGGGAGAGGGTGATTAAGAACAAAGAACATGTTCTCTCTTGCCGGAGGACAGCCTGCAGCTCATCCCCTATGTTAGTATTTTTTAATAATAATAAAATTATTATTATTATTTGGGGAAGGGTTTCAAGACAGGGTTTCTCTGTGTCCTGGCTATTCTGGAACTCAGTTTGTAGACCAGGCTGGCCTTGAACTCACAGAGATTCACCTGCTTCAGCCTCCTGAGTGCTGGGATTAAAGGTATGTGCCATGACTGCCAGGCTTTAATTTATTAGTATTATGTATTATGCATTATTATTATGTGTATGTGTGTGTGTTTGTGAGTGTGCACACGTGTGTGCCGTAACAGGACAGAAGACAAGGTTCAGGAGTCCGTTCCTTTCTCCCACCACTCAGGAGCTAGGGGTCTAGTCAGGCTCTGTGCAGGGCCTTCCCACTGTGAGTTTTTAAAATGTTCACCTGCATCTGAAAAGTCCTGAACGCCCGTCCTTGAGGACATCTGTACTAGAGATCAAGGAGGTTACAAGTTGGGCTGTCGGGCGCTCTGGTCTCAGCAGGGCCCCGACACAGATGTTCTTATGGTGAAGTAAATCAGCTGGTACCAGGGTGGCACCTCGTAACCGCAGGCGTGCGCAGGAGCCCGTTCCCACGGCTGCACCATTGTCTTGAGCACACTCTGTCACCAAGCTTTGTCTCCAAAACCCCTCCGAGTGAGCAACACTCTCTCAGCCTTGCTTGATGATAGTAAACTGAGGCTCAGGGAGAGCAGGTGTGGCTAAGCGACGCTTGCCCAGTGACATTTACCATGTCCCCTATTGGCTGCTTCTCGGGTCCTTCCTGAGCTTGATCTGCAGCCCAGTCTGTACCCTGGGGCTCCCACTTGGCTCTCTATCGCTCTTTCCGGCATCCTCGGTAGTGGTTTTGTTTTGTCTCACGCCTGGAAATACTGACCAGGTGCTGCTAGGCCAAGCCCTGCCCAGCCAAGTATAGACAGAACTCTGATCTTTCCAGACTCCAGACTTGGCCCTCAGGGTCTTCTCCATGTCAGTGAACAGTGACCTCCTGGATGCTTACACTAGGTACCCAGTTCTGTCTTCTCTACCTGGATACATATCCAGGCAGGGTACCACTGCCATCCTGGGGTGAGTCCTGTCATGGATGCCTGGGTTACTATAGTAACCTTCTAACTGACAGGTCCCGTCAGTTAGAGCTATACTCTGTTGGCCTTACAGCTCTCGCCCGAGACTCCCTGATCCATATCTTGGTTCCCCTCCTTTCCCTCGGTTGCTCTTCCTTTCAGCCACGCTGGCCTCCTGGCTATTCCTTGAACATCATGCACTTTCCTGTCTCAGACCTTTGCACCAGCTGTTCCCGCTTTCCTTGACACATAGTCCTTCCTCTGGTTTCTGTTTTCAGGCTTCTGATAGGAAGTGCTGCCCTCCCAGGCTAGGTCCTCTCCAGGCCTGCTGCTTCCAGTGGACGGATGATTGATTGATGAACCCTCTTGGGTAGGAATCCGGCTTTAAGAGGGCAAGAGCATGTCATGTTCGCTGCCCTAGTACCAGCATCCAGAGCCATGCGGAGCCTCTCCCAGCCTCCCAGCCTGTGTTTGTGATGGGAAGGAAATGGACTCAGAGCATCGAGAGCTGTGGCTCACTCGGGTGCTTATGTCACACTGTGGGCTCACTCATATATGGAATGGCTCAGGTCCTAAGCTTTTCACAACATGAATTCGTTAGACCGATCAATGACATGCATTGAGATACCTACTGTGTGCAGGAGCTACCTACTGTGTGCAGAAGCTTTTTTTTTTTGGCCTATGGAGAGGTCCTACCCTGCTTAAATTTATGCCAGTTGTAGAGATGAACTTTAACCTTAACACTAGCAGGGTGGAGCTTAGATGAGGGGAGGAGACACCCCCAAGTCAAAGTCATGTTCTGTGTATAGCTGAAGGCCAAGACAGGGAAGGCACAGTGGACCCTGAAGCCAAAGTTTGGAGAACATCCCTTTGGTCCCTAAAGTCATCATCCTACCTCGGCAACAAGATGAGCCACTCGGTTCTCAAGCCAGAGGCGTGTCTATTCCATACCTCTCACCTCTCCTCCCACTGAACATCTGCTGGAAAGCCTGTTCTTATCTCCCCGCCTTGCCCCATTTTTTCGGGAGGCAGGAGGTTGAGACAGAGTCTCTCTATGTAGTCCTGGCAGCCTGGAGCTCTCAGACATCCACCTGCCTCTGCCTTCCAAGTGCTGGGATCGTAAGAGTGCACCACCATGCCTGGACTCGTTCTCTTTTAACAATAGTATTTTATTTTTAATTGTGTATCTGTGCACACATGTGCGTGCTTGTGAGTGCAGGTGTCTTCGGAGGCCAGAAGTGTTCAGTCCCCTGGATCTGGAGTGTAGCAGTTGGGAGCTACTAGATGTGGGTGCTTGGAACTGAACTGCAGTCCTTGGCAAGCACAGAGCATGCTCTTGACTGCTGAACCGTCCATCCAGCCCAGAGCCTGTTCTCTTGGCTGCTGAAGCATCAGACCCTCCACTGTCCGCTTTCAAAGCCGCTTGTTGACTGTTTCCTGAGTGCCTGCCTTTGAGGGGTTTGTGTGTGCTGTGGCATGCCTGTTCTCTTAGGTTTTGTTTCTATTCTTCTTCTGAGCTGGCCTATCCAGAGAGGCAGCTCCCCAGGCATGGTGGTACACACCTTTAATTCCAGCACTCAAACTCGGGAGGCAGAGGCAGGTCGATCTCTGTGAGTTTAAGGCCACCCTGATTTACATAGTGAGTTCCAGGCCATCCAGAGCTACATAGTAAGATCCTGTTTCAAACAAATGGACAAAACAGACACAGAGGGAGTTTGCAGCCTAGAGCTAGAGACATCTCAGAGCTCAGATCCACAGCAATGGTGCGGCCAGATACAGAGAAGGCTGCATGGGGCCTCTTCCCTTCTAGGATCTGCCTCTTTCCTCTCCCTTTGCCAGTGCAGCCTCTAGCTCCCTGCAGATGGAAGGGAGGCGGGAACAGGCCCCCAGTCCTGGCATGAGCAATGTAGGAGCTGGCCAGCACGACATCTCTCTGCTGATCCACATATGCCTCTGTGTGAAACTGGGCTCTAAAAAAAACCCCTGCTGCTGGCACAGGGTACCCACCAGGTCTTCCTGGCATTCCCTGGAATATCAGGGTGATTTAATCGGACACAGGTATTGCTGTGGGATGATGCCAAGCCAGGGAGTTGTGGGGAGGGAGGAGAAAAAACAACAGAAGTGTGGAAGTATATGTTTGTTATTTCAGCATGAGAGAAAGGCTGAGGCAGGAGGATTGTTGTGAGCTTGAGGCCATATGAGACCAGCATGATTGACTTAGGGTGTTTCAGGAAAGCGAGGATTACAGTGAGGCCCTGTCTACCACACACACACACACACACACACACACACACACACCCACCCCAAAACAGGGAGGGAGATAGATTGATAGACGAAGGGTGGTGGGAGGGGGTATCCTCGGGCAATCCCACAGAGTCGAGAGCATTGTTGGGCAGCATCAGGCTGCAGTGTGAACGCAGCCTTACAGAGAGAGACAGGGAGGTGAGCCAAGACTTCCTCCTCTATCCCCTCCCCCTCTCTTTGGGTGCTCTCCTCCCCACCGTCTCCCCCTGTCTCCCCATCTTCTACCTCTTCCTGTCTTCCTCCCACCCCTGCCCTTCTCTCCTAACTTCATATCTGTTTCAGTGACAAGTCTTCCCTCCACCTCCGTCCTTCCTCCTCCTCAGAGGAGGTGACAGTCACAGAAATACCTGCTGGGGGAGGCGGCTGCAGAGTAGCTGTGCTGAGCTGGGGACTTGGCTTAGAAATTCAGCATCTCCTCTTTCAAGTCCTGCCTGCTCCCACCACAGCTGGATGACCTTGGGGAAGTCATTTTGCCCACTTGTTACCTCAGGGCGGGTAACAGATGAGGCGGGGAGGTGGCTCTGGCACAGAATGGGTGCTCAACAGTGTTGGTGGTAGAATAAATAGATGGTTCTGGGGACCTCTGTCTTCCAGCCTTTCCGTGGTGTCACCAACAGCGCCATGATTGTTAAGTAGGTGAGAACTCTGATGCTTACAATGTAGGTAATAACAGCTAGCCTACAAGGCACTTACAGTGTCAGGAGCTGTTCCAACAGGTTTGTGTTGCCTTACTTATATTCCTTAGCGTAGGCCTGTGAGATGGATGCTAGCACATGTGTTCCCCCTACCCCAGAGAGGGTTTCTCTGTGTATCTTCAGCTGTCCTAGGACTCACTCTGTAGACCAGGCTGGCCTCTAACTCAGAGATCCACCGCCTCTGCCTCCTAAGCACTGGGATTCAAGGCACATTGTTTGTTTGCTTTTACAGAAGAGACAGGAGAGGCCCAGTGGCTTGCCCAATGCCAGTCGGCTGTTAGAAGCCAGCCAGGGTGTGAAACCCTGTGGTCTGGGTCCAGTCCATCTTGCCAACCTCCTTCTGTGACAGGATGGCTATTGAATTGTTTTTTGTGTTCATTTTAATTAAAGTTTTAGATTCATTTACTTATTTATTTTATATCTTTAAGCATTTTATGTGCACGGGTGTTCTGCCACCTGAATGTATGTACATCACATGTGTTGTAATAACCACAGACATCAGAGGAGGGCATGGGACCTCCTGGAACTGGAATTATGGATGGTTGTGAGTTGCCATGTGGGTGCTGGGAATTGAACCCAGGTCTTCTCCAAGAGCAACAAGTGCTCTTAAGCACTGAAGCCATTTCTCTAGCCCCTTATTTTAATTTTTAAATGTGTTCCTATTTGTGCTTGCTTCTCTGTATGTGCACCATGTGTCTGCAGTGCTCACAGAGGCCAGAGAAGGCCACCGGACTCCCAGGAGCTGGAGTTACAGACGGCTGTGAATTGCTCAAGTTGGGTGCTGGGATCAGAACTTAGGTCCTCTGCAAGAGCAGCCAGTGCTCTCAACTGCTGAGCTGCCATCTCTCTCCTCCTCCTTGGTTAGCAATTTGAATAAAAAGGGAATATATACGTGTACTGTCTCTCAGTGTTCCGTGGTGTTGGGAGGTGGAGCCCAGGACCTTTTGCTCTCGAGGAAAGCACGCTACACAGAAGTACAACCAAGGCAAAGTAAAAGATCCCTTGAACCTGGTCTCTTTACCATCGGGCCTTGCATTCTTGATGTCATTCCATGTGCTGTGTGCTGTGTCAGGTCCTCAAGAATCTGTGTTTTCCGTGCTGTTTACACAATGGAGGCACGCTGTCTGTGCTGTCTGTCCAGCTTGCCACACTCACTCCGTAACACATCCCCCTCCATCCAACACGCCCCTTATTCATTTACTTACATTAATTTTTAAAAAGGATGTATTTATATGTTTTAGTATTTTCCTTGCATGCATGTCTGTGTACCACATGCATACCTGGTGCCTGCAGAGGCCTGAAGAGGAGTCTTGGACCCCCTGAAACTTGAGCTATTGATAGATGTGGGTGCTGGGAATGGAACCCAGGTCCTCTGCAAGAGCAGCAAGTGCTCTTAACCACTGAGTCCCTGTCTGAAGATGAATGAATGAATGAATGAATGAATGAATGAATACTAGGGGTGAGGATGTGGCTCAGTTGATAGATGTGCCATAGATTTTTTTTTTAACTGACAGATGATGCAACCATACACTACACAAGATCTTTCTAGATAGAGTGCTTGACTAGTTATTTATTTTTGAGACAGGGTCTCATGTAGACTAGGCTGGAATCAAACTTATGTAGTAAGGATGGGCTTGAATTCCTAATCCTCTTGTCTTCACCTTCTGATTGCTAGATTAGAGACATGCTCCATCCTACCTGGCTTATGCAGTCCTGGGAATGGAACCCAGAGTTTCCTGTATGCCAGGCAAGCACTGTGCCAATTGAGGCACATCTCCAGCCCCTAGTTACATTAACATTTTAATTATAGTTATTTATTTACTGTGTATATATTTGGTTTTGTGTGTATGTGTGTGTGTGGTGCCATAGCATACCTGTGAAGGTCAGAGGACAACTTGTGGCAGTCAGTTTTTTGTTGTTGTTGTCGTTTTTGTTTTTTGGGGGAAGGGGTTTAAGACAAGGTCTCTCTCTATAGCTCTGGCTATTCTGGAGTTCTCACTCCGTAGACCAGGCTGATCTTGAACTCACAGAAATCTGCCTGCCTCTGTCTCCCAAGTGCTGGGATTAAAAGGTGTGTGTCACTATTCCCAGCTCAGTTGTGTCTTTTCCACCAGGAACTAAAGTCATGTTATGGGACTTGGTAGTAGGTACCTTTACCTACTGGGCCATCTCTTTGGTTCCAGTTCATTTAAAAAAAAATGTGTGCAGTGGGAGTGTGCGTGGTTTATTTGACCACTCTTCCTTGCAGGGGGCGGAGGGGGGACAGCTGTTGACTGTGGCACTAAATCTTGTCTATGCCATGATGAACAGAAATGTCCATGTGGAGTTGTTGGTTAGAACGGGCACTGCCAGGTCACCCTGGATGACAAGCCACCCTCTGTTCTTGGCATGTGTCGCAGATATATAAAGGAGACAGACAGATTACAGAACAAGGCCTAGTGTGGGTGGGCGTGGCTACTGGGAAGAGAGAAGTGGGAGATGGTGGCATCAGCAGTGCGCATGCGTGTATAGTCCGCACTTCTCAGTGGCTCTGGGAGTTGAGAATCCTCTCTCTGCAGTTGTACACAAGGGGCTCTTCCTCAAGTTCATAGAGCTAGTGTGGAGTGGGGCTGTGATTTGCAGCAGACTACCTCTCTTAAAGGCTTAGCTTTGTCTTCTGCCACCTTTTCATGCCCAAGCGGAGAAGGTTAGAGCCTCTCTGAGGTTGCTTTTTTTTGTGGATTTGCGGATTTGCCCCTGATAATAACACCATCAGATTTCACTTGAAAAATCTGTTACAATGTAATTTGTCCTTCAACTCCCATTCCAGAGCGAGACCCTGAGTCCTGCGGGAGCGCAGCTCAGAGCTCGGGTTCCAGTACTGTGGACAAGTCTCTGCTCTAAAAGCCCCAGTTGGAAGGGCCCTAGGCAGGGAGGGCTCCTGTGTGAGCCTGACTTTGAAGCTTCCTGGCTCTGACAGACTCAGGCTTTGCTTCCTCTACTCCGTCTCCATCTGTGGAGGACTGCTTGGGAGTCTGGTTCCCTTCCTGCCCGTGCCTGATCTTTGCATCTCTCCACACACATCCCGCCTCTGACTGGCTGCAGAACCCAGCTGGGCATGTTGAAACGTACCTGTCATGTAGTACCAGTGAGACTGAGGCAGGGGTATTTCCAGTCTGAGGCTAGCCTGGACTATATGTTGCAAAAGAAAAGAAGAACGAAGTTGGGCAAATCCTTGGGTCCAGAAACCTAAGTATGTGGATAAGGCAAGACTCTGCATAGAACCATGGCTCAGTTGGTAGCGTGCCTGCTCCAGCATGTGAGAAGACCAGGGTTCGATGCCAGCACTATATAAACTGGGTGCGGTGGAGCTGCTTGTAATCCCATCATTCAGGAGGTAGATCTTGGAAAATTAGGAGTTCAAATTCATTTCCTTGGCTCAAACCCAGAGTGTCAGGCTTGGTGGCAGTCACCTTTACTTGAAGGCCATGTTTTTTTGTTTTTTTCTTTTGTATGTGTGAAAAGAAACTTTTGTGAGTAGCCTTTCCTATGGAGAGGTTCCTTGTATTTTCAGAGGGGTCACAGATTTAAGGTGAAACAGGCTCATTTCGTGCCTCACAATGATCTGGGACAGTTGGTTGCAGGTGGCAGCATCAAGCTCAGACTTTCCATGTGCTTGTCCCTTCTTGGTGGCTTCTGGGGGAGTGGCATCTCTGTGCTCCCCCTGGTTCCCACCAGCGTCCAGGAGGAGAATGGAGTAGGGGGTCAGTCTGGACTGGAAAGAGCTGAGGAGCGCTCCGGTCACCAGCCATGCCCGCCTCATCCACACAAGGCTTTGTCACAAACATTTGCTTCCTGCACAGATTAAAAAGAAATGCTTCTGCCTTGTGGAGCATGATGGGAAAACCGTAATTCCAAACTGTGCAGAGACTCTGTGGGCTGCACAGATAAGCTGTACTTCTGCCGTGGTTGGTCTTCTGAAAGTGCAACCAGTCCTTGAATTGCTGAGGTCTTGGAAGGTGATGGGACTTATTGTGCTGTGTGCCTGTCTGTGGAGAATGTCATCTACCTATCTCCTATCTACCTACCATCTACCTACCATCTATCTATCTATCACCTATCTATCATCTGTCTATCTGTCAGCCTGCCTGTGTGTGTATGTAGGTATGTATATATGTATGTATCTATCTGTCTACTGCTACCTGCCTATCTATCATCTATCAGCCTGTCTGTGTATGTATGTATGTATGTATGTGTGTCTATCTATCTATCTATCTATCTATCTATCTATCTATCAATCATCTGTTGCTTCTTCATCTATCTATCATCTGTCTGTCAGCCTGCCTATGTATGTATGTATTCTATCTACTATCATTATTTATCATTGTCTGTTGCTATCTATCTCTATTATCTATTTATTATCTATCTATCTATCTTTTATTTATCATCTGTCTGTCTGCCTGCCCACTTGTCTGTCTAGTCTATCTATCTATCTACCTACCTACCTACCTATCATCTATCTAGCTACCTACCTACTACCTATTTACCTTTTTCTCTTTTTATTGCTGTTCGCTGTTTGTTTCTCCGAGATAGGTTTTCTCTGTGTAGCTTTGGCTGTCCTGGAACTCGCTTTGTAGATCAGGCTGGCTTTGAACTTAAAGAGATCTGCCTGCCTCTGCCTCCCAAATGTTGGGATTAAAGGTGTGTGCCACCACCACCCAGCTTCCATCTATCAATTTTTGAGACTGAGTCTCTGACAGCTTAGGCTGGTCTCAAGTCATTTTGTAGCAGAGGGTAGCCTTAAACTTCTGAGCTTGTTTGGATTCCAGGCACATACCCCCTATACCTAGTTTGTGAGGTGGGAGAAATGGAACCCAGGGCATCATGCATGCTAGGCAAGTCCTCTATTAGCTGAGCCACATCTGACTCTTCATGTACTGAGTAGTGTCGTTAGAGGAGGGTCTCTTGGAGATGTCCTCCTCTGTATCTGAACTACCTCAAACTTGTGAACCGTTACATGGACAAGGTGCAGTGTGGGACCAGGATCAGGGCTCCATAGAGGTCCCCGCTGGAAGGAGGCTCAGCTTGAGAGTCTTACACAGGGATCTTTGGGCAGTGCCAGTGTTCAGCCTGGGGCTGTGCTGTTCTTAGCACTGATGTCAGGCTTGGCCTGCAGCCAGTTCGGTATGGAACTGGAGTTAGGCCTAGTGCTTGAGCTGGGGCTCAGTCAAGGATCAGGGCTCAGTAAACTGCTGGTATGCTAGGACTCAGTCTAGTATTAGAGTAGAGGTTCAGTCTGTGACTAAGATCAGCCAACTTACGTGGTTTTCCTTTTCACAGGTGCCCAGGACACCACGCCCAGGGATGGAGTCTGTTGACAGTAGGCGTCTGGCCACCAAGCATAGCAGGAAGGCTTTGAAGGCCAGCCTGACCCTGGGCATCCTGCTGGGCATGTTCTTTGTCACCTGGCTGCCCTTCTTTGTGGCCAACATAGCTCAGGTAAAGCAATGAGAGTGAAGATGGAATGAGTCTAGACCTGGCCGGAGAGACGCCATGCCTCACTGGGCAGAGGTGGAGGGAGGAAGATGGCTCATCTGTGGTACCTGTGTCTGTGTGTTTGTCCTATCCCTACTGGGTGGGGTAGCCTGGGTCCCTGCCTGGGACAAGGTGTGATGAGTCTTATCTCCACAGGCCGTGTGTGACTGCATCTCCCCAGGCCTCTTTGATGTCCTCACGTGGCTGGGGTACTGTAATAGCACCCTGAATCCTATCATCTATCCACTCTTCATGCGGGACTTCAAGAGGGCCCTGGGCAGGTTCCTGCCATGCTTCCACTGTCCCCCGGAGCACCGGGCCAGCCCTGCCTCCCCTTCCATGTGGACTTCTCACAGCGGTGCCAGACCAGGCCTCAGCCTGCAGCAGGTGCTGCCTCTGCCTCTGCCGCCAAACTCAGATTCAGACTCTGCTTCAGGGGCACTTCAGGCCTGCAGCTCACAGCCCAGCTTCTGCTACCCGGAGAGGCAACCCGGGACCCCCCGCCACCCACCGGGACCACCACTGTGGTCAACTTCTTCGTCACAGACTCTGTGGAGCCTGAGATACGGCAGCATCCACTCAGTTCCCCCATGAACTGACCAGGTCAAGAGCTGGCCAGTGGAGAGGGCCACATTCCCAGAGGTCTCAGCCCACTCTCCCTAAGACTGGGAGGTGGTGGGTCTCCCGAGACTGTGCTGAGCGTTATGAGGCATCTGCAGCTAGCCCCCATCTTCTGCTGCGGCCTCCTTGACACGAGGGGTGATCAGAAACACCTCTGTAGGGTACTCTGCTGCGATGTTGCTTGCGGTTTGTGTAGTGTGTCTGGGGGTCTCGGAGCTGGGCCATTTGGTTTAGGGCAGTAGAAAAGCAAGCCATCCTCAGCCCTTTCTCTCATGGTGGGTGGGAAGAATGTATCCATCTAGACACCCCAGTTCCTGACTGGCCCAATCCTGTTATCCAAAGTGCCATCTATGGGCTATTGGGGTTCTCATATTCAAAGTGCCCCCCCTCTGCAGGTGGGGTGAATCAACCTTGTACATTCACAAGCTTTCCCAAATACACATTTGCTGAACTTTCAGACCTGCCAGCCCTAGGATGGGGATCACAGCACTAAAGAGCACCTTAGGCTGAAGGCCGGGCAGCCAGAAATATGACCCTTTCCTCAGCTGTATACTGCATTTCTGGGGCTTGACACGAGGCTCAAGAGAGAATAGGAGTGATATCACCTTGTAAGACAATGTGAATGGTGTGCCCAGCACCTGTGAGGGGTCAGTGGGTGGTAAATTCTGTTGCTTTAACCCCTGGCCAGCCAGGTTCTAGCTCTGGTGGAAGGCTAGTAAGTATCCCTCCCTCCTTCCCCTCAGCCTTCTCGTTCTCCCTCTCTCCCACCCTTCCTCCCTCCCTCCCTCCCTCCCTCCCGTCTTTCCCCTCTTCCTCTTGTTTTGATTTGTTCTAGACTCTCAAGTAACTCATACTTCCCCATGTGGCCAAGGATGATCTTGAACTTGTAACCCTCTTGCCTCTACCTCCCAAGTACCGGGATCACAGGGAAGCACCACACACCAGGTTACGTGGTGCTGGGGGTGGAATTCAGGGCTTCATGCATTCTGGGAAAGCACTCCGCCAATGGAGCTGTGTTCCCAGGGCCTTCTGGTTTCTGTTAGGTCAGCCTCACACATACTAGGCAAGCGCTCTCCACTGGGCCACATCTCAGTCCCATTGTCTGTTCCAGCCCAGATTGGGCTCCCAGCCTCCTTGCTTTCTTGGGTGGAGATTGTACCACTAAGGGACTTTTTTCAGTCCCATCCTGTCCTTCTGCCTCTAGAGGCCCAGGGGATGGTGACAGATTTTGTGCAACCTTAAGTGTGGGTTTCCTCCCCCCTGGCTTCCCCAAGAGGAAGCAGCTGATGGAGGCAGAACAGCCCCTCATCCTGCCTGCCCCCTTTGGTCCTCCCTAGGGTCACTGAAAGAAAGGACGGCTGCTTGGGTGGGCAGGGTACAGCTGAAGAGGGATGTGTGCCCCTGGCTTGGGGGTGAAGCCACAGACAGGCAGGTGGGCTCTGGTCTGGCATGGGGCTTGCATTTGTAGGTAAGGGCAGGGACTCTTGGCTCCATGCATCTCCACACTGAATTCTTCTTCAGCGTCAGGTCTTTCTTTGAGTCCCGTGTTCCATCAATCCAGGCTCCCGGGCTCTCTCGGTGTGGCCAGGAGCTCTCCTTGGTGCTGACCATGTTCAACTGGGCCCTGGTAGCAGGGCTCTGGTGCTTCCGGCTCTCCGCCACTAGGCCTGCCTGAGGGACTCAATAAACACAAGCTGAAGGAAGTGGATGTGTGGTGGATTGTCTCCTATTGAAGCCCCAGGTGCTTCGAAAACAGCTGGGTAAAGGTCTCCCTGCAAGTGTCCTGGGCTACGACTCTGTGCCTAGCATGCTCTGTGATACCCCCATCCCCCACAATGAATCGCTGTCACTTTTCCATGGGGACACAGCAGTTTATACTAAAGGCAGCATGAAGTATCATAGATGTTTGTAAAGCAGATAAGTGACACAGGGTGCAGGGGCATCGAGACTCTGAGTACTTTGACACCCACAGCCTTCTATGGGTCTTATTTCTGCACATGCACAACGGGGGGTGGGGGGGGCAGGCTACTTCTGTCCCTGCCACCTAGAGGAGGTGGGAGGAACAGAGAGGATGCAGACACAAGGCCTTAGAGCTCAGGTGAGAAGTCCCGAGGCTGGACTTGTAGCGATTCCATCTCTGATCCTGTGAGGCCTTCAGTGGATTTCCTAATTACACAGAGGCCCTGTTTCTCCAACATAAAATGAAGTTATGAAGGTCAAGAGAAGAACCCAAGGGTGTGATGAACAGTGTTTATTGGTCCCTCCTCATGTAATCCACACTTACCAAGGCCCAGTTCTCCAGATGCTGACTGTGAATTCTGCCTTTATTCCTTCTTGCTATAATTCTATCCAGGGTCATATGTTTCACAAACTCAGCATGGGACTCCACATATACCACATCTATGTCTGTTACCAAGCCCACATAAATGTCCTGGACAGAGTTGCTCCTTCCAAGGGCAGAGGGAGCAAAGTGTCTCGTTGGCACCTGAAAATGCCCCGCTGGTGGAACCCAGGATCAGCGGGCAGTGCTGCAGAGTAGATGCAAGATCTGGAAGACACTTGGGTCCACTGAGGTTGGAGAAAGGGGATCATGGGGACCTCTAGTCCCACAGTGACTTTGGGGCCTCTGGATGGGACCTGCAAGGTGGGAGCCTACACTAGTTTGGAGCTGGGTTGACCTGGGCGGTCATACTGCCCGTGTTCATCAGAGAGAGCGCTTTCTCCCTCTCTCTCCATTCTAGCTCCTCTCTGTTTAAGAAAGGCACTTGTGGAAATTCCCCACCTCCAGAGGTCTCTGGAAAGCCTGCAGGGCTTAGAGAAAGTTGCATAGAGAAGTCTGGAGAGGTAGTCCAGACACTTGCTGGGTCAGTCCAGTTCTGCACAGGATTCCTGGGTCCCATAGGTACAGTCAGGACAGCCCAGTGGATTGGGACCCACACCATGGCTGCAGATCAGGTGTCCCTCTGCTGGAGCAGCAGTAAGGAGTGAGTCCTCTGTAGATTGGTCCAGCTCTGCTGGCACCTGGGCTTGGCTGGCACTGGAAGGTATGGCGGTTTTGAGATTGTCTCCTGGGGCAGGTCTCTGGCTTTGTCCATCCTGGTGGATTGTCTCATCTGTGGAGACTGTGGCTGTCTGGAGTGGCTCTTCTTGGGGCAGGCTGCCAGGGGCCAGTGGCAGTCCCTTCTCACCCCAGCCGGGCTTGGTGCGGATGCCCACAGTCTTCAGGATGACATCCATTTGCTTGGCATAGTCCAAGTGACCGTTGACCTGCAGGGGACGGTGAATGAGGGCCATGTGGGTAGGCAGGCAGACGGATAGATGGGCAGGGCCCACCTGTTCCCTGAGATTCACGCTAAGCTCCACCCCCAGCTAAGCTCCACCCCCAGCCAGTCACTCCGAACCCAGGATCCCAATTATTATTGCTTCTCAAGTCTAGAGTGCACAGGAGGGGGAGCTTGGGGGAGGGCAGCTATAGGATCCAAGGCGGGAAAGTTAAAGAAATGTGTGGGTCCTAAATGTGGGGTCCCCTGGAGCACAAAGGCCCATCCTGATGATTAGCAGGCAGGGGAGGGGTTCAGTGTTTCCTCTTCAGTAGCCATGGGATCTTGGGGGTGTGTGTTTCTGTCCCCAACATTAGGAGTGGCTCTCCCAGACGGTGGCTGGGAGGGTTTCCCCAGGAAAAACCCCAAGTCAGGAATAAAGCTTTGTCACAGCCAGTAAGGTTCTGTTTCTTCACAGCTCACTGACCCTCCCCCATCATCCCTCCACCTCTCCCAACCCCGTCCAGGAACTCTCCCACTTGTAAAAACGCCCCCTCATTGTGTACTGAAAAGTTAACTCCCAAAACGACAGTGTTGACAGGAGGGGCCTTGGGCAGATGGCATAGCAAGTTGTTCTGTTTCAAGCTTGAACAGAGCTGTCTCCCTGAGGGCAGACTGGTTACAAAGCCAGCTTGCCTTGCCACCATGAGACCATGCAGCCAGGAGTTGCCACCAGACCAGTGCCATGGCTTTGGATGTCAATTGTCACTGTTACAAGCCAGATCACATTCTGTTCGTGGTACATAATCTAGCCCCAGGTATCGGCTCATGGCAGTCCCAGACGGGCTGAGATGGGGAGGGAGTGGTAGTGTTTCCTGATGCTTCTTGAGTTCTTGTGTAAGATGCCTTTTCTTAACCCCCTCTCTGTGTGCATGCGTGTGTGGGTGTGCGTGTGCGCGTCTGCGTGTATATCAAAGATCAGATGTCTTCCTCAATCAATCACTCTCCACTGTATCTTCCTTCCTTCCTTCTTTCCTTCCTTCCTTCCTTCCTTCCTTCCTTCCTTCCTTCCTTCCTTCCTTCTTCCTTCTCCTCCTCCTTTGTCCTATGTATACAGTGTTGTGTATACTGCATATTGAATGTACACCTGCATCCCAGAACAGTGCATCGGATCCCATTACAGATGGTTGTGAGCCACCATGTGGTTGCTGGGAATTGAACTCAGGACCTCTGGAAGAGCAGTCAGTGCTCTTAACCACTGAGCCATCTCTCAGGCCCTCCACCTTATTTTTTGAGGCAGGGTCTCTCACTGACCCTGGAGCGTATCTATTTGGCTAGACTGGCTAGTCAGCAAACTCCAGGATCCTCCTGCCTCTGCACCCCCTGTACTGCCACCTGCAGTCCCTGGTACTGAATGTTTTTCACGGGTTCTGGGGACCTCAACTCAGGTTCTCATGCTTTTGTGGAAAGCGCTTTGCTGACTGAGCCAAGACATCCCCTCTCATCCCCTTGAAATGCATAGTCTCTCAAGGGGATCGGAGAGGTACCCAGAAATCACAGCACGCCGTGACTGCCGCTTAGTAGGTGCTGTATATAGTTCTCTTACTTGAGTTTGCCTCAAAGGGGAGATGAAAATGGAGAGTTAGCTGGGCTGATCCACTCGGGAGCTCAAGATGGCTGCTTAAGCTCCAGTTATCACATCTGAATCCCAGCCAACAGAAACTTCAGATCCACAGGGACAAACACTAACCAGTTCTCTATGGACAGATAAGAGCTGCTTCCCTGAGCGTTTTGGATCCTGGGGAAGGACTGTGTGGGAAAAGGCAGGCAGGAAGCATGGGGTCAGTGTCATTACTATAGCCGACCCCAGGTGGCCCTCATACCTACAGCACACAGCTCTGGCTTCCTCTGCCATAGGCCGGTCCAGGTCTTGGCCATGCACAGTCCGCCAGCTGCTGTTCTACAAAAACCCATAGTGGAGTCTTTGTTGCTGATACTCCGTGTTTACCGTCAGCAGAGGGGAGGGCTCACAGGGGTAAGGGGGGCATGGGTGGATGTGACACAGTTGATACTGAAGTTTTCAGCCCATGACCATCTCCTCAGCTGTCCCGCTGAGCTTTGCCCACTGCCGGGTACAGTCAGGCATCACTAATGTAAAGCAGCCGTCTCTCATGACTGATGCTGGGTAAAATCCCAGGATGCACCAGGCAGCTCCCAGCACGTACTGTCAACCAGCCAAGGCCCACTAGACTATTGGCCAAGAGACTGTGAACTGCAGTCACTAGGTCCATATGGGCAGGAATGGGTCCCGACAGTTTCCCTTTCCTGCCTTGCAAGAGACCTGGACTGGCTGCCACTGCCCCACCTATCTGTGCTGAGGACCCTTCCAGTGCCCACTAGGCCCTGGCTTCCCCAGTGCCACATGTTTCTGTAAGATGAAACTGGCAATGACTCCAGCATCCTGTGGGCTGGCATGGGCAGGCAGCCATGTGGAGACAGGCGTGCTTGGCAGGACCGCAAATTGCTGACCAGGCTCTGGAGGTTTAGGAACACAGACAAATTCGTGGCTGAGGGCCCAGGCTCTGAGGTAGTTCGCTGGGTTTCTGAATCTACACTGTCCCCTCAGGCTCAGGTTCTTGACCATTCATTCTCCAGCTGGTGGTGGTGTGAGGTGGTGGAACCTGAGGTAGGTCCCTGTGGGTGGAGTAGGTCACTAGAAGGGGGCTTTGGTGTGACACCCAGCCCCTGGCTCTTCCCTCACCCTTTGATTTCAATCTAGCCCTCTGTGAACTGCTTCCTGTTGGACCTTTCCCGCCCTGGCAGACTGAAACCTGTGAGCGCAGATAAGTCCTCACTTAAGGTACTCCAGCCTCAGTTTCCACATCTGGACAGTGGATCTGTATGTCTTCCTGGAACGTTCGCAGGGTCACCTGGCACAGGGTGACTGTTGTCACTGCTGGTGCTATTACTGACTATGTACTCTGTGGCAGGGTCCTTTGTGAAGTCCTAGACATCAGGTACATCCTCTGGAACCTGGAAAGGTTTGTCCTGGACAGCTTCACACGGTGAGCCCTGCGGTGGTAAACTCCTCTACCTCCTGCAGCCTCGAGTGTGACAGGCTGGTGGACAAACGGACATCCTAGCCAGGGTCCCTTTATTGGGTTCCTTTATCCATCCCAGACATGGTCCACGCCTGCCACAGGGAGGATGCACAGACAGGTCTGTAGTCACTGCTGCAAAGGGAGCTGCCAGGCAAGTCCTACAAAGGGAGACCTGCCAGCCCCTCTTCCTGCCAAGAAAAGGCAGAAACACAAAGGCAATGCTAATTACCTCTAATTAGTCAGAGGAGGGAAGCACCGCTTTGCTGAGGCCCCTAATGTGATAAAGAGCTATTATTAGGCAGAGCTATAAGCTAAGCCAAAGCCAAGGTGTTTGAGGAGGGAGAGGTCTGGGAGCAGCTAGTTTCCAGGGTGGAGAAGTGAGGGTGGTGGGCTGACTGAAGAGGAGGGGACTAATATTGGGGAGCACTCATAAGCCCAGAGTCCTGGGCCTTGCATCTTCAGTAAACATCCCATATAATGGACTAGTGCTGGATTATGTTCTTGCTTGACCGGTGCCAGGGTCTACTGCTTTGAGTGTAGCCCATGCCCTGCACCTGAGTCCTCTGCTTGCTTTGGTTACGTCCAGGGGAAGGAAGTGCGGTGGTGATGGGGGGCCAGCTCTGTCTGGTCATCTGGGGTGAAGATGTTGAGGGGTTGGTAATTTGAGGACCTTAGGGGTTTGGATCCAGCCCTGCGAATTGCTTGTTGAGAGACACGAAGTTTTCTAAGCCTTGATTTCCTCATCTGTAAATGGGGCAGAACAGTCCTGCCTGGAGGTAGCTTAAGAATTACAGCCCCTGGGGACAGGCTGGGATGAGCCCAGCTCGCAAGAGGCAGGTACGTGCAGGTACTATCTCCAAGTGTTGGAGAGACCTGGTGTCCCTCACACACAGGCCAGTGGGACAGATCAGTGCTCACCACTGAGGACAGGTCCACATTCTCCATCCTCCGGTCCTGCAGCAGCACAGGCTGGAGGCCTGCGACGCGGAGTTGCACAGAAGACGTTCGGTATACAAAACTCAGGAGCCAGTCTCCCCTGCAGGCAGAAATAGGGGCATCAGCCTGATCCCAGGCAGGTTGGGCCTCTGACCCCCAGGCAACTGGCCAACTGGGCATAGATACTACACAGACTGGGTTAGCCTCAAACTCACAATCCTTCCACTTCAGCCTCCAAGTGCTAGGATGGGATGTGGGCACCAGGTCTGCTAGATGCTCTGAGGGGCTCTGACCTCCTCCTTCCTCCCTGGAGACGAATTCCTTTACATGGGACTCTCACCATTCGATTTTCCCCTGTAGGCTCCTCCATCAGAGGCCCTTTACTGACTGTCCCTCCCTCTGCCTTTAGCTGTCACCCGGAGCCTCTGGCCTCTGAGCCCTGCAGGGCACTTGCCTAGCATGTACAAACACTGCTTTTGATCCTTAGCCCTGTATAAGTCGGAATCGGAAGGTGCCTGTCTGTGCATCCAACACCTGGGAGGTGGAAGCCGAGGATCTTTGGCTACATAGACAGTTCAAAGCCAGCCTGAGCTATATCAGAGCCTGCCAACAAAATAAAGGTCACCAGTCATCCCTCTAGTCTCCCCCTTGACTCTGAGCTTGGAGTGCCACCTCCAGGTCACTTGGTGACCATCCTATGTGTTTGCTGCAGTGACCTGTGGCAGTTGAGAACTCATGAGGTTTGGGGTTTAAGCTAACCAGTCTGTGGGCTCCTTGATTCAGGATTGTCTCACAAGGCTTGGGGTTGGGGTTGCTTATTAGAGCTTAGGGATTTAACTCAGAATGAAACTCTGAGGGCCTCTCCACAGACTTCCCGACAGACAGGGCTGCTCTCCCACTCTCTCCCCAACCCCTAGGTCCCACCACTTGCCAGAAGGGTGGTTGCCAAGGGTGCTAACTCTGCACTGCCAGCTTCTTCTACCTTCCTGTCCCTGCTCAGAAATCATGCTGCAAAAACAGAGCCCAGATGCTTGCACGGCCAATGGCACACACGGGTATGCCTTAGCTCCAAAGGGCTCTCGTGTAGACCCTTTGGTTTTTCGGTCTCAGGTGCTACCCCACGCTTTCTCCTTCAGAGTCATCCTGCAGGTGATGACACAGGATGCCACAAGACCCTCCCCTGCCATCCTGCAGGGTGGGATGCTTCTCAGATCTGAACCTCTGACCCTAGCCACAGTGCTGACATGCCCATGGCCAGCTTCTGGTACCTTTCCGCATAGAGACTTCTTATCTCCAGAAAGGGTGGGGAAGGGCACACCCGGAGCTCGGGAAATGTTGTTACCGCCCCCGCGACACGAGGTTCAGACAGACCTGCAGTAGCCATTGACGATTCTCCCAGACACCACATTCCGGAACGGTTCCCAGTGCTTGGGGTCGCCTTCTACTGGTGCACCCAGAAGGACCACATCCTCGATGATCCCTTGGCAATCTGGTGAGAGATCCCAGAAGAATCTGTCAGTGTTCCTGCACACAGTGGTCCTGATGGGAAGGGGTAGGATGGTGTGGGATGGATTGAGATGGGAAACGGAAGGGGTAGCATACCTGCATGCACATTGTGTGTTCACACGAGTGTGTGCACATGCGCATACCCCCCCCCCCCCGAAATAGAGGCTGACACTTACAGGATTCTAGGCCCTAAGTTGACCTTCACATGTCTGATCTATTCCTGCAAAGTGTCACTGTGACAGTTAAGGTAAACAGCACACAGCCACATAGACAGCACGTGGCACAGCCCCAGTAGGAAACAAGGTATTTTTCCATACCTCCTTGTGGCCAGCAGGGACAATAGCAGGGATTCTGAGCAACTGTTAGATCCAGAGAGAGACCCAGGAGAGAAGCCTAAGAGCTTCTGCTGTGACTCTGAACTGAGACTAGCCAGCGAGTCTCCCGTGTATTGACACTACCCAGCGAGCCTCCCATGTAGTGACACTACCCAGTGAGTCTCCCGTGTAGTGAGACTACCCAGTGAGTCTCCCGTGTAGTGAGACTAGCCAGTGAGTTTCCCGTGTAGTCCAGAGTGAACGTAAACCAGGTTGGGTTGGACATGAATTCCAGTGTTGCTGAAGCCCAGCCAGGAGCTGTCTCACCAAGCCCCATCTACTCTCAGACGAGCTGCATTCAAAGGGTCTGTTTAATGCACAGAATTTGCAAAAGATCTGCTCACTATGTAGGATTTGCAAAGGGTTTGCTCTCTGTAGCATGTGCAAGGGCCTAAGTTCCTGTCCCTACATTGAAAAACAATCCTTATCAGGTTATACCTCCAGTGTCCAGCAGCCCCCAGGATGTGGAGTCAGTACAGAATGTATCCACTGTTCAAGATGCCAGAGGGCCAATGAGACAGCTCAGTGGGTAAAGATGCCCAAGTTGATCCCAGGAACCCACATGGTAGAAGGAGAGACCAACTCAAGTTGTCTTCTGACCTCTACATGGGAACCGAGGCATGTGTACACATATATACACACACATACACATGCCGCAAGCACACACACAAATGCGTATACACATATATACATACACTTATACATAAACACACCATACACACATACAACAGATACACACACACATGTAAATGTATACACACATATATACACACATATACATACACATATAACATATACACACACATACATACATACACACATATACACACACATACTCCAGATACACACACACACACATACATTAAATAAGTATAAAATTATAAAGATGTCAGAGATGAACATTTAATGGCCCTGGCATCCTTTTGCAGTGGGAACAGTGTCTACCAAAAGCCACTTTCTGGTCCCAGCCTTCCCTCCTGTGAAAGTTTGAGACATTAAATACAAAGCCCCAGGGCTGAGGATGCAACTCAATAGAGGAACACGTGCCTGGCACGTGCCTTCCATCCCCCGCCCCTACAAACTTATAAATAGTCATATTCTTATGTAAAGGGGGTGAGATTATCTTTGAGTTCAGAAGTCACAGACACAGGCAGCTTTTGTGCCTCTCCATTTTGAAACAGCTCCTTAGATTTTATTTATACTCTGCTTGTACTATGGGAGTGGGCGGCCCTCCATCCTGCTATACCTTTGGCAGAAAGGAGGCGGTGTGCCTCTGGTTGAAAAGGAAAGTTTGTCAGTCAAGCCCTTGCCCTCCCTCCGCTCCAGGACTTCCTGTCACTGTTTCTCTCTAGCACAGGAGTGATCCCTTTGGAATGGAAGTCAAGACTGGAGGTGTGGCTCAGTTGGGAAAGTGCTTGTCTTGCGTGCACGAAGCCCTGGGTTTCATCCACACAAGAGTTGGGTGTGGTAGCAGATGTCTGTAATCCCAGCATCTGAGAGTTAGAGGCAAGAGGATCAGAAGTTCAAGGCTGTGGTGGTTTGAATGAGAACGGCACTCACAAGCGCATATACTAGAATATTTGGTTCCCAACTGGTGGACTGTTTAGGGAGGATTAGGAGGTGTGGCTTTGTTGCAGGAGGCGTGTCATGGGGGTGGGTCTCTCTCTCTGCCTTCTGCCTGTAGATCAGGATGTACTTGTCAGCTACTTCTTCAGCACCACGCCTGCCTGCTGCCAGGCTCCTTGCCATGTTGATCATGGACTAATCCTCTGAAACTGCAATAAGTTGTCTTGGTCATGGTCTCTCCTTATAGCAATGAAACAGTATCTAAGACAAAGGTCATTGTTGCTGCCATTGCTAGTTCTAGGCCAGCCTGAGATACTGTATCCTAGGATCTCATGTATCCTAGGTTGGCTTAGCTGAGGATGGCCTTAACCTTGTGACTTTCTACTTTTACTTCTCCACTGCTGGGATTAGAGGTGTGGAGTTTATGAGCACTGGAGACAGAACTCAGGGCTTCATGCACGCTAGGCAAGCACTCTATCAACTGTGTCATATCTCCAGTCCCTTAATGCTTTCAAGTGTCCAGGTCAGAGGGCTGGAAAGATGCCTCAGTGGTTAAAGAGTACTTTCTGGCCTTGCTGAGGACCTTGGTTCAGGTCCCAGCATCCATGCTGGGCAATTCACGACCACTTAAATCCCCAGGGATCTGATACCCTCTTCTGGCTTGCATAAGAGACTGCACTCACACCTCTACATAAAATGAAAAATAACTCTTAAAAAATAAAATGTTTGCTCCATAGCCTCAAGAATATCCATGTTGTGTAGAGTTCTTTCTTTACTTATGATGACATTTTGTTATCAGCTTTACTCCTGTCCGCTGTCCTTCTGGTGTTTCTGGAGGCTCACCCTGGACTCTTGTGATGACATTTTCAGTACCTGGCACTCCCAGAAGTCTAGAGATGGCTTCAGTTTTCCCTGAACTCATCCACAACCCAGACGGGGTATCATCTTCTCTAGTAACAGCCTTGAAAACTGTGAATGTGTAAACTCTAAAACTGAAATTTAAAGACCATGTCCCAGGGGCCCAGCTTTGCCCATGGAAACCAGTATAGCTGACCTGATCTCTGCTGGTCTCCCAATATCAGGTCTTGTTAAAGGGAAGCCAGCATGCACAGAGCTTCTGATGTCTCCTCAAACAGCCAGAGAGGTGCGAAGCACATTCCTACATGCCCGTCACGTCGTCAGTAATGAGACTCTCTCAGCTGTACCTGCAAAGTGGCTGGATCCTCTCCATCCCATCAGGGGCTCATGTGTGCGGAGAGTGATAAGGTGAGAATGGGAGGGGACAGGGAAGGAGAGCATCTGCCAGCCACAGATCTGCAAGAAAGGCCTTGAAGGAGATGCTATGAGAGGTGTCTAACACAAACCAAGTCCATTGAAGAGATACTCAGATATGCACTCTGCAAAGGAAGCGGAAAACTATAAAAGGAGGGAGACAATTTGGGAGAACGGAGGAGGGGGAGTCCTGACTGCAGGGGCTGCCCCTAGGAGAGGCTCACACTGGCAGGAAATCACCTAGGAACCTCTTTGGCTGTCTGATCAGGATTTAGGATGATTCTTCAAGAGGATAACTAAGCCTTCAGCTCGGCTCTCTGATGCCCACACAGAGGGAGGCAGCTATGACTGCTCAACAGGAATCTCAAAATTAATCTGTTCCACCTGGCCTCTTCTGGCTGCCCCCCCTCCCCCCCGGCAGGCTGACACTAGGTTTGACTTGGTTCAAGCAACTGGTGGGTACGGTTTCATGGCTGGGAAATAAATCGCATCAAATGTGATTGTGTGTTATCATGGAGATGAAAGAGCCATCTGGCTGAGCCGTGCTCTGCTGTGTATTTCTGGGGTATCTCGTGACAGCCACGCTCATTTTCAGCCAACTGGGATTGTAGGGACTCCAGGATTGGCTGTTTAAATGAATCTGTAAAAAATGCTTTATTTTATTATTATTTTTAAAATTAACCTATGCATGTCTAGGTGTATGTGCACATGAGCGCAGTGCTCTATGGATGCCAGAAGAAGGTGTTGGGTCCTGGAGCCAAGTTATAGGCGGTTCTGAGAGGCCAGACATGGGTACTGTGAATCAAAATGGGGTCCTCTGAAACAGCACTGCATAGTTTTAACCATGAGAGAGACATCTTTCCATCCCCTTCTCGATTTTGGAGACAGGGTCTTACTATGTAGCCCTATGTTTGGCTTGGGACTCATTGAGATCTACCTGCCTCTGCCTCCAGAAGGCTGGGAATAAAGGCCTGCATCACCATGCCTGGTTCCCTTTGCTTTCTTTAGAAGAACTGGGTGTGTGGTATTTGCATGTAGCACATGCATGACAGTGATGTGTGTGGAGGCTGGAGGTTGACACTGGGTGTCTTCGTCAATTACTGTCTCCCTTCTCTTTGGAGATGCGATCTATCACCGAGTCTGGTGCTTGCTAATTGGCTGGACTCACTGGTCAGCAAACTTGGAGGCTCCACCTGTCTTTCGCTTGTGCCCAGGCCATCGCCTGGCTGTCTTACATGGGTCTAAACTCAGGTCCATGCAAGCTACAAATACTTTCCTGAGACATCTCACACCCCCTACTACACCCTTTAAAAAAAGTTTTTTTTTTCTCTGTAAGACAGAGCTCAATAAATCCAGGCTGGTCTTGAATTTGTAATCCTCCTGCCTCAGCCTCCTGAGTGCTGGGATACCAAGTGTGTGCCACCATGCCTGGCTCGCATTTATTTTTTGCCATTACTACCTCTTACTTTAGGAAAAGTTCAGAACCAAGTGACCCTGGAAGGTGAGCAGGATACCTCTATTCTACCATGAGACATTGCAGCCTCAGAGACCAGTGCTGTCCTGGGTCACACAGAGAGTACCATGCATGGTTTGAGTCTTTCTATATTTCATCCCCTCCTGCCCATCTCACTTCCCTCTGTGATCTGATACAACTATGAATCAAATATGTTTTGACAACTATGATGTCTTCCAAAATTGAGTTATTGCAAATAGATCACAGGTACCCACAGAGATGGCTACTTCCAGTTTGGTGGTTGCAAGAGACACCCTGGCAGCCTGAAAACTCTAAGAAGTCTCAAGTGATGACTAGGCTGAGGTATGTCTGAACCACGTATCAAATAGAAGCACATTGACAATATGGTCAAGAAAGAGAAAGAGAGGCTCATGACCTCCTACAGTTTCTATCTGCATTTTTCATTATTAGGGATGGAACTAAGGGCCTTGTACATACTAGACAAGTGCTCTGCCACAGAACTGTTTCCCTAAGCTTTGGGTTTCTAATACACACTGTGGTGGTGTGAATGAGAATGGCCCCCATAGGCTCATATATTTGAATATGGGATGTTGGTGGAACAGTTTGAGGAGGATTAGGAGGTGTGGCCTTGCTGGAGGAGGTGTGGCCTTGCTGGAGGAGGTGTGGCCTTTTTTTTTTTTTTTTTTTTTTTTTTTTTTTTTTTTTTTTTTTGTGGATTGAAATGTGAGTTCTCAGTTACTGCTACAGCGTCACCTTGGCTTGCCTGCAGCCATGCTCCCCACTGTGATGTCATAATGCTAACCCTTTGGAACTGTGAGCCTCAAATTAAATACTTTGTTTTATGAGTTGCCTTGGTCATGGTGTCTCATCACAGAAAGAAAAACTTAGACAGAAGTTGGTATCAGCTGTTGTTGGGACAGGCCCGACCAGGCTGTTCTTTGGAGAAAACTGGAAGACTTTGGGATTTTGGACTAGGAAGGTGGCCAAATGCTGTAAGCTTGGCTTACTGGACTATCCCAGTAGAAGCTTAGAAGACAATAGTCGCTGAGGGAAATATGAACTATGGAGGCCCAGCTTGATAGATATCAGAGGGGAACAATATTAGCAACTGGACTAGAGAACATTCTTAAGCTCTAGAGTTTTCTACTAACTTCATTGGCTGGTGTTTGTAATTCTGACACACAGGATCTTGGCTCTCCCATCAGAAACTGACAAGGTCTCACATTGCTAGGATGGCCCCAGACTCACTATGTAGCCAAGACTGGCCTCCCACTTCTCAAGTGCTGGGGTTCTAGGCGTGAACCCATGGGTCCTTCATTGAGTACGTGTAATTTGGGAATACAATTTCTGGTAAACTGAGGACTGCAATCTAGTTGGGACTAGATGGGCTGTTTACGTGCATGGTCACACTTGAGTAAAGGTGGTAGGTAGTCCCTGCTCTGTGGCAAACCATCCTCGCTCAGTGGCTCCCAGTGAACAGTGTTTACTCCCAAGAGTCTACTAACCAAGCACAGCTGCTTCCTGAAGCCCAGGCAGGACTCACTCCTGGAAAATTCTCAGGCATGGATTCTCTCCCCTTGGCTCTTCTCTCAGATTTTGCATTAGGCGACCAAGGAACTTCCTCATTCCATTTTCCCATTTCCTTACCTCCACAAAAGGCATTGTGGGTAATTTCTACAAATGGATCTTGCAGTGGTTTCTCTCTTCCTCTGTCTAACCTGCTATTGAAGATCTGGCATGGATTTCATGTTCTGCCTTCTCATGTCCAGAAATCTATCTATCTATCTATCTATCCATCCATCCATCCATCCATCCATCCATCCATTCATCTATCTATCTATCTTCTCTCTGTATAGCCCTGGCTGTCCTGGAACTCACTCTGTAGACTAGGCTGGCCTGAATTCAGAAATCCGCCTGCCTCTGCCTCCGAGTGCTGGGATTAAAGGCGTGTGCCATCACCGCCCAGCTTATTATTATTATATTTCTAGTGTCTTGTTAATCTGCTGGGTTTTTTCTATCTTTCCTCTTTTCAGAGAGAATCTCCGTATAAAACCCAGGCTGGCCTAGAACTCGTGGTCCTCCTGCTTCAGCCTCCTGGGTGTTGGAGTCCAAGGCTGTACTATGACCTCTGGCCTTTTTCTCCTTTTTTTTTTTCTTTTTTCTTTATTAGATATGATTGAAGTGCAACTCAACTTGTAGATCACATTGGCCTCAAATTCAGGAAGAGCTGCCTGCCTCTCTCTCCCAAGTGCTACGGTTAAAGGCATGTGTCATGCCACGCCACGCCGCGTCACACCACGACGTCACATCATGACACGTCACACCATGCCACCTCTGGTCCTTCTCTACTTAGCTGCGGTCTTAAACCTACGTTTTAAGAACTGTAACATACTGTTTTTCTAAGCATGAGGTCTGAGCTGGATGCCTCAGCCTCCGAGTGCTGGGTCACAGGCCAGGGCCCTCCCAACACCTCTTCTGTTCTTTTCTTGCTTCTTTACTACTTGTGAGCTCAGCTCAGCACTTCAAGGAGTATCTGCTGCAAGTTAATTAGCGTTTATGGGGTATTTGTAATGGGAGAATTTACACTGCTAATTAGTGGGAAAGCTAATTAGTTTGTACAATTGCCATGCTAGAAATATGCTAATATAGACCTATTTCTGCCTGCCCCCTCACTTCCTGGGTCTCTTGCTCTTACTGTTGCTCTCTCTTTAAGACAGGAGCTCATCTGTAGCCCAGGCTGGCCTGGAACTCCTTGTGTAGCTCAGGTTGTTCTGAGTTTGTGTAATTCTTCCCACTGAGTGCAAGCATTAGCTACTACACCTAGTATTCTGTCTGTCTGTCTGTCTGTCTGTCTGTCTATGTTTATTCATTTTGGCAGTGCTGAGGCTTAAACCCGGGTCACACACCTGCTGTGTAAATTCTCTACCACTGAAATACACACAGCCTCTTCTTCCCCTTCTATATAAGGATCTCAGTTTGTTGTCCAGGTTGACCTTGAACTCCTAGACTCAAATATTCCTCTTGCCTCAGCCTCCTGCCCAAACAGCTGGGACTGTACAAGGCAGAAGCTTTGCAAGTCTTTTCTCCACTTTCTGGAATGGCTGCCATGGCTGCTGGCACAGAGCGATGCTTATGATGGGCTGGGATCCCTCCTTGCCTGAACAGCCCTGTGTCTGTGGAGCTCTGGATTCTAGCTAGAACAACTAAGAGCCAGCACAACCCATCTCTGAATGTCCCTGAAACACAAGCATGTGTCCACCGGCCTCTTAAGCCTAGGTCCCCATCTTAGAAGAGTCCCTAGTGACATTGGCTTCCCCTAAGTCTAGAGTACCTTGATGTTTCCTCTTCTCTGATTGGACCGTGCCCTCATCCCATGAGCCAAAAATAAGCCTTTAATCCCATAAACCACTGCTCATCAGGTATTTGGTCACAAAGATGAGAAAACAGCCGAATGGCACATTTTGCCACTTTCTCACCTAGAACCCTGGACTCGCAGGGTGTCAGGATGGTTCTAGGAGAGGCTGCCTGGAAACAGCTGTCAAACAGCTAACTAACAATCCCTGTTCTGCTTTGCAGATTTGGTGCCTAATAAACTTTATCCAGGAAAACGAAAGCAAGGATAATATTGATAGCTATATCTCAGGAACCCTAATAGCTGGTGAGCTCTGCACATATTCTCAGTGTGAGGCAGGCTCTCCAGGAAGGCACTTGACAACCTATCGAGACCCCAGGGGTGGGGGTCTAAACATGAGAACTTATTAAGGGTCACATAAGAGAACATTGAGACCACACCTATATTACAGGCTCATAACAGTAGCAAAAGTTACAGTTATGAAGTAGTAATCTAACATTAATGTTATGGCCTGGGGTTACCACACAAGGAGTTGTTCAAAGGGTCACGACTTTAGGATAGGAAAAGGGAAAAAAACCACACCCTAGATGGCCTCAGAGATGGGCCAACAGCAGTGGTGCTGGGCCCTACTTCTTCTGTAAGTACCCCGCCCGAGTTGGTTCCACAAATGTGAGAGCTGCACTAGGACCACAGCAGGAGAGGTCGTCCAAGTAGGGACACGGGAGCCGTAGGGTAACCAACAGAAGAAGGGACAAGCTACAAAAGCTCGAGGCATACCCTGGATGTGGCCCCTCCCCAGGAAGCCTTTTCCCTCCTTGGCCCACTGGATGGGGGATAGTATTCGCTATAAGGGTTCTGCTGAGATCAGGCAGGACTGATCAACTCCACCCTTGATCGCTCTCCGAGTCTGTGATTTGCACACCACAGGCCCACGGAGCTGCATCAGCCACCAGCCACCAGATTACAAAACGCAAAGCTAACCAGACGGAAGACTCCAGACTCGTGGCCTAATTAAGTCTCCAGGCTCCCTAGGCACTCGCCAGAGTCGCAGTGGTAATTATCTGAAGTCCCTGCTGTGGTTCTGTGGTTCCCCGGTGCAGTTCTCAGTCCAAGCTGATAAAGATCTTTCTAGCCCGACCTTCTGCCTCACAGCCCCCGCTTTGGAGCCTCAGCTTGACCTTTCTAATGAGCAATGGCAGAGACACTGAAGCTCGGCTGGTTAATTAAGTCTGAACAGAGTACATAGGCGCTTTAAAGAAAGTGCCCAATGTAGACTGGGTTGAAATGGAAGGTCTAACTGTTCTCTGTGGAGCCGGCATCTCCATGTCCCCACGTGTGCCCTGGTCTGTACTTTTGTTTTTTGGGTTTTTGTTGTTGTTGTTTATGATTTGACTAAGAGGAAGCTAATAGCTAAGTCCATAGCTCAATTACTGCACAGGCTGTAGAGAAACAGATCCTGCTCCTTTGCTTTTCCATCCAACTTGACAGAAGCTAGAGAGTCATCTGGGAAGAACTTCAATTGAGAACACACCATCAGCCCATAGGCGAGTCTGCGTGGGGCGCTTCTTGGTTAATGATTGACCTGAGAAGGCCCAGCCCACTGTGGGTGGGGCCACCCCGCGCAGGTGGTTCTGGGTTGTCTAAGACATCAGGTTGAGGCAGGGTTGTGATGTGCACTTTTAATCTCAGAGGCAGGCAGGTCTCTGTGAGTTCAAGGCCAGCCTGGTCTATAGCGCAATAGCCTGGGCTATATAGAAGAAAACAACAAAGCAAAAAAAAAAAAAAAACAAAACCCCAAACAAATAAAAAACAAAAACAAAACCCAAAAAAGCAGTTGAACAAGCCACGGGGAGCAAGACAGGAAGCAGCGTCCCTCCACGGTTGTATCAGCTCCTGCCTCCGTGTTCCTGCCTTGAATTCCTGTCTTGCCTTCTCTCAGTGATGGGCTGTAAATGTAAGGTGAAATAAACCGTTTTCTCCCAATTGCTTTTGGTCAGGGTTCTTATCGCGGTGACGGAAGTGCTGAGACACGGGGTACACATGACAGTGGCAAACCTCCTGCATGAAGACAGGCTTCCTGGCCAGCCCCATACATGTCTTAGAGATAAACTCCCCTTAATCTTATGGCTAGTCCCATGAAGAATGCATTATGGGGGCCCATTTCTCAGGAGACTGAGGCTCACATATCAAACGTGCAGTTTGCTCATTCAGCTGGGAGTAGTAGAACTGGGTTGGATGCAGGCTTAGGATGAGCACATCTGCTGGATCTAGGCTCAGCTCTATGACATGGAAACTTCATGATGGCTTTATATCTCCTCTACCTCCCAGGCTTCTCTTTGTGGTGTGGGGGATTTCACATGCCAGGCAGGTGCTTTACCAGTTCTCCCACCCACAGCAATGTATTTTCTATCTCAGTGATGTCAGTTCTAATTCAGCAGAGAGAGAACAGGCAAAGCCCTTCGTACATGGCCTGTCGCATATTCCGCGCAGAAGTGGCCACTGTTAAAACAGAATGACTAGGACAGGCTCCAGTGTCCTTTCACCAACCAGCCTAAAGTCTGGAGAGCTGAAGTGACTTGCCCACGGCACCCAGACAGGAACCAGTCGAGTCTGGATTCAGGTCTCTAGACTCTACATCCAGTGCTCCTTTACCTGTTACTCTCCCTTGTTGTCCTGCATCTGGAAGACACTGGGAAGGATGACAAAAGGAATCTGTGGATTGGGGAGGGATGGGAGCCAGCTGGGTGGGCAGAAACGAGGGATCCCAGGACCCAGCAGAAGCAGGCCTTTTAATCACTTAGTAAATAACCTAAGATGCTGGCCAGCTTGACTGCATGCACAGACAGGCACTGGCCAGAGACAATACCTAGTGCCCTGATTAAGGCCCATCAAGTCCCGGATGGAGAGAGAATGAATCACACCTGAATAAATGCATACTGAATAATGCACTACATGGAATGAAGTGCATAATGAATAAATGCATCTGAATAAATGCATACATGAATGAATGCATACACGAATGAATGCTACACGAATAAATGAATGAATGCAATGTGATCATACACAATGATGCATATGAGTGATGCACATGAATGAATGCGTACATGAATAAATGCATACTGAATGAATCATACATGAATGAATGCATACATAAGCTGAGGCAGGAGCTGATTTCTGGGTTCGAGGGCTTTTTCCTGGCTGAGGCAGCTAGTATGAGTCAGTCTGAATTGAGCTCCTCCAAATGTCCAATTTTAAAAATCTTTTCAAAGAAAATACACAGGGAAACAAAATAAATAAAGGAACGGTCGGTCCATTATGATTTGAGGCTGCGAGTCTCTTAGTGAGTGCTCTGGTTTAGTGAGTGAGTGCCCCAGCGGAGGCTCTTCTTGGCAGCGGGCACCGTCACCCTTACCCCTGGCACCAGCTGGCATCCTTCCCAAAGCAAATTAATGTCCTTGGCTGAGAGACGACTATTGTTTGGGAGGGGGGCTGTTTAACTTGGGGTAATTCGGCTCTGCTCATTTCCAGATCACTTGGCAGGTGCGCTTCCTGTCTGGGTTTTGAGAGGGTGAGTGGACTGCTGGGCAGTCTAGGGTGAAGCATTTTGGTGTGGCAGGGTCACTGGGAGGCTTGGACAATGGTTCAATCAGTTAGCCAGGTGTCCTGTGCACTGTGGTGTCCTTTGGGCTAAGGTAGCCCATGACCTTGCCTCTCTCTTCCAAAAGGCCTTGAGTGTTTTCTTTGGTAGGAAGAACTCCCAGCATGCTTCATGCCTGTCTTCAGGTATCTCATTCATAAGTCAGTTACTAGCATGCCAAGTTCTGAGCCAGAGGCTGGAAATACAGGGTTGACAAGACAGATAGGGCCCATTCTGGAGGCAGGGGTTGGGTCCTGGAATCCAGCTTCAGTGACTGTGGCTGTCTTCTAAGCTACGGAGATCAGGGTTTGGGATGATAGGGATAATGGTCTACACCCCAGGGTGCAGTGTGAAGAGATGTCAGCTCCAACTAGGTGTCTGCCAAGAATGGACTGTACAAGGCAGGAAGAACAGCATTTTAAAGCACCTGCTCTGTGTCAGAGGCCAGGTCAGATGACAGGCACTCCACTGCATGGATTGGGGTCGTGTGTGTGTGTGTGTGTGTGTGTGTGTGTGTGTGTGTGTGAGGTCAGGGGTTAACCTCAGTGTCACTCCTCAGGGACTGTCCACCTCATTTTACTTGAACTTGATAACTGGCTAGACTGATTGGCCAGTGGATCTTATGAATGAGCCTCCACCTGGCTTTGCCTACACAGCACTAGACTTACACATCGCCATGGCCAAATGCTTCTTAGGTGGGAACAGGGCATCAAATCAGGTGCTCACACTTGTAGGGCAGGCTCGACACTCCCAGAGCCATCTCTCTAGTTCCTACTTCACAATCTCTAAATCCCAATTTGCATGTAGAAAACAGAGGCAGAATGACATGGGTTGGGCAAGACTTGAGGAAAATATGTAGTAAAGTCTAAGCAGAGGAAAGAGCAGAGGTTGGACCACCCTGGGGGACTGTAGCAGCCATGCCTGTTATATACTCCTTCCTAACCTTAGTGCCTTCCCTCTTTTCAGTCACCACTGCCAGCCATCCCCTCTGATTGCCTATATCCTGGGCACAGTCTAGAGACAAGTGCTATCAAAGCAACCCTCACTTTGGCTGGGATCTGCCTGGCTCACTCCCAGTCTCTCAGACCCAAGGCTGGGTATTGGACTTTGGTGCCCTGGGAACTGCAGGAGAGTTGGTGGCTGAGCTTTTGAGCTCCTGGGACTACCTGATGAGGCTGTCCCCAAGGGCCTCAGGACTTACTTTGCTTGGGCTTCCTCTAAGGGTTTCCCACACCTTCCAAGCTGGAAGGACTGTGCTGTGGGGGAGAGCTAGAAAAGGGATTTCTCCTTTTGCAGACAAGGAAACTGAGGCTCAGGCCTGTGAGAGCTGAATGAGAATGGCCCCATAGGTTCATGGATTTGAATGCTTGGTTAGCAGGGAGTGGAACTGTTTGGGAAGGATTAGAGGAATTAGCGGGTGTGGCCTTGTGAGAGGAAGTGTGTCACTAGAGGGTGGGCTTTGAGGTTTCGAAAGTCCACGTGAGGTCACTGTCTGCTGCCTGTGGATCCGGATGTAAAGCCCCCAGCTATTGTCCCAGTGCTCTGCCTGTCTGCTTCCTGCCACAGTGATCATGGACTAACCAGAAACTGTAAGCAAGCCACCAATTAAATGATCCTTTTATAAGAGTTGCTTTGGTATAGTGTCTCCTCACAACTATAGAACAATAACTAAAGCAGGGCCCATATTGTCTTGACTGACCCCTTAGCTGAGAATTCATGGCATTGGCCAGAATCCCTCTGAGGTCTTCTGGCTGCTGGTTTCTAGCATGGATTCAGGAAACAGAGCTTGTCTGGAAAATTGTTTTTGTGGAACTCTGAGGCTCCAGAGTAGATGTAAGATTTAGACACTTCAGACGGTGCTGGCTTTCGGCTTTTTGAGTACCTGGTAGGAAGCCAGGTGCCTCTCCTGTGTAATAAGGATATCTGTGTTCTTTGCTTTGGTCAGTGAGATGTGGCATGTGGTACTTCCAGATAAAAAGCCCTCTAGGGGCCAGAGTATAACTTGCATCCTGTGAGCTTACAGAGGAGACAAGGGTTGGGTTATCGCCTGGAGTGACTACAGTGGCAGCCTTCTCCATATACCCACAGTGGACAGACAGCATAGTGAAAACTCTCTGTCTGCTGAAACTTTAAGAGTGGGGATGTGCTGGGCAGTAGGTGGCTCATGCCTTTAATCCGCAACACTTGGGAGGCAGAGGCAGCAGATTTCTGAGTTGTGAGGCCAGCCTGGTCTCAGAGTGAGTTCCGGACAGCCAGGGCTACACAGAGACACCCTGTCTCGAAAAACCAAAAAAAAAAAAAAAACAAAAAAAAATGTTGGGGCTGTGGAGATGACTCCATGGTCAAAGTGCCTGCCTGCATGTGTAAGGATCGGGGTTCAGATCTCTAGAACCCATGCAAATGCCAGTTGAGTCTGGCAGCCTATTCATGACTCCAGCATTTAGAAGGTAGAGGCAAAGGATCCCCAGAGGGCATTGCCTAGTGAGACTAGCCATATCACAAAGCCCTGGGTTTGCTGGAAGGACTCGTGCCTCCATGAATAAGGAGACAGAGTGACTTGAGGATGATTTCAGACATCAACACTGAGCCTTCACATAAACATGCACACACTGCTGGGCAGTGGTGGCACAGGCCTTTAATCCCAGCACTTGGGAGGCAGAGGCAGGCAGATTTCTGAGTTCAGGCCAGCTGGTCTACAGAGTGAGTTCCAGGACAGCCAGGGCTACACAGAGAAACCCTGTCTCAAAAACAAAAACCCAAAACCAAAAAAAAAAAAAAAAAACCATGCACACACTTAGCACACATGCATGCATACCCCACACACATGAAAACATGTATATACCACACATGAAAAACACTATGTAAAAAGAGAGTTGGGATGTTTGTCATGCCCCTATAACCTGGTCTGTCCCGACTGACACACGAGGTTGGTAGACCTCAGGTTCAAATTAGGGTATACATTGCCTCAGATAGATTTATCCTGGTACAGGGGACATGGGAGTCAGTGACAGATACTTATGCTAAGTGGCTTGAGGGTGTCATTTATATGAAAGGGAGATAACCTTGCTGAGTCTGAGGGAAGGGCAGGTCAGGCTGCGAGGGGCTCCTGTGAACTGACTCGATCCTCAGAATAGCAATACCCAAGATTGATAGCAATACCTCACGAGGGACAGGAGACATGAAGACAATGGTCTACCCCTTTCCTCTGACCCCCACACCTTGGGGAGAGGGGAGGAAGGGTGAGCTAGTGTTGGGAGGCTGTAGGGGAGCCCTGGCTCCGGGTGACTCTGGGATTTACAGACACAGATCACTGCTCTGCTCTGAGGGGTTCCAGAAAACAATGGGTGGGTTCCAACACATAGAGTAAGCCCTTCTCTCTGCTGCTCAGATGGGCAGCTTGCCTGGGATTTGGAGAGGGTCTCTCTGTGTGCAGATTAATCGGTGCTAAATAATCAAGGCTGCCTGGAACCAGTCAGGCCACCATGAGGTAGAGTATTTTCTCTGCTATGAGTTCCAGTCACACCACAGACCCTAATGTAACCCAGTCAATTGATGATAGAATAAACCTTCCCATATGCTGGGCTGAGATTGTCTTTCCTCCTCAGAAGTTGACTATCTTGGGGATTTTGTCACACTGACTGAAAGCTACGTGGCTGCATATAACCATGACCTTGTCATGCTCCTGAGTTGCTTATGAGTTAACTGCAGCTCAGGGAAGTTGGCTCACAGAATCAATGCTAAGGCTAGGACTCAGGCTACAAGTTCGAAGCCCCAGAGCTGATGCACTTGCCAGCAGGCAGGAGCGTCATAGTGGGAAGAGCTGTACAGCCCCTCCCCTAATGACACAGATACCCCAAATCCTGACTCTGCCACTGCTGGGCATGGGCCAGGCCTGAGCACGAGCACAGGCACTGAGCATGGTTGTTTGTGACTATGAGGAGAGTTTTGTTTCTACTCATTCTGCTTTGTGGGGTGGGTCAGAGCAGTTTAGCCAAGAAAGACCCTGCTTTTGTCCCTACAGAGTCACCACAGAGGCTGGACACACAGGCTGGCCTCTGGGGACTTGAGATCCTCAGTTCCCCTCCCCAGTGGGTGGTATTTTACTTTCAGCCTTTTCGGGGTCTCTGGATTATGTTCTGGCAAGAAAGGGGGCAGAGGGAAATCCAAGCAACTCTCAGGTGTAGCAGGAGAGCTGTCCCTAGTGCTGGCATCTGCAAGGAATCTGGTAGCACCACCATCTGGGTAGCCACCTGCACAGAAGACCCTCCTCTATTCTGAGGAGAAACCTCGAGAATACAGACTGGAAGGCTGAGCACAGCAGCCTTCTGGAGTAAGTCAGAGGCAGCTGACAGATGGGCCCCAGGGCATTCTCAACCAAGGAGAAGGGACATCTCACAGGAGTTGGGTCTCCTGTTTAATTATCGAATTCTGAGAAATGAAGTCAGGTCTTAATGACAACACCCTACCCACTGAGCTATGCCTGGCCCTGTGCCCAGGTGGCTCTGAGGTCCTAGGTCACAGTTACTCACTCCTGGGCCTGTAAGACAGCTGTGCAAAGAAGTAAGTGCCTGGGGAGGGCGACGCCTGGGGAGAGTGGACAGTAGCCTGGAGAATTGGGGTGGATGTTACATGGTCTCTGCAGGCTGCCTACCTGCCACCTGCTGGCCTGGTATCTGGCTCCTTAGGCTTTTTGCTTCAGGGCCCTCATCTGTGGACTGCCACGCTAATCAGAGCTCTCTCACGGAGCAGAGTGGGATGCTGATTATACAGGACGTATGAGAGCTTAGCACTTCTAGGGTCAGGAAAACACAGTTAATGTAAATGTGATTGCTGCTACTATCGGAGGAGAACCTTCTAGATGGAGCAAGGCCTGCACTCTGGGGAGTTGTCAGAAGCAAGCGGGAGAGCACCGAGCGGCTACGCAGGTTGTCTGGGAATACTGAGTGTGGTTCAACTTAAGGGGCTGGCGAGTGGTAGAGAGGATGCTGGCAGGGAGGTCACCTGTGGGCCTTGGGATGTCACTGGGAGAAGTCTGCACCTTGTGCAGAGAGCAGTGGAAGCCCCTGGGCTCTGGGGAGTTGCTGTGTGTGTACAGCTGTGGGTAAGCATACACAGGTAGACTACAGGCTGCCCAGTGCCCACCCCTCCCACAATTCATCTGTGGGATTGACCCAACTGCTCATTTGTTCCATGATTCAGAGACTTCAGGGTTCACCCAGTCAGCCCCAGACCCACCCGCCTCCCAGCCTGTCAGCATCCCCTCCCTTCCTCATCAGGCTCCTTCTGTAGGCTGTGGAAACCGCAGGCACTGCCACTTCCAGATGTCACTCTGGGACCCCACCTTTGTCTGTGCTGATGACCTCTCTGCAAGTCCCTACTGCATGATGCTTGCCATGTCCCCATCTGCGTCCTCTCTGTCTGGCACTGCAGTTAGGAGGGAGGCCACTGACCCTGCACTAGGTCCTTTGGATGACGTCTCTTTCACAGTCTCTCATGTGTGAAACACACACACACACACACACACACACACACACACACACAGAGAGAGAGAGAGAGAGAGAGAGAGAGAGAGAGAGAGAGAGAGAGAAGAGAAGAGAGGAGAGAAGAGAGGAGGAGAGAGAGAGAGAGAGACTATACCCACACCCTGGGGCTACTGTGTCGGGGACTGAAATGAGGAATCGCTCACACAAGCTCGAGCATAGCTGTTGCCAGTCCACACCAGCTCACATGCAGGTGACCTTGCTTGCGTCCCTCACCCCAAGTCAACCTGTGCTGAGCACCCCAACATTCCAGACAGCAGGGTGACAGTCAGGTACAGGCCAGAAACTGCCCATTGGGAGTTCATGTCCATCATGGGACTAGGACTTTTTGAAGTTTCAAGGACACAGAGAATAAGGTATCCCGTATACATAGCATTTCCCTCTGTTCCTGTGCCCTGTATAATCTCACGTTAGAGTGCACAGATAGAATTAAGTCTCTGCTGAGCACACTTGTCAGACCCAGCTACTTGGCATTGTGATCTCATTTTAATCCCTTAACCATCCTTTGGGGTAAATATACAAAGTCCTATATTTAGCTGAAGACTCTGAGGCACAGAGAGATTAGGTAAGTGGCCTACAGTCCCATGCCCATCTGTGACAGAGCTAAGTGTGTTTAGCATTCTTACAGGTAGGCCAGGAAAGGCAGAAAAGACAAAGAAAGTTGTTTTGGGCACCATTACTACCAAACGCTATGTGCAAGGCCATCCAAGGATGGTGCCCTGGCCTACCTCTCCCTTTTCTCTCCCTTCCTCCCTCTTCCCTTCCCCCTCCTTCCCCTTCCTCCTTCCTTCCTTCCCTCCCTCTCTCTCCTCCCTCTAGCCTCTCCCTCCCTCACCCTCTTTCTCTCTCCAGCTTCCAGCCTCAACACAGGGAGTGTCTGGGCAATGTCATTCCAGGAACCATGTTAAATGATGACTGAATTTCACATGCCCAGCAGGGGAACTGAAGCCAAAGCCAGGCTCGCATTAGCCCAATGGTTCTCAACCTGTGGGTCACAACTCTTTAAGCTGTTTGAAATCAGGTGTCCCGCATCTCAGATATCTACATTACAGTTCATAACAGGAGCAACATCACAGCTATGAAGTAGCAATGAAATAATGTTATGGTGGGGGGTCTCCACACAGGAACCATACTAAGGTGGCGGCGTTAGGAAGGTTGAGAGGCACTGTGCTAGATGGATCTGAAGCTAACACGTAATTTATAGCATCTGGAGGCAGAGGCTCCCTTCTTTCATTCCCCATGAGTAACCACTTCTATTGATAAGACTACATGTCTGAGGTCACGGGCCAGATGCAGGGTGTGGGGAAATGACAACCGTACAAAGCATGGCGGCTGTTCCAAAGGCCTGAGGAGCAGCCTCAGAGAGCAGTGAGGAGCCTGGGTGGCTGGCAGCCAGCATCAACAGACAGTCACACAGGCTGGGGGGGATGGGCTGTACCAGGTTGTAGCTGACCAGGTGTATAAGAGCATGGGGGTGGGGTGGAGTGGGGGAAGGAGAGTGTATTAGCCTGCAGAGGATCATGGGAAGTGGTCAGGCTTGGCCATCTCAAGCTCTGGTGTTAGGAGACATGGCTTTTACAGCAGTCTCTAAGAACAGACAGGATGCTGGGGTCTGGCATACATGAGGAGATGGTTTTAGGTGAATCTGCCTGTTTGCCTGGTGTTGGCACCCTAGGGAGCTACCAGAAGCAGAGCACATCCTAGGTCTATGATCTAAATCTAGCCAGCAGCTGACAGCGAAGTTGAGTCTAGGGCTGCTTTGTTATACAGTGACACGGGAACCATAGCTGACTGGTACACCCCTTTGGCCACTTTACAACTTGTATGTTTTCATATAGACAACTTCGCCACTTGATAGATCTCCCCTGCTTTTTCCTAAGAGATGGCAGTGCAGCCATCATGTGTATAAAGTAGCAATACAGAATTCAGCATTTCGAAGTTGCTAGGACTCAAATGTCCTGGTAGGAGAGGGGGAGGTTGGCAAAGATCTGAGGAAAGGGAGACCTGCTCTCTGGGAGTTCGTTCAACTTGTCTAGAGCATCTTAGGTGGGTTACCAGAGACAGATGGATTGACCTTGTCTGTCTGTCTGTCTGTCTGTCTGTCGCGTCTGTCTGTCTGTGGTACCCAAGAGGGGGAAGAATGTGTACAGAAAGAGATGCTCAATGTCTTCCATCTTTAATCTGACTTTCATCCTACTTTCTTCCTGGGTCTTGCCTGACCTCTGACCTCTGACCTCAGCTTTGGTTTTCTGGTGAGCATAACCTAGAACCAGCCAGGTCCTTTTGCATAATGCTTGCAGATAGACTAGAGCTACTTGAAACAGGGCCATAGTGCCTTTGCATTGCTTGTGCTGACTAGACACAGCAGGGGAGGAAAGGCTGCTGCAAGCTAAACGAGACCGGGGGGGTGGAAGTAGGAGGAGGGGCCCGGGTGTTGACCTTCTGTGGCCAGTGCCAAGAGTGGTATAGTTATGTTGTTTGTAACCAGAAAAATAGCCCCTACTGTCAGGCTGGTGGTGGAACATGCTTTGGTAAGAAGAACAAGATTGGACCCACCATACTCCTGATCTTGGTGATACCAGTGCTGAAATGGATCCTGACCCTTTTAGATCTAGCTGATAGTGGACACCCCATCTTTCCTTGCTCTTGCTGGATGGGGAGCGATTGTGTTATGCGCTTGGGTTGACTAGGGCGAGGGGTAGCTTTGGGTGAGCAGTAACTGACAGGTAGAGGCTTCCCATGACATTCTTCAAGCCAACTGGTTTGAAGGTTGGCCAAAACGCTGTATGGGCACCTCATGTGCTCCTCAGAACATGGGGTAGGGCCCTCAGTTCTGTAATTGGGGAAATCGAGCTCAGAATGGTGAGGTCCTGTGGACAGCAGCCACCACTCCAGCTACTCTGCCTGTCTATCCTGCGGTGTGTGCAGGAATTCTGTCCCAGAGCTCTTTCTTGTCTTTAGTGTCTTGGAAGTATGTGTGCCATCAGGGGGTGAGGGAGCAGCCTGTGTCCTAGCAAGATGATGTACCCAGAATGCTCTGCAGCTCACCCCTCAAACAGTTTCCTCCCCAACAGCTTCTGCTGATGGATTTGAGCAGAGCGAGCATTGTGTCCTAAGGTTCTCACCTGCCAGTGGCCTGGCGCCTCAGCTGTTTTAGTGCAGAGAGAATGATACAGGGCCTTACATACTTCACAGGTATTTATGGTAGATTGGATGTGGCCTCTCAGATCTGTTTAGCTAGAATTTGTAAATATAACTTTCTTGAAAAGGATCTACGCAGGTTTAATTGAAGATCTTGTGGTTGTACTGGGTCAGAATGGGCTCTAAAGCTCAATAATCCTCCCTGTTCTTGGGAGAAGAGGAACAAAGGATGTGCTATGGAAGATGGATGCAGAGAGTGGAGCAAAAAAACCTTACAAGGATCATCAAGGGATGCCAAAACGATCACCAAGGGATGCCACAAACCACCAAAGATGACCAAATGCAGCTAAGGGATTCCATCAGGGTTACCAACGGCTACCAAGCACCTCTAAGGAATGACAAGGATGCTAAGGGCTGCCAATGATCTACCTAAGGACATCAAGGCTCATTGAGGACCTCCAAGGACTGCCAAAGATCACTAAGAGGGGGGCAGGGACCATCAAGGACCAACAAGGGATGCTAATAACTTTAATGAACTGCTAACAAGAGCCAAGGGCTACTAAGGACAGCCAAGACTCTCAAGGAATGTCAAGGCACTGAAAGGGATATGTGAGGTTCCTTCTCTGCCAGCTTCATTTGCCAGTGTGGTCCTGCAGACACCGTGCAGTCTGACACTCAAGAACACGCATCAGAGTGCAAAGGATACTATCATCATGACGGGACAGTCTTCCATTTATGTACTCTAATGTATATACAGAACTAGCCTTTCCATTTAAAACTATGAACTGTTATTTTAAGGACTGGGAATGTACTCTCCAAAACTCATACCCCAGGCCCAGAACCAGTACCCTGGGGGCCAACTTGAGAAGGCTCTTGTTTGTCAATGCGCATGCTTACCCTGCTCCTGGGCCATCTCCTGCAGACAGAAGTAGATGACTCTGGCTCCCAGGCTGAATCCAATCAAGGTGACAGGTCTCCGGCCCTGAAGGAAACAGGACACGGGTGTCTGGAGAGGTTACTGCATATTTAAGCACGTCAGTCCTGGCATGGACTGCAAACTCGTCAGCACTTGCCTGTGTGCACATTACGGTTCCCACACTCTGAAGTGTCAATCAATGGTGTCAGGGCCCTTGCAAATGCAAGAGTTAGCAGCTCAGGGGTTGGCTTCCTCGAGAGCAGGTGGTCTCTGGCTGGGCTAATTCCCTTTCATCTCAAACCATCATTAGCCATGGCTCTTCTTCCCAGGGACACAGAATAAGTCAATTACAAGGACTCCCCACTTGGACTCATCTGCCTATGGCTAAGGACTGCAGTGATGTGGGGACCCCTCTGGGGATGCAGAGATTAGACACAAGATGCAATGTGATGAGTAGGAAGGCATGGGAGGGGCTTGGTTTTCTGGAGAGGAAGGTTCTAAATGATAAGATAGTATCTGAGGAGTGGATGGGGGGGGGTAAGGTGAGGCATTATGGGACATGCTAAAGAAAAAGGAGACTGTCTGGAGCATAGGGTCTGGGTCCACACTGGAGGAGAAGGAGCAGGCAGCTAAAAGCTGGTGATGTTCCTAGTGTCCTTTCCCTCTTTGCCCTAAGCTTTTCTAGGCACAGAGAGGAAGCTTCTGGTTTGTAACTAAGGGTGTTCCTAGGGTGGGAGTCCTAGCCAGGGCTCAAGACCAGGGACGGCCACAACTTCCAGGAATGCCTTTCATTTCTATGCTCCAACCCCTAAAAGTCTGGAGAGTGCATAGAATGTTAGGGGATCCATTCAGACATGGAAACCTGTGCTTGGCACAAGATGCCACAGGATTGAAGGAGGCGGGGCTCGGGGCTCCTAGAAGACAGTGCAGTTATTTGAATGAGAACGGCTCTCCTAGGTTCATATATTCAAATGCTTGGGCCTAGTTGGAGGAACTGTTTGGGAAGGGTTAGGAGGTGTGGCCCTGTTGGAGGAGTTGTGTCTCTGGGGGTGGGCTTTGAGGTTTCAAAAGCCCACAGCATTCCCAGTTAGTGCTGTCTCATGCTTGTGGGTTGAGATGCGAGCCCTTAGCTAAGGCTCCAGTGCCATGCCTGCCTGCCTAGCCCTGTGGAACTGTGGGATTCAAATTAAATACTTTCATTTATGTTTTCTCTGTTATGGTATGTTTCCTTGGTCATGGTATTTTGTCACAGCAATAGAAAAGTAATTAAGACAGAGTAATGGCTTCTGTTGGGGTGTGCATGTACCCTAGGTCCTGGAACCTAGGAATGTCACCTGCTGTCCAGAATAGGGATTTTGCAGAGGTTTACTCAAGAATCTCAGCTAGGTATAGTGGCTCAAACCTCTGATCACAGCACAAAGGATGCTGAGCCTAGATGACTGCTGGGAGTTTGAGGCCAGTATGTTTCTAGTACAGCCTGGGCTGTAGAGTGAGACAACTGTCTCAACCAAAGAAAAACAAATACATAGAGATGCAGATATGAGGATTCAGCAATCAGAGTCAGAGGTGTCCCCCTTGGGTGGTCGGTGCGTAATTGCTAGTGGTTTAGCAAAGCCCACGAGCATCAATCACAGATGATGCTGTCATCAATGCTCTGGTGGTCGGAGATGCGAGCCTTAGCGTAGAGGTCCAGTGATGCGGAGTCGGCGGATCAAATGCATATAGTCGGCAGGACGTCAGGAGCAGAATGAGATCAGATCAGGGTCGGGTGCAGTCAGGTCAGGATCAGGATGCAGGGTCAAGATAGGAGTCAGGGACATCAGGATGCAGATCAGGTCAGAGTCAGAGGGTCAGGGCAGAGTGGAGTCAAGGGTGCAAGTCAGGAGCAGGTAGCAGAGTCAGGGAGCAGATCAGATGCAGGATCAGAGGGATGCGGAGTCAGGGGATGCAGGAGTCAGAGAGAGTCAGAGGGATCAGGAGTCAGAGGATGCAGGATCAGGATGCAGGAGTCAGGGCAGGTCAGAGGATGCAGGAGTCAGGAGCGGATCAGAGGGATGCAGGTCAGATGCAGGAGTCAGAGGATGCAGGAGTCAAGGGATCAGAGTCAGGAGCAGGAGTCAGGGATGCAGGAGTCAGAGGACAGGAGTCGAGGGATGCAGATCAGGATGCAGGAGTCAAGGGATGCAGGATCAGGATGCAGGAGTCGAGGATGCAGGAGTCAGGATGCAGGAGTCAAGATGCAGGAGTCAAGGGATGCAGGAGTCAGGATGCAGGAGTCAGGGATGCAGGAGTCAGAGGATGCGAGTCAGGAGCAGGAGTCAGGGATGCAGGAGTCAGAGGGATGCAGGAGTCAGAGGAGCAGGAGTCAGGGATGCAGGAGTCAGAGGGATGCAGGAGTCAGGATGCAGGAGTCAGGATCAGAGTCAGAGGGATGCAGGAGTCAGGGATGCAGGAGTCAGGGACAGGAGTCAGAGGATGCAGGAGTCAGAGGGATGCAGGAGTCAGGGATGCAGGAGTCAGAGGGATGCAGGAATCAGGGATGCAGGAGTCAGAGGGATGCAGGAGTTCAGAGGATGCAGGAGTCAGAGGACAGGAGTCAGGATGCAGGAGTCAGGGATGCAGGAGTCAGGGATGCAGGAGTCAGAGGGATGCAGGAGTCAGGGGATGCAGGAGTCAGAGGGACGCAGGAGTCAGGGAGCAGGAGTCAGAGGGATGCAGGAGTCAGGGATGCAGGAGTCAGAGGGATCGCAGGAGTCAGAGGATGCAGGAGTCAGGGATGCAGGAGTCAGAGGGATGCAGAGTCAGAGGATGCAGGAGAGTCGGGATGCAGGAGTCAGAGGGATGCAGGAGTCAGAGGGAGCAGGAGTCAGGGAGCAGGAGTCAGAGGGAGTAGGGCAGGAGTCAGGGATGCAGGAGTCAGAGGGATGCAGAGTCAGGAGCAGGATGCAGGAGGTGCAATCGGAGCAGAGTCAGAGGGATGCAGGGTCAGAGGGATGCAGGAGTCAGGAGCAGGGTCGAGGGATGCAGGAGTCAGGGATGCAGGAGTCAGAGGGATGCAGGAGTCAGGGATGCAGGAGTCAGAGGGATGCAGGAGTCAGGGGATGCAGGAGTCAAGGGATGCAGGAGTCAGGGATGCAGGAGTCAGAGGGATGCAGGAGTCAGAGGAGCAGGAGTCAGAGGGATGCAGGAGTCAGAGGGATGCAGGAGTCAGGGATGCAGGAGTCAGAGGATGCAGGAGTCATGAGGATGCAGGAGTCAGAGGGATGCAGGAGTCAGAGGGATGCAGGAGTCAGAGATGCAGGAGTCAGGGATGCAGGAGTCAGAGGGATGCAGGAGTCAAGGATGCAGGAGTCAGAGGGATGCAGATCGAGGATGCAGGATCAGGGATGCAGGAGTCAGAGGGATGCAGGAGTCGAGGGATGCAGGAAGTCAGAGGGATGCAGGAGTCAGAGGGATGCAGGAGTCAGGGATGCAGGAGTCAGAGGGATGCAGGAGTCAGGGATGCAGGAGTCAAGAGGGATGCAGGACGTCAGAGGGATGCAGGAGTCAGAGGGATGGCAGGAGTCAGGGATGCAGGAGTCAGAGGGATAGGAGTTCAGTGGATGCAGGAGTCAGAGGGATGCAGGAGTCAGGGATGCAGGAGTCAGAGGGATGCAGGAGTCAGAGGGATGCAGGAGTCAGAGGGAGCAGGAGTCAGGGATGCAGGAAGTCAGAGGGATGCAGGAGTCATGGATGCAGGAGTCAGAGGGATGCAGGAGTCAGAGGGATGCAGGAGTCACTCAGGCAGAAGGGAGAAACAGCAAAGAAGCCTGTGGATGCTTCAGACACCACTGGCTTTGAAGGTGGAGGACAGTCCACCAGCAGAGGAGGACATAGGCCTCAGGGAGGGAGAGAAGGCTAGGAAACGGATGCTTCCTGGTAGTCTCCACAAGGAAGGCAGCCTGAGGAGACAGGTTTGACTTTGTTCTCCAGGTTGTGAGGAGAGTATGCTTGTGTGTGAGGCAAGGACTTTACCAATCATCACCCTTCTTGGTTGCTGATACCCAGACTGCATCACGGGATGTGATAAAGCTTACTTTGCTTAGCCAAAGCCACTTCGGTCTTTGCCTTCCCGCCTGATCTGCCAAGGGGCTACTTTGGTTTTCCTTTCATTTTGGGAGGGATTGGCTAGCGTTAGCAGTTCCCCAGGCAACATTCCCAGGTTGGCAGAAACTGCTGGGTCTCTCCGTAGCTGTGCTCCCCTTTGTCCGCAGTAATTGAATTTCAGCTGGCTGCTTGCCCTTTCAGAATAAAGACTGAATTTCCTGGCTTTTTGGGCAGTGAAGCGTGGTCATGTGACTAGTCTCTGGTCAAGGAGAGGGTACCTGAGAGGCTGTAGGGCACCTGCTTTTGCTCCTCAGCTCTTCCTCTTGCCTCCTGAACCTCAAATACTGTCACCTTGGAGCAAGACATTCAAGCCATACCAAGGGAAATAAATCATGGTGTGGCTGTAACTTCCTGCTCAAGGCAAAGGGCCGCTCTCTCTAACACACTATGACACATACCACCAGAGTGCCTGATGGTTGCCCTAGGCTTCTACGTTGAGAGAGAGAGAGAGAGAGAGAGAGAGAGAGAGAGAGAGAGAGAACATGTGTGCATTCATGTGTGTATGTTGTTTATGTTTGCATATGTGTAAGTCAAGTATGTCATTATGTTGTGGTATATATGTGCATATGTTTGATGTGTGTGATATATGTATGTGGTATGACTATGTATGTTGTGTATGTCATTATGTGTATGTTACTGTTATGTGTATGTTTTGTAGTTGTATGTGTGTTATATGATGCATTATGTGTATTTTGTATATGTGTGCTATGTTTTATGGTGTAAGGTGTGTTATGTGTTGTATATATGTGCATATGTGTGTATTTGTATATGTGTGTATGTTTGTTGTGTATCACATGTGTGTGTTTTGCGTGTGTGTGTGTGCATGTGTGTGTATTGTATGTGTGTGTATATGTGTGTGTATGATGTGTGTGTATGATGTTGTGTGTATGTTGTGTGTGTTGATGTGTGTGTATGTATGTGTGTATGTATGTGTGTATGTATGTGTGTATGTATGTGTGTGTGTATGTGTGTGTATGTATGTGTGTATGTATGTGTGTGTGTATGTGTGTGTATGTGTGTGTGTATGTGTGTATGTGTGTGTGTATGTATGTGTGTATGTGTGTGTGTATGTGTGTGTATGTGTGTGTGTATGCGTGTGTAGGCCAGAGGTCAACGCTGAGCTTTGTTCCTCAGAAGCTGCCTGTCTTGTTTTATGAGGCAGTGTGTCTCTGTGGTCATGGGCTCTCTGATTTGGGTATCCTCGGTGACCAGTGAGCCTAGGGATCTACTTGCCTCTGCCTCCCCAGTGATGAGATTAAAGGTGCACACAACCACATCTGGTTTTTGAGGTTTTTTGTTTGTTTGTTTGTTTTGTTTTTAGACAGGGTCTCTCTGTGTAGCTCTGACTGTCCTAGACCAGACTGGCCTCAAACTCAGAGATCAGCCTGCTTCAGCCTCCCGAGTTCTGGATTAAAGGCATGAGCCACCAGGCCCAGCACTTTTTTGTTCTGTTTTGTTTTTAAATGTAGGTTCTGGGACAGGCCCTGGATCCAAATCTTTTTTTTTTTTTTTTTTTTTTCGAGACAGGGTTTCTCTGTGTAGCTCAGGCTGTCCTGGAACTCACTCTGTAGACCAGGCTGGCCTCGAACTTAGAAATCCGCCTGCCTCTGCCTCCCAAGTGCTGGGATTAAAGGCGTGCGCCACCACCGCCCGGCTCTGGATCCAAATCTTATTTTAAAGTTATTTTTAAGAAAGGTCTATTTTTATTTATTTATGTGTGTATGTGTGTGTGTGTGTGTTTGTGTGTGTGTGCCACGTGCATATGTGCAGGTGCCTGAGGAAGGCTGGAAGATGGAGTCAGATTCCCTGGAGCTGCAGTACGGGTGGCTTTGTGTATCCTAGGATACTTTCTTATCTGAAGTTGGGTGGCCGTGAAGACGACTTTCTTCCCCAAAGCGCTGGGCTTCTCCTGATGGACTTCCTGCTGGGGTTCCCATCGGCAGACGGTAGATGTGGTGTACCATCAGTATAGGAGCTCCCCCCCCGCCCCACCCCTACCCTTCCTGGGTACCTGTTGCCTCGAGAGAAGGATGTGTGCCAGGTGCTTGCCCACCTCTGCTGACCGGTGGAGACACACCCCCCAGGGGTTGTCGATGACGTTGGCAACGCTGAGGAGCGAGGCCGGCCAGGTTAGAGCAGCCACGATACCTGAGGAGATGGGAGCCCACAGATGAGGCGGGGGCACCTTGCTAGGGCTGTGTGCTGATGGATGCTCCTTCCAGTAAATGTGGGTGGAGTCTGTATAGCCAGGAATCTGAAAGGTCTCCTCCTAGTAACAGAGTCTAGGAGGACTAGTAACCAGCACACGGGGAGACTTGAAAAACATTTCTGATGCACAAACTACATCTCTTATCCAAGTACACGTTATTGTGAGATTCCGAAGATAGCCCCGTTTGGTCATTCATTCGGTACCCTAGATCCACCACCCTGCCTAACCCAAGAGACTTGTTTGTTTAGGGCAAAGAGATAGTAAGTAGGGGGAGGGGCTTGAGCTAGCCTTGGGTATGAGACCACCTCTGCTGCATCTCTCCCACTGGTATGGGCCAGCTTGGTGTCTTTGAGAGACACATGGGACAGAACCAAGCCATTCAAGTTGCCTCAGGCTGGCCTGAGCCAGGGGTCAGTTAACTGACCCATTGATCCATAAATAGGCCCAGTGGAGATAAGCCAACTCCAGCTTCGCCTCTCCTGAGCTGTTAGAATAAAGGATTATTATACCATGAGTGTGGGAGTGACTTGTCAGGCAGCAGTAGCCAGTGGATACACTGTATGATTGGCTGTTTCCTTGTCTCTTGGCATAAAAGTCACAAACTTCTCACAGACAAAGCTGAGGCAGGAGAATTGCAAGTTTAAGGTCTACCTAGGCTATGGAGTGGGTTCAAGATCAGCCTGGGAAAATTAATGAAACCCTGCCTTGAAATAAAAAGTAAACACAAACTTGGGGAAGAATATGATCGAAATATATTTAAATTTAAAAATTGTCTTAAATAATAATAATAAATAATAATAATAATAATAATAAAAATAAAGACATTCTAGTTTAAGATCGAGATTGATGCAACCATTTGTCTTGTCTTTAAATGCACAATAAAATTTTGACTTTTTTTTTCCTTTGCCACCCAGAATAAAAAGCACAAAAAAGTAAATTCAGTGCTGGAGATGAGCTAACAATCTCTGGAATGCTCGCTTGGCGTGCATGCGACCCTAGGTTTGTCTGCGCCCTTTGTCTCCAACACAGAGCCAGGCTCCCTTGGATTACAAACAAGGATGTGGTGCCATGGTGTCCTACCATGGCTAGTCAGTGTGGGGTGCTTACCAGAGAGCACGGTGTACTTGAGAGCCTCCTGGGCCACCATGTTAGCGAGGCCACTGAGGATGGTCTCAAGGGCGTTGCCCAACTCCATCAGGTACTTGGCCTCCCAGGCCAGGCAGTACTGCTCCTGGCTGCGGGCTAGGGCCATCCATGGGGCATTAAATGTGCCTGAAGAGAACACAGATAGGTGTAGGCAGCGTCCTCTACTGGCTGTGGTAGCGGGTGCTTCAGTCAGGGAACAGGTGAATGGAGGATGACAATCTATAAAGATTACTGCATGGAAGGATGGATGGTTGGGTGGATGGATGGGTGGGTGGATAGATGGGTGGATAGATGAATGGGTAGACAGATGGATGGGTGGCTGGGTGGATGGATGGATGGACAAGTGGGTGGGTGGATGGTAGACAGATTGGTAGGTGGGTGGGTGGATGGATGGATGGTTGGATGGATGGTTGGGTGGATGGATAGGTAGATGGATGGATGGATGGATGGATGGGTGGATGGATAGATGGATGGATGGTTGGTGGGTGGATGGATAGATGGATGGATGGTTGGTGGGTGGATGGATAGATAGATGGTAAACTCTTATCTGGATAATGGTAGTTGTGTGCACAGGTGGATGGATAGAAGATGGTCTTCTCACCACTCTTGGTCTACTCCTTCTCTGTGAAATGAGCCTCCCATTCCCACCCCTTAGAGACACATAGAACAAACTAGCCCAGGGACCAACCAACAGAGGCAAATCCAGTTCCCATCTGAGTCCCTCTCCACCCTGATCCTCACGGTATCTGCCGGACCCGAGCCAGCCAGTGATAGCAATGGTGATGTGTAGCTGCCTGCCTTCCGACAGAGGCAGGAACATAAACTCCTCAATGGCCCCGACTCGCTTCTTCATCTTGTATCCTAAGGACATAGACACAAGCCAGTGCATTTACATATTCATACATGGAGTCTACATGTTCTGCCCCTGGACAAATGCATTTCATCTGTGAACTCTAAGACAGGTGCCACTGTTGTCCCTAGTTAGAGGACAGGAAGACACTGCCCAAAGCCACTAGAGCCACAGGCCAGGGTCTGAACTCAGGCTCTGAATCACTGCCCTGTCCTGCCTCAGTTGCTATCTCTCTCCTGCATTTCCTGCTGGGCCTTCACCCTCACTATAGCTGATACCAATTGTGATTGTTGGCAGCATTCCACATGCCTGTGTGTGACTGGGGGCCACCGGTACAGGCAAAGCTGGAGAGCCAAGACAAGGACACAAGGAAACCTCATGCCTCCAAGAGACGGTGCTTGGGTACTTCCTGAGTGATAGCAACAGACTGGGCTGGACTCTTTCACTGCAGCAAGGACTCATGGGGTACACATGGGGAAACTTAGTTTTCCAAACTTTGTCCTGACCCTGGCTGTGCTGATTTCAAGTCCAACCACTTCTGAGATCTGCTGCAAGTCTGGCTTGGCTGCGACTAAGAAAGGGCAAGGGCACATTTTTTACACACACACACACACACACACACACACCACACAACCACACACCTGCCCAAGAAGCTATCTGGGGTATCCTTTTGGCTGAGTCAAGGTGGATAAAAATCTTTTCCAAGGTCCCATTCCTTTTAAATCTTACCTGTCAGGCCAGCTCCAGCTGCACCAAACAGCGAGGTCATAACAGCAATGCCAGCCACTGAGCCCAACGCGGCTGCCCCAGCACTGCCTATGATGGTTGCAGCTCCTGCAGCCACAAGCGGGGCAGCTAGTCCCCCAGTCACACCTGCGGAGTAAGAACTCAGTCAGGACATGGCTTAATGAGTTCTTTTCCCATGTGCTGCCGTCTATAGAGCTTCCAGCAATGCCTTTAAATGAAATTTTATTTATTTTTTATTTTTAGAGACCGTCTCACATAGCTGAGGGTGACCTCAGACTCACTAGGCAGCAAAGGATAACCTTGAACTCCTGATCCTTCTGCCTCTATCTCCTAAGTGCTGGGATTACAGGCATGCACCACCATGCACGGGCAGCTTCTATCAGTTTAATGAGCATATTTACTGCTGGCTTTGGTGCCTGTCACGTGCGGGGGGCCACCTCCCCACTGATACACAGACTGTGAGCTATCCCCTGCAGCAGGGCCTCACCAATCACTGTCCCGCCTCCAACTGTGGCTAGGCCTATCAGGAGATAGCGTTTCCACTTCCTCCGTTTTTCTTTCCTCTTCCGGGATGCCTCTGCGGTCCTGGAGAGAAGAGGCAGGTCTATGGTTAGCTATGGGCCAGGATCCCTTAAATCCCCCCACTTCACCAACCCCTAAACCAGAGATCAATGGCAGGTAGGTAGGTTGGTCCTGGGCCCATCAGTGCCTGGGGAAATCTCAGTGAATGGAGCTCACTACTTACCCAGCAGATCCATCCTAATGGGTGCAATTTAAATAATGAAAAGACAATAATAATAATAATAATAATAATAATAATAATAATAGCAACAACAACAAAAGAGGCAAAGACTAACTTTTACTGAACAGATGGACCCAGAATGAATACAGAATGTACCCTCATCTTGCCTGCCTCCTCCAGAGCAATTATGTGTATAATCGGCTAGAGAAACATCTGTATGGGAGATGGGCCCTTGTGGCAACAGCTGAGTTGGTCCAGACTGAAAACACAGATGCTTCGAATTCAGTCAAAGGTAAGAGAGTTCTCTGCAGGGAGAACGGTTGGGGTTTTTATAGTTTCTATTTTTAGCTCTTTGAGAGAGGGTCTCAGGGCCTAAGCAAGTCTTAAATTCTCTATGTAGCTGGGGATAACCTTGAACTTAGGATCCTCCTGCCTTTCTTTTTCAAGTGCTGGAATTACAGGCATATACCACCATGCCCTGTTTATGTGGTTCAGACATGGAGCCCTGGGCTTTGAGAATGCTTGGTGATCACAGCATGGACGGAGCAGCCCATCACCAGCCCCTTTGAGAACGTCTGGATACTCAGAGTTAAGATGCTCAGCTTCTCTGACGGACCTTTAGCCCTTGGCTGCTTTAAGGCAATCAGAGACAAGAAGAGAGGTGGGTGGAGAGGCCGTTATGAGAGAACTCTGAACTGAAGCTGGAATTTGGACAAGCGATTGAGGCACGGTCATAATGACAAGAAACAGTTAATATTTAGTGAGCGCTTCCTCTACACCAGCTTCTACATGGCACACTTCCCATACTTTGTCAAGAAGCAGTTTATTGCGGTCCCTTTAAGAGATAATAGTGGTATAGCCGGGCATGGTGGTATACACCTTTAATCCGGGAAGCAGAGGTAGGCAGATCTCTTGAGTTCCAGCCTGGTCTACAGAGCAAATTCCAGGAGAGCCAGGGTGGTTACACAGAGGAAACCTTATCCTCACGCCCCAAAAGAGATAATAGTGGTTATTCCAGAGGGGCCCTGTGTGTGTGTGTGTGTGTGTATGTGTGTGTGTAGGTTTGAGAACAACATATGGGGGGTCAGCTATCACCATGGAGGTCCCAGTGATAGAACTTGGGGTCGTCGGTCTTGGCAGCAAGCAACTTTACTTGCTGTACTGTCTCAGTAGCCCGGTGACAACTTGTTTTGTGAAGATGAAGCTTCTTCTATTTGGCCGACACAGATGGACAATGCATTGCCCTCCCCCTCGTCAGAGTCTTGGGCTGAAATTCCCTGCCTCCATCTGTGCTCAACCAGCATGCCCATATCCTTCCTCAATTGAGAAATGGATTTGCCTCAGGCACCAAGGAGCGGGCTTCTCACCAGCGCCAGCTCACCTCTCCTGTGAGGTCCCTGTGTGGAAAGCAGCTCCTCTCAGCTGCTTCCCTGCAGAGAACCAGAAACCAGTGAGTGAGGATCTTTGCCAGTCATTGAACCCAGCGCCGGTTTCTGGGACAGATGGTACACAGAACCAGTAGGAGGAAGCTGAGAGGTGTGGGTGAGGGGGTCTGGTGTCAGGCTCTAAACTGTGGGATTCCACAGTTGCCCCTCAAGTGTTGATTCTAGATGTCCCAGAAGGCACCAGAATCTACAGGGCTCATGTCCCTTACATCTGCATATAACTTCTCATAGCTTCTTGAGCACTTTAAAGCTATTCAGATTTCATATCTCTCATACAATATAGTGCAATAAATACATGTGTCACTGTATTTATTCTGTTTGGGTAAAATGACGAAAGAAATAAAGTACATTCAGTACAGAATTTATTTTCTAAAAAAATAATTATTTTAGGCTGGGCATGATAGAGCCTACCTGAATCCCCAGTACTGAGACTGTGGAGGCAGGGGGATCATTAGGTCAATCTTGTACAGCCTTGGCTATGTGTATGTACACACACACACACACACACACACAACACACAACACTCATACACTCTAGGCCATCCTGAACTATATTACACCTTACACCTTGTTTCAAAAGTATATAAAAAATCAAAAATATTTCATGACTTGGAGGGCATAGAAATGTCATAGCCTGGCTGGAGAGATGACTCAGCCATTAAAGACTCACAGCCAAAAATATAAGAATTTTGTTCCCAGTACCCACGGCTGTCTCTCCAGCCACCTTAAAAAAAAAAATGTCATAGCCAAAAACTGTGTACTCCTGTGCTCTCAGCTGCCAGCTGCTGGTCAGCTTTGCTCAGTGAAACACGGGGTGAGGGTGGGGGACATCATGACACTGCCATTTCTAGAATCTTTAAAAGCCAGCGCAGGTGGCTGACAGGTCTCCTTTGCTTTAACCTGAGACTGTCAGCGTTTCAGATAGGCACCTATCTTTCTGCTCAGCGCCCCAAACCAGGACAACATGGGCACGATCCACACCCGATCTTCAGTGGATGCAGAAAGCAAGAAACAAGCCCTTGGTGCTACAAGTCATGAGGGCTATCTGTCACAGCAGCAAAATCTCCCTACTCAGGGACAGAGCCACTCACTGAGATTACAATCTGAACCTTTTCATGTAAGCACCCTGGGGGTTAGGAGTGTGTGTGTGTGTGGGGGGGGGGGTATTTGGAGGTCTATATGAGATGACTCAGCCAAGGGGACTACCTTATTGTCACCATTCAGTATGTCTGTTGATGTTATTATGTGTCTTATTGCTGTGACCACTTCTTCCTACACAGAGGCAGTGATATACAGGAGAAGCAGGAGGATGGCTTCTCAACAGAAGGCCCAAATGAAGCATTCTGGAGGCTGACCACACACAGTGGGGTGGCTGACCACACACAGTGGGGTCCGGCAGTGTAGCTCTGAGCATACTTCTGCACGACAGACATGGACCGAAGAGCAGCCGGAAGCTGAGGGAAGAAGCGCAGGGGCCCAGCACAGCTGCCTTATCCACTCCTGGCTCTCCACCCTCCACAGTTTGCCCTGGGTGGTATTCCGGTCAGGTTTCTCTTTTGGGTACGAGTACACACGTGTTCAGGAGCACGTGCCTGTTGAATGTGCATATGGAGATCAGAGGTCGACGTCAGGTATATCCCACAATTGCACTTCATCTTGTGTTGTGAGTCTGGGTCTCTCTGTCAAGCTAGCACTGATTCAGCTACAATGCCTAGTGAGTTTCAAGGACTTGCCTGTCTCCACCCAATCCCCACCCAGAGTACTGGAGGCTCTAGGCTCATGCCACTGCTTCTGGATTTTCACACCGGTGTTGGGGATCCGACTCAGATCTTCATGTTTGGGAAGCAAACAGTTCACCCACTGACACATTTCCCAGGCCCAGCACATGGTTTTTGCAACAAAACCAATTACTCCAGGAACTACATGCTACTTTGTTTCATTTAGGAAAAGCAGAGGACAGAGTGGACACAGGCTAAAAAAAAAAAAACCACGCCAGGCGGTGGTGGCGCACGCCTTTAATCCCAGCACTTGGGAGGCAGAGGCAGGTGGATTTCTGAGTTTGAGGCCAGCCTGGTCTACAGAGTGAGTTCCAGGACAGCCAGAGCTACACAGAGAAACCCTGTCTCGAAAAACAAAAACAAAAAAAAAAAAAAAAAAAAAAAAAAAACCACACAGGTGGAGTACAGGCTAGTTACCCCTAAAAAACTTGTGGAACAAGAGAACAAAGGGGAAGTGGCAGGAAACGCCTCCAAAGTTCAAGGTCAGGCTGGGTCAGGCTGGTCTACACTGCAAGTTCCAGGCCAGCAGGGCTACAAAGTGATATTTTGTCTCAAGTAAATGGATAAACAAAATGTTCATAATTGCTACAAATGTCTTTTAGTAAGAATCTACTAAGATTTCCAAGTTAGTGCCAGTGGCATGTTAGTGACGTGGCACTGAGAGCTTCTAGATTTCTTCCACAGTGACGTCTGTATACTAATGGTACCAAATGGTCAGCAAGCTTAGCTCAGTTTGATGGAGTAGAAGGACCACAAATCAACAGGGTCCCCGAGGCCTGTGTGGCTCAAGTGCATGGAGCCGACTCATCAGTTAGGTAGAACCATGAAGCTTGCTCATCAGAGCGGTTCTGCAGAGACCACACGAGAGGCGCTCTGATGCCTAGCAGTTTTCTCCACGTTATCATTTAAATGTTTGCAAACATTTTTTTTTTTTGACTAGAAAAGGTGGGATTTTTCTTTCCTTCTTTCAAAAAAAAGCTTGATTATTTTGTTGTGTGTTTACCTGCATGTGGTCTATCACATGTATGCAGTACCAGTGGAGGCCAGAAGAGGGCGACAGAGCTCATGGAACTGGAGTTAAGCTGCTCCGGATCCACTACTTGGGTGCTGGGAACTGAAGAGCAGCCAATGCTCTTAACCACTGAGCCGTCTCTCCAACCTCCCCTTTGTTTCTTTTAAAAATGAAATAAATGGGTTTCCTTTTTCATGTTTTATTACATTTTTACTGCCTATCTATATGCATGTATGTCCATTTATGTGTGTGCATATGTATGGCTGTTTTTGTATGTAGATATAAGTAGAGGCCAGAGGATAACCTGTGTGAATCAGGTCTCCTCTTCACCTGGGTTCCAGGGATCGGACTCAGGGTGTTGGCCACAAGCACCTTTGCATGCTGAGCCATCTTGCCAGCTCCCAAGAAAGTGTTTTCCTTAAAAGGTACTTAGCAGCTGAGACCCTCTGTCTTTCAATCATGTGCATGGTCTATTGATTTCCATATGTGTACCCCTCTTAATAACTGCTTTCCCTGTAAGCAGTTATTTCCTTTCCTTATCTTTGCTGATAATCACAGCATTTTATCCTTGCAATTATTTCAGTAGTCTAGTTGAGTTTCAACATTGGGAGCCCGAGAGGAGACGTCCACTCTGAGTCACAGCTAGGGTGCTTCCTTCCTTTTCTTTAGATGTTGAAATTCTGGAAACTCCAAATCTAAATGCTGGCTTTATTCCTGCCATGGACTTTGCCATCTGATTAGACACAACGGCAGGCCATACCCTCAGATAGTCAGTTGATGGCCACACGCACTTTCTAGAAATAGGAGGCGTGAACTTCAGATAGCGTTTCCATGTCAGCCTAGGTCAGACCCCCAAACTTCGAAAATAGCTCAAGAAGAGGAGGATGCCAACACTGTCCACAGGGTGGCGCCACCAATCCAAAGGACTCAAAGCATCTGCTCTCCCGTGGGACTGTGTTCTCTCTAGCCCTTCCCTTCCACCAGTTTCCAGCGAACTCAAGGCCTGCATATGCTAGGCAAGCATGCTATCACCACGATTGCTGGCCATCAGCTTAACTCCAGCTTCAGAGAGAGATCCTGTTTCAAGGAAATAAGGTGGGCAGTGATAGAGAAGGACCCCCCCAGTGTCCACTGTCTGTCCCCACGTGCATGTGTACGAGTGCTTTACAGGCACACAGATACGTGTCCTACCCCTAACCCACCCTGAGAGCTATTCCTAGATAAAGCCAGGAAGCAGGGAATCCGGGGTTTCAAATTGGGCCTCAAGAAAATAAGATAGAAGTGGTGGTGGCTCATGCCTCTAATCCCAGCACTTGGGAGGCAGAAGCAGGTGGATCTCTGCGACTTTGACTCCAGCCTGGTTTACAGAGTAAGGACAGCCAGAGCTACATAGCGAGACCCTGTCTTGAACACTGCCCCTCCAGCCCCCCAAAAGGGGAAAAAGAAAATAACACAGGCTCAGGCTGGACATGGTGATTGAATCAGGAAGCCATGGAACAGCTATGTGACCTGGGCCAGCTGACTTCCCACAAGGATGGATGGAGAGTCAAATGGGGCAGGCCCTGGGCTTGTAGCAGGAAACACTTGGCAGGAGTTGGACACTGACCACGCTTCTGTAGGAGTTATGAAGTCCAGCCTTGTCTCAGCCGAGGGTCACCGAGGCCTGCTGCATAGCAGGCAGTGTCCCAGGCTTTTGATGTGAGGTGATTAATTTAATCCTCCTACAGTGATGTAGAACTCCCACTAACCCCACCTCGGAGCTGAAGGAACCGAGACAGGGAGAGGTGAGGTCAGTTAACAGAAGGCATTCAGGTGAGGACCAAGCACACTGGGTGACATGCCGCATTCTAAATCCCACCTACAAAGAAGCACTGCAGATATCTGGTAAAACGCCTCAGCATTAAAGGGGATGTCTACACAGCCTGATCCCTTAAAATAGGCTGACAAACTGGTCCTCATGCCCAGAGAAGGCAAGGAACCTGCCCAAGGCCACAGCAGGATCAACAGAGAATCTGTTCTGCAGAGTCGCCTTCCCTTAGTTTCAGATCCCTCTAGAGAATAGAGTTCTCCACAGTCCCTCAAACTCCACATTCAGATATAATGATAGCATAATTGTAATCCTAACTGCTAACAAAGAGATGATGAGCTGCATGGCCCCGCTACTGTCGGCTTCCTTTTGGCCCCCACAGGAGACCTAGGCAAAAGGTCTTTATTGCTATCCCCATTTCACAGGTAAGGAAACTGAGACCCAGAGAACATCAATAACTTTCTCAAGATCATAAATCTGCTTAAGATTGGAGCTGGGCTGTGCTGGAACTTCTGGTGCCCATCTTCTCTGACCCTATGAGACTGATGGACTCAGAACAGACCTCTCTGGATCACACACTCCTGTGTGATAACAGGATAATCAGGCACCCACTGGGAAGTCTCTCCATCCCAAGGCCTGCGAGGCTGACACCTTTTCAACATAGTTAAAGAATTAGATGGTAGTCCTTGTGATTAAGGTCATTGGTCCAGGTCTGTCTGTGTGCTGCATGGCATAGTTCATCAGTATAAATATTTTCAGATTATTTCTCTCTCTCTCTCTCCTCTCTCTCTCTCTCTCTCTCTCCTGTCTGTGTGTGTGTGTGTGTGTGTGTGTGTGTGTGTGTGTGTACATTTGAAGACCAGGGGTTGACAGCAAGTGACTTCCTCAGTCACTCTCCGTTTGTTTTTTTGAGACAGGGTCTCACTGAACTTGGGGCTCAGTGACTAGCACCAGGGACTGTCCTGTCTCTACCTGCCCATCGCTAAGGGTACAGGTGCTCACTGCTGTGCCCAGATTTTACACGGGTGCTAGAGGCCCACATGCAGGTTCTTGCACTTGCATGGAAATTCTCTACTGACTGAGCTATCTTCCCACACTCCCCTTAGACTATTTCAACAAACTGCTAGCACGTGTGATGGTACACGCCTTAATCCCAACACTCAGGAGGCAGAGGCAGGTGTATTTCTGTGAGTTCGAGGCCAGCCTGTTCTACAGAGCAAGTTCTGGAACAGACCAGGGCTACATAAAGAGACCTTGACTTAAAACAAAACTGACAAACCCAAAACCAAAACCTACCCTGGCCACTGTCTCCTGTCCTTTTGCCTGTAAGTTCTAGAGGGAGGCAGCTCTGCCTCTGAACTGGGCTTCAGATTCCTGTCTCCCACTGGGTACAGCTGCTAGAACTGGGCTTCTCAGCTGTGGCTGTGGGGGATGAAGAGAAGCCCATGCTGGGTAGGCGTGCCTGGTGCCTGGGTGGGTAGGCGTGCCTGACGCCTGATACCTGTTGCTGCTGCTCAGGATCAAGATGGAGCTGGAGTTGATTTATGATACTGGGATTAGATGACGCCCAGAGCTGGGCTCTGGCCAAGTCACAAGGATAATTTTCTTTTCCACATTCTTAATGTGTATATGAGTGTCGGCAGCAGGGTAAATATTATGTGTGTGTGTGTGTGTGTGTGTGTGTGTGTGTGTATGCACGTGTGCACATGTAGGTCAGAGGACAAGTTCTGTTTGGCATTTCTCAGACACCATCCACTATTTCTTATTTTTAATTTTGAGGCAGGGTCTCTCAGTGGCCTGAAAATTCATCACTCTGGTCAGGCTGGGTAACCAGTAAGTCCCAGGGATCCACCCATCTCTGCCTCCTGAGTGCTGGGATTGCAAGTGCATACCACTGTAACCAGCCTTTTCTGGTTCTGGGATCAACCATAGGTCCAGTGCTTCCACGGAGAGCGCTTTGCTGAATGAGCTATCTCCCCATATCCTTCACATCCCTGACCACACATGGCATAGGGGGTTTATGAGGAAGGGGAGGGTTCACATCCATCAAGCCCTTGCCACGTGCCAGCCTGGCTGAGTATTTTCTGTTGTGATTACACTCTTTTCTCTAGTGACCCTGGGGCGGTGGTGGTGGGGAACTATCCCTATAGCCATGTTGTATCCAGGGACACTGTAGTTAAAGGAAGTGTCGTAGAAGCTGGAGGTGGAGTGAAGTTTTCAGGACCACCGGATGGTGGAGGACCACCGGGTGGTGGAGGACCACCGGATGGTGGAGGACCACTGGATGGTGGAGGACCACTGGATGGTGGAAGACCACTGGGTGGTGGAGGACCACTGGGTGGTGGAGGACCACGAGATAGTGGAGGACCACTGGACGGTGGAGGACCATCAGATGGTAGAGGACCACTGGATGATGGTCACATATCTAGCGCCTTTAATGAGCATCTCTTCTTGCCTCCGCAGCCAAGCCCAGAGAGGGTGGCAAGTGACCTGCTAAGGTCACACGGTGAGTCAGGGTACTGGGACTCTTTGTCTAATGCTCCTTCTACATCACCTCATGGTTTCTACATGGGAAGGGGGCCTGAGATGGGCAAAGATCCCTCAAGTGGAATTCAGACTTCTGCCAGGGGCCATAGGGCTGCCTTACTCAGACTCCTCCTCTTTGGTGTCCTTCAGGGTTTCCAGGAATACCTCTTCGAGAAGATCCAGCTCCTCCATGGGCACCTGGAGCAGGGAGGTCACATGACAAACGAGGACTCTGGCCCGGGCATCATAGTGTCCTTCCAAGGAAACAGAATGCCCAATGAGTAAGTTCAGGTTTTAAGTCAGGGATGCTAGCTGGGTGCAGACAGCAAACTCTAAACCTGGAAGCAAAAGTAACAGCCTCGGGGAAGCCAGCTTCTGCTTGGCAGCTCCCACTGTCCTCAGGATTGTCCCCTGATCCAAGCACACCAGGTCACACATTCCCGTGTGCCTGTAACCCTCCAAGTGGACCATTCCCATTTCCTATCCTAGTGGCCCAGGATCACGTGATCCTCTCTTTTGTTTGTTTGTGTTTTTTCCAGATAGAGTTTCTCTGCTTAGCCCCGACTGTCCTGGAACTCACTCTATAGTGAGATTGGGAGATCCATCTGCCTCTGCTTGGGTGCTGGGATTAAAGGCGTGGACCGCCAAAGTCTAGCTTCATCCGCTGATTCTTAGAGACAAATACCAGTGTCCTAGAGCAGGGCTTCAGAACGCCACGCTCTACTGATTTGTCTTTGTTGCTCCAATAAACTGCTGGGCATAACCTTTTTTCACAAATAAATTGTGTGTGTGTGTTTGTGTGTGCTCATATGTACTTGTGCACTCGTGTGTGTAGGCCACAGGCCAACAGGTTTCCCTCCATCCATTTCTGTCTTGTCTTTTGAACAGGGTCTCTCACTGAGCCCGGATCTTGCCGGTTTGGCTAGGCTGACCACCAGGTTCCAGTGATGCTCCCATTCCTGCCTCCCCAGTGCTGGGACTGCAAGCTCGCCACTGAGCATGGCTTTTATGTGAATGCTGGGGACGGACCTCAAGTCCTCACCTTATATGGCAAGCACTTTAGAGACTGCGCCGTCTCCCAATCACCAGGTTCTCATACACACACCTGCTCCTGTCTTCATAGAAGAGTTTGATATGTATCCCAGGCTGGCCTTGAATTCACTAGGTAGTCCAGCTTTGAGCTTCCAATCCTTCTACTTCATTTAACTGCCATACCCAACTCCGTCCCAGGTTCTAAAGGCTGCCCACAGTCCTTGGCTCTTGGTCACATGACTCCAACCTCTGCCTCTTCTTCTTTTGAGATATTTATTTATTTATTTATTTATTTACATGAATACACCAAACACACTAGAAGAGGGCATCAAATCCCATTACAGATGGTTGTGAGCCACCATGTGGTTGCTGGGAATTGAACTCAGGACCTCTGGAAGAGCAGAGAGTGCTGTTAACCCGCTGAGCCATCTTTCTAGCCCCAAACCTCTGCTTCTTACTAGGTTTTTCTCCCTCCTCCAGGGACTCTGGGACTCTATCATGCCATCCAGACATTCTAGAACCACTTCCCCGTCTCAAGCTGCTTCACCTGGACACAGCTCCAAAGTCTTCTTGTCACATGGGCAGCAAAGTCAGGCATCCCACAGTACTGAGAGACAATACCTCCGAGGGGCCCAGATTCTACCAAACTTTGAACTTTGAATTCTATTCTCCCCAAGATAAGGCTCAGCCAATACTTTATGCCTAGACCCTCTCTAGATCACACCTTGTGCTGGGGCCTGTGGTCCTGCATACAGCCTCTCTCCTGGCACTCCTCTGAGCGACTGGCTTGCCTGTGTCAGACTGGATGACAAGCTGACTCACCCTAATGTCTTATCCTAGCACCTGCCTCCAGTGGGGTGCAGTGTAAGAGCTTAAAATCAGATCTTTTTTTTTTTTTGGCAGAGAGAAAGTTACAGGACTTGGCATTCATCTGCTCTGCAGCCTCATGGTCCTGTGGAGACACAAGTTGTCAGAGATGCTGTTCTCAGTTCCTGCTACCCATCTGTGTGTTGTTTGAGGAACATGGCAGGGATGAGGACTCCTGGCTGGGGACACAGTTTAGTGGCAGAGCTGGCCTAACATACCCTGGGATCCATCCTTAGAACACATATACATGTGAACGAGCGCACACACGCATGCACACACAAATCAGTTCCTGCCTGGACTGGCGGGGGTTTGAGGGAAAAGGGTCCTCAGAGTTGGCAGATACGTGCTCTGATGGGAGCTGCCTACGTGCCCAGAGACAGTCAAGCCTGTGTCCTGTCTTGGGGGTCACTGGGTTAACGCAGACAAAGGCACTCCTTTTTCTTTGAAGGGGGAAGCTTGTGACTCCCAAGTGATAATCGGGCTGTGGAGAAGGGTTTGCCACGGTGATTAATGGGTGGCGATTGTAATTAGCTGGTAATCATACTGTAAGGTCAAGGCCGCAGTGACTCAGGCTGCCACGTGCATGGTGATTAATATTCAGGGGTAATATCAGGCACAAGGTTCCTTTCTGTAGCCTTTGGGAAGAGTCATTTCAAAGACTGTGGGCTGGGCTACTGGACTGGGAGCAGAGCTTCTGTTTGAGGCAGAAGGGTGTGTCCTGAGTCCTCGGCTATCTCAGATATTATAGAGTGGGTTTCCTCCCAGCTTACCAGATGACCAATCCACTTGTAAGAAGTGGCCCAGCCAGCCATCCACTTTGAGACTCAGGCCAAGACCCTGGGCATTGGTCTAGGGCAGTGGCTTTCAACCTGTGGGTGGCAACCCCGGGGATCAAAGGATCCTCTCACAGGAGTCAGCTAAGATCATTGGAAAACACAGATATTTACATTACAATTCATAACAGTAGCAAAATTACAGTTATGAAGTAGCAACAAAAATAATTTTATGGTTGGGGGTGGGTCACCAAACCATGAGGAGCTGTAGTAAAGGGTCGCAGCATTGGAAGGCTGAGGACCACTGGCCTAGAGTCTTCTGATTTTCCCAGCCCAAAACAGGCCATCAGCTAAGACCAGAACTGCTTCTCAAGAAAGGCACGGGTTCTTAGCTTGATTTGAGTGCTGTGCTCTGCCTCCTCCGTTGCTTTCACCTGGCATGGGTATGACCATTGTTCTCTGACTTCCAGTCACCCTGCTTGTCCCTCCTCTTTCATTCTGGCCTCATGCACCCTGTTGGCCCCATGATAGCCAGAGCGATCCATTAAAACCTTCTGTCAGATCATTTTCCAGCTCCCGATGTCTTTAGAATAAAACCAATACATCTGGCCAAGGCCTGCCATGGCATCTCCATTCCCAGGCCCCCCTGCCTGACATCCTCTCTTGCATCCTCTACTGCCTGTCTCTGCTACAGGCTAAATGCACGCCAACCTCAGAGCCTTTGCACTCGCATGCTTGCTGTCTGAAAAGCCCCTTTGCTAGTGTGTTGCTGGGCTGGCCTGTGTCCACCAGTCAAGCTTCAACTTAAAATATCAACTCCTTGGAAAGGCCACTGGCCCCTCACTGAGAGCATCCCAGCCTCAGTCATTCTGTTTCTCTCAGCCTGCTCCTGGCTGTCTCTTCATACCTGTGCTTAGTAGGTGCATTCATTGACAGACCACAGTCCTCCTGGCCTACTAAGTTCTCTGCTGTGTCTACAGCCCCACATGGTGTAAAAGACTTTTGTCATCTCTACGTGAGATATGTTTTCAGGAACTCAGAAGACATGGGGTGGGAGAGCAGAGAGACTAGCTTGCTTAGCATCTCTCCCAAGTCCTTATTATGAGCCGAGCTCTGACAATGCTTAGAGCCTTCTCTCTTAGGTTCATGCTTAGCTCAGTCCTTCTCAGAGGTCACCTTGGGAAAGCTCTTGTGGATGCCACATCACGGCCTCTGTTCTCTTGTCAGCAGCAGTTCCTACCGATCTACATCTATAGGGGGACGTTTTGGAGCTGGGGAGGTAGATCAGTTGGTAGAGGGCTTGCCTAGCATGCCCGAAGCCCTGGCTTTCATCCCTAGCACTGCAGAAACCAAGCACCGGTGGTGCATGCCTGTCATCCTAGCACTTCGGAGGTGGAGGCAGGAGGATCATCCTGCTACCTTGTCTCAAGCAAACAAATACAAATCAATATGTCAGTAGTTTGGTTCCCTACTTTTGTTACTGTCTATCTCGCCTTCTAGAATACAAATTCCAAACCCATTGTGCATCCCTAACTGCCGGGCCCTGCTTGAAACAAAGAGAGGTTTATAACCTGCATGGGGGAAGGGAGGACTCTCTGGAGGAATGGATAGATGGTCCAACATTGGGAGAGACCCAGACTGTGGAGGGTTAGTCTGGATGAATTCACTGCTCCCTTCTGATAGAAAAATCTTATGATTCATGGGTAAATAGATGGTTCAGGAGATACGGGTGCTCGCGGCCAGCATGACAGTCTGAATTCGATCCCTAGAACACATATGGTGGAAGGAGGAACTGACTCCCATAGTAGTTCCCTGCCCTTCACACAGTCACCACACTCTGTCCCCAGTAAATAAATGGAAAGAAAACCCAACCAACTAACCTAAGAGTCGTAACCACACTAATCCAGGAGCTTCTCCACATCCAGAACTACACTTCCGGTCTACCCTGCTTTCTCAAACCTTCTCAGCTTCCCGAGGAAGCAGGCGTGGCTACTCATGCCATCATGTCAGAGAGTACTGGACTGGGTCTTAGCAACTTGGTAGAGAAGTGGCCCGTGCTCTTGAGCCCAACTGTGATGTGTGTGTCCGTGTGTGTGGGCACACCAGGAAGGAGCTTGGGGTCTCGGGCATGCAAGGCAAGGGTTCTACACTAGCCCCAACAATGTTTTAAATCTGACACTGTTGAGCTGTAACCAGAGGACACTGTGAGTCCAGCCAGCACTAGACGCATGAAGTGCATGAAGACACTTAGCATTGCCCTGTTTTGTTTTGTTTAAAGGTGAAGTCTTATTGTAGCCCAGGCAGGTCTAACTGACTGCACCCTGAGTGCTGGATTACAGCCGTGCACCACCGAACTGTCCCTAAAATGACTCTTCACGATGACACGCTCATCCTACCACTTGTTAAATGGTTCAGCGACGATTGAGGCGCAAGTCCGCTTCCTCTCTAATAAGTCACGGTAGCAGCTGCCCTCTGAACTGGGGCTGGGAGCAAGGCTGGAGCTGTCTGCTGCTCCCCAAGAGCTGCATCCTTTAACCCCTCCCCCTCACAGCATCTGGGGACAGCCCTTACTGGCCACACTAATGTACCTGCTGGCCTACTCATTGCACTGTTAGCCCCCTGTTCACCAGCATCTCTGATTATGAACTCCCAGGAACATTTCTTATTTATCCCTGTTCTTAACTCTAATGAAAAAAAAAAATCAACGAAAGAGAAGCCATGTTATACTTCAGTCTCATTTGTGGATTGTTTGTGGCCAGGGCAGAGGGCACAGAGATCTATTTCAGAGGCTGTCTCCAGCTCTGCCTCCTCGGAGGCAATGCCAGCCATGTGGCTGCACACATGCCTGTGTCACTCAGGCCTGGAGGTGACACAGCAGGTTGGAGTGAGCTGTGGGAGATGCTTCGGGATTAGAACCCACCACCTGGCTTCCAGCTGTGTGGCTGCAGACAGGTTATCATATCCATATTGTGCCATATTGTCCTCTCTTGTAACATGGGGACAGTCATTGCATCTGTCTCCTAAGGGATTGGGTGGCTTCCACCAAGGAGTGCTTGGGAAGGAAGCCCTGAGCTGGGAGCCAATCATCCAGCAGGCACCCAGGGAGCTCCGCTCTAGGAAGTGTGCCCAGAGCCCAGAGCCCAGAGCCCAGAGCCCAGAGCCAGGTCAGTGCTCACAGCAACAGTTCAGGGCTTATTTGCTGGTGCTGCAAAATTAAGCATCAATTGCCAGAATCTCAAGGACACAGCCAGGGAACTCAGCAATTGGGTCACAGGAGGGACATTTCAGCTAGGCTGGCCTCAGTCCACAGAGCTCTGATTATTAGGACACAGGGGTGCAGTCACTCCAGGAGAACTTCTCCCAGGAACTAGAGTCGAGAGTGAGACACACACTGCTTTGGCTCATGTGCGTGCACGTGCCCGGGACCCTGGCTTCGTATTGATCCGCAGGGGATCCATAAGAGTCACACAGAGTGCATAGGGCAAAACTCAGGGTTCAGTTGCCCTGGCTCTGATTCAGAGTTCACACGGGGGTTCATGCTGCCTTAAATGGAACTTTGAAATATAACCCTGGCCTGCCTGTCTCACCTCTGGGGCCGCGATTTCCTCCTTGTAAGTGCAGTTAACAATGCACATTTCAATATGAGGTTACCTACTACACAGTAACTCACAATCGATTAAAGGGCCCAAAGAGCAGTCTGGATGACTTCTAAGGATTACCGAGAGCAAATAAACAGGTCTCACCTGCAATAGCAACATTTTGATTTTGCACTGATGTTTGTGTGGGAGTGGATACAGGCGCACATGTATGAGACCAGAGGTCGGCCTTGGCTGTCTCCCTCAGTGGTCTTCTCACTCACTGATTCAGCTAGGCTGGCTGGCCAATGGGCGCCAAAGCTCTGCCTATCTCCATGTCCCCAGTCTCCATGCCAGTATTATAGAGGATTCCTGCTGTGCTCGGCTTTCCCATGGGTACTGGGGATCTGAACACAGAGCCTCATGCTTGTATGATGAGCACTTGGCTGACTGAGCGCTCTCTCTCTCTCTCTCTCCAGCCCTGGAGACACTGTTGGTTGTCACATGGGATATGCTACTGACATACAGTGTACAGAGGCCAGGGAGGCTGCCTGATGTCCCCAGCAGGCAGGATGCCCTTCCACAGAGGATCCTCTGCTCCAGGCTTCCACAGAGCCAGCCGTGTGAGAGCTGCCGCTCAGGGTGATTTACATGTACTGCATGGCTGGTTTTTACAGCTGTGTGGGCAAATAGTTGTGGGTTGCCATAGCATAAGGGAAATGATTGGCAGCCCACCCAGTTGCCAATAGGGGATCGCTTTGTAACTATCATCCACAGATTGTCAATAAAGGTCAATCTTCCAGGAAGTTCTGAGAAATGTGGCCTTCCATGGTGACTTCCTGGGGATTGCATGGGTGCTCACCTGCCCAACACAGGGAGCAATCCAATCTCCCTGCTGGGCCACCCCAGCCAGCCTCTGGAGAAGAAGGACGCTCAAAGGACTGCCCAACTCTGATTTAGGTTTGTTTTCTGAAGACCATCTGTCGCTCATTCTGAGCCTTCCTTGTCCCCTCTCTTTCTTCCCAATCACCATCCATCCATGCATCCATCTGTCTATCCATCTGTCCATCTATCCATCCATCTACCATCCATCCATCCATCCATCCATCCATCCATCCATCCATCCACTGTCTACCATCCATCCATATACATGTATATCTCCACCTACCTGCTTTCATCATCCATATCATCATCATCCATCCTCATCCATCTTATCCATCCATCTCCATCCATCCATCTATCCATCCATCTATCCATCCATCCATCCACCATCCATCCATCCATCCATCCATCCACCTTAGTAAGGGTGCTTGGTAAGTGGTGGGTTTTCTTAATACAAACACAAAGGCAGGGCTGAGATACTACATTCAAAGAAGATGCCCGAAGAGAGAAGGAAGCCATTTTAAACCCACACAATGATCCTGTAAGAGCCTGCGCCAAGGTTGCTCATAGCCTGACGGTATGAGCGTGACAGTATGCACAGCAAGCATGACATCCTAGGTTCTGATCCCCTGAACTCAAGTAAAGCTGGACACTAAGGTGAAATGGGACAAGGAGAGAGGAGAATCTCTGGAAGCTGGTGGGCTGGCTAACCTGGTGAATGCCACAGGAAATAACAAAGGGTCCCTGTCCCAAACAAGATGACCTTCACATGTACACACAATCTATGCATACCCTGTAGGATGCTCCCCCCACAACTGACAGTATATGCATACCTGTAGCATGCTCCTCCCACAACTGAAAAAATAAATAAAGGACTAAAAATATCCTCTGGGCCAGAGCCTGAAGTAGTCTTCCAGGATCAAAGACCATTATCGATAACATTGTGGGCCTGCTGGGGTCAAGACTTCCAACTATCAGCAAAGCTCTGGGGGACGGGGATGCTGTACTGGTACTGATGCTGGCTCTGGTGCTGGTCTGTAGACCATACTGGGAGGAGCAGGCGTAGAGATCTTTTCTAGCAACACAAAATACATTTTTCTTGTAAGCAGCAGTGTTCATGCTCTGTCATTCTGTTGGGTAGTGACCCCACCACACAGGCCCTTCTTAGTGAGCACACATGAACAGGCAGACGACACAGCCCATGTGTGACCTGAGGAAGCCCTGGCTCCCCACTATTCAAGGGTCCCCAAACACCACCTTACATAAAAGGGTCACCAGAGGCAAATGTCAGCATTTCCGAGACACCCTGGCTACAGATGCCAGACAACCAGAATCCTAGAGCTGAGGCAGCTTTTCTGGAACTTCCTGTCTTTCATTAAATCTCGGCAACTCCACAGGGTCTGTCGCAGGACATTTTCTCCACAACCCTCTCTGCTGCTTGGCTGTGACTATGGACCTCATGTCTGCCCAGGTAAAATGCACCCTGACCAACTTCCAAGCCTAGTCACCCCAGCCCTTGCTGGCTCCTCTCCCATGCCACCTTCGGCCTCCTTGACTGCTTCTACTCTTGAGCCAATGTGTTTCCTGCCCTCCCCTGAGAGTTTCCCAGGTGTGTATTTGTGGTTTTTTTTTTTTTTTTTTTTGGCTGTGTCTCATATAGCCCAGGATGGCCTTGAACTCCAGTGCCTCATGAGTCTGCCTCCCAAGTCCAAGTTCCATGAATAAGGGCATGTGCCACCATGCCTGACATTAATCATTTAGCCCAGGATTTCCTCATCAATTCCTCCCCCCCCCCTGCCCCTTTTCATTGGCTAGTAGAATAAACACCCGAGGTTTAGGAACTTAAAGCTCAGATTAAGGAATAGGTATTACCTATGAGTTAGCAGAAGGCGGTGGACAGCAGTTATGGGGCAGCAGGTGCCATCTGAGACAGTTAGGGCAGCTTAGCAGGTTGAATAGCATGTCCCCCGCTGTCCCTCCCCCATAAGACGTACCTGCCTTTATGTCAGGTATGACTGATGTCAGAAAAAACCACTTTTTCAGATATCAAATTTAAACTTTCAAGATGAGATTATCCTGATGGGATGACCTTCCAAGAGACTCACAGAGGGGAAGCAAGGGAGAAGCGGGCCTTAGGAAGGCCAGGACGGGAGGGATTAGGACCCAGGTCAAGGTGCTCTCAGAGCACACAGAACCTCAAGAGACACAAACCCCGTTAGGGCCTCCAGAGGGAGCTCCATCCTGCTGTCTGCATTTCAGACTCCGGGTTTCACAGAGGACACAGAGAAGTCAGGTGGCTAAAAGGAGCCCCAGGAAACTAATGTGGGCAGAATGGGGCCCTGCCACTCACCAAGTAACTTTGGCAGATGACATGGTTAATCGTCTCTGAGCTGCCTTCCCCCATAAAAAAAATCAGCAGATCTATCTCCTGAACTCATTCAAGAGGACTTTGCTAAGTGCCTGGTCCTAAGCTTGACCTACTGGAAGCTTCCCAGGAGTGGGGAAGTATTTATCAAGGAGACACATAAAGTACAAAGCCACTTTTGTGGTCTACACTGGGAAGCCCAGTGACTTCCCCGTGTGAGACAGTTCAATTTCTTTGTCAATCTGTAACAGAGGAGGGAAGACCAACAGTGAGCGGTCAAGGTTGTGAGACTGAGGTGCAAGTCTGAACAAAGAGAGAGAGAGGAGAAAGCCAGCTAGCTAGCGCTGAGTGAGTATCACCTTTCTCTGCTTTCTGACTGCAGGTGTCATGTGATCTTGCCTCATGCTCCTCCCACTACAGCCAGAAAAGTTTTCGGTCACCATGCTGTCCCCTCCATGATAGACAGCACCGTGAAACTATAAGCCAAAATTATTAGGTCTCAAAACCCAGAACAAACGGCTGAGGTGCCTATTTAGCATATCAAAGCAGACCTGGCTGCCTTCTCTCTGCATCTCTCAGTCCCTACCTGTTACCGGGTATGGCTGCCATGGACCATCCTCTACCTTACACGTTTCCAGCAAAGGGTGAGCTACCCTTTCCTCAGCTGCCCGTCCCTGTATAGTCCAGCCATTTTGGTTACCTGGGCCTTTGGTCTGCTCTTTATTTTCCTGGTTCTCCCCTCCCTGCTGCTCACCTGGCGTGGCTCAGGTTGTGTTCACTCTGGACTCCCCCAGATGTCCCTGCCTCTGACTACGCTCTCTCTCAGACTTATAATAAAGCTTCTCCTCTACCATACTTGGGGCAGTCATATTCCTTCCTTTTTATTTCTTTTTTTTATTCAAGAATAAACCCTTTCTTGCTTAAGCTGGTGTGTTTTAAAATACTTTTTTTTTTTTTAAATGTGGGTAGGTGTTTTGCCTGCATGCGTGTCCGTGTACCATGTGTAGTACAGGGTATCGGATTACCTGGGACTGCAGTTATAAATATGGGTGATGAGAACTGAACCCAGGACCTCTGGAAAAGCAGCCAGTGCCCTTAACTTCTGAGTCATCTCTCCAGGCCCAATAGTCTATTTTTAAATTAAAATAAACAGACAAACAAAAAAACCAGGGGAAACCAGTTCTCCATTACCATCAATTATGCAGCTGAGTTTCCCACAGTTGGGGAAACCTCAGGGTCGGAACACTCTCAGTACAATGGATGAGCCTCTGTCCTGGGAAAAAGTAACTTCCTGTAACATTCGCCCGCCAGGACAGTGTCCTTATGTGCTTTCTGTCAGGTACTTTGTCATAGCAATGAGAAAATCGATCAGTGCAAGAAACAACGTGTGGTGGTAAGGAGGGCCACAGCCATCCCTGCCAGTGTGGTGTCAGGGTGCTTTGTAGACTTGTGGAAGAGTCTGAGCTGCAGGCTAGAGGATTCTAGAATGCTGTACCAGAGCTTAATGGGCCGTTCCGGAGAGTCACCATAAAAGGCTCCAACTTGTAAAAATGTAAATGTATTTGAATAAAAAACTATAAGCCAGCCGGGCGGTGGTGGCACACGCCTTTAATCCCAGCACTTGGGAGGCAGAGGCAGGTGGGTTTCTGAGTTCGAGGCCAGCCTGGTCTACAGAGTGAGTTCCAGGACAGCCAGAGCTACACAGAGAAACCTTGTCTCAGAAAAACCAAAAAAAAAAAAAAAAAAAAAACCTATAAGCCATGAGGCTTTCTGGCTTGAACTCAACTTCCTAGGAAGTGCTTTCCCAGGATCAGGCACTAAGGGGCACAAGGGAGACTACAGCTCTTTAGGGGCGTGCTGGCTGGTTTTATGTCAACTTGACACAAGTTAAAGTCATCTAAGAGCCTCAATTAAGAAAATGTCTGTATAATATCCATCCAGCTGTAGGACATTTTAATTAGTAATTTACGGGGGAGGGCCATCCCTGGGCTGGCGGTCCTGGTTCTATAAGGAAGCAGGCTGAGCAAGCCACGAGGAGCAAGCCAGTAAGCAGCACTCCTCCATGGCCTCTGCATCAGCTCCTGCCTCCAGGTTCCCGCCCTGCTTGAGTTCCCGTCCTGACTTCCTTCAGTGATGAATTAGGGTGTGGAAGTGTAAGCAGAATAAACCCTTTCCTCCCCAGCTTGCTCTTTGGTCATGGTGTTTTAGCACAGCAATAGAAACCCTGAGACGGCAGGTGTGCACAATGGATGAGTTACAGGGTCATAGAAGCTTGTACCAAAGTTCCAGAAAGCTGGGGGCAATGTGTAGCAGTTAGAGTCCCTGCAAGGAGGCCCAAGAGGCCATTGGATGAAGCTGTGAAGGTGAAGTATGAAATCCAATGGATCCCAAGAGGGTGGAGAAACCAAGACCATGGGATGCATGCCACAGAATGCTACAAACACCATTGATTCGTGCAGGTGGCAGAGCTGCTGGAGCTACGGGCCTGCTGGAGCCTGCTGGAACCTGCTGGAACCTGCGGGAATCTAGTACATGAGGAAGGACCACCTAGAGCTCAGGCTGTCAGATTGAGGGTTGCAGGCTATGTTGTCTGTCCTCTGCCTCTATTCCTTCCTCTTGGAATGGGGTTGCTTACTCTGTGCCTTCAGATATTGAGAATACATAACTTACATTATTGATTTTACAGAGACTTAGAGTTAAAAGATCACCTTGAGTATCAGAAAAGACTTTGTGCTTTTGGACGTTAGAACTCTTAAGATGAACTAAACACACTGTTGTGTTAGGAGGCGGCCGCAGGCATTGAGGTCGACGCGGGTAGAATGTACCACTAAAAATTATGTGTCAGGGTATCACGTTGACTGTTGTGTGTGTGTGTGTGTGTGTGTGTGTGTGTGTGTGTTGATGACTCATCGTCAGTGGCTCAGGGTACGGCTGTGAGTGTGTTCCCAGACAGGTTACACAAGGAAGGAAGACTCACCGTACGTGGGCAGCCACACATGGGCTGGGGGCATAAAAAGGAGAACACAGCCGGGGAACCAGCATTCATCTGTCTGCCTCCTGACTGGATGAAGTGTGACCGGCTACCCCGCTCCCATGCCTTCCCACAGGGATGGGCTGTGCGCTCAAATTGTGAGCTTAAAAATAAATCTGCCATCCTTATATCACTTTTGTCCGGCATACCAACACACCTGGTGAGTGAGGGCTGAGTGGAAGGAGGTAGGGACAGAACAAGCAGACGGACCAAGGACAGAAAGTTATGATGTCCGCCTGGGGAGCATATGCAAAAGGGGAAGGGACACTCAGAGAGCTATAAGAAACCACAACTGGAAAAGCCAAACTTGGGCTGGGGCTTGACTATATTAAATGAGGAGGTAGGAGAGCCTTGAGGCCACATTGGAGGTGCTGGAATGCCTTGCTGGGTATGAGGCAAGAAGACAAGGGAGACCACACAGGCCTCTGGAAACATCATTGAGACCTAAGTGGACAGCAGGGGACTGGCCGGAGTACCAGCAAGGAGAAGACTCTGGCTGTCATCTAGGAGGCCATGATGCTGCTAAGCCCCAGGTTGCTGGGGGGGGGAGGGGACAGATTTGAAGGTTAGGGGGCAGAAATTAAACAAGTCCCATCAGTATCACACGGTGCTTATCAAAGACACTGGGAGAGACACAGGTGCGGCATGGTTCCAGGCCTCCCCACGTGTGGACCACACCACAAAGGAAGCAAATCCACTTACCATCCTTGAGTGAGAAGCTCAGGAGGTCCTGTGGGAAAAGGAGACAGAAATCAGTGAGGTGCTGACACACCACCATCCATCATGGGGCAGCGAAGTACTGACTCCTACCAGTGGAGATGGCAAAAGCCCTCCACCCCACAGTACAGTGGCGAGCCAGGTGCCAGCTGTGGTCAAGGTGAGGAGGGGAAGGCCTCGCATCCCGCCTGTGAACAAGGCTACCAGCAACCTATGCCACAAGCTCTGCCTCCTTAAACCATACTCAGAGAGGGTGAGCAATATGCTCAAGGCACACAGCAAAGCTGCTGCTTCAGAAAAAAGGTCACCGTAGTTTGGTAGAATGCAGGCTCTGGGGTCAGACCACAAGGTTCAAATCCTGGCTTTGGTTATTTATAAGCTGGGTGACCTTGGGCAAGAAACTTAATCTCTCTGTGCCTCAGTCTCCTCAATATAAAGTAAGGATGATTATACAGGTTAAAAATCCCTAATTTAAAAATCCCAATTATTTATATATATATATAAATATATGTGTGTGTTAGATGTATATATAAAACTATATATGTGCATATATATATATATATGTATATATAACCATATATGTATATATAAAACTATACACACACACACACACATATATTTAAAGATTTATTTGCTGGGTGTTGGTGGCGCACGCCTTTAATCCCAGCTCTTGGGAGGCAGAGGCAGGTGGATTTCTGAGTTCGAGGCCAGCCTGGTCTACAGAGTGAGTTCCAGGAAAGCCAGGGCTACACAGAGAAACCCTGTCTCGAAAAACAAAACAAAAGCTTTACTCATGTGCATGCATATGAGCACATGTGAGTTTATGTGCACCATATGCTTGCAGGAACCTGAGAAGGCCAGGAGAGGGCGCTGCATTCCCCAGAACTGCAGTTCTAAGGTCAGCACATGCTCTTAATGGCTCAACTGTCCCTCCAGCACCCCACTCCCAGTTCCAAAACTATTTCAAGTGAAAAAAAAATTCCATACTGTGAACTGTGGTTCCATGCACAAAGCTGTAAAAATCATATAAAATTACCTTCAGACTATGGGTGTAAGATACACAGGAACCAAACATCCATTTTGTGTGTAGAACTCTTGTCCCATCTAAAGATGCCTTATTATGTGTATGTGTATTCCAGCCGTGGGCTGCTGGGGACAGAGAACAAGTCACTTCCCTTCCAAGTCAGTCCTGTGTGCTGGGGTGGCTGCATAGCCCGACACGCTGTCATCATACATTTCGGTGATGCTTACAGCTGACCCTGGCCCATCATGGTAGATACCTTTACTACTCATTTAATGCACAGAGATTGCTTATTATAGACGTTAACCTTTTCGATTCTCAAACAACCTCCTGCAGTATGTGGCACAGGCTGAATACCCAATGCCCAAAGTGCTTGCGACCAGAAGTCCCTTCAACACCTCCAGTTGGGAGGGGGAGGCTGGAATATTTTCTTAACATTTACTTTTACTTTTTGTGTATGGGTGTTTTGGATGCATCTGTCTGTGCACTACATGTGTGTAGTACCCGTGGAGCCCAGAAGAGGACGTTGTAGATGGAACTGGAGTTGTAGATGGTTATGAACTGTCACCCAGAGGCTGGTGTACCTGACTGACTGCTGATGGGTTGTCTTTCAGAATGGGGTCCTTCAACAAAGTCTGAGCAAAGATGTCGGCTCCTTCACCTCCCAGGCCGCTGGCAAAGGCCGTCATGGTTGGGAGGACACTTTCAGACAGATGCAGCCATTTCACCAGGCCCGTCACAAATTCTATGCAGAAGGAGCTAAAAAGAGACATAGTTAGATCCAGACCTTCTGGGGAACGTTGGCCTAGAAAGGCCAATGGTGGATGGACAGGGTCACATATGTCAACCTGTGACTAGGGTCCAGGAAGTACAGAGACAGTCCAAACAGAATCTTAGGTGACACAGTAATACCTTCAATCCCCATCAAGACTTTTTACCAAGAAGCACAGAGGTGAAGGCAGCCAGCAGCTGCGGCTAAGTGATCTGGCCTGGAGCCATGCTGGGGAACAGGGAACAGAGACTTAGGAGGACAGAGGGAGGGGCCTAGGCAGCCCCAGCTTCACCTGCAGAGTTGGGCAGCAACCCTGGGGAGCCAAGGGAAGTGCCCGGATGTCCGACTCAAAGGTGGGATCCTCACTCCAGCAGGTGTGTTGTGTGGCACCTGCTAGGGGACAATGGAGCCACTGTGGAGAGGTGGGAGCCCCGTGATCTGAGAGAGAAATGCACTGTAAATTGGGGACCATGGCAGAGCCCACGTTACTTTTGATGCTGGCTGCCCTTGTGTGCAGGGCTGAGTTTTCGTCGAGGAGTGCTGGGGCGTGGAGAACAGGAGAATTCATCAGGAAGCAGAGAAATCGGAAAAGGTTGAATCCTACCCGTGGAGTTCCAGTCAGCATACACCGCCCTGGCCCTCCAGCCCAGGGCCCTGCTCCCCACAGGAAAACTGGCAGACCAGGTTGGGCTCCTGGCGAATTTAGAGCCCCCTGGTGGTGAAGGAAGCTAAGGAGCCCCCACCCTTAAATAGCACAGCCCACCCATCCCACTCCTCACAGCTGCGAGGAACAGAGAGGCCTGCAAAGCCAGGGCTACTGCAGCCTGGGCGGGAGCTAGGGTCTAGATCCTGGCTCTGCTGTCACCAGAAGCTAGTCTGAAGTAGAGATTATTGGGGCTCCCCTGGGCACCAGCATTTATAGACAGGAAGCAGGGAGCTGGGCACAGGGTGGAGGGCAGCTGAGCTGTCTGTCATCATCTTGAGGGACACTTGAGCTGACACTGCTATTGACCCTGGGGGAAGTTCTCAAGATGGGGTGCCCCAGTGGCTTCAAATGGTGACTCTATGCCAACTATCTTGGGGAGTCAGGTGACATTTTGGGAATGTGGTCCTCTGTAGCTGGGGCAAACCCCAAAGGTTATAGACAGCTCAGGGCTGAGCTGACAGCCCCTCCTTCATTTCTGTAAGGAGAACAGAGCGCCATAGCAACTTAGGAAAGTAGCTTGTCCTCACTGTCTGCCTCTGAGTCTCATCTGTAAAATGGGTTTAAGAGACCAGCTTCATAAGGCAGAACACAGCATGCAGACAATGCTCAGAGCTAGTTGGTGTTGTAACTATTGACAGGTGATTGGGGTGAGACAATGGAGAAAAGGGTGAAGTTTGACTGTGGTGTCAATGGCCCTGGGGAATCTTCAGAGTCCCAATTCACCTGTCTTATTTTCTAAGGCTATAAAATATAGGTGACATCGGGGATCCACCCTAGGAGTTATATAAGAAGATAAAATGACAGGAGCAGTGGATGGCATCTGTAGACCTGCAGTAAACATTATCTCCTGTGATGGCCTGTGATAGATAATTCACTTCCCAAGAGATCGTCCAGGGGACTGACCTAGGGTAGCAGGTGGGTGTGGACGGAGATGGCTTCAGGGATGATTAAGTAGGTGAACAGATAGCAATCAATGTATGCACAGGAATGGCTCAGGGCCAAGAGAGTAGTCTAGACTGCCGGATGTTGGGGAAGGCTTACACCTAAAGAACTAGCTTGTCATATGAGCACAGGGTTAAAGAGCATAGCCACTGGTGCTGCCACCAGCGCTGCCACTGACTGTGTGGTTCTGGGATTGGCTACTCCGCCTCTCCGTGCCTCAGATTTTGAATATGTGAAATAGTTATGATAATGATGAAACCTACCTCACAGGGTTGCTGGAAAGATTAACCGTTACTATCAGTCCTGGACAAAGAATGGCTCAAGTGAGGCATGACCTACTGACATATTTCCATAATGGTTGCTCTCCATTCACTTCAGTTGCTGTGATAAAACACCCCCAACAAAAAGCAGCTTAGGGAAAAGAGGTTCATGTGGCTTACAATGCCAGGTTACAGTCCATCACCTCAGGGAAGTCAAGACAGGAACTTACAACACCATATCTACACGCTTAATCAGAGATGGAACAAGTCCACAGATCCTTGCTTGTTTCCTTGCTCTCAGCTGTAAAATACAGTTCTTTACTATCCAGGACCTCCTGCCGAGGGAATGGCGCTGCCCACAGTGGGCTGGGTCTTCCTACAGCAACTAAGCATGGAGACAGTCCTCTACTGACATGCCCACAAGTCAATGTGCTCTAGATAGTTCCTCATTAAGACTCTTCCTAGGTGGTTCTAGGTTGTGTCAAGTTGACAGTTTAAACAGCACAGGTCTAGTAAAAGCCTGTGCGTGTGTGTGTGGTTTGCGCGCGTGTGCGTGTGTGTGTGTGGTGTGTTTTGGTGTGCAAGGTCTCAGCTTCCATCTCCAATGCCATAAAAAATGAAGTAAGTCAACAAGAGCAAAGGCAGTGATGCCCATACATCTAAGTCGCCTGTGCGATTTCTTCTACACACAGACTTGTTGAATTCTTACTACATCCCCATGAGGTCAGGGAGGTCTTAGATCAACCCCTGCCTGCCCTCCTCCCCCAGTAGAATCCAGACACGGTAAATTGTAGCTCTAGACTACACATCTGCTTGCATCCCCAGGTGCCATACTTACACACCATGGAGCCAGCCCCTGTCCAGCAACTGCACCACCCAGGGTCATCATATGCTTGTCACTCACTAAGATCATCCTTACAAGTAGGATGCTCTGGTTTCTGGGGTTCAAGCTCTCTAGGATCCCAAAGGGGAACAGGGGCAAGGTGTCCTTGGAATCTTGGTTTCCTCATGCTTCCTCCAAAGTTCCTTCCCTCAGACCACAAACTATAGCCTTCAGGAATTTGGCCCCTGGCTTGCTTTTATGAATAAAGTTTTATTGACACATAGCCATGTTCTTGTTGTAGCCACTGGGGGCTACAACAGAGAGGTTAAGTAACTAACACAGACCACAGCTTGAGAACCAAAAATACCTGAGCCTTGGCAGAAGGAATTTGTGCTGAACTTTGTCTACCCTACTAGTTTTGACTTTTTTTTTTTTTTTTTTTGAGATGTGGTCTTAGTATATAGCCCAGGTTTGTCTTGAACTTGTGATTTTCCTGCCTCAGCCCCCTAAGAGTTGACGTTAAAAATCGTTAAGTGTGCAGCAGGATAGAGGGGTGGCCTGGAGCTGCTGCACCTGGCTCTACATTGTCTCTTTGGTTTTATTTTTGTCTGTCTCTCTTTTATTCATTCATTTCTTTCTTTTTGCAGTGCTGGGACTGAGTTATGTATGCTAGGCAGGCACTCTACTGCTGTCCGTTGTCCCTGCCCCCAGCTCCACGGTTTGAATAAATCAAATCAGTTGTAAGGAGCATCCTCCAGGACAGATAAGAAATAAATAGTCGAGACACTAGCTTTGATGTCCCACGAGGACAAAATCGGCCACCAACTGTTTTCAAAAGATAACGGAAACCAACAGTAGCCTATCTGGGAGTTAAAAAGACAGAGGTTGTTTTTTTTTTTTAAATGTGTTTTGCTTTAAAATTCATGTGGAACACAGCATGGGAAACTGAGGTGAGGAAATGGGGAGCCCAAGGAGAATACTGGGGGACATGGGAACAGAATTCACATCCCTGTACACTCTTAGTGGTGTCAGAACAGATCTGTGGTGGGATTCATCAGGTCCTTCTCAAGATGCATCAGTTTGTTAGGTAGTAGTGGGGTACCCAGCTTATCTGTTTAAGGGAGCTTTTGGAAAGATGATGGTGGCTTCCCAGGCTGGGTAAACATAAGGGACAGAGAATACTGAGCTGAACTCTCCTGGAGATGGATAGGGACTTGCCTGGTTTGAATGAAATAGTCCCTCAGGTATCTGAATACCTGGTGGCCAGTTGGTGGCATTTGGGGAAGGGTTGGGGGTATGGCCTTGTTGGAGGAGGTGTGCCATTGGGGGTGGGCTGTGAGATCTCAGAGCCTCCTGACAGCCCCAGTGTGCTCTGAGATGTGAGCTCCCAGCTGTTCTTGTCACCCTGTCTTTGCTTTGCAATTGTGAATGTTAACCCTCAGAAACTGAAACTGCAATCAAACACTTTCTTTTATAAGCTGCCTTGGTCATGTTATCACAGCAATAGGAAAGTGACTGAGACACCTGGGGATGGACTATCCAAGACGTTTCTCACTGCTAGACAGGGGCCATAGGTAGAGTTAGGAAGAGCCCATTACCAGGTACTGTGCACCTACTGTGTGCTGGGCACTGAGCTGTTTGCCCCTCAGATGCGAGCCAGACTGCTGGTCCTCACCCAGCTTCAGTCAGCCTCCCAAAGTCACAGGAGACTGGAAAATATCAGAGTCAGGACGTGAGGAGAGCTGAGTGGGCAGCCATGGAAGGCTCCCTTGCTCCCCGAGCCAACCATTGCTGTCATTTTCTCAGGGACTTCACTAAGGGCCAGGGCTCCACTGAACTTTGGGAAGGTCCTGGGATTCCAAGGTGGCACCTGCCTTCCAAGGAGCTCAGGGTACAGGGGTGGCAGGCCTGGGAAGCATCCACTGGAGACGGGGCGGGGGGGGGTGGTGGTCACGTGCCCCACACACATCAGTGGGGAAGACACTCAGTTGCACCATGGGATGAGGGCAGGTTGGGGAAGCCCACTCAGAAGCAACCCTAGGCCGGCAGGTAGTGCATTCAAGAGTCACGGAGTGTTTGGGGGAACGGCACACTCTTGCTGCTTTCTCGATAACATCTCTCGCCCCTGGGCTCTCTTTCCTTCCTCAGACTTCGGAGTCCATTAGCTCCTGCTCTGTCTCATCCTCACAGTAAGAAGGTTTCCATATCAGCTCCACCCTACTGACAAAGATGGGCGCCGCTGTGCCCTCCCTCCATGACGTTTTGAGTGCCCAAACCCTGCCCCACCCCCATCCTTGCAGACTGAAGCCCAGGTTCCTAACCACCCCACTACACTGCCACCAACATGTGACTTAAGCCCGCACCTGGTAGATTGCATCGGTGACAGACATTAAATACATATAGGAACCTAACATTCTTGTGTCCCCGCGATGCCCCCCATCTCTGCTTGCCACTGTCACATCTGTTGGGAGAGGGGTGTCTCCTGGAACTAAGCATTCCAAGAGCTCATGCTTTTCAGTTTCATCAATATGGCTGGCACTATGCCCAGCACACAGTAAGTGCTCAATAAACACATGTTTTATGACTGAATAGCTCTCTTGTCCTCTCTGGACAGTGATCTACTGGAGGGGAGGGATGGAGTCTGTCTCATTTATCACATACACAATGTCTCCCATGAACTGAAATCATGCCTGGCATCCTGTAGGGACTCGAAAGATGCTTGAGGACAGCATACACGAGAGATAACTGAACAAAGGTAACTCAGCCTCCTGTGAGGCTGAGATTCCCAGAGGCAAGGATGGGCCCCAAGGTGTGGGTTTATCTATGGGACTTGGGCTGACTGGCTGTTGGGAGTCACCTCCCTGAAGAGGCCTGGGCTTCCCTCTGAAGACAGAAAAGCTCACCTTTGCTCAGGTTCTGGAAACAGCTGTGACAAAGAGATGCCACAGAGGGCGGCATAGGCGAAGCGGTTGGCCTCCGAGAGCTCTCGGCCCAGGGGCTGCTGGGAATCCCCTTCTGCAGCTGGCTCTGGTGCCACAGGCTGCCTTGAGTGTGACCTGTTCCATGCGGCCATTCCAAGCCCCTGCAAGAAAGAATCCAAGTGAGATGCTTCCAGGGGAGGGTGAGATTCCTAGAAGACACAGAAGTCATCTCTTATAAACTAACTGTAGAGGCCTTGCCTGTAATCCCAGCACTTGGAAGGCTGAGACAGGAGAACTGTAAGCTCCCACTCAGCAAAGATTAACACATTAGTGTCACTAAAATGATGGTTTCTATTCATACCTTGTTTTGTTTTGAGATGGGTCTCATGTAGCCCAGGCTGATCCCAAAGTTGCTACAAAGCTGAAGATGACCTTGATCTCTTTCTATCTCTGTGTCCAATGCTGGGATTACAACAGGCTACTATGATCAGGTCTGTTCACACATGGACTGGGGGTGGTGGTGGTGGTGCACGCCTTTAATGCCAGCATTTGTGAGACAGAGGCAGACAGATCTCTGTGAGTTCAAGGCCAGCCTAGGCAGCGTAGGGAGGGCACATATCTGGAGTTCATTGGCCAACCATCCTAACTCTAAGCTGCCGGGGTCCGGGTTCACTGAGAGAGACACTGTCTCAAAGAATAAGGTGGAGAGGGATAAAGGAAAACACCTGAGGTCGACCTCAGCCTCCACACACAGCATTTACATGTGCAGACACAAGAATACATCATGTATATGTATATGCATATGCACATGTATATACCTACTACACACACAGAATAGTTGGTTCTGTACTGGATGAATATATAATATTCCTTATCCCCTAACTGTGCTGCAGAGTAACAACTACACACATAGGCTATTTAGAGATGACTCAAAGTCCCCCTCGGATGTGCTGTGCAGCTTATGTGTGACTCCTATGCTGCTTTAGACAAGGGCACTTGAGCATTGTCACACTTGGATGTCTATGAGTAGTTCTAGAACCAGCCCCGCCATGGGCACCAAGATGTCACCAGGGTTCCCAAATGGAAATAGCCGAAATGACCACCCACAGCAGAAGGTGGAGATTGAGTCCTATGACCATTGGTTGAACACTACACAGCAAAGAAAAAGAATGAGCCCTGGAGAACCATCATAACAGAGACACAACCTACAAACCACACACAATTAGCAGAGAGCCATACACTGGATTCCGTGAATACACAGGAGTCTCAGGTATACACAGGAGTCTCAGGTATACACAGGAGTCTCAGGTATACACAGGAGTCTCATGCATACACAGGAGTCTCAGGCATACACAGGCGTCTCATGCATACACAGGAGTCTCATGCATACACAGGAGTCCATGAATACACAGGAGTCTCATGCATACACAGGAGTCTCATGCATACACAGGAGTCTCATGCATACACAGGATCTCATGCATACACAGGAGTCTCATGCATACACAGGCGTCTCATGCATACACAGGAGTCTCATGAAATACACAGGAGTCTCATGCACACACTGCATCCTGTGCATAGGACATAGACACATAGGTAAACAGTAAACATCAGCAGCAGGAAAAAAAGTGTCTCCAAAGGATGTGCACAGGCTTCTGGGTAATGGAAACATTTCCTCTTGACCTAGGTGGTGGCCACATGCATGTAAATATGATCAACCATCATGAGGTGTATCATACCTTAGATCTGTGCACCTGGTGTGGACCACACCTGCATGAATGAAGGCAGGAAGGGAGAGAGAGTAGTTCTTCCTCATTCCTTGGGGAGAGGGGAGGCATAGAAAACAGAAGAAGAGACACTGGACAAGCCAGCCCAACCAGGCATCTAAGCAAGGAGCAGAAGGAAAGATTCAGAGAAGGACGCACCTCAGACACCCAAGTGTCTGGGATAAGAACATAGGCTCAGACCCTGATGGACCTCCAGACCCCTCCACCTGATAAAAAGGAGACCCTGGTGGCTGGGTGTGTTGGTGCACACCTTTAATCCCAGCACACAGGAGGCAGAAGCAGGTGGATCTCTGTGAATTCCAGGCCAGCCTGGTCTATAGAGTGAGTTCTAGGACAGCCAACAGAGAAATCATGTCTCAAGAAACAAACAAACAAACAAACAAAAGAAGAAGAAGAAGAAGAAGAGAAGAAGAAGAAGAAGAAGAAGAAGAAGAAGAAGAAGAAGAAAGGAAGGAAGGAAGGAAAATAGGAAGGAAGGAAGGAAGGAAAGAAGAAAGGAAGAAAGAGACCCTGGTAGTTCAGCCTTGCTATACCTTGGTGTTTGTCCCTGACAAAGGACTATGTAGCTGCCCAGGAAAGCCACTCCTCAGTCACCCACAGAGCCCATGTGTGATCGGAGCTGGTCCCGGGGCTCACACTACATATTGCTTGTTAAAGGAGTGATTGCTGCTGGGCATAGTGGCACATGCCTCAATCATATCACTTGGGGAGGCAGACATAGGAAGAGCTCACGGGTTTAAGACCAGCCTGATCTAGCTAGGCTAGCTGGGGCTATACTGTGAAACTGACTCAAAAAAAAAAAAAAAAAAAAAGGAACACTTAGGACACTCAGCAAAGAAATGTTTCACTGGTGCTTGGTACGGTATACAGGTACAGGTATAATAAACAATTAAATCTAATACTAGGCTGGGAATATAGCTGAGTGCCTGCCTGCATGCACCTGCCCCTGGATCCATCCCCGGTACTGTACAGACATGGCGTGGGAGGTGCACCTGAAAACATAGCACTCAGAAGGTAGAGGCAGGAGGATCCCAAGTTTAAAGTCATTTCAGGCGACGCAGTGGAAGCCATCCTGGGATATACACACCTTGTCTTGAAGACGAAGCTGTCTGTCCCTGGGTGCCAGGACTGTGATTCTGACTCCAGGTTGCAAGAAGGGCTATAATATACAGTTTGTACATCTGCAATCAGCCTCAGAGGGGAAGCCACTGGACCTGGGTCACACAGCCAGCAATGGTAGACTGACAGAACCTAGGCTAAGCTCTGGGCCATTGACTCTGTTTTAAATAATGGCCACAATTCTAAGAACTTCTGAGTTTAACAGCCAATCTCACAGTCCTTAGCTCCTAAGTTTGTTCATATATGTATATATATATATATATATATATATATATATAACTCATATTTTTTATATATATAATAAAAGTACATACAAAAATTTATATATATTTTACAAATGATTTCTCATAGGTCCACAACCAATAATGTTTGTAAAACATAGTTAAAAGCATCCAACTTTTTTTAAAGGGTACACTTAAATATCAACTTTATTTAGGACAAATTGGACACTGATTAGTCTCTGGACTCTGTAATATTTATATTTTTTATCAGTGAATCACAGTTGGCAAAGCACTTTCTAATCTATTTAATCCCCACAAGTACCACACAAGGTTGAGTAGGGAGTGAGGCGGAAGGAGTCCTTCCTACAGCTGAGGGGTGGGCACAGGGAGGCCACGCCCCTTCTCCAGTGTTACAAGGCAAATGAGCGAATAGGCCTGACTCGGACTTCTGATTTGAAACCTCTTCTTCTCTCCTCTACCCCGGCATTACGAATCCACCTTCCCTTGTTTCAGATGGAGACACTGAAGACCAGAGAGGTGAAGACCTCAACTGAAGTCACCCAGTAAGCCTGGCCTCCAGTGGCTGCTCCAGGACCCTAGGCTGGAGATAGCAAACGGGTCGGCCTGGTCCTGAGGTGACTGTCAGCATGGAGGTGGGGTAAGGGTCCACACATCCGATGAGGGCCACACAGTCAGCAGCTTCAGCAGTCACTGCTGTGTGCCACTTGCAGGCGGTGATAATTACACCTATTATCCAGGGACAGCCCAAGATGGTACTGTACTAGGCTGGCATCTGGGGAGCCTATTAAGTTCTGTTTGGAGAGAAGGCAGCCTTTGACCAGACAAACATGTGCCTGCTTGCTCCTAATCACCGGGGAGAAGTGTGCTGTAGGCAGCCGTGGTTATGACCAGCACCTGACAATGTAGGCAGCTGGCTTCCAGAGTGGCCAGCTCAGGAACTGGTAAACTGTAGGCAGCCGTGGTTATGACCAGCACCTGACAATGTAAGCAGCTGGCCAGCAAACAAGTCCTTTGAGCATGCGTCGGCCTCGTGCCCCTTCTGAGTGGGCTTATGCTAATAAGGTGTTGGCAGCTTAACCTATCCTGGGAGGACACATCACCCAGCCCGCCTAGGGCAGTTATATAAGCAGCTCCTTTCTGCTGCTTGGAGTCCAGGCCCTTGCATCTCCTTCCTGGTCCAGGCCCTTCCATCTCCTTCCTGGTCCAGGCCTTTCCCTTCCCTTCCTGGTCCAGGTCCCCCGTCCAGTTCCCCATTCCTATGTCAAGAGCCGTTCCTGGATTAAAGCCAACTGAGAAGGATCCTACCGTGTCGCGTCTTACTTGCGGGCCAAGGCGGACGCGACATATGGTGGCCCGTCCGGGGAAACTGAGGACTTCACCTTCGTTGGATTCAGAACTCAGCAGCTAGGAACGGCGGTACAGGTATATTTATTGTCATAGAAAGTGCCCAGTGAGTAGGGCCGTCACAAGGTCCGCGGTAAAAGCGGCGTCACAGAAAGTGCCCAGTGAGTAGGGCCGTCACAAGGTCCGCGGTAAAGCGGCGTCACAGAAAGTGCCCAGTGAGTAGGGCCGTCACAAGGTCCGCGGTAAAGCGGCGTCACAGAAAGTGCCCAGTGAGTAGGGCCGTCACAAGGTCCGCGGTAAAGCGGCGTCATAGAAAGTGCCCAGTGAGTAGGGCCGTCACAAGGTCCGCGGTAAAGCGGCGTCACAGAAAGTGCCCAGTGAGTAGGGCCGTCACAAGGTCCGCGGTAAAGCGGCGTCACAGAAAGTGCCCAGTGAGTAGGGCCGTCACAAGGTCCGCGGTAAAGCGGCGTCACAGAAAGTGCCCAGTGAGTAGGGCCATCACAAGGTCCGCGGGAAAAGCGGCGTCATAAGGTCCGTGGTCATAGGTCCATGGTAAAGTGGCAATTGAATCACGAGAAACCTTAGAAGTATCATGTTTGTGTTTGTTGTAGACCAGGTGTGGGTCGGTCTGGGTGTCGTAATTATGTTTTTCCTAGTATGTAGTCTTTGTTTCTGTTTAAATTGTCATTGTCCAAGACATAAGTGTAAAAAAAAATAATAAAGGACGAAAAAGGGCCTCCAACATCTATCCTAGCACAAAAGATTTAGAGACAGAGAGTTCCTCCAGCTCCGATAGCTCAGATGAGGAGGAAGGAGGGAACTTAGGCAAGATGGAGGAGGAAGAAAAGTTAGAAAAGATGGAGGAGGATCAAGAGAACCTATCAGTTGAAAGGGAGTCTGTGACCCTCCCTAGGCGGAGGAAAGGCAAACATGGGGCGGAGAAGCTTAAACCACCTGCTTGGGAGACGCCCACAGCTCCTCCCCTAGGCCCGCCTCCCTATGCGGAGGTTCCTTGGGCCAGTCTGTCCTCAGAGACACAATGTTCATTCTGCCCACAGACTTGGAAGGAAGTGCGTATAGCCTTCCCAGTTTATCTTGACTGGAAATCCATTTACAGTACTGCGTTGGATACCGGGTGATTTTATACCATTGTGTGCCGTCATACGCACCTGGCCAGTGCCTATGCCGGTCCATTCTAACTCCCCGGTCCTCCTTACCTTTTTCCCTACCTACTTCTTGTGCTCAAAATGCACTTCCTGCTGGCTAACCTATATAAACCTATTCAGCTCTCTTGCGTCTCCTCTCTCAGGGGACTGTATATTATTCCTTTGGTATATAACTCTTCTCAGTCTCTCAATCAGAGTCGCCTCCTGTCGGAGTACCTGAAAGGAAATTGGTCGAAAGAAGACGAGTACCTATCCAGGAGGCTCCTGTTGCAGATCGCTACCCTGAATGGCACCCGCCTGGATCCCTCTACTTTGGAGGGGCTCACCACTTGGGTCAAGGGTGCCCTCAATTTTCTTTAAAAGAATGAGCGGGAGTATTTATCTGGGGAGCTGTTGTTCTCCTAGGATGTGGTTTCTGCCTTTGGTTTCTGTGTCATTTGTGCCATGACCATGCAGGACATAAGGTTGTTGTTTACCAGGCGCTGACTGCCATGAAGGAAGGCACTCCCCCAGGTATTTGGCTGGCCTCCCTTAGGGAGGCATAGTGGGGAGCCTTCTGGACCCGGTAATGGCCATCCAGGCATAATCCCTAGATCCTGACCATCTTGACCATTGCCAAAGGTGTACACTCATGAGGCTCCTACAGCATCACCTCAATGTTTCTGAAGCGGGGAGTACGAGGAGCGCCCTCGACTAGAGATGTTCTCAATCCTGAGATAGATTCTCTGAAAGCATGTCCGAGTGCATAGAGGTTTTGTGCCAAATGTACCTCTCCTGAAAAAAGGCACGAAGGCGGGTATGGCAGAAATATAAACTTTCCCATCACAATGCCTTCACTTTGCACAAGGGCTCGGACCTCTGTTTTCCACCGCTGACTTGCTGCGCTAGCGGCGACTCTATAGGTGTGCTTTATCGCCTCACGCCAACCACCTAATGAATGAGTTCAAGCATGCTTGGGTGTGGGATGCCTAAGGTCTGAAGGGTCCAGAGGTAACCTAATTCAAATTTAATAAATAAATAAGGGGGAGATGTAGGCAGCCGTGGTTATGACCAGCACCTGACAATGTAGGCAGCTGGCTTCCAGAGTGGCCAGCTCAGGAACTGGTAAACTGTAGGCAGCCGTGGTTATGACCAGCACCTGACAATGTAAGCAGCTGGCCAGCAAACAAGTCCTTTGAGCATGCGTCGGCCTCGTGCCCCTTCTGAGTGGGCTTATGCTAATAAGGTGTTGGCAGCTTAACCTATCCTGGGAGGACACATCACCCAGCCCGCCTAGGGCAGTTATATAAGCAGCTCCTTTCTGCTGCTTGGAGTCCAGGCCCTTGCATCTCCTTCCTGGTCCAGGCCCTTCCATCTCCTTCCTGGTCCAGGCCTTTCCTTCCCTTCCTGGTCCAGGTCCCCGTCCAGTTCCCCATTCCTATGTCAAGAGCCGTTCCTGGATTAAAGCCAACTGAGAAGGATCCTACCGTGTCGCGTCTTACTTGCGGGCCAAGGCGGACGCGACAGTGTGCTAGGTACAGTGACAGCCAAACTCAGGCTGAACACACTGGCTCATTCTCCACAGTGCCCTGCTGTGCAAAGCACTCTCTACAGAGTGGGCTTGTGACCTTTGCCTCAGGACTGAATCTGTCACTCTCCAGTTTAAAAGCTTCCCAACAATGGCTGCCATTAGTGGTTCTCAACCTTCCTAATGCTGAGACCCTTTAATACAGTTCTTCATGCTGCTACTTCATAACTGTAATCTTGCTACTGTTATGAATCACAATGTAAATTATCTGACATGTGACTCCCAGGGGGTCGCGACCCACAGGTTGAGAACCACTGGCCTCCACGCTCCACTCCTGTCTGCTGCAGAACCGTATCTTGTGGTCTGGTACCTGTCTTGTCCCTCCCTCCCTCCCTCACCACGATGGCTGCCTCTCTGCTCTCACATCTGCCTGCTGCTCTTCTCTGAGCCTCTGCAGAGCCCCGCCCCCTGCCTGGAACTCCCCTCCCCTGACAGCACATCTGGCCCAGCCTGAATGCCACCTCCTCTGGGAAGCCTTCACCGGCCACCGGAAAGTGTCTTAGCCCCTCTCAGCCAGCACCCCGCTCTACCTTAATAATGCTTATTTATAACTAAAAGAGGGTTGCAGTGGGTTGGCCTGTGTTGTCTGTATTTTGATGTTAATTCGGCTTCCTCAAGAGGGGTTGCCCCCATGGGCACGCCATCATGTACTTAGATGATGTCATGTGAACCCGCTCCCCATTTTAACTGGTCAATAAATACCAGAGCCTGTGATTGGGCAGTGGAGGGGAAAGGTAGGACTGGAGGTTTGAGAGTGGGGAAAGGTAGAGAAAGGGAGAAGGAGGGAAGGAGAGAGGAAGGAGGAAGAAGAGAAAAGCACCATGGAATAGAAGAAGGGCAAGCAGGAGGGAGGAGGGCCACCATGGCTCAGGGCCAAGAGAATGTGGCCCAGAGGGCTGCCCAATTGGGTTCTGAGCAGCCCAGATGGAACACAGTGAGTAGTAAGTGATAACTGGGGATATTGAAAGTAGATTCTAACAACACTGTGCTGCCTAAGGCATATTTAAAAATATAAGGCTGTGTGTGACTCTCATCCTGGAACATAAATGACCTAAGGCAGGTAGAAACCCCACACCGGGATTTTTTAATTTTTTTTTGTTTTTTTTTTTTAACTACAGAGTATGTTTTCCCAAACTGGCTTACCTGTGTGTACACAAGGAATGTAAGCCTCAGGGCAGATGGAGTCCTTGCTTATGCCCCTAGCTTCCTCTGGCTTACACTATGGCAAGCATCAAACACACTTGCTGAAGAATCAAGGGGCTTTCATTCTGCGAGGACACTCAGTGACACAACTGTCAAGTAACTTGGTCAAAGTCACAGAGGTGAGAAGGGAGGGGGGGCTGGCAGGATGCTGGCACAATCAGTGAGCACTTACTGCTCTTGCCTAGGACCCAGGCTCCGTTCCCAGCACCTTTAACTCCACTCCAGGATATCTGGTGCCCTCTTGTGGCCTCTATGGGCACCTGCCCACACACACACCACCACACACACACACACACACACACACACACACGGTACATATACATATATGCATAAAATAAAAAAATTTAAATCTTAAAAAGAAATGAATAGGGAGGAATCAAGACCCATACACAGATCTAGTTGTGGAATCTATACCCTTAACCTTGCACTAAAGTCAGGAAACACTCAGAAGGAATGGGTGATGGAACAATGTAATCCAGCAAGGCGTAGTTGGATGGGAGGGAGCTAGTCACATAGGGTTGGGCGGGCTGGAGGGGTGTGTCCTGGGTAGAGAGACAGATGGGGTGCGTGGGCTGGAGGGATGTGTCCTGGGCAGAGGGAACAGATAGGGGTGGGCAGGCTGGAGAGGTGTGCCCTGGATAAAGGGGACAGTATGTGACAGATCCTAAGGTAGAAGAAAGACTAGGGTTTTGAAACACCAGGGTAGCCAAAGCTCTATTAGTGGCTGGACATGGAGGATGGCCCAACTGATGAGACTCTGGGTGGGTGTTGTCATGGTGACCAGGCCTAGTGGTCCAGGGAAGGATTTTCTCATGTTCAAAGGCAGTGGCTACCCGGATGAGAGGATATGGGACTTCCCTGTGTTAGTTCTGTAGCTTGCTTTATTGCATTATTTTGAAATAACAGTCAAAAGAATTCCATTAGGAGGATGTAGAGAAACATAAAGGTCTTTTCTTAGGTCTCAAGTCAATCGTTAAGTATCCATCCCCACTACAAAGTAACCAGCTATTGATTTAAGAAGCATATACTGGCCCTTGCCGGGTAGCAGACACCGAGCTGTCTGGTAGGGACATAGAGGTGACCATGCTATGACAGAGAGAGACAATGGTTCCCATCATGGGGATGTAGATAGAGACAGACAACGCAAAGGATCTGCAGCAAAGGAAACCCCAATGGTCCTTACCCAATTCTTGAGAGCCAACGTGGGCGTGGGTGTCCCTCTCTGTAAGTCCAAGGACAGGCTGTAAAGCTTCAGAGGGTTCTTCAAGGAAACATGCAAATTGCTCTACAGACCAAACCAGAAAAACCAGCCATGGGTCCAGAGGGTGTGGAACCTGGAGCAGGGGAAGAAGGAGCAGTTAGCCTGAGCTGTGCCCCTTCACTCACTCAGGAGCCTGTACCAGCAGGGCAGCAGCCAACCCCCACTTAGTGGTCATTGAGTGCCAGGCACAGCTCAGCCCATCTCACGGATGTCCTTGTGCTTCGGGCTGTGCCTATACCTGGGCCCTGGTTAGCCTTGGCTCTACAGACAGGAGTTCTTTCTCTGTATTGTTGGATCCAGCACAGCGGCTGCTCAGAAAATACTTGTGAACCAGTTAATGAGCTAGGTTTAGATGGGAAACTTCTTGCACCCCAGCTGGGCACCGGATGGAAAGGGAGGCAGGACTAAGTGTACAACATCACTCAGGGGTGGTCCCAACCCAGGGTAACCCCAAACTTCAAACAATTTGAACTCCAGTCTCTGTCCATTTGTTTGCAACATTGGTTCACATGTGCTAGGCAAGAGCTCTACACTACACACACACACACCAGACACGACAGAGTCCACTAAATTGCTTAGTCTGTTCTCAAACTTGAGGTCTTTTTAAAAAGAGTCTGACTGGCTTGGAATTCACTACATAGACCAGGCTGGACTCAAACTCATAGCGATCCACCTGCCTCTGCCTCTCTGGTCTCCTTCCTGCTAGGATTACAGACCTGAGGTAAGATGCCTGGCCACAAGCCTTACACCTTTGTGGAAATCAGCTGTCCATATGTCTGGGTATCTTGTAGCCCTGCTTTACCTGATGCTATGTCTGTTGTCTGTGTTTTGTGTCGTAATGTAGCTTTTAGAAGTCTTGAAAGCAGGCAGTGTTCTTCCTGAACTTTGTCCTTGTGTTTTTTTTTTCTTTTCCCCTTACTTAAAAAATTATTGTGTGCCATGGTACTGGCGTCTTCAAAATGCTGGGGTCTTCCTCTACATCTGGGCTGTTCTTTCATCAGTAGCCTCTCCTGGGCTCCCTTTCTGGTACCAAAGTCTCCTCTCCATGACCCCTTCAGTCCTGAGCCTTCAAGCGCTGCTGAGGCTGCACCTGCACCAATGGCCTCTACAGTGCCTAGTTTCAGCTGCTCTCCATGGCCCTTCCCACCTTCAAAACCAGTAACACCTGGGAGAAATTTACACAAGACCAAGTTTAGCTGCAGCAGGAGGTGCGACCTTGGCCACCTCTGGTGCTTCTGTGTGCTGAGTCTCAGGAAACACTTCCAGAAGATGTCACCTCCGGCTGCTGGTCTTTTGTTAATCACAGCTAATTCCCAGTTCCAGCTATCAGTAACCTAACAGCATCAATCATCCCAACAAAGGTTTCACTTCAGTGGCTAACCACAGTCAACTCTTCAGCCCCAGCTAGCCAGAAACACGGGTTTTTATTTGGAAATATGTAATGGCCTTGATCGAGTCTTTAAGGGACTCTCAAACTTCCCTCTGGAACTTCAGAAGCCAGGCCTGTCACCTGCATGTCTCCCAGTACACTTATCTTCCAAGATCCTGTCGAACAGCTCACAAAGGTAAGAATGCTTGGTGGCTTTTCTAGCTCAAAGTCCTTCCACAATCCTCTCCCAAACATGGTCACGTCGGGCACAGCAATGTCCTGGTACCACTTTCTGTCTTAGTCAGTGTTTCTATTGTAGTGTATCACCATGACCAAAAACAACTTGGAGAAGAAAGGGTTAATTTCACTCACAGTTCCATATCACAATTCATCATGGGAAGCAGGTAGGGCAGAGACTCAAGCAGAGCAGAACCTGGAGGCAGGAGCTGATTCAGAGGCCATGGAGGGGAGCTGCTTACGGCTTGCTCCCCATGGCTTGCTCAGCCTGCTTTCTTAATAGAACCCAGGAGCACCAGCCCAGGGATGGCACTGCTCACAATGGACTGGGCCCTCCCCCACTGATCACTAATTAAGAAAACGCCCTACAGGCTTGCCCACAGCCGGATCTTATGGAGGCATTTTCTCAACTGAGGCTCCCTCCTCTCAGGTGACTTCAGCTTCTGTCAAGCTGACATAAAATTAGCCAGCGCGCGCACACACACAGCCGGGAAGATTACTTTTGCCTCTTTAAAAACTAACCAAATCTTAAATAGTTCATCGGAGCACAAGAGTCCCTAAAAGTGAGGAAATTTGAATTGACTCAAATCCTGTGGGAAAACCACACAGAGAGAAGAAACTTGACAAGGAGGACATTTTTCAAAATCACTTCTGCAAGGCGAACTGTCAGGGATGTGAGTGCATTAATCTGTTTTCTCCAATAAAACCCCTTTGAACTCTCTAGAAGGTGCTGTGTGTGTCTGTCTTGGCAGGGAACTACGGGACACCAGAGTATGTAAAAGGAGGAGCTGGACTCAGGGTGATTTTAGTATCTTCCTTTTATGTTTGTGTTTTGTGCTTATCAATATAAGTAAATACCAGTTCTAAGATCAGAAAAAAATAGGCATTTAAAATTTATAATATTGCTGCAGTTTATAAAATGTCCCTCAAAAGTCCCAGTGGAGAGGGCTTGGGGTTCAGTCTGTTACATTGTATGGGGGCGGGGATGGCACCACCTTTGAGAAAGGGAGCCCAGTGGGAGGAAGTGATGTCACTGGGGTCTATTGAGTCTGCCACTTCGGATCTCTCCCTCCGCTTCTTGGCTACTGTGGGGTGAACAGATCACCCCACATTCCCACCATGATGCCCTGAGCTGCCACAGGCTCCAGGCAGCAGGACCAAGTGATCCTGACTGAAACTTGAATCTTTGAGCAAAAACCCAACTCCTTTCCCTCATTAAATTATCTGACTAGCAGACATGAGGGTGGAGCTGGCTTGTGCTGGCCCAGATGTGCTGGCCCAGATGTGCTGGCCTGTGAGCATCAGCTCTCATCCCAACTCTGTGTTCAGTGCTGCTGTCAGTCTGCAACGGGCGGTGGGGACATTTACACCACAGGAAATTGGCAAGTGCTACAAACTGCAATTTTTCCCCTAGAGAAGTGGCTAACCAGCATATTACCATATATATTTTAATATATATGTACATATGTATAGAATTTGAGTTATTTCTTAAAATACTTATTTTTTTTATGTGTGGGGGACACATGTCTACATACATGACAGAGGTGCAGGTGCCTGAGAAATCCAGAGGCACCAGATTCCCTAGAGCTGGATTCACAGACAGTTGTGAGCACCTCGTGTGAATGCTGGGATCCAAGCTTGGGTCCTCTGGAAGAGCAGCCAGTGCTCTGAGCTGCGAGCCGTCTCTGCCAGCCCTCTAGTTATGTATTACAAAATGTTTACAGAGTAAAAAGAACTGAATGGACTTCACTGAGATGTTCATGATCCTTGTCTCTTGGCCAAGGGACTAGAGGTTACTGGGTTTTATTTTTCTAGCATACTGTAATGAACTTACTGATATTATTATAATGGGAAGAGAGCAGTCAATTTAAAATTCACACTGTGTGTGTGTGTGTGGTGTGTGTGTGTGTGTGTGTAGGCACACATGACACAGGGCACATGTGGAAGTCAAAGGACAATTGGTAGATGATGGTTCTCCCTTCTACTATGTAAGACCTCCAGAATCAGACTTAGGATGTCAGGCTTGGCAGTAAGCACTTTTACCTGCTGGTCCATCTCCCTGGGCCAGAAAACGATAAATCAAAATAACAGTCCTGTTACTTTCTCCTTGGAAGGGTGTGTTTTGGATTAGAACACTGGCTCCATGTAGCCCAACCAACTAGATCAAGCCTGGGTCACCGAAATGAGCCATTGTTTGAGCAACAGGTCCTGACAGTAGCAAAACGGATGGGTCAGTTACACAGAGAGAGGCGAGCCTTAACCATCTACAGTGTAGGGGTGAAGGAGCCTGCAGTTCCAGCTCAGGGTTATGTGATCATTAGGCTGTCCCCTTCCCCTCCATCGAAGGAGTATGGTGGCACCTGCAGGGTAGGGGAGGTGGTGCCACGGTTGCTGTGAGCTCTGGCCCCGGGGCCCTCCACCCCTTACTGTGGGTTAAAATCAACACCCAGCCCAAAGATACCTAAAGCGTGTGTGAGGAGACACTGATGCTAGGAAGCCCTGGATTCCTGTGGCAAGAAAAACATGCTGTCGGTGCCAGCATCTCTGTGTTCTGTGTTTCCCAGCAGCACCAGGGGCAGGAGGTCATGATGGAGAGCCTCCTGGGGATCATGTCCTTTTCCAGGTACTGTAAAGACATCCAGGGACTCCAAACAAGGTCCATGTTTGATCTAGAAGAACACCATCTGCCAGGGTAACAAGTTTTACAGCCTGAGAGCCACCACACCCACAGTGAGGCTGTGTGTGTCCAGACTCGTGACAGACAGGGACGGTTCTGGAAAGACCTCATTGTGACCCTCAGTGGTTGTGACTTTTAGCCAGCCAAGCACATTATCCATCACTAAGGAAAATGCTGCTCAAGTGAATTTTATCACTCGTGGGACTGAGAGCCAAGCATTCTACAAATAGCAGCCCTGGGACTTGAGAGTTCTAGTGGGTGTTTGTTGACTGGCACCAAATACAAGGCAGTGGGATTTCTCCTAAGGAAAAAAGAACTCCCAAAGCCAGCAAGGAAAAGGGCGTTAAGCATGGTCAATATCATGTTTTAAATCATCTGAACACTGCCTGACCCAGGCCTGGATAAGACCCCATACAAGAATGAACGCTGTTTTTCCAGTTGCAGCTCTCTCTCCCATGAAGCAGTCTGTGAAAAAAAATCAATGTCTCACATAATAAGAATGTGTGTGTGTGTGTGTGCGCGCGCGCGCGCGTCTATGTGTGTGCATGTGTCTGTGTGTCTGCCTGTGTGTGTGAATGTGTCTGTCTGTGTGTATGTGCATGTGTGTCTGTGTGTCTGTCTGTGTGTGCATGTGTGTCTGTGCGCCTGTGTGTATGTCTGTGTTTGTGTGCATGTGTGTCTGTCTGTCTGTGTGTGTGTGTATATATGTCTGTGTGTTTGTGTGTGTGCATGTGTGTCTGTCTGTCTGTGTGTGTATATATGTCTGTGTGTTTGTGTGTGTGCATGTGTGTCTGTCTGTGAGTGTGTGTTTGTGTGCACAGGAGGAAGTGTTTCTCTCCTTATTCTGATCATGAGTGGATTTTTAGATGGTTCTCTCAGATAATCAACAGAGAGATGATTATAGTGTCTAGGGAGGACTGGAAACTTGGAGCACAGAGCCAAGAACAAACATTTATCCCAAAAGTCCATTCCAACACCGACCACAGTGGGTTCTTTAAACTAGAAACCTTTAAGAGTCTAACTGAGGGGCTGGAGAGATGGTTCAGTGGTTAAGAGCACTGACTACTCTTCCACAAGACCCAAGTTCAAATCCCAGCACCCACATGGCAGCTCGTAACTGTAACACCAAGATCTGACACCCTCACACAGACATACACACAGGCAAAACGCCAATGCAAACAAAATAAACAGAAGTAAATTTGAAAAAAAGTTTCAATTATTAAAGAGTATAATTGAAAGCTGTGTGTGTCTTCTGTCTCACACACACACAGACACACACATACAGACACAGAGACAGACATACAGCTAATCATAAGATGCTTCTGGAAGCATGGACTCTAGCTCCCCCTCCTTGCCCCCACCCATCATAATATTCACTCAATGCCCCTGCCTCAAAGTCTAATTGAAAGCTAGAGATGAATGAGGTATGCTAGGAGGTCTCCATAGCAACACTTCCACCACAGAAGAACCCAGAGAGCCTGGGACAACCTCCTCACACACCAGAAGAAGATGCTGAGCCTGGAATGAAAGATACCACCCTCCTCCCCTCCTGCCAACAGCCTGGAGGTGGGCAGAAGGGAGGATGGGTGCAGGGCCGGCTCTCTGGTCTGTGTCCACATTTGCCACTGCTCTCTTCCCTCCTGCTGGGGCCCTGGCACAAGCCACCCACATTTCCACGGGGGTCACAGAGGAGGCCTTTCACCAGTCCCGTGTCTGTCTGCCATTCATCAGACACCATGAAGACAGCATCATCCCAAGGCAGTCACACTGTACCCGTCTGCTCCCTTCTCTCCCAGGCAAGGCCTTTACAAAGGGGACAGGGCTACAGGCAATCTGGTCCCATGGCCCTGCTAACATCCCCTCCCCCACTTCTCCTTGCTAACTCCTCCCCACCCTCTTTCCTCCTCCCTCACTCTGCTCTTGCCACACTGCCTTGCTGTCCCCAAGTCTCCCAGATACTGTGGGAGCATGGCCTTTGTACTGTCTGTCCCTTCGATGATATGCTCTTTTCCCAAGGTGACCATGGTGGTTGGGGTTGGGATGGGGTGGGGGTGGTGACTGACTCCCTCTCCAAGTCACTCTGCTTCCAGCCCTAACTTACGCAGTCCCCATGTGCAAGTGGGACTCTATACATTACAGCATCCGTGCTAACAACATCTGCTGACTGTCACAACCTCCATCCCACCCCCATTCTGCTTCACAGCAGCCTTGGGAGGAAGGCACTATCCCTGTCCCCACTTAACCTGAGGAAGCCAATGCTTTATTAAAAGTGGAGGTCACATCACTGGCATGCTGCAGTCCTACTACGCACCCTAGACCAGTGTGACTTCAGATTCCAAGCTCAGTGACAGAGTGTTTGTCTAGCACACACACAGGCTCCCAGCACTGAAGAAATACGATAAGAAACAAAACTAAATAAAACAGAACCCCAAGGACTTTTTCTTCTGATGTCTTACTAAGTGGACCGAGCTGCCATGAGCCTTCCTCGGTTTGTAGAGCTAACGCGGGGCTGCTGCCTCTGAAGCCATAGTCTGAGTCCTACCCTTCCCTGTGTGCCTGCCCCCGTGACCAGGAGCATTAGGGAGAGAGTGGCTGAAGTCCAGGGCACTAGTGTATCCTTGTATATACATACATATCTGACAAGAAAGTGACAATAAATATATATGTATGTATATATATGTGTATGTGTGTGTATATATATATATATGTGTGTGTGTGTGTGTGTGTGTGTGTGTATCTTTGGGAAGGGAAATGAATTTTATATACAACTGAGGCCTCCAGTTTTCCCAAGAGGTTCTTTCTGTAGGTATCTTTCATTACTGAACATCTAACAAGCAGCCTCCAATAGGATTCTAGAAGTCACGGGCAGGTACACATGGGCTGGCAATTTGAGTTCGTTTCCATTGGGGCTTAACCTCTGACACAGGTCCCATGATTTGTGTGGCCTGGACATTTGGAATGCAGAGCTGGGCTGGGCTAAAAATCTGATGAGTGAGATATTTATCAGGAAGAGGGTAGGGAGGAGGTGAGGTAGAGAACTGTTGACCAAGCTCTCTTCAGCACGCAGGAGGTTACAGCAGGCACAGCTGAAGGACCTTAGCGTCCAAGACCCAGAATTTTGCTCTTGACTCAAACAGGGAGCCAGGCCAGGTTTTAGGCAGAGGGTAGCGCTGTGGTCCAGTTGTCAGTGCAGGGAGGTCAGATGGAAAAGACTGAATTTTGCCTGTTGTAACACGTTCTGCGACTGTCCACTCCTCTGTACCCTGAGTCTATGCTAAATAGCAGTATTTCAGAGCCCAGGATCTCTGCTGGGAGAAAGCTTGCCCCACATGTATGAAGCCCTGTGTTCCTTTCTTTTTTCTCATCTGTCTTATCCCAGCCCTCAAGAGGTAGAGGCTGGAGGATTGTAAGATCTAAGTGGTTATCCTTGGCTACATAGTGAGTTCAAGGCCAGCCTGGGCTACATGAGACTTTGTCTCAAAAATCCAAAAACCACTGAAGGCATATAAGAGGACTATTAACTGCCTATGTACGGACCACCTTCAGGTCCTACATCAGCCAAGCCCAGGCTCTGGTCTACTCTTCCCAGTCAAGGTATCCAAGTTCAGGCTGAGCAGCAGCAAGCTAAATCGGTCAGTTGTGCTCCCAGCCACGCTAAAGCCTGGGCCTACGGCGGCTCCGAGGGTTCCAGACCTCACCCCGATTTGCTCCTTCAGTCAAGCTTGCAGACAGATATTTTGTAAACGAAGCCAAGGTGTTCCTGAGAGGTCACGGCTTGCTGGGGGCCACTCAGGAAGCTGAGGAATACATCCTGACCATCTGAGCCTGTGGGACTCTGGAGGAGGGCTAAAACTGGAAATGCAGAGTGTGAGGTGGGTGTTATGTTTCCAGCCCTGGAGGGAGCCTCAGTCTCCTCACCTGGAAGGCAGCCACCCTAGCTCTGTCTGCAGCTAAGGTTTCTCTACCGAGGAGAACAGGTTATCAAGTCACTAGACCTGTGAAGAAATGCATCTTTGCTTGTTTGAGGCATAGCTCAGTGGGTTTTAGGACAAAAGAAAGCCTGGGGTTTTGTCTTCAGCATCCCAAGCAAATGTTGTTTGTTTTTTCTTTCTTTTAAATTTTTATTTATTTATTTTTAATTTTATGTACGTTGGTGATTTGACCGCATGTATGTATGTCTGTGGGGGTAGGGTGGGGTGGTGTCAGATCCCCTGGGACAGGTGTCACAGCCAGTTGTGAGCTGCTATGTGGTTGCTGGGAATTGAACCCAGGTCCTCTAGAAGAGCAGCCAGTACTCTTAACCGCTGAGCCATCTCTCCAGCCCTGTTTTTGTTTTTTAAGACAGGGTTTCTCTGAGTAGCCTGTCTGTCCTGGAACTCACTCTAGACCAGGCTGGCCTCAAACTCACAAAGATCCGCCTGCCTCTACCTCCCAAGTGTTGGGATTAAAGGTGTGAGCCACCACCACCCAGCTGCAAATATATATTTTTTTATTTTTTTTAAGACAGTTTCTCTACATAGCCCTGGTTGTCCTGGAACTCACTATGTAGCCCAGGCCAGTCTCAAACTCACAGTTTGAGATTAAATCCCAAGTGCCAGGATTAAAGGTCTGTGCCACCACACCTGGCTTTAATTCACTTTTGATTTGGGTACTGTGCTTTCGAATTCATGAAGCATCCTGACAGTATCTTTAGCACCGGGAGGAATTACAATCCTTTTGTGTTAAATAAGGAAATGGTGGTCCAGGGAGACACTCAAGGTGATACAGACAGGAAGTGGCAGTACTAGGCTTTCCCGGGCTCCTAAGTTCATTGAGGGTATCTTTTAAGTCCAGGGGTCTCTAATCACTGACCTAGACTCAGATATTTGGGGAGTGGGAAACTCAGGCTGGAAGCAGCATCTTTAGTGAGGCCCAGAGGTTCTAACTAGGATGGGGCCCTGGTTCCTTCCTGAATTCTCCACATACTGGGTAGTTGGGGGATTTCCGTGGCCTTGTCTCTCTGTCCAGCTGATTCACCCTGAGGAGTCTTCACTGCTGTATTTTCAGAGCCTAAGTAAGCAGTGTGCACGATGACACATAGTAGGTGCTCAATAAATAAACACACAGTGAGTGGAGGCCTGGGAAGCCTTATAGGTGTGTATTCCCTGCTACTTCAACACAGCAGTGGCCTCAGGGTCAAACCTGCAGATTTAGCCAACCCCTGCTTCTACTCTGGGTCACCCCTGGGAAAGACAAGGACATCACGGAGGCCAACTTCGAATCTAACACTGGGTCAAACTCTGAAGTAAGTTAGCTCACCCTTCTTATCGTCTTTGTTCTGATTGCCTGGTCCTGGCCAAAATCACCCCATTGTCCCCAGCCTCAGTTTTCCGGATGTAAAATCTGCACCCGCGTCAATAATGGGAAATGTCCCCTACTCTGTAAATAGCCGCAGCGGGGCGAGAAGCCACGCCTCTGCCACAGCAGGAAGGGGCCGGGCCTTTCCCGGACTGTGGGGCTTCCCAGGCCTCGGGGAATTGAGTCTGGAGACTCGGAGGGTGGGAGCCAATGGCTGGAGCTTCCAGTACGCAGGGGGTGTCCAGTGACTCTGCGTGACCTTGGGCAAGGTCCTTTCTTCCCTCCCAACCCAGCACCTCGCCTTTCAGAGGAGTGTTTGGTGCCCTGGGCTGTGCTGGCAGGCAGGGGCAGCCTGCTCGCAGGCATCAGTTTCCCCTCCAGCCACCTAGCTCAAGTCCTGAAAGCACTTCCGGGTCCGGCAGCGCACAGTCGGCGGTGTGGGGGCGATCGGGGCTCCCCGCGGGCTTACCTGGTGGCAGCAGCGACAGATAGGACCACGACCGGAATCCTGGCCGCCCTGCTGCTCCCGCCCTGGCGCTCCCCGCCCGTCCTCGCCCTGGCCCAGCCGCCCCACACCGGCCTGGGCCGGTCCCGCCTGCGCAGCCCTAGGGCCCCGGCCTTCCGGCCTGGGCCGGGCGCACCGCCACCTAAGCCACCAGAGCGATCGTACTAGTGCTGGCCTCGGGATGGGACCCGCAGATCTGCGCCCCCCGCCCCCCAGGAAGCGAGAGCCAGGGGCACGGGAGGGCTCTACAGAAAGTGCTCCCCAGGGGCTCGGCTGGCTGGAGGGGAGTACAAGCAGACAGTTGAAGAGGAAGCTTCTAAATTTTGCTGCCATACATAGAAAGAGCCTGTCCCAGAAGCAGCCTCCCCCTCCTGTGCACACTGCTTGGTGAAGTTTGCAACATCCACGCCTTCTGATTCTTCTTTCACTTTCTCTAATGCTCGCCAGTCTACACCCGCGGCTCTTCTGTCCCACAGGCCTCCAGTTTTGGGGTTCCATTCCTGTGAGACTAGTCACCCACTGAGCTTTAGCCATTAAACAAATATTTCCTGAGCACCTACTAAGTGCCAGGTTCTGTTCCAAGGCTATGGATTAGCACACCAGGCCTTCAGGCCCATATTTTAATCACTATGAAGTTGATTGTTGTCCTGTTTGCCAATTTACAATCTGGGTATCCCACACTAGAACTTAAAGGCCCCAGGAATGGGGGTCTCCCATGCCTCGTCCGCTGCTCTCCTCCCTTGGGAGATGAGTCTTGTTGCCCTGGCAACCTGTGAATTTTCATCACACCTAGTCTACAGGCAAGGAAGTAGGCGGCCATCCTGATCAGGGCTGGAATATGAGTCACCGTGACCTCTAATGTCGTTGCTCTTTCTCCTGGAGAAGATAGGTTGGAGTTGTAAGTGGAAAAAGGACTCGAGCAGACAGGTCAGACGTGCGGCATTCCAGCCGGGAGCCTGTGACTCAGGATCCTACTGGAATGCTATGGGCCTCCATCACCTGATCTCCCTATCGGCCAATCAGGACCTAGAACAGCAAGGGGATTATTGTAGGTCAAAAAGGACTATTGTGGAGGGTTGAAGGATTCTAGCTGAGATTCTAGACATCACTAAGGAGGGGCAATAACCATACCAAAGTGGCACGACCCTCCCACCCCCCCCCCCAAAAAATCCCACGGAATTTTAAAAGATCCAATTGTTGGCTATGAGGTATGCAGGACTGGAGTGGCCAGAGGTCACCGATTAAGAAGCAGTTCTGAGCTGAAGTAGCCTCAGCCTGAGCAACTACCTACCTCAGCCTTTCAGGTGTGAGACAGCTGCCCTTTCTATTTTAGCATATGCTGATTTAGTAAGTTCTTGATATAAAAAATAAATGTAACTCTGAAAGTTTAAAAAACAAGGATCATTCGCTAATGGAGAAAGGAATAACAATAGATAAAGGAAATCAATATAGAAAGTAGTTTTAGAAAAGAAGTCACAGCCGGGCGGTGGTGGCACATGCCTTTAATCCCAGCACTTGGGAGGCAGAGGCAGGTGGATTTCTGAGTTCGAGGCCAGCCTGGTCTTACAGAGTGAGTTCCAGGACAGCCGGGCTACACAGAGAAACCCTGTCTTGAAAAACAAAAAAAAAAGAAAAGAAAAGAAAAGAAAAGAAGTCACACTCAATACAAAGTGGTCCCTTAGGTGGGTTCGGGGACAGTAAAGACGTGGGAGAACATTGAGCATGGGAGCCTGTGCTTCTTAGTCTATAGCACATATCAATATTGATTTTTTATTTATTTATTTATTTATTTATTTTGGTTTTTTGAGACAGGGTTTCTCTGTGTAGCCCGGGCTGTCCTGGAACTCAGTCTGTAGACCAGGCTGGCCTCGAACTCAGAAATCCGCCTGCCTCTGCCTCCCAAGTGCTGGGATTAAAGGCGTGCGCCACCACCGCCCGGCTCAATATTGATTTTTTAAAAATCATTGTTAAGATTGGAAAGTAGGGCAAAGGGCACATGAATTTTTTGCTGAGGACTCTGCACTGTTTCTGAAACTCCCCCATTGGTCGCTCCAAAGCCCTTGTCACACATGTTTGCTAAACAAGTGACAGATTGTCGTCCTTAGTCTAGTTACTGTAAGCTCTGCTTTGCCTTTGTTTAAAAAGATGATCAGGGCCGGATGGCGAAGTGCTGAAACCACAGCTTCTTGTTGCAGCGTGGTGCCAAGGCTGAGGCAGGGAATCACAGGCCTGAGACCTTCTTGGGCTTTACAGTGAGTCAAAGGTCATCCTAGGTAATTTAGTAAGACCATGTCTCAAAAATAAAAGGTGCCTTGTGGGCCCCTTCTGCTGTGACAGAGGCATGGCTTTTTACCTTGATGTATTTACAGAATAGGGGACAAGTGTCCCCCAAGGAAGGCTACAGCTTAGTGGGAGAGCCCTGGTGGGGCAGACTCCATCCATCCATATCCATAAAGAAGGAGCATTCATCCCTGCCGGGCCTGCTTTTAGAGTTTGAGAGCAGCAAATGGCCTCTCCACAGAAAGAAGTAAGGATGGCATTCTCCCGGAGCGATTTAAGACCTTTAACACATGTTTATGTTCTAGCTAACAATGTGTTTTGTATCACCAGGATATGAGTCTCAGACATTAAAAGTGTCTCAGATTATGGGATGGATGTCAAGGGTTCTCTTGTTGTTATTGGAGGTTGGCTCCAGGGTCTCAAACGAGTGTTGCCCTATGTAAGTTTAGCCCTGTCCCTCTTTTTAGGTCAGAGGAGGACATCAGGTATCCTGCTGTGTCATTCTCCACCATTTTCTTCAAGGCGGGGTCTCTCCATGAACCTAGAGCCACCCTCCCATCTCTAAAGGGACAACCAAAGGCTCAGACACACTCTGTAACTTCCTTCAGTGTGGGCCAGAGCCTGGCCCTGAGCCTGAGGCCTCTTGGCTGGCCCTGTCCACTCACACCCCCCTGTAGCATGCCTGACTTCTCTGTCCACTCCAGGGCAGCAGTGACCTTGCCTGCATTCTTGTCCCCAAGTTTTGAAGTTCCAGAAGATGGTTGGGACCAGGTCAGCTTCAAAGGGACAGTAATGTTAGAACATCTTTGCCCAGGGACCCCAGAGATGCCTTAGCTGGGACCTATCGTAAGCCAGGAATGGCAACAGGGGCTTGTAGGTCTAGGTCCCAAGCTAAGGCACAGAACAGTAGTCATTTGATCAGATGAGAACATCCTTCAAGCCTGCTCTCACCTGTGGGGTTCGGAGCAGGGAAACTGGGGTGGGGGGGTTAGTCAGCAGGCCCAGCTCACTTTTTATCATTCTTCCTTCTAAAACCTTCTCATCTCTGAATCCCATGGTTCCTGTAGTTCACCTCATATTTTCTATGACATTTCTCCCAAGCCCATCAGTTTTTAGGTTCGTTCTATTTACAAAGGAGGTATTGCATTGGGACAAAACTCTGGGCTAATTCCTAAGATCGCGGGCATAAACTGACTGGGCAGCCTTAAGCAGGTAAATTCACCTTTCTGATCTCAGTGTCTTCCTCTGCACACAGTGGTTCAGTGCTACAAGGTTGTTAGAAAGCCATAACTTGTCCGTTGGGGAAACGCCTGCGTATCTTACGAGTACTGGACAAACACACTCCCACCAAATGGTAGCAGAAAGGATTTCCTTGACCAATTGAAGACTTGGGGGTAGATTTTGTCTCCAGGAAGTCGAATGGGGCTGGAGGAGTAGATGGGGAGACAACGTTCTTTTGCTGTCTGACTGGCAGTCGTCCCAAACTTCACACACCCAAGGTCAATGGGGAGATGCTATCTGTTCACCCTCTGGGAAAGGGTATTTTTCAGAACCACACTGGCTGCCGGTAAGAACCTGAGTCCATGCATGCCCCCAACACTCTCGCTGCACTGGGAATTGTCTGACCTTATAAGAAAAAATAAGAAGACACTGCCATTTTCAGGGCAGTATACTATACCCATGCTTTTGCTTGCTTGGGTATTTATTTTGTGACACCAGGGATGAGTGGACCTAGGGGTTCACACATTCCAGGCAAACACTTTACCGCTGACCTCCACCCTCAGTCTGACACACAGTCAGATGGAAGAAGCCCTTGATGTAATCTCCTTGCAGGCATTCAGAAGCATAGGGCCCCTCCGAAAGCTTGTGGCTCGAGCTGTGCTCTGAGCAGTCGGGGCATCCAGGGCATTTTAGGACTAACTGAGTCAGACTTAACTCATTCTGAGGAAAGGGAAGCAGAGAGCCAAAGACCTTGCTCAACAGCATGTGACACTGATCAGGGCCAAGCACCCAGGACCCAGTGGCAGAGTCCTCTCATCTCTCCTGACAAAGATCCTGTCACCATGAACTGTGCCCTCCTGTTATTCTTATAGTGCAGGAAATGAGGTGAGTGTGAAAGGATGGTGCATGAGGCCTGGGGAGTCCCTCCAGAGTTTTAAGTCTGATCACAGGGACTTTCCAAGCTCCCATGCTGGACTCCTTGATCCCCCACTTTCTCCTTGCCTGAGCCTTGATCCTGGAACACACCAGAGCTCATTTTGAGGGCAGATGCCCCCTTGCATGAAAAAGAAACCCAAATGGTCTTGAAGAGATGACCCAGGGACCTTTCTAGTGACTGTCACTTTGAGGCTGAGGTGGGGGTGGCATCGCCGAGGACCGTTGCATTTATGAGATGTTTTATCTTTATGACAAAGGAGCAAATAGGACCATAGATGTGATAAGAAGTGAGGCGCCATCTGGAAAGCTTTCCTTCTGTCATGTGTGTCTGGGAGTCTGATGGAGAGCTGGGTCCACTGTGTGTGTGTGTGTGTGTGTCCCCTTTCCTCCTTAATAACCCTGAGATTTTCTGAGTCAAGCCCTCATGGTACACAACTGGTGATCTCAGCGTGGAGCCCGGGGACAATTCCTGGACCCACCCTCTCCACAGCTCCCCATCTCTGTCTGCTGAACCTCAGATACTCCCCTCCCCACTTTACAATTCCAATTCTATGTGTACTCCACCCTGGGGTGGACCCTGTGGGAAACCAGAAGGAGACTTTTCGCATGGAAGGTTTGGGATGGGTGTAGCAAGCCACTCTGGAGAAAGCTCGGCAGTGCTCCCATCGGCTCTGGCATCCCAGGAGTGAAAATGTACAATGACTAGAGATGGCCACAAACTTCCCAGCACACAAAACGTCAAAACCCCGATTTAAAAAAAATGAAGCCAGCTACATGGATTACAAAAGAGACCTGGTTCTATTTGCTTTGTAGTAAGGTCAATGTCCCAATATGTCCACAGAATGATATATACAAAACCCAGGAGCTCTGGAAGAGGGGTAGGGACCCCACCACCCTTGAGTCACAGTCACTCATTTGGGGGTATATCTCCTCCCTTTCCCCCTTCCTTCCTATGCTACACAAGAACAGACAGGTGCAACCCCATTGTTCCAGCATGGGGTTCTTGATCCAACATGGCCAGTCTGGCTTTGACATGCAAGTCCAGTTCAAATGTGATTTTGAAAGGAGGCTCCTAGCCTCTTACCCGCGCAGACTGTGAGGTGTGGCAGCGCTGGGCCTGTAGGGATCCAGAGTTCTCAGGCAATAGAAGTGATCTGGGTTTGCTTTTGCTCTCTGCAGAAGAGAGTCCTGGGGCAAGGCCAGTTGCTACTCTGGCTCTGGGGGTGACAGCAGAATAGGGTGGACATCAGGAGCGCCAGGGCAATGACAAAGGCCAGCACCCACCGGATGACTCCGGGGTAGATGAAAGGCAGGATAAGGACAATGAGAAGAGCCAACAAGAGCAAGTGTACAGCCAGGCGCCGGGCAGCTACACGGTTGACACTCACTACATCCTGTTCATCTTCTCCTGTCCAGTTGGCTGGCCGAGCTGCTGAAGCAGCAGAACCCACTAGCCTCTGGGGACATAGGCGCACCTCTGGGCATGGCAGACGCCCCACCATCGCCTCCTGGTCTCGCAGACTGCAGATGAGGCCTCCCGGGACGGCAGTGACCTTTCGGCACAGTGGACAGGGGATGGACCAGGTGTCTTCCTGCACACATAGCAGAAGCTTCAGGCATACAGCACAGAAGGTATGCTGACAGCTAAGCAGCTTGGGGGACCGGGCACAGTTGTAGGGCTCTCGGCACACCAAGCATTCCAGGTCACCCTCCACAGAGATACTGAGACGCCCAGTGGGCCCCAAGGCAATGATGGTACTTGTGGTCGTGGCACCCGCTGAGATAGGCTGTGGGGCCTCAGTGCAGGACATTCTGGGGACAGAGTTGGAGGGATGAAGCTGTTCCGAGCAGGGGCATCCACATGGGGTGTCCGCTGGAGCTGCCAGGTCTTGCATGGGTTCCGGCCCTGTGGGGCTGCTTCCAGTCTCCTTTCTGCTTTCCACGGGTACCTGCTGACAGCAGATGTCTGGCATCTTGCTCTCCTGTTTGCCCAGCTTGTTTCTCCGCTTACGTTGGCCCTTCAGTTATTATTATTTCTTTACTCGAAACCCAGGGTTAATCAGTAACTTGGAGACCTGGAGACTTTGAATTACCTGATAGAAGGGCCAAAGTGGGTGGAGTCTCATGAATCAGGACTTTCCTGTTGGGGCCATGCTTGGCTAGTGTCTACATGACAACCAACGGAAACTGTGATGACAGATGGCTCAACTAAGCTCTGGAGTACACCAGTGACACCCCCAGCCCTGGCCAATCAAGGCCCCTGGTGTAGGGAGATGAGCAGACTCCCCACAACCTTTTAAAAATTACATTTATTCTCTGTGTGTGTCTGTGTATATGTGTGATACATGTATACATGGTATATACGTGGAGGTCAAAGACTTGGAAGAGTCAGTTCTCTCATTTCACTATGGGGGTCCTGAGGGTTGGAACTTGGTCGTCAGAATTGCAGGGGTACTTGCTGAGACATCTCACCAACCTTTAAAAATGCAAACTATCAGGCTTCGGGGCACAGAGAGCTAGACATAGCAGGCCTGGGTGGGGTCTAAATAGCTGTAAAGTTCACCAACATCCCTGTGGTCCTGATGAGGGTAACTGCGTGCAGAGCATCCCTTCGAGAAAGGCCTCCAGAGATGCGTTTCTGACCAAACCTTCTAGATTTCAGAATCAATGCAGAAGAGAGTGTTTGTGCCTTGAAAACATGAACAAATGAGTGGCATTAGGAAAAAAAAAAAGAGATATATTGGACAAAGCGTTCAGAACAGGAAAGTCTGAACAGAAAACCAAAACTACCCAAGTGCCCATTGGCCCATTCAGTTTCTTGTCATCCTGACAGCTAGAGTAACAGCTTCTGGTTCCCAGGTATTTCTCTCTCCCGTCAGTGCATCACGGGAACAGACACCTTAAGAATAGGCACCTGGCTCTAGGTTCCGAGGCATGAGCATAAACTGTTTTTATTTGGGTCTTTTCAGAGCAAACTCTCTGGGCTGGGTCCTCACCTGTGGTCTCCTGGAACCCCAGCTCTATAAGGAAGGTCTGGGCACAGGGGCAGGGTGTTGGCTTGTTGGCTGCCCGCCAAGGGGCCTACTACAGGGGCAGGATCTTGCCATGTCCAAGGTCTGGTTCCCAGTCTCGTGGAACTCAGCCATGTCAATTCGTGCAGATTCTATTGGCCTCTGGGCGGCTGGCTTGAGCTGGTAGAAATCAGGTAGGATGGCAGATAGGACACAGCGTGGCAATCACGAAATCCTGTCCCCCCTTACCATGCCTGGAATGTAAGAGCTGGGATGGATGTCCTTTCCCTCAAAACAAAAAACAAAAACAACAACAACCAGCGCCACAGTGAATCCAGAGGTTGCTTGTCAGCGGCTGCTGGTGTCAAGCTTTTTGGATTAAGCCCTTCCCTCCACCCCAGAGAGGTTGTGCCTGCCAAGGTTCAGCCTCTGTGTGTGGAGCCTCCAGCAGGCAGAGGCTGCCAGTTCTTGCTTTGTTCCCACCTCAGGGTCCTCTCACTCTGGATCCCAGCCTCAGTTTCCATTCTTTCCATCTTAGGATGGGTCAGCACGGATTTCTTTCTACCCCGGTTTCCATCAGGTTCACAGAGAAGCTCCTTGGCTCTAGCCCAGGGTGTCTGTGTCTAGTATGTTTTCAACTTTCTGACAGTGACATGTCTTCACTTTGGGTGATTACTGCTGCCCCCACAGCCCTTTTATATGGGTCTGTGAGAGACGAGGTGGAAGGTATGTTGGGGGTGGAGGGGTAAGGGGATAAGGACAGGATGGGGGGGCACATCATGGGTTTCAGGGTGGAGACTGGCGGATGCTATGAGATTTAAGCAGGACCAATTAGCATATTCCATCTGGCTGGATGCAATGATTGGTTCTGGCCTAGCATACGATCTAAGCAAAGTCAATGGGATTGGATTCTGGGACTCCTGCTGGAACTTGTGTGTGTGTTGGGGTGGGGTGGGGTGGCTTTTGTTTGGGTTTCCAAGCTTAAGGATAAAAGCCTGTACTAGGGGACAAGGCCACAGTGTACAAAGAACTTGCCCAGAAATAAGGTCAAGCTGTAGGACATTCTTTTAGAACCTGGATCCAGCCATGCCTGAAGCTAGAGAATTTATCTGTAGCTTTTTAAATTGTATGAAATGTACTTTTCTTTTTCTTAGTACTGGGGCTCGAAACCAAGGCCTCATGTGCCTGGACGGTCCCTAGCCCCCCAGTTCGCAGTAAGTCAAGTCAAATTGGATTTCTATTTCCTGCAATTGAGAAACATCTAGATAATACCCTAGTATCTGGGGAAAAGCACCTTGGCTCTCTGAGTGGGTGAGAATCCATAAGCTAGCATGTACATAGGGTGACACAGTGTGTCACTCTAAGACACTGGCTTCTCCTGCCTTAGCCTTATGTCATATTCCTTTCTGTCTTCTGGGTCTAGGGAGGGTTGAGGAGGGGCAAGGAAAAACTTGTTCAGCCATATTCATTTAATATATAATAAATATATAATAAAATTTAAAAAAATCAGAGAGACATGAGATGGCCAGTGTCTTCCCTTTCACCTCCTCCTTCACCTCTTCCGCCCACGGGAAGTCAGATCATCAGAGGGTCACTAAAGGAGGGGCTGGCGCTGTAGCTCAGTTGATAGAGTGTTTGCCTAGCATGCAAGAAACCCTGGGTTCGATTCCGCAGCACAGCACAAAGCAGGCATGATGGGTGCATGATGACATGCACCTGTAATCCCAGCACTTGAGACCGGAGAGTCGGGAGTTCAAGGTTATTCTTGACTACACAGTGAGTTCATGGCCAGATGGGATACGTAAGACCTTGTCTCAGAATACAAAGGGAACCAGAGAGAAAGCCTAGTGGGTAAAAGGATTTGCCATGTAATCCCAGTGACCCAAGTTTGATCCTCAGAACCCGTGTAAAATGCTGATTCATCCGTGCGAGTTCATCTGTAATCCCCGAACCCTATCTCCAGATGGAGGTGACAGGAGAACCATCCAGAAGCCTGAGGGCCAGCTAAACTTCAGTTCAAAGCTTTAGCAGTAGTCTCGGCAAGGTGGAAGGAAAGAACCAACTCCCCAAAATTGTCCTTAGACCTTCAGGTGAGCACACAAGGGGGCATGAAGAGACAGTGGGGAGATGGAAATGTGATGGAGGGGAGATACTTGGGGTTCCTGTCTGAAGAACAGCCCTTTGATGTCATTGTAACTGTCAACTGACTAAGAAAGTGGGTTAGAGGCAGAGCGCTTCCCCCAGTGTTGGATCTCTCAATGCAGAGATAAATTAATTGGTTGTAGTAACCAAAGAATTACAGAAAGATACAATAAGCCAGGCAGTGGTGGCGCATGCCTTTAATCCCAGCACTTGGGAGGCAGAGGCAGGTAGATTTCTGAGTTTGAGGCCAGCCTGGTCTACAGAGTGAGTTCCAGGACAGCCAGGGCTACACAGAGAAACCCTGTCTCGAAAAACCTTAAAAAAAAAAAAAAAAGAAAGAAAGAAAGAAAGATATAATAGAGACTATGAGCTGGAGTGGTGGGTCATGCCTGCAATCCCAGCACTCCAAATACTGAGGCAGAAGGATTAAGGGTATTAACATAAAGGTCTTAACATATGAAGGGTAGCCTGGGTTAGATATTGAGTTCCACGCCAGTGTGGGCTATAGAGTGAGACCCTGTGTCTGATAAAAAAATAAATAAAAAATAAAAAAATAAAATCTGACTATTCCTTTATGAGGCATGACCTTTATTGAGACAGAGAGAGAGGGGAGGGGGCAGGCAAAGTTGTTTGCAAGTCAAGACGGTATGATTAAGACAGTATGAAGAAACCCACTTCCTTCCTTCCTTCTTTGTTCTTGATACAGGTCCTCCCCATGTAGGCTAGCCTTGAATGCAATCTTCCTACCTCACCCTTCCAGTACTGTGGTTACGAGTGTGGGATCCACAATTTTGTTTCATGGAAGCTGCTATGACTTAAGGATTGTCGGCACCAACTTCCTAGTTGGAAATCTGGCTCCTGTCGATTTGCTACATGAGGTCTGGCAAGACTTTCAGCCTCACCAAAGCTTGATAGAAAGGGGATAGCAAGACTTCAGATAATTATGGAAGTTCCCCATCCTCCTTGGAACCCGTCCAGAGGAGACTCGGGAACCAGGGCACTCTGGCAACTGATCTGGGTGTAACTCAAGACTGGAGGTGATCAGCTAGAGCTTCTGAAAGAGAAGTGACTCTGGCAGAGTTTGGGCACAGTCTGAAGTCCTCTATCCCAGGGCAAGTGCCAACGGTTCCTGAAGACTGACCACGCCCCACACATTTGGATTTCACCTTCTACTTTGTGTTGTGTATTTGCGGCAGTGTTGAAATCTTTCTGGCGCTCCAAGTCAAACTTTCGTTTGTTTGTTTGTTTGTTTTATTGTTGTACAAATACAAACATTAATTTTCAGCAAAGCTTGTGTTTTTTGCTTGGAGCTTCTGACTCTTCCATCCTGAGGCTTCCCACAGCCCGAGGGTGGTACAGACATTGAAGTGAGTGCAAACCAAGAGCCAGCAGTTATAGGGGACATCCCTGGAAGTCACTGTGCTGAGGTCGCCTGGCCAAGATACTTCCACTTAAGCTTCAGGTCCTATGGGAAAGTCTTTGAGGTAGCTACGGTCATATTAGGCCTTCCAGAGAGCCCTGTCCTAGCCAACAACACATGCACGCATGCGCACACACTTTTCTTATCTTCTGGCCACCTGCAGTCTTCTCTCACCTTTCTTTTTTTTTCTTTTGTCCTGAAAATCTCTGTTCTGTGCTTTTAGAACTCAGCGTCAGAGTAAAAACTAAATAAACAGACCTGATTCTGTTAGTCCTGACTTTTATGATAAAGTCTGTATTAACAGAATTAAAGGGTGTGGCGTGTGCCCCATACCCTGACCCGCATGTTGGGAATCAAATCCAGGGACTTGCTCCATCATTGAGCTACCTTCTCAGTCTCAGAAACCTTATCTTTTTTTTTTGAAGATTTATTTATTTATTTTATGTATATGAGTACACCATTGCTCTCTTCAGACACTCCAGAAGAGGGCATCAGATCCCTTTACAGACAGTTGCGAGCCATCATGTGGTTGCTGGGAATTGAACTCAGGACCTCTGGAAGAGCAGTTGGTGCTCTTAAATGCTGGGCCATCTCTCCAGACCAGAAACCTTATCTTTTATTTCTTTCATGTTTTATATATGAGTGCTTTTGCCAGTATCCATGTCTGTGTCTGCGGAGTTCAGAAGACATGGGATTCCCTAGAATTGGAGTTACAGATGGTTGTGAGCTGCCATGTGGGTGGTGGGAATCAAGCCTGGGTTCTCTTCAAGAGTAGCCAGTGCTCTTAACTACTAAACCATCTCCCTGTTCCACAGGAACCCCGCTTTTAAAAAAGATTTATTTATTTATTTATTTAATGTATGAGTACACTGTTGCTGTTTTCCCCAGAAGAGGGCATCAGATCCCATTACACATGGTTGTGAGCCACCATATGATTGCTGGGAATTGAATTCAGGACCTTTGGAAGAGCAGTCAGTGCTCTTAAACTCTGAGCCATCTCTCCTGCCCCCTATAAACCCATTTTTATATAATATTCTCCTTCTATCTTCCTCCTCTTCCTCCTCCTCTTCTTCTTAGGCTCTTGTTTTCTCTTCCCCGACTCCCTTCCTTCTCTCTACCACTTTCCTTCTCTCCTCTCCTCTCCTCTCCTCTCCTCTCCTCTCCTCTCCTCTCCTCTCCTCTCCTCTCCTCTCCTCTCCTCTCCTCTCCTCTCCTCTCCTCTCCTCTCCTCTCCTCTCCCCTCTCCTCCCTTCTCCTTCTCCTTCTCTCTCCCCTCCCCTCCTACCACCCTGTCTCCCCTTTTCTTTTTATAGACTGTCTGGCCCAGGCTGCCCTCACACCTGGATCTTCCTGCCCTCCTGTGCTGAGATTACAGGTAGCCCCCCAAAAGACCAAGCTTACAAATCTGTGTTCACAATGTCCGACTCTGGGTCTGAGACATAGTTTGGGAAATGCCATTGGATCAAGCTTGGCCATCAGAAGGCTACTCAGATATTCTGAACTCTCCAGTTGCCTGCTTCCCAGCTTTGTTTTGGCCACCAGGAAGCTCAGTCATGTCAACACTAAAATACGACCTTTGTGACACAGGGCTCAGTCCCTCAGCTTGTACCTCTTGCTCCAGTTTCTGATCTACCCAGTCTTGGTGAGCCGTATTTGACTTTTGTATTTATATTTCATTGGTACCCATTTCTTGTGAGCAATTCCAGTGCTTTCTGATTATGGAAAGAAGAAAAGAAAGAAGGAAGGAAGGGAGGGAGGGAGGGAGGGAGAAAAGTAGAAGGAAAGTTGGCAAATATAGGCCAGAAGACAGAGAGTGGGCACCATTTGGCATCCTCAAAGCTAAAGCCGTGGGAGTGGGAGGGGCGTCCACCTCCTTCCGCTTGCACACACTGTCTTGGACTTGGGCGGCTGGAGACTGTGTGTACCTATCTCAGTGAGAACATTTCTCCACCTGTTCCTACACACATTCCAGGGGCAGAGATGGGATGTGGTTCACTGAACCATGTGAAATTAACCCTCCAAGCACAGTTTGTGATCCATTAACTCATTCTCCAGGGTGTTCAGCTTGAACTCGGGAGGCTGCCTGATCACCCCCTCTTTTCTCTCCAAATGTTAGGTCTCAACTTCATGGACACCCCTCCTCCTGAAAAAGAAGACCATTTGACTAGTGAATAATGCAGGTTGGGAGCACATGAGCTTTGAGTAGAAGATGTAACAGCTACTTTTCAGAGTAGGTCAAATAGACCCTGTGTCCCAACTCAAGCTGTGTGTCCTTGGGTATGCAGTTTAACCTCTCTGAGTTTTACTTTACTCCTCTCTGTCTCTCTGTCTCTGTCTCTCTGTCTCTGTCTCTTGACACGGTCTTTCTGTGTAACAGCTCTGGCTGTCCTTGAACTCAAAGAGATCTGCCTGCCCGTGCCTCCTGAACGCTGGCATTAAAGGAGTGCATCACCTGTACCCAGCCTTTGTATTCTTAATGGAGATGAAAATGGTGTTTTTGTTCCAAATCCTTTTTGGTTCTAAGAGTTGAAAAATTCAACTCAAGCTGTAGTAACTCACAAAGACTGGGGATATTTTTCAGTTTGCGTGACAGAATTCCAGAGGGAGGGTGGTATGTTTTGACCACGTGGCTCTCCAGAACTAACACTGGGAAAATGCTGTCTTTTGTACAGTCATCTGAAACACGCCTAAGAAGTAAATATCATTTCTGCTTTGCACGTGAGAAAACTAGGTGCCAGAAAGATTAAGTCAGATTACAGAGCTCACAAATGGAACGGCACCTGGGAAACAGTCCAGAGCGCCTTACCACTGAGCCAGCGCTCTGACGACTGAACTGCTGCCTCCTTGTGAAGGTTCTTCCAGGTGGCTATGTGCGTGGTCCTCCCTCCTGTCCTCAGTTTCCTTATCTGTAAGGAGTTCTTTGCACATGTATGTTCATGTGACTACACATGTCTGCATGTGTGCATGCATATGGAGGGCAAAGGAGAACCTCAGGGGGTCACTCTTCAATCAATACTATGCAGGAATTGTACTAACTGGTTTCTATCAACCTGAAACAAAGAAGAGTCACTTGGGAATGTGACGCGTCCCCTCAGCAGGCAGTAAGACACGACACGCCTGGATTCTTCTTTGACAGCTCTTTTATTCCAGGCACAATCTTCATCCATTGAAGGGGAACCCCAAGCAGCAGAAATGCACTGCTTATATACCCTTCCAAGGGGGCGGGCCAGGCAGCCTGTTCTCTCAGGATTGGTTAGGGCCAATACCTCATTAGCATAAGCCCCAGGATTGGTTAGGGCTCATGCCTCATTAGCATAAGCCCTCTCGGGAGGGGCTTGAGGCTGACGCATGCGCAGTAGGCTTATACAGGACGCTGTGCCGGCCATGTTGGAAACCGGTGCCGTCTCTTCGGCCGCCTACATCTCCCCCTTATTTATTTTATAAATTTGAAGTAGATTACTTCTGGACCCTTCAGATTCGTCCTAGCCTCCACACCAAGCATGCTTTGAACTCATTTACCAGGTGATATCAAAAGGCTTTAGAAGGCACTTCTTGAAGGAGCCACTACTGTGGCAAAAGTCAGCGGTGGAAAGCAGAGGTCTGAGCCTTTGCAAGTAATGAGGCATTGTAATGGGGGCTGCCACCCATACCCGCCTTTGTGCCTTTTTTTAGGGAGAGGTATTTGACATAAAGACCTCATGCTCTCAAACATGCTTTCAGAGATTATTCATCAGGATTGGAACAACTCTAGTAGAGCACTCCTCTAACTCCCGCTTCTAAATTAAAATGGTGTCATAGGGCCTTATGATGTACACCATTGGCAATGGTCAAAGATGGTCAGGATCTAGGGAAAATGTCTGGACAGCCATATCGGATCCAGAAGGTTCCCCACATAGGTCTCCCTAAGGAGGCCAGCCAAACTACTTGGGAAGCCCTTCCTCCATGGCAGTCAGCGGCCTGATAAACTACAGCCTTATGTCTTGCATGGTCAATGGTTAGCGACATAAAAACCAAGGCGAAGCACAATCCTAAGAGAACAACGACTCCCCATACAAATACTCCCGCCCATTCTTTAAAAAAAATTGAGGGCATCCTTAACCCAAGTGGTAAGTCCTTTCAGAGTGAGGGGATCTAGGCAAGGCCGTTCAGGGTGGCGATCTGGGACAGGAGCTTCTGGATAGGTCTTCACCTTCCTTCGACCAGTTCCCTTTCAAATATTCAGACAGGAAGCGGCTCTGATTGAAAAGACCAGTGTCCATTGCAGCAGCAAGATCAATATCAGGATCTGCAGTTTCATCATCCTTTCTTTCGTTTGGGATCGCCAGACTGGAGATCTTCCGAGTCAGCCTCTCAGGGATCCAGACAGGGTTTTCTTGATCCTGTGGGAAAACACAAACAGAACCTCGTGCTCTTATGAGCACGGGATCAGGCCCTCGCCATGTGTTAGTTATGATATCTTTCCATTTTACCTTTTCTGGCAGAGGGCGTAAGTGATTATGATGTCTGTCAGCAGCAGACTGACCCTGAGCATCCAAATTTAGAAAATTTAAAGTAAATAGTGCTAAGGATAGTCTATGCTTGGGGTTAAGGCCGTGGCCTATTCCCTCTTTTTGTTTTTGAAGACATTCTTGAGCGTGCGATGTGCTCGTTTTACAATACCCTGCCCCTGAGGGTTGTAGGGCAGTCCATGAGTGAGTGAGACTTAAATACGTTGGCAAAAGGAAGAAAAAGCTTGAGCCGTATAGGCTGGGCCATTGTCTGTAAATATAAATCTAAACAGGACTGTTATAAAACAGCCAACAACTAATTAATTTACATATCTATTAATAATAGTTTCTTATATTTTCTATAAAATTATTCTTCTATCAGCCAAAAGAAATTAAGGTTTGTATCTCTCTTGAGGCTTAAATTCTTTTGTGGAGAGCTTAAAAAAAAGATCTTAGCCAATTAGCATCTCCTAGAAACCTTTGAATTTATGTCACAATTTATTTAGGAATATAGCTGATGTCTCAAATATTAAAAGATATTGTCTTTGGATGTTTATGGAGCAACAAGCACTCTCCAAAATGTTAAAGCTCTTTCATACATCTGGTTTTGAGTGACTCCAACTTTGAATTACCAGTTTAAATCTAGTTTTTTATTACCAAAATTATAAATTTGCAATCATACCAATAACATATAACCAGAACATATAGAGCATACTTATATATAAATGTACATCTAAACAAATTTTTCTTACTTCTTTAACTGTAATTTAAGAGAAAAAGCACTTATCAGACTGGGAGATACCCTTACTGCAGAAACTGTTGGCCTCCTTCTAAGAGCCGCTTATGAAAACAGTTAACTCTTTTTAAGGTTGCTTCTGCTAGTGCTCTTCTCCCAGCCACAGAGCAGGGTAAATTATCAGTTTTTGTTGTGTAAATTGAGATTCCCTTTTAAGCAAGTTTTAAGCTAAATTAAGTGGTGGATGGCCATCTGTTTTAATCATTTTTACATAGAACAAAAATAAACAACAAAATAAAGACAGATAAATGACACACATGGACAAATTGGTATACAATGACAGACAATAAACATGGAAAGCAGAACTGAGAATCTCTCCTAGAGAGAGCCAGAGAGATTAGAGTGTCCCCCAATCATCTCTTGCTTCTCTGGAGGGCTCTGTAATAAGCTTTTTTGTTTTTCTTTTGTTAACACACCAGAGAGTGGGCAACTTCTTTCTCTTTTACTCTTCCTCTCTCTCTCATTTTCAAGGTTCAACTTCTTATCTCTTTCTTAGGAGGTATATCATTTTTTGTCAATAGTCTTTTCTTGGGAGAACAGTACTAATGAAAACAAAAAAAAAATTTTTTTTTAAAGATCTGTTTTTCTTAACCCTAGTTCCCTGTGTTCTGAAGATAGGCTCTTGGAGCTGTGTCATAAAGAGTGATTGCTTAGAAAATATTTGCCTCCAGGATCAAAACCTGAGAAGGCCATACGCACTTCCTTCCAAGTCTGTGGGCAGAATGAGCATTGTGTCTCTGGGGACAGACTGGCCCTAGGAACCTCCACATAGGGAGGCGGGCCTAGGGGCAGAGCTGTGGGCGTCTCCCAAGCATGCGGTTTGAGCTTTTCCACCATTTTGCCTTTCTTTTTCCTTGAGAGGACCACGGACTCTACTTTAGCTAACATGTCCTCTAGGTCCTCCTCCATCTTTTTAAGCTCTTTCCTTCCTCTATCTTTTCTAAGCTATCAGAGCTAGAAGAGCTCTCTGTATCTATATCTTTTAGACTAGAGTAAATGTTGGTTATCTTTTTTGGTCCCTTGTTTCTTTTACTAGAGCCTGCCTCAGAGCCTTCTGACTGAGCCTCTTTCACTTGCTCAAAAACTTCCTGTTCCTTTCGGACAGCGGATTCACATTCACAATGAGAATTTAGGTACAAGCTAAGACCATACGTCAGAAAAATCACTATTACGATACCCAAGCCAACCCACTCCGGGTCGACAACAGATATCATAGTTTAGAAAATCCACGGACCTTGTATTGCCGGTTTCCTTAAACTTGTCCCTAAACCAGGGAACCTTAACTCGTCCCAAACCAGGGAACCTTGACTCGTCCCAAACCGGGGAACCTTGACTAAAAAATATACCTTTTTACTTCAGTTTCTGAATTCACGAGGTTGTTGTCCTCAGTTTCCCCATTGTCCTCGGCTTGTTGTCGTTGGTCTTCTTCAGTTGCCGCGTCTCTCTCGTTGTCTCTCGCCGTTTCTCAGCTGTGTCTCTCGCCGCGTCTCTGCCGTTGTTTCTGCCGCGTACGGGCCACCAGTTGTCGTGTCCCTCGGCCAGCAGTAAGACACGACATGCCTGGATTCTTCTTTGACAGCTCTTTTATTCCAGGCACAATCTTCATCCATCGAAGGGGAACCCCAAGCAGCAGAAATGCACTGCTTATATACCCTTCCAAGGGGGCGGGCCAGGCAGCCTGTTCTCTCAGGATTGGTTAGGGCCAATACCTCATTAGCATAAGCCCAGGATTGGTTAGGGCTCATGACTCATTAGCATAAGCCCTGTGAGCTCATGTCTCATTAGCATAAGCCCCGTGATTGGTTAGGGCTCATGCCTCATTAGCATAAGCTCTCTTGGGAGGGGCTTGAGGCTGATGCATGTGCAGTAGGCTTATACAGGACGCTGTGCCGGCCATGTTGGAAACCGGTGCCGTCTCTTCGGCCGCCTACAGGAATGAACACTGAGGACTTGCCTCCTCCAGACTGGCCCCTGGGTGTGCCTGTGGGCATTTTCACGATTGTTAATTGATGTGGAAGGGCCCAGTCCACTGTGGGCGGTGGCATCCTAGGCAGTTGGGCCTGGTTATATAAGAAAAGTAGCAGAGTAAGCCAAAGGGAAAAGCATTCTGCCACAGACTCTGCTGTAGTTCCGGCCTTGAGCTCCTGCTCTGGTTTCCCCTGATGATGCAATGTGATCGCTAAGCTGAAATAGACCCTTTCCTCCTCAAGTTGATTTTGGTGACACATGCACACACACACATGTGCACACATGTACACACATACTGTATTTACATCATTTCCACTCCTGTCTCTCCTTCCCCACAACTCCTCCTGTGCCCTGCCCCAACTCCTATAATTACTAATATTTTACACACAAACACACATAACCTATCAAGTCTATTTAGTGTTACTCTTGTGTATATGTGTTTAGGGCTGGCTAAGTGGAACTGGATAATTTATTGGGGACTTCTCCCCAGAGAAACTGATTCTCCTTCTTCACAACCACCAATTGCTATGTTTTTTTTGTTTGTTTGTTTTTGTTTTTTAAAGGGTTGGAACCCTGAGATATTTTCCCACATCCTCTGTAACTTGTTGACTAGTGTGTTCATAGCACAGGTCTTGTGCAGGTGACTGTATTGCTGAGATGTCACGTGTGCAGCATCCCTGTCATGTCAAGAAGACTCTATTAGGCTGCAGGTATCTAGACCCTGCGCCTCGTACAATCTTCCTGTTCCTTCTTCCATTCTGTGCTCTGAACTTTGTGTGCAGGAGTTGTGCTATCAACCGGAGCTGGTATCATTATTCTCTGCACTGTGGCCAGCTGTGGATCTTTACAGTTGTCTCCGTCTGCTGCAAAAAGAAGCGTCCTTGATGAGGGTGAGAGCTACACTCTCTGTGGATATAAGGATAATTATTTAGAATAGAGTCAGAACCTATATTGGTTTAGGAGAATGGCTATAGTGGATTTTTCTCTAGGGTCTATGACTTTTCCAGCCACAGGTGCTTGGCTAGGTTTACGAACCAGGCATGAGTTGGGTTTGTTTGTTTGTTTGCAGACTTCGTCTCTCATGGGCTTGGGGTTCACTAAATATGCTAGACTGAGAAGTGTAATTTCTACTGGTTAGCTCTCACGTTGCTGGAAGGTGCTGTTCAGGGGAGAAAAGTCATTAGCAGGCCTTACTCTGCTGTGGAGTCTGGCATCCATGGTACCAATCTGCTAGGCTAGATGTGGCCACTCATGCAGTAGTGGCATGGTTATTAAAGTGGCATGCAACTCCTTTCTGATTGGACTTGAGACCAGCCGGGGTTGGGAGATGGGATTCTCATTCAGTGTCATAAACCCATCGAAAGCCTTGAGAAATCACAGGCTCTAGTGAGGAAGCTACTACTGCTGCTTTACAAAGTGGGCAGGCTACACCTGTCGAATTGCCTTCTTTTTTATTTTATTTTATTTTATTTTATTTTATTTTATTTTATTTTTATGGTATAAATTGCATGCCTAGATTGGGCAGATTTACCATTACACTACTCTATTCCCCAGCTTATTGAGATCTCTTATAATTTGTGGTTTATCCAGGCCGCATGCTTATACTTCCACCTCCGCTCCTCAGTCATCGGTTTCCTTCTCCTTCACCTTCCTCCGTTGATTTCCTTCTCCTACTTTCTTCCGTCGACTTCCTTCTCCTACTTTCTTCCTTTGACTACCTCTTATATTGAATTCCTCTTCTTCTCTCCTCCCCTAAGCCTTTTTCTCCGCCTCCCCTTCTACTGCCCAATCATTGGCTCTAGCCTTTATTTTACAAATTTAATTGGACAGAAGGTTCACAAGATGTCACCTGTGTAACAGGTCACAAGCAATTTCTCTGTTAACTCTTTCTTCTTACTTTATATATGGATTAAACCTTCTCACACATGCTAGGCAAACACTGTAGTGCTGACATTTACCCCTATCCCTTTTTGTAAATTTTGTTTCATAACAAGGTCACTCTGTAAGCCCCAGATGACGGTATTGCAGCTGTGTACCACCACAGAGAACATAGCCTTGCTCTCTATTAAAGTATTAGTTCAGGAACAGGGACATAACTCTGATAGTAAAGGCACCGGCTACTAAGAGTGAAATCCTGAGTTCAACACCTAGATCTACATGTTGGAAGCATAAAACCATCCACAGCAAGTTGTCTGTGAACTTCAAACTTGCACTGTACACATTCACACATATACACACACACACATACACGTGCATGTTGTGGATAGCCCCAGCCTTGTATTTTGATGCTAGTTCCACTTTCCTGGGAGGGGCTGCAGAGGAGGAGTGAATCTGTCGAATTGCCTTCTAAATACTTGTGGTATGCCTGCAAATTAGTGCTGCCGTCAGGTCTTGTCAGAGGCGCTTCTGTTTACGTCAGGCAGCAGATACTGAAGAGACTCATAGTTAATAATGGTGCTGAGAACAAGTATCTGAACAACAGTTTACCCTAAATGGGAATAAAAATCTATGTCTATGTTATCCCCTCTCCCTGTCCCCTATCCCTATATCTGTCTGTCTATCTATCTATCTGTCTGTCTGTATCTATCTATCTATCTATCTATCTATCTATCTATCTATCTCTATGCTTATGTTATCCCTTATCTTTATATCTGTCTCTATCTATCTGTCTATCTATCTATCTATCTATCTATCTCTATATATCTGTATCTATCTATCTATCTATCTATCTATCTCTCTATCTATCTGTCTCTATCTATCTATCTATCTATCTATCTATCTATCTATCTCTATGCTTATGTTATCCCTTATCTCTATATCTGTCTGTCTGTCTCTGTTCCTCTATCTATCTATCTATCTATCTATCTATCTATCTATCTATCTCTCTCTCCCTCCAGGCTCACAGGACATTGCAGAAGAGAGAAAGACTATATATAACATCTGGAGAGAGGCTGGGCGGTGGTGGTGCACGCCTTTAATCCCAGCACTTGGGAGGCAGAGGCAGGTGGATTTCTGAGTTCGAGGCCAGTCTGGTCTACAGAGTGAGTTCCAGGACAGCCCGGGCTACACAGAGAAACCTTGTCTCGAAAAACCAAAAAAACCAAAACAACAACAACAACAACAACAACAACAAAAAAAAAAAAACCCAAAACATCTGGAGAGAGGGGTGGAGCTACGTAGAACACTGTGTTTCAGGTATGACATGGCCACTGTGCTCTTAAACTCTCAGCAGCTCTGATTATCTGCACAGGATTGTGCCTGTCACAGAGGGGAGAGGGGCTTATGAGGCCCCATCCCTCCCTGAGGACCTTAGGCAGTTCACGGTTGCTGGGAAGGGAGAGGCATTTTTTTTTTCAGGCACTGTTAGGGTGCCTGTGCTCTTGTAAGCAATCCTAATGAAATTCATTCATTTATGCTCTCTCTCTCTCTCTCTTCTCTCTCTCTTTCTCTGCCTCATTCACTCTTTCTTATTATTTCTCTCTCTGTCTCTGTCTGTCTCTCTGTCTCTCTGTCTCTGTCTCTCTCTGTCTCTCTCTGTCTCTGTCTCTGTCTCTCTCTCTCTCTCTCTCTCACTCACACACACACACACACACACACACACACACACACACACACACACACACACACAGGAAAACAGGAGGACATGCTTGTTAGGAGCCGGGAAGCCTTGAGTGGTGTGAAGAGCAGATGTATCCTGGGTGGATAGCTACTCTTCAATCACAGATTGGGCTCGTGTGTGAGAGAGAGTTCATGAGATGAGACAGCAATCCTGAGGGCTGGGGATGGGCCAGCTTGTTATTTTATAACCCTCCTTCGAGAACAAACCAAGGTCCCATGAGAAGTCATCAGCTCCTTCCAAGGACATTATCTTCAGTCATCTGTTCACCTCTCACTTAAGGGTTCCACCCTTCCCCACATTGCCACCTGGGGGCCAAGCTTCCAGAACTGGAGACACTGGAGGACGTAGTCAAACCATACCCAATGCAGCGACCCAGCCATTCCACACCAGGAGGACACCCAGCAGAACTGAAAGTGGAGCCTTGGCTGTCTGCCCACTAGTACTACCGGGGTCTCCACCAATAACAGCTAAGATGAGGAATTCACCCAGCTGCCCATCATTGAAAGACAGATGGGCAGATGGCGGCGACCCACCCGATGGAGTCTTACTCAGCTCCAAGACGATGGTAATTTCGACACGGACTGCACTGATGTGCTTTGAGGGCAGCGTGCTAAAGGAAATAAGCTGCTCATAAAAAAGAGTCTATAATTCCATTTATGCGAGGTACTTGGGGCAATCAAAACATAAAGGCAGAAAGTCAAGTGCCCGTTGCCAGGGACAGGGGAAGGGGGCATGGAGAACGGTTGTGTAATGTTTAGAGTTTCAGTTCTACAAGACAAAGAGCGTTAGAGAGGTGGACGGTGATGACGACCGTGTTCTGAAAGTATCCAGTGCCACTAAAAGTCATGTTTGAAATAGGTAAGGTGGTAAATTGTGTGTGATATGTATTTTGCAAACAATAAAGAGGGGACAATACCATAAAGTTGACGCCTGATGAACAGCCGTGTATCTGCCACGGGGAGCCTACCACTAGCCTTGGATGACACCTGCTTTACCATATCCCTGTCATCCTAACCATCCTCAAAGCCATCCGATCTTATACAATTTAAAAACACTTTAGATGTCAGCCCACTTAGCTTCCCTTAAATGCCATCCCTTAAATAATATAAATAATGTCTTCTTCTACTTGTATAGGTTTTTTGATTTTATTTTTGGTAACAGTTTATTTTTATTTCATGTGATGGGTATTGTGCCTGCATATATGTATGTCTATCACGTATATGTCTGGCCATACGTGACCAGAAGACAGCATTAGATACCCTGGAACTAAACTTACATCTGTTCATGTTGTGAGCCACCATGCGGGTGCTAGGACTAGAGCCTGGGTCGTCTGCAAGAGCAGCCAGTGCTCTAACCACTGAGCCATCTCTCCAGCTCCAGTTTTATTTTCTAAGACAGGGTCTTACTACATACTCCAGGCTTGAACTCACAACGTAGCCCAGATTGGCTTGGAATTTGCGATCCTCCTGTCTCAGCCTCCTCGGTGCCGGGAGGGCTTGCCCCGTGCCTGGGTGGGTATCCTTCTCTTTCAGCTCAGCTGACACAGGTTTTTATTCATCACTGACCTCCCTGCCTCCAGCCTCAGTGTGCAGTCCTTTAGTTTACTTTTGTGAGAAAGCAGTGTTCTTTGCCTTGCTGTTACTCCCCTTTCTCTTCTAGACTTCACAAGCTATTTCATCTCGCCTTCTGAGTCTCCCTTGCTGCTCTGCTGTCTCAGACCTGCTTCTGCTGGAAGTCCCAGAGCTCAGGCCCCCCATCCTCTTCAATTCCCTGCCCACCTACACTTGCTTGCGAATCTCATCCATCTTTGGTTAAGCATCACCTTTTGTCTTAGGGTTACTGTGGCTGTGATGAAACACCGCACCCAAAGCAAACGGGGAGGAAAGGGTTTATTTGGCTCACACTTCCATATCACTGTTCAGCATTGAAGGAAGTCAGGACAGGAACTCAGGCAGGGCAGGAACCTGGAGGCAGGAGCTGATGCAGGGGCCATGGAGGGGTGCCGTGTACTGGCTTGCTCCTCTTATTGCTCAGCCTGCTCTCTTATAGGACTCAGGACCACCAGCCAAGGGATGACTCCACCCACAATGGGTTGGACCCTTCCTCAACAATTACTAATTAAGAAATTCCCTACAGGATTACCTACAGTTGGAATTTTGGATGGAGTTCCTCAAGTGAGACTAGCTTGTATCAAGTTGACCTAAAACTGGCCAGCTCACCTATACACCAACAACTCCTAGGCTCATGGCTAAGGCTTGTCCCTGAACTCAAGATTTGCATATTCAACACCCCACATCTCCCTTTTCAAGACTGGCATTGCACATAGCTTCCACATGTCCCTAACTGAACTTCTGTCTCCCTGCTTCCTTTCATCCCAGAAAGTCTAAGCTATGTGCATCTTCCTCCTGCCTCAAAACGAAAAGACGTTTAGATTCTCAGAGCAATTGTAAACTCACAGCAAAAGTAAGAGTAGTACCGGGCAGAGGGGAGGTGGTTTAGTGCTCAAAACACTTGCTGTGCAGACATGAGGAGTGGAGTTGAGGTTACCAGGCGAGGAGGATAGTCAGTGTGTAATTCCAGTGCCACTGCCTAAGCAGAGGGTCCTGGATATATATATTTATAAATATAAATAGCAAGCAGAGCTGAGCAGCAGGTGCATTCATGGCTCTCGACTTCCTGATTGTGCACATAATCTGCGGCAAGTTCCCATTCCCTTAACTTCCCCACCATTATGCTATGAGCCAAAATAAGCCTTTTCTTCCTTAAGTTGCATTTGTCAAAGGTTTTAGTTTTTTTTTTTTTTTTTTCAGCGCTAGGATAAACAAACTAAGTTCCGAACTCACCTATGTGATCTCATTAAACTTAATTACACTCATAAAGACTCCATCTCTAAACAAGATCATGCCAGGGACTGAACTTCAACATGTAGATTCGAGGGGACGCAATTCAGTCCACAGGGGATATTCTAATTTGCACTTTCTTTCTGTGATAAAGTAATCAGTCCAAAAGCAACTTGCGGGAGGAACAGGTATCTTTCAGCTTACACTTCAAGGAAACATTCCATTCCATTGTAGAGGAAAGTCAGACCAGGAACTTAAGGTAGGAATATGTGGCAGAAACTGTTGGTGAAGTCTACTTACTGGCTCACTCACTGGCCCACCTGCCTAGGGATGGTGCTGCCCACAGTGGGCTGTCCCTCCTATATCAATCACCAGTCAGGACAATCTCTCACAGGCCAATATGATCTAGGCAATTCTTCAGCTGAGGTGCCCTCTTCCCAGGTGACTCTTCGTTGTATCTAGTTGACAATACAAACTAACAAGATATTATTCTATCTCCCAAAGACTCATTTGGTGACTCGAGGCTGGTATGGAATTCCACTGTGTCAGGGATTTAGGCTTCTAACCTTGATGAATGTTAGTTCATCTTATACAGGATAGCTGGCCAAATCTATGTTCTAACCTGTGCAAAGGAACAAGAAGCAACCAGAAACTCCAGCCCACCTTCAAGGATACACCTCGGAAGCTGTTTAGGTCAACTGTGTTTTTATCTTATTATTAGCCAAAACTTAATCACATGACTCCACTTCTCTGTAAAGGGTTGCGGTGAAGGTAGTCTTTATCTGGGAAGCCCAGAGCCCAGTTAGAATCCAAGACTCTACTACTATTGCTTGCAGATTTAACAGTCATGGCTGGCAGGAAACCGTAAGGAGACACTCGAACACTCTGAGCTCTGAGTCAGGCTTATAACTGCAAGCGAAAATAGCCCATGCCTGGCAAATGGTTCATTCATTTATCCAACAAATGACATGGAGTATTGTTCTATTTTACTTTTTTTTGTTGATAAACACCATGACCAAAAGCAATGTGGAGAGGAAAGGATCTGTGTGCTTATACTTCACTGAAGTATAGTCAGGGCAGGAACTCAAGCAAAAACCCTGGAAGAGAGCTGGAGAGATGTCTTACTCTCTGGCTCATGCTCACTTTGCTTTCTTATAAACCTCAGCCCCCACAGCCTAGAGAATGGTGCCACCCACAGCAGGCTGAGCCCTCACCTATCAATCATCAATCTGGACAATTCCCCATAGACATGTCCACAGGCCAATCTGATCTGGGCAGTCCTTCATATGAGGTTCCCTCTTCCTAGGCAAATCTAGTTAGTGTGAAGGTGACAATGAAAACGAGCAAGACAAATCTCAGCTATGGGATCCCAGGAAGATGGGCACCGAGGACACAGTGATGAATGTAACAGACAGTCCCCACTCTAGGAATTTGGGAACAAACAAGCCAACAGTAAATAAAGTGTCTGTGAGAAAGGACAATAGCAAGAATTACGACAGGGTGACAAGGTCCGCCGTCACTGGGAAATATTTAGATTGAGAGTCAGGAGGTAGTGGGTAAGCTGAGTTCTGAATGAGTTCAGTCATTGAGAGTCATTGTTTTCAGTGAGGAAAGAAAACAAACACAATGGCTTGGGTCTGTTCTTGACCTTGCCCACCGTTGCTCTGTGCTCTTGAACACCATACTTAATTGATCCAAGTCTTCATTTTCTTGCCTAAAACAGAAAACTTCTTTTGCCTCATATCTGTTCCAGGACAGTTTAGTTCTAGCCAGAGAAGGTAAAAAGAAAAACAAAACAAAACAAAAATACCAAACCACCAGAGAAAGAGAGGTGTCCATCCAGGCAGGGCATGGAGTGGTATGGTGGTTTAAATTGAATGTTGACATGACAGGCTCCAGAATCACCTAGGAGACAGCCTCTGGACATGCCTATTAGGAGGACTTGAGATTAGGAAGAGGTAGGAAGACCCATTTACACCATGAGCAGCAGCAGCCTATAGGCTGGGGTCCTGGACTGAATCCAAAGGAGAAAGCGAGGCTGAGGATGGCCTGTGACCAGCTGCCTCACACTCTGATGACCATCATGCTTTCTCTGCCAGGATGGGCTGCACCCGCGATCCTGGTCTAAATAACTCTCCCTTCCTTAAGCTTCATTTGTTGGGTATTTTGTCCCAGCAGTGATGAAATTAGTCAACACATGTAGGTCAGCACCTGAAGTGGGACTAGGGGAGGGATGCTACATATTCTAAAGCATCTGTCAGGAGCACCAGGCATTCTTTAACTTGCCCAAAGATAACAGATGCAGTAGTTGATACAAATAAGAGGTTAAGCACAGTAGCTTAAAAGTAAAGGGAGACAAACGAGGTAGTCGTAGATGATATGAAGAACTCTTTTTTTTTTTTTTTTTTTTGGTTTTTCGAGACAGGGTTTCTCTGTGTAGCTCTGGCTGTCCTGGAACTCACTCTGTAGACCAGGCTGGCCTCGAACTCAGAAATCCTCCTACCTCTGCCTCCCAAGTGCTGGGATTAAAGGCGTGCGCCACCACCGCCCGGCAGATATGAAGAACTCTTATAGAGTCTCATACATTTATATTTACTCAGTGTGTGGGTATGCGTGCTCGAATGTATGCGCATGTGTGTACATGCATGCACATGTGTAGGCACATGCTTGCCATGGGATGCATGTGGAAGTCAGAAGACAACTACTGGGGGACTGGCTCTTCCCTTTCATCCTATGAATTGCGAAGGCTGAATTGAAGGGTCATTATCATGACCCTTGATGGCAAGCACCTTTACTCGCCGAGCAGTCTTGCTGGCCCCTCTTCCTGGGAATCTAGAAAACCATATGGATGTGTAGGATCCTGAGAAGGACAAGGGCTGTGTATGGGTTCAGTGAAAATGTGGCAAACCGTAAAGTGTTATCTCTGTCTAGTTGTGATGCTTAGCACAAGCGGGAAGTAAGGACTAAGGCAGAGCTGTCAGATGATGCTCCAGCTGTCTGGGTAGCTGTTAAAAACTACAGGAAGGGCATCCGGTGCAAAGTAGGGGATTTACAAATTCCTGCTATTTAGGGGAATTCCGTCTAGTTGCTGACTATCTAGCAAGCTTGCCAAACTCCAAAACTCACAGCCAATCAGGACTACAAACTTTCTAGATAGCTTATAAAAGCCAGGAAAGAAAACACACAAAACAACAGCAGTTGTAACCAACTCTGTAGACAAAGACTTTAAATGAACTATTTGGAATATATTTAGGGGCTGGAGAGATGACCTAAGCTGGCTCCAAACTTACCATGTCGCCAAAGGTAACCTTGAATTCCTGATCCTCCCTCTTTACCTCTCAAGTGTCGAGGTCACAGGTGTGCGCCACCACACCCAATTTTATGCAGTGGTGGGAACTGAACCCAGGGCTTCATGGAAGTGAGGAAAGCACTTTACCAATGTCAACTATGACCCCATAGGGCTCTAAACGTAGTTTTATAAGGAACATAAAAGATAATATAACAGTATTTTCATAATACTTTTGGCCCTATATGATTCAGAATACAACTAGATAGGACCAATTGAAAATATATACTGGGGGACATAAAATGCATGAAGGTGTAGTTTATAAGGCAATAACAGCAGAGAGGAAGGAGATAGATCTCATAAGAGTAATCTGAATTTGATGGTGATAAATTGAGATGGGTTTGGAATCCATAGAACAACCACTAAGAAAACAACTGGAGGAGCTGGAGAGATGGTTCAGCAGTTTAGAGCACTTAGCTACACTTGCAGAGGACCCAGGTTCAATTCCCAGCATCCACATGGCAGCTCACACCTGTCTGTAACTTCAGTTCCAGGGCTTCTGACACCCTCACAAAACATACATGCATGCAGGCAAAATACCAATGAACATAACATAAAAATAAATTGTGTGTGTGTGTGTGTGTGTGTGTGTGCGTGTGTGTGTGTATATACATACATACACACATACACACAACCAAAATGTATGTAGTAAAATAAAGGATGTGGAAATTAATATTTTTTAATAAATATTTTAAAGATGTATTTATTTTTATTTATTTGAGTACACTGTTGCTGTCTTCAGACATACCAGAAGAGGGCATCAGATCCCATTACAGATGGTTGTGAGCCACCATGTGGTTGCTGAGAATTGAACTCAGGACCTCTGGAAGAGCAGTCAGTGCCCTTAACTGATGAGCTATCTCTCCAGCCCTGGATATTAATATTTTTAAAAAATATTAAATTGTGTGTGTGCAGTTGCCACCAGAAGAGACCAGAAGGGAGCATTCTATCTCTGGAAACTAGAGTTGGAGGTGATTGTGAACCATCTGATGTGGGTGCTGAGAACTGAACTCAGGCCCTTTACAAGAGGACGGAATCCATTCTCTTTAGCATGGAGCAGTATCTCCAGTCCCAGAGCGAAGAAATTAAATCAGCGCAGGAGAAAGTGACTACCTAACACAAAAGAAGGCAGTCACGGAGAACCAGGAACATCAGGAACAGAGAGAAGATACTAGAAAACAAATAGCAAAATGTCAAATGTAAATCTTGTGCCATTTGTGTCTGTCTTATCTCTAAGCTAATCGAATGCTCCACCATCCAGCGGATGGTCTAGACTGAGCAGATGCCTCAGTTGGTAAAGTGTGTACCATGCAAACATGAGGATCTGAGTTTGGATATCCGGCACCACATAGAGGAGCCAGACATGGCTGCTCGCATGTGTGATCATCACCATGGTGATAAGATGGCTGCAGCCAGTGTAGCCAATGGGGGAGCTCTGAGTGCAGTGTGGCCAGTGGGGGAGCTCTAGTTCAGTGAGAGACTCTGTCTCAAAAGAGAAGGTGGAGAGCCACAGAGGACTCAACACTTAATGTTACCTGTAGTTTCCACATGCACACGTACACATATGTAATCACACACACACAAACCAAACAACATACTAGAAGACAATTTCTTGTCTAAAAGAGATGCAATTTAAATTCATTGACAAAATGGATGGAAAGTAAAAGAATAGAGAAAGACATAGATGGAGTAGTGAACAGAGTGGAAACAGGGCTCTCCTAGTAACAGACCAAATAAATCCGGTGTTGTGAGAGGCACCAATCTATCAAGAATATAGAACGCTTAGAGATGCACACAGAAAAGCAATGGAGTCTGGAAATACATTAAGGAAAACCTGTCATAATCACAGATAAAACAACAATTCCTTACTAAGTTAACAAAGGAAGTCACAAAAGGCCAGGCATTGTCTACTGTGTCTTGTTAGATTAGATAGTTATACAGTCAGAAGGTTGGTTAGTGGCCACTGGCATCAGAAGCTTATGGGATGAGATCAGAGGGATATGGAGGAAGAGTAAGGGCTTCACTTATGGATATAGGGTGTCTTTTTGGGGTGTCAAACATGCCCTAAAAATAGATACTGGTAACAGCTATAAAATATTGCAAATACATGGAATACGGTGGAAATGCATTCCTTACCTATGTGAATTTTTGTGGTTTGATATTCACATCTCAACAAACAAAGTGAGTCCAAGGCTTCATTGCTGGAGAAAGAAGATGCAGGAGAGAAACGGAGCCTTCGGGGAGTGGGAGGGAGGAAGGAAGAAAGGGGGGAGGGAAGGGGGAAGGAAAGGAGGATGGGAGGAAGGGAGAGAGATAATAAATGGGCGCGCATGACCATACACACACATACTTGAGAGCACACATTCCTCATCTTGTCCCTTTTGAGACCTGGGATCAGTGCTGTCCCCACTATAATGTGCACAACCACCCAAGCCAGATCTCCAGTTCTCACTAATGTTTTCCATCCAGGAACCAGAGCACCTTGGGAAAATGACACCAAGACTGGAGCAGAGCTGGTCCACGATGGGTTTGCTGTATCAGACAGTGAGAATGTGCTCAAAGCACTGCATCCTTCTCTCTAGGTGAGGAGCCGTTATGGCATCAAAATAAGTCATGGTGTAGCAGATTCAGAGTCAAAAAGGACTGCAGAACTGTATCTAGATATAAGTCAGTAGTGGAAGGGATGGATGGAGGAGTGTCCGCACCAATTGCAGAAGCATCATTTCTTCGTGTGGGGTTGGGGTTGGGGTATGGTGATGGTGGGGAAACAGACATCACCTTAGTTGGAATGACTGCCATTGATAGTGGGGCGTGTCTACAGATTGCTTTCTGAGAGGGTGTGATGAGAGGACTCAGCGTTGCTCCTGAACATAGGATTTCCACTGAGTGTGTAAAACCTCAGCAGATAAGACAGCAGTCAACCCCAAAGTCAGAGACATTTTATAGAATAACCGGTACGGAATCATCAGAAATGTAAGCGGGTAGGGAACTGGGGGATGGCTCAGTTGGTAAAGCACTTTCTGTACAAGCCCGAGGACCTGAGCTCACGTCCTTAGCACTCAAGTAAAAGCCACATCTGCACTATGTGGTCACATCTGCACTGTGTGGCCACATCTGCAGTCTTAGCACTGGGGAGGCAGAAGGACCCCGGGGGCTGGCCGACCTTAGTCTGGCTGAACTGGAGAGCTTCAGGCCAATGAGAAACCCATCTCAAAAACTAAGGTGGGAAGCAATAATAAAGATACATGGTGTTACTCCCTGGCATCTGTGGCTACACACACATGCACACCCATGCACGGATGCACACACCACATATACTAAGTAAAATAAATAAAAGTACAAGGAAAAAAATGTCTTCGTGTCAGTGGTACGTTGTCAACTTCTCGACTTTCTTGCGTTGCCATGGTGAGAGCAGCAGCATCCCTCAGTAGCCAAAGGACACCAGATCAGGACACCCCCCAAGAAACCCAAGCCCACAGATGGATGCTCAAGTCCCTTAAACAGCAGGGAGGGTGTTTGCATATAACCTATACCATCCTTAGTGTAGACCGGGGTAAGCCCTCTCTCTCTCAGGTACTGGCTGAGCTCAGTGCCCTGAGCACTGAGTAATGACCGTGTGAATAACAAGAAGGTATGCGTGCGTGCGTGCGGTGCGTGCGTGCGTCAATGCAAAAGCCAGGCTATTCTCAAAGCCTTTTGTGTCCAAATGGTTGATTCACAAATTCAACAGAACCCATAGAAACAAAGGCCAGCTGTGTTTACGTGAAAGGCCAAGTTCATTTGTTCTTTTGTTTTCTCCCCACCCCCACCTCACTTGCTCTGTGACCACACGTGTGCACATTCCTCATCCTGTTTGTGTGTAGATAGATGCATGTATGTGTGTATATGTATATGTGTGTAGGTGTGTGTATATGTGTGTATGTATGTGTCTATATGTACAGTGTATGTGTGTATTTCTGTGTATGTGTACATATGTATATGTATGTGAGTGTGTACATGTGTGTGTATATCACAGTGTGTATGTTTGTGTATTTCTGTGTATGTGTATATATGTATATGTGTGTGAGTATATATGTGTATATGTGTGTATATCTGTGTGTGTCCTTGTATATGTATCTGTATAGTGTATCTATGTGTATGTATATGTATACACATGTGTGTATATCTGTGTGTATGTATGAGCATGTATAGATATCTATATGTACCTCAGCATATGTATGTATACATATATGCTTATACATATGTGTGTATGTGTGCATGTGTATGTTGATGGGAACATGCACACATTATGTACAGCCAGAGCAGGATAGGATGCTGTGTGTATTCCTCTATCACTCTCTGCCCTATTCCTTGAGGCAGGGTCTCTCACTGGACTTGGAGCTCGTGGTTGGGACAGGCTGTCTGGCAGGGGCTCCTGAGATCCACTGTCTCTGTGTGCCCAGCACTGAGGCTATAGGTGCATGCAGACATGCCTGGCCTTTTATGTGAGGACTGAGGAGTCAAATCCAGATCGTCCTGTTGTATGGACAGCAGGCACTCACACCCACTGCGGCATCTCCTTAGCTTTACACGTCTTCTCTCAAACGTTTATTTTTTTGTAAGCTTGATTGTTTATTAAACTTTTAACGACAGAAAGTGCCTTTGTAAGTTGCTTCTGAAACTTGAACGTGCAATAGATACACAAGGAACATTTTAGCTAACTGGAGCAAACTTCTCCTCTCAGTTGGTATTCTGAGAGGTCCTGTAGGTGGGAATCGTTGTGGCTGTCACTGGGCAAATTGTGACCTTGATTTGAGGACAGCGTCTGTCTTCGTTCATCATTCTGACTTGGTGTCTTACATCGCTTTGGTACACAAGGTGGAAAGGTCAGCCTCAAAGCACAGTTTAAGCCTCCAAACCTCAAGCCGGGTATAATGGTGCTCATCTTTAAGCCCAGCACTTGGGAGGCACAGATGGATCTCTGTGAGTTCAAGGCCAGCCTGGTCTACAGCGTGAGTTCCAGGACAGCCAGGGCTACATAGTTAGATCCTGTCTCAACAAAAACAAACACACAAACAAACAAACAAAAAACAAAAAACAAAAAAACAACAACAAAAAAACCAGACTTCAAATCTCATGTGCATGTTAATTTTAATCAGACAAATGCTGCATGAGTGAATAATTATCATACTTTTTAAAGATTTCATTTCATTTGTGTGTGTGTGAATATGTCACATGAGCACAATACCTTCAGAAGCCAGAAGAGAGTGTCAGATTCCTTGAATCTGGAGTTATACATGATTGAGAGTTGCCCGAGTGGGTGCTGGGAACAGAAACTGGATCATCTGGAAGGGCAGCAAGCACTCTTAACCATCGTAAAGTTTTAATACAGGACTGAAGGTGGCGCTCGCTCAGTCAGTGCTTGCCCAGCATGGATGAAGCTCTGAGTTTGTTCCCTGGCATCACCCAAATGGGCGGTGATAGGTAGACTGGATCTGTAGCCCCACTTTTGGCTTAGCTCAGCTGGCTTTGGCGAGCAGGGTCACTGTGCTCTCCTGGGAACGATCTCTCTCATATTCTTCTGAGTTCTTCTCAGTTGTGAGAACTTTCATTTCCCTTCCAAGGCTCACTCATGACAAAAAGCATACAGTCAGGGCTAGAAAGGGTAGCCCAGTGATGGAGGACTTGCCTTGAAAGTGTGAGACACTGAGTTTCATTTCCAGAACTTAAAAAAAAAAAAAAACTTCACCGAGCCACCCTGCTCTACACAGTGTAAAGTTCTAGTTTGTAATCCTAGACCCGTGTAGCAGAAAAAGGATAGCCAGGGATGTCGCTTTGTTCGACAACAGAGACCTTGTGCTTTTTAAATAGCTGTGACTGCAAAAGGGAGGGAACAGAGACAGAATATCTTACATCTAAACATGAGAAAGACCGTGGGTGATGGGGTGGTGGCTCTTGGAAGGTGGTCCTTATATTGGTTGGGGCATGCTGAAGAGGTCTTTATCAAGTCATACCCAGGAGCCTTCAAAAACTAGACTGAGCTGGCAACTGAAGACATCTTTTTCCCGAGCGTGTTGGGACCTAGGACAGAGTTCAAGGGCTGACATTGTCAGTTTCCTGCCTGTTGTGGTTTGAACTGGGAATGGCCCCCATACGCTCACGTCTTTAAATACTTGGACCGCCTGTTGGTGGCGCTGTTTGGGAGGTTATGAAACCCTTAGGAGGCGGAGTCTTGCTGGAGGACGTTTGATGGTGGGGGCGGGTTTTGAGTTTATCCTCTCTTCCCACTTTCAGTTTGCTCTGTTTCCTGTGGAAAGTTGTGAGTTTTCAATTTCCTACCGCTACCATGCCTTCTCTGCCACTGGGGTTATGTAGCCCTCCAGAACCATCCTAAATAAAACAAGCAAGCAAGCGAGCGAGCGAGCGAGCGAGCTAGCAACAAGAAACCTCTCCTTAAGTTGCTTTTGGTTACAGCATTTTATTTTAGCAGCAGAAAAGCAGACTAGAACACTGCCCAAGGTTCTGGATGCTCGACAAAAGAGAGAACACAGCATTAGTGAACAAATAGAACTCTCTGAAAGTAATAATGAAACAATAAATTCACGTGACATTCTCTCAAGCACATCTGCTCTACAGTGGGAGGCGTCAGGAGGGTTGAGGGAGTGCTTAGAAAGCCACTTAGGGTCACAGGACAGAGATTCATGCTTTTCTTCTTCTTCAGGTTCAAGCCTCCACTCCGGCCAGAACTCACCCTTGACACAAGCTCCATGTGAGGAGCATGAAACACACACTACTGCGTGCGTTCACTGCCTTATTCATTTATATTTTGATCCTAAGAAGAGTGCCAAGAAGTAGGGGGAGTTATTTCTAGATCTTCTTTAATCACAAGTCCCCCACTGGTGTTTAGGATTTGGGTTCGAATCAACAGCAGGCAGATGTGAATAAGAAGGAAGTCAGGAAGTCCTATAGCCCAGGCTACTCCCTATGTCTATGGCCGTCCGGGATGGCTATGAACTCCTGATCCTCCTGCCTCCACTACCCAAGTGCTGGGTGAGAGGACCAGGGATGCAAAGTGACCAGATCAGATCGAATTGGCAGGTTAAAACAAGCTCGGGTTTGTTGATACAGTTCTCAAGCAAGGTTCACCATTCCCAGGGCTGGGGGGTAGAGAAGAGCTCGGGACACAAGATGGTGGGTTCTTATAGTCTCAGGCAAATCAGGCAAAGAACTGCCTTTTTTTCCATATAAGCTACTGGTTTGAGTGCATGGAGTTCTTTCAGGAAGGGGGCTGGTGCCTGGAACTCGGTTTTGGTGCCATATGGGTAAGAGATTGTAGCAAGCAGGGGCATGGGTCTTTCCTGCCCTGGCTATGCTGGTCTTTGTCCCGTCTCAGGCTAACAATGGGATTCCAGGGGCTCTCTACCCTGCCTGGCTAAGAGGAGGATTTTGAGAGAGCTCCCCAGAGACCATGATGCATGGAGGCACAGGACAGTGATGCTGCTTGGAAGCTGGGACATGGAGCCAGCAGAAGCTTTGCTGAGAGCCATCAGTGACTCACTGTGCAGGGAGGCTCTGGTCTCCCGCCACAGAGACCCCTGGCCCGGATTTGGCTCCAAGGTGGCAGAGATGCCACCTTGAAAATAAGTCTAGGATGAGGAACCTGACACGATCGAAGGGTCCCTCCCCAAATCTTCCAGATGGCACAAGTTTCTCAGGACATTTGCACAACCCTGGAAAGAAGAGGGCCTAAAAACCATGGCCACGATGGAATTTTCCAGAAGCCAGGAGGGTGGGACTCACGACTGAGAAGGAACATTTTCTGTCTGATGGTGAGGGAGCTCGACACACACCCAGTACATAAACAATGGCTTTGAGCCACAGAATGTCTCCATCCTGGTACCTTGAATTTGATCCGTCTGGGTGGATTCCGTTTAATAGTTCATAAGAGGCTCATACTGCAGTTTGGCAGCAAAGAGAAGGCAGATGTTGTCTTGTTTGCTGAAGCTTGGCGGGAGAAACTTGATCCACGCGTGGGTCTAGGGGACCTTGCTTGGGTGTCACAGGGCAGTGTTCTAGTCTGCTTTTTTTACTGATAAAATAATATACCGTGACCAGGAATATGAACCCACTATATGTCTGACCTCAGGAGTCTCCAAAAATTTGCTTGCTTTAAACCCTCATTCCTCTGCCAGCCTTGGTACCCTATGCAAACGAGGATATCTGATCTGTGTCCCTTGTCAACGCTCAAGACCTGGCTATGATCCCAGTAAATCCTAATCTCCATATCAGAATGTTCCCCTTTTCTGGTTTCACCCAGTTTATATGGTTACACCTGCTGTGGGTACTTCCTCCTGCCAGCTATGGGCAAGGCAGTCTCAGGTGGCACTTCATCTGCTTTTGTGTGCGCAGTAAAACTGCCTGTGGTGGTTTTGAATGAGAAATGTTCCCTCTCTTCCCCCCACGGGCTCAATCGTTTGAACATTTGGTCCCTGGTTGGTGGTACTGTTTGGGAGGTTATGAGGTGCAGCCTTGTTGGAGGAAGTACGTCACTAGCTGGGGGCTTTGAGAGCTGATAGACTTATCCCATTTCCAGTTTGCTCTCTTTCTGTTTCATGCGTGTAGTTGAAGATTTTGGTTGCTCAGTTTCTTGCTTCTGTCACCATGAATGCCGTGTCTGGGCTCCCCACTATGGAGGATTCTTCTCATTGGAACCAGAAGCCCAAAATGAACCTTTTCTTCTGTAAGTTGCTTCTGGTCATGGTGTATTGTCACAGCTACAGAAAAATACCTAATACTGACTGCATTTTAGATGTAGAATCTGAAGTTCAGGAGGGACATTCAGAAGATAGGAACTGGAATGACAGAAATTTCAAGCTTCCTTCTCTGAGTTCAAGCCTCGGGTCTGTGAGTTCCCAGGGTCTCTACCTATTTTCAAAAAGAAAGTAAGTGAGGGCTAGGGCTGGCAGAGTGCGTGCTTACCTAGCACGCAGGAAGCTCTGGGTTTGATCCCCAGTTCGGGATAAAATAAGTGCCGTGGTGTACGCTGTAATCCCAGCACTTGGAGGTGGGGCAGATCGCCGGACGTTCAAAGTAATTCTCAGCTACATAGCAAGTTCAAGGTCAACTCGGACCACATAAGACCTTGACAGGGGTAGGGAGAAGGAGAGGGAGGGGAAGGGAGAGGGGGAGAGATCTACCCTGCTCTGAGCTTGCACAAGATGTAGGCACTAAGTTTTGACTTACCATAGACACATGGTCACAACAGAAGCCCTAATTCATGTGCCTCCGTGTCCCCAGTTTAATTCCATGGAACAAACAGCTATGTCACTGGCTGTTTTGCGATCAAGAGAGGCCACCGGCAAAGTGTAGAGAAGGGACAGGAAACACAATTAACCAGGATGTGTGGGACACAGGTATCTTATGGATACTTACTTTTTTTTTTTTTTTTTTTTTTGGAGACAGGGTTTCTCTGTGTAGCCCTGGCTGTCCTGGAACTCACTCTGTAGACCAGGCTGGCCTCGAACTCAGAAATCCGCCTGCCTCTGCCTCCCAAGTGCTGGGATTAAAGGCGTGCGCCACCACTGCCCGGCTTTGTGTGTGTGTGTGTGTGTGTGTGTGTGTGTTTCCTGAAATTTTTTTTGGTGGAGGAATCTCCTTGGCCCCTTTTAAACGGAATCCCTGAGTTAGCTTTCAGTTGTTCTGATAAAATACCCAAGGCAAACAAATTAAAGAGAGCAAGAGTTAATTTGGCTCAAGGTCTCTTAAGTTTCAGTCTGTTGTTGATTGGCTCCATCGACATGGGATTTTAGTGAAGCAGAGCATGGTGGCTGATGGGGCGTGGAGGAGAAAAACTGCCCATGTTATGATACCCAGAGAGAAACGAAGGGACCGGGAACTAGGTACAGCCTTCAAAGTCATGTCCTCATGGCTTGCCTTCTCAAAGTAGACCCCACCTGGAACAGGATGACGTCATGAATTAGTCTGCTGACAACTCCAGAGCCATCCCGAACCAATCAGTTCTCTGCGCTCTCCTTTCTGAATGCAGCTGTCCTGGTGACAGAGCATTCGGCACACAGGCCTCTGGGGGAGCAGTCTGTGATTATAGTGCACCATGGGACATTTCCAGAGCCACATGGAAGGAGCTTTAAGACTCAACCACGGTTTCACAACAGTTCAAAGCATTCCAGTGTGTGTGTGTGTTTGTGTGTGTGTGTGTGTGTGTGTATATCTCCCTGTCGCCCCTGGCAACCACCAAAGCCATGCCGATCACAGCAAAGAGTCAAAGGAAAATCTGCATTGTAGCGCCTATCTCTGGCAGAAGGGAAAGGAGTTGACAGATCCATTCTGGAGGCCAAGTGATGCCAGAAGCTGCACCCCTCCAGCCCACATTCCCAAGGGGCAGCTGTGTCCTGAGAGAGAAGATGACCCACTCTAGGCAGCCAGCCAGGACTCCAGTCCCAGATTCTCTATGCTTGGCATCAAAGGGTTAACTATTGCCAAGATGCAGGAATGTCGTACATTTTACCTTGTTTAACTTTAAAAGACTGTGGGCACACATTGTGGATGCGCTTTGGATTTCATAGCCATAATAACCGTAAAACGTAGCTTGCCAGGTTAAACCCAAGATGGCCAGCTGCATAGGAGTTTCCGAAAACCAACAAATAATACTTCTACTAAAAATTAAATAAACAAACCTACCCACCCCTTATGTGGATTTTTTTTTGTTGTTGTTGTTCATTAACTAGTAACTCCTACATAGGTCCAAAGCCCTTGGAAGACGTTTGGCTGCGGTCCAGGAGGAAGCATGGAAGTATTTTGATAGCAGGATAAGATCCTAATTTGGCTGTTTGCAGACTTCGTGACCTCGAACGAATTACTTAACCTTTCTGTTCCTCCAAGAGCTGTATTCAAATTCACTCAAAAGCTTACTTCCTGGACCGTGAACAGCACAGTACTAGGGTGTAATTGGTCCTCAAAAGGCAGTTGTTATATTATTATAATTTTCTTAAATTAACACTTTCTCAGGGACCTGTCCTGATGTTGATCCTGGAGGATACAGTTGGGCCTGAATATTTGACCTGGGAAACTTCACCAAACCAGCCTCCACCGCACTCCCCCCACCACACCCTCCTACCATACCCCCACCCACACCCCCACCCCACCCCCACTTACCATAGTTCCCACTCCCAACCCCCCTTCAAGCCATCCCCCACCCCCTCCCACCCTCACCTCCTCCCACCCCCTCCATCCTGTCTCACCCTTCCATTCCCACCTCCCCGCCCCCATCACAGCCAGAAAGATTAAAAGCATGAAGCACTGTGGGCTAGAGCAAGTGCAGCAACAGTACAAGACGCCTACTAGGAAGGCTCCGACCATCCCATTGGATGGAAAGCGTGTTAAGAAAGAGAATATAAAATCACTACATAGGGAAGTAGTTGGAAGGGACCTTCCCAAAAGATGCCTGGCATGCAAGTTTCCTTAGTTCTACAGTTAACCCACAGAGATGCCTGCTTCATATCCACTCTTAATTTTGAACATAACTCACTTTCTTTTGGTGGCACTTTTTCCAGCTTTAAAAATAGCTCGCCATTCCATGTTCTCTTACAGCTGGGCACGGCCAGAGTGTGACCCAACTCTGGTCAAAGTGACAGCTTTAGAAAACCAGGAATTCAAAGTTATGGTTATGTAAGTTCAGGGCCAGCCTTGGCTACATAAACCCCTGTCTCAGAAATAGCATAGGAAGGGCTGGAGAGATGGCCCAGTGGTTAGGAGCAATGACTGTTCTTCCAGAGATCCTGAGTTCAATTCCCAGCAACTACATGGTGGCTCACAACCATCTGTAATGGGATCAGATGCCCTCTTCTGGTGTGTCTGAAGACAGCAGCAGTGTACTCATATACATAAAGTAAATAAATCTTAGAAAAAATAGCACAGTGAGGCAAAACAAAACAGGAAGGCACAGCCTCATCTTTGCTCCTTTTTCCTTCTTTTCTTTTATTTTTTAAGATTTATTTAATATGAGTACACTACATATTGAAAACTCACTCTGTAGACCTTGAAAACCAAAAAGAAAAACCAAAAAGAAAAAAAAAAGAGTCATATGTAAGGACATAGTTTGGATTGAGACATAAGTGGAAGATATGCATCAACTTTAAAAGTCGTAGCATCTTCAAAGGACCATGGGGACATACCCATGATACATTCATTAGCTTACAAAAACATATTGCTAATATCAATTTTACCTATTTGGTTTTACTTTTAAAATGTGACTATTGACATATTAAAGGAAAAAACAACAGTTGAGGGGTTAGAGAGATGGCTCAGTGGTTAAGAGCACTGGGTACTCCTCCAGAGAACCTGGAGTCCAAGCAGGTCTTCAGTTGCAAAAAGAAAGCCACAGCCAAGCTGGCAGTGGTGGCATATGACTTTAATCTCAGCACTTGGGAGAAGTTTGAGGCCAGCCTGGTCTACAGAATGAGTTCCAGAACAACCAGGGATATACAGAGAAACCCTGTCTCAAAAAAACAAAACAAAACGCTACAACCATGCAAAGGGGAAACGGCTTGTCAAAGTGACAGACATCCATCCCAGAGACGTCAGAGCCAGGCACGCTGCAGTACAGGTTACTGGACCCGATTCTGCTTTTGGGCAAGGAACGATTTGCTGGTGTGGATATCTGAGTCCGTGTGAAGGGTGGTGGCTATGTGGCTCAAATTTATGCCATCCAACAGTCCATCCCTGGTGGCTTATTACTAAAAGTCTGTGGATAAGCCTCTAAGACGGAGATCAAAGATATCCTTATCCATGATCAGACTCTGCTTGTAGCTGGCTCCTGTTGGTATGAATCCAAAAATTTGAGGGGACTGGTGCCTGTGCTTGTTCGAAACCAGAAATCTTACTGATAATCCCATCTCAAGGATCAGGGTTCACCTTTGTAATAAACATCCTAGGATTTTAATGCTTAATAAAAAAAGAGTTCACAGAAGGGGACCCCCGCATGAACTGTCTGCCTCACTAATAAACCAGATGAACACTAGAAACAGTGCTGGCCGGACAGCCATCAAGTGTGTGCACAATTTATCCCATGACAGTTGGTGGAATTGGAAGGTGGCTACTTTGGTGTCAGCTAAATGAGGGGCTGCTAGGCAAAACCTAGTCTAAAGCTTCAATAAACTGTAAGACCCATGCTTGGGCACACACACAGCTCCAGAGTTAACAATCCACAGTTATATGTGGCAAAATGGATAGGTCTCAAGAAGTGTCAGGAGTAGGCGGGGCAGTGGGGAACAAATGGAGTGAGACTTCCAGTTTAATTCCTTTAGTGCAAATTAAAAACAACACAAACAGGGCTGGAGAGACGGCTCAGAGGTTAAGAGCACTGACTGCTCTTCCAGAGGTCCTGAGTTCAATTCCCAGCAACCACATGGTGGCTCCCATCCATCTGTAATGGGATCTGATGCCCTCTTCTGGTGTGTCTGAAGACAGCGACAGTGCACTCATATAAATAAAATAATAAATCTTTAAAAGAAACAACACAAACAATCAACAGGGATCCATTTTCAAGTTTCCACCTACATCCAAGGAAAGGAGGGAAGACAAAGCACACGCATTTGCATCAAATGTGTCAGGCTGGTGCTGATGGAGAGACAGAAGAACAGAAGCAGACTTGGAAGATGGAGGGAAAGGAGGAAAAAAACCAATAAGATAAAAAAAACAAAGTAACAAAATGATCAAATAAAACAAACAAATGCTTTTTTTTTCCCCCTCCAGTTGTCCAATTAAGGCAACCATGACAGAGGCCACCTGATTCAATTCGAAGTATAGGTGGGAGACACACCCTTCTGCAGGAGCCTATCAAATACCCCAGTTAAATTTGCATTTCTGAGAAATGCCTCGTTGTAAAGTTTATCAGGCTACTGTTGTTGGTAACTTGGTCCCTGATTCCTGTGATGACGTCTTTAGGTGAACCCTGGCACTAACTCTATCTGTGTCACTAGATATGGCCAAGGCTCGGCCCTCAGCAGGACTGTAAGTGATAAGGGTCTCTCTGGACCTTTCTAGTAATAGCCACTCCTGATACTCGTTTAACCTGGGCAATGTGAAAGGCCTGTTCTCGGAAGCATCTGCCAGGGAAGCAGGGTGAGAGCAGGCAACGGGGGAAATCACGGGTGTGATTGCCCTTCCAACCTTGGCGCACACGTGATCACAGCACACGGGAGGCTGAAGCAGGAGGACCACACGTTTGGGGCCAGTTTGTTTCATAGTGAGACTGGATCTCAAAACCTCAGTCTTCACGAAGTCTCAGTTCTGGGGTTTAGTGGTTGCTTCCCTTCTGAGCCTTTGGGTTTTCATCAGTAGAAATGGGAGAGAAAAAAAAAAAAAAAAGCCAAATCTCTCACAGGGTCACAATAAGAGAAGAGGAGCCCAGAAGACCATGTACCGGGACAGTGCAGCTACTGCAAATACATATTACACATGTATAGAAAAAATACAGAAGAAGATAACAAGTCAATAGCCAAGTCAATACTATGAAATTGATCGTACAGTGCTTGGCACATGACAATCAATAATGCCTTGCTGAAAATTCTTGAGCCCTGGGTTAAGGGAGAGAACCTGCCTCAAAAAAATCAAGGCAGAGAGTGATAAGAGCAAACCAAAGTCCTCCTCTAGTTTCATGATGTGTACATAGTATGTACCTTGCCATATTCACACACACCACATACACATGCATTAGAGACACACATGAGAGATAGATGATAGATAGATAGACAGATATAGAGATAGTGGGTAGATAGATAGAGTGATAGAGAGATAGATAGGTAAAAATAAAGCTTGGGGCTGGGCTCAGGGATTAAGAGCACTGACTGCTCTTCCAGAGGTCCTGAGTTCAATTCCCAGCAACCACATGGTGGCTCACAACCATCTGTAATGGGATCCGATGCCCTCTTCTGGTGTGTCTGAAGACAGCGACAGTGTACATAAAATAAATAAATCTTTTAAAAATTATATAGAAAATAAATCTGGGCTACCAAGATGACTACTGCAGTAATGATTCCTCTTGCCAAGCCTAAAGACCAGTTTGATCTTGGGGACTCACATGGTGTAAGGGGAGAAGAGACTCTGAATTTTCTTCTGACCTTCTTAATGTTGGCCAAATAGCTAATTTGAGGCCAGCCTGGGCTACATGAGACCCTGTCTCCACCAGGAGGCTGGGGAGATGACTCAGTGGTTAAGAGCATTGCTGCTCTTGCAGAGGACCTGAGTTTGGTTTCCAGCACCCACACTGGGAAGGTCACAGCTGCCTGTAACTCGGGTTCCTGGAGATGGGACTTTGCTGCTATTGTGCACTCACCGGGTGCTCACACAAACATGTAGCAAGCATACATACACATATGTAAACATTTAAAACCAAACAACATACAGACAGTAGCCAAGGCCTACCTAGAGTCAGGATCTTGTCTTCCTCACCTCTTGTCCCTCTAGAAGGTCTTTGGCTCCCTGTCACTCCTCTGGTAAAAATGCCCATTTCTGGAGTATGCCCCAAAGAACCTACCATGACATTAAATGAAATGTCATGTGTTTTATTTAACAACCAATTAAGCCAAGTCATTGTCATAATTGGTTATTGTCATTTTGTTTTGTTTTGCTTTGGGGCAGACTCTCCTAGGCTGGCCTCAAACTGCATCTTTAGCCTTAGCAGAATATGACCTTGAATTTTTGATGCTCTGTTGCTCTCATGATGGGATTACAGGTAGGTACCACCACACCTAGTTTATCTGCTGCTAGAGATCCAGCCCAGGGCTTCACACCATCAAGGTGAGCACTGTCTACCAAGCTATAGCCCTGGTCCCTTCTAGTTAATTTGTTAATGTAAAAGGCATCTGCTCTCCAATAGCAATGAAAACATATGGAGAAAGTACTTCAGTCAGCATCACGGCCGTTCATTCTCATCAAGGATCAAGGGTTGCATACAATTACGGGCACCAGGACTCCTTAGGCCTGGTGGGCAGAGGCTCTGTGCTAAAGCAAACTGCAGTCACACACAGGACCATACACACAACAGTAGTAAAACACTGAGCAATACCAATGAGGGGGAGGAATATGGAGGAAAGCAATGAGACTTTTCACTTCTGTGCCCAGCACCAGGGAAATCACGACAGGAACTCAAACAGGAACTCAAACAGGAACCTGGAAGCAGGAACTGGAGAAGAAGCCATGGAGAAAAACTCCTCATAGCTCGTTCCCTGCGATTTGCCTGCTTTCTGATAGCACCCTGGACCACTCCCACCCCTTCCTAAGTTTAGGTAATTATATATTTGCCTCTTCAGTTTTAAGTACTCAATAGGTAGAATTGGGTACTGTATCTTGTCTATAGAATAGAGTTTATTCTATTCCATGGCATGGGGAGGGGAGTTAAGAGGTTAGTAGAGGCAGAGAGAGAGAGAGAGAGAGAGAGAGAGAGAGAGAGAGAGAGAGAGAGAGAGAGAAAGAGAAGAGAAGAGAAGCAGAGGCCAGCCATGAGCACCTGGAGAGGGGGAGGGGAAGGGTTATGGAAAGCAGAGAGCCAGGGCAAGAGAGCAGCAAGAGATCAAGAGATCAAAAGCTCTTGGAGGCTTCTTGTGAGTTAAGGTATTAGCAAGCAAACAGCAGGGAATGTCCCCTAAGTTCCCCTAAAATCTCGGGGCGGGGAACATATATATATGAAAGAAACGAAAGTGGATCTACTGAACATCCTTCCAAAAAGCCTTTACCTCAGGATAGGGTTTTGCTTCTTTGTTGTGGAAAGAGACAGCTCTATCCGCAGTTGTGTCAGTATGCCCTGTCAGAAAAGAAGGTCTATTTGGGCAGGGTGCTCCAGTAGCCAGGTCACTGAGACTACCTTCATGTGCCACGGAGACCTTATCAAAGTGCTAAGTGTCTGTCGATGCTTCATCCTGAGTTAAGATGGGGAGGGGTCTCCCCAGAGGTGCCCCTCAATAGCCACTGAACTTCATGCCTCGTTGGAAAGAGAACAATAAAGTGACCGGTGGACACGTGCAGTGCTCTTGGCTGTCTCAGTGGTGGAATGGGTGTTCCCAAGTGTGTCCTGCATCTACCCTGCTGTTTTCAGAGAAGTCCCCTGCTCTTCCTAGTTCCCTTTGATCTGAGGCTCAGTTTCATGGCCGTGACTGGTTTTCTATTTTTCTCTATGTTCACATGTTCACGTGTGGGATATGCATGTATGTGCAGATGTGCTTGTGGTCATGTATGTGTGGGTGTGTGTTAGAGACAACGGTGGCACTTTTTGTGGAAGCCCTCAGAATGTTTAGAAGGGCGTTTTGGCCAGGTGGTGAGGGTGCACACCACCTCAGTGCTCGGGAAGCAGAGGCAAGGGGATCTCTGTGAGTTTGAGGCCAGTCTTATCTGCAGAGTAATTTCCAGGACAGCCAAGGCTATACAGAGACCCTGTCTCAAAAAACCAAAAATGAACAAGTGCATTTTGAAGCAATACATGTTTTTATACAGGTGTGTGTGTGTGTGTGTGTGTGTGTGTGTGTATACACATGCACTGCCCTTGTGAGGTGGGTCAGAGGACAACTTTAGAAGTCAGTTTTCTCCTCCTCTCTATGGGTCCTGGGAATGAAAATTGAGTCATGAGTTTGGCAGCAGACACATTACCCACTGAGCCATCTTGAGAATTTTAGAGGTACGTCTCAAGGTAGGCACGAAAGACAATGGAGGATCTTGGATTTCAAAGTGCTTGCTGAGGGCTGGAGAGATGGCTCAGGGGTTAAGAGCACTGGCTCCTCTTTCAAGGGTCCTGAGTTCAAGTCCCATCAACCACATAGTGGCCCACAACCATCTGTAATGTGATCTCTTCTGGCACATGGGTGTATGTGCAGATGGAGTGATCAAAATAAACAAGTAGCTCTTACAAACAAACAATAAATGGAAAAACCAAACTGCCTGTTGTTTCCTAATGATGTAGATACCTAAACATTCTATCTCTAAGCCTTGGTTTCTAATCTAGGAGTGAGTTAGTAATAGTCTTTATAGGATTGGGATGGGTTACAAGAAAGGGCTTAAAAGTGGGTCATAGATGCACCCATGGCATTTGAATTATTATCCATGCCCAACGAACTCAGGATTCGCTTTTCTCTCTGCCCCTCCCCCACTGGTCCCTGGTCTTCTTTACATTTTGCTTAGAAGTGGCATCCTCTGGAAAATCCCCCTGCTGCAGGAAGGTTTCCAGGGTTGGGGGCAGGTGTTGGATTCTGATCTTTGGAGATGATTCACCTGCTTGGGCTGAGAACTGGCAAAGTGGGCATAATAAAGTCTTTCTCTGTTACTGCCCCGCCCTTGCCTTCTCATTTATGAGGCTGGCAAGAAGGCTGCTTGGTCTCTAAGGCGGTCTGCTCTCCCATGAAGATAATCATACGGCAGAAGCAAGGATGGTGGAGTTTGTGGAACTGAATACCAAGCTTCAGAGAAATCCCTCCCTATTCCTGGAACTGAAGGCTTTGCTGTAACTAGTCCCATGCACATGTCGGGTAAAAACGTGGAGGTGGGGGTTGGAGAAGCAAGATTCCTTGGATGAATGCCTGTGGTAGGACAGAAGTTCTCATGCCTTTGACTTTTTGTTTAAAACTTTACTGTGTTATGTGTGTGTGTCTGTGTGTATGTGTCTAAATATACATGTTAATGAACACATATATAACCCCCAGCCATTTCCAGACAGCATGAACAGAAAGGAATTCATATTTGGATATTAATGATGGAACCCCTCTGATGGCTCCATGATTTTGGGATCTTCTTCCACAGTGCCCAGTCTGGTCAAATGTTATCCACAATCCAAAACTCGCTTCAGATCTAATAAATGTCACAATATGTCTAGTCCCTCCTCTCCCTCCCCCCAGGCCTGAGCGAGGAGGCCCATCTCTTGGTTCCCACAACATCCTTGACTTGGTTTTTTCTCATGCCTTAAGATGGTTTCTTTATCTTTCTGTCTTTTCTTTTTCTTTATTCTTCTCTTAGCAGTACATCCTGACTACAGCTTTCTCTCCTCCTTCTCCTGTAAGTCCCCCCTTTTCTTCCAGATCCACTGCTTCTCTGCTTTTTTTTTTTTTTTTTTTTTTTTTTTCAGAAAAGAGCAGACGCCCAGTGATGTCAACCCAATACAGCATAACAAGATGCAATAAGATTAGGCAGAAACGCTCCTATTAAGGCTGAACAAGGCAATCCATTAGGAGGAAAGAGATCCTGTGAGCAGGCAAAAGAGTCAGACACCCCCACTCCACTGTTAGGAGTCCAAAAAACAAACAAACAAAAAAAAAAAAAACCCAGCTAAACAACTACAGCATGTATGCAGAGGGCCTAGTGCAGATCCATGCAGCCTCCGTGATTGGACACTCAGTCTCCGTGAGCCCCTGTGAGCCCTGCGTAGCTGATTCTGTGGGCCATGTTCTCCTGGTGTCCTTGACACTTCTGGTTTTTACAATCCTTTCTCTGCCTCTTCTGTGGGGTTCTCTGAGCATCACCTAATGTTTAGCTGTCGGTCTCTGCATCTGATCCTGTCAGCTGTAGGAGGAAGCCTCTCTGACTTACTGAGCTAGGCACTGGTCTATAATATAGCAGAGTATCATTAGGAATCCTTTCATTGAGTTTGTTTTTGTTTGTTTGGTTAGTTGATTGGTTTTTGGTTTGTGGTCAGTCGTGTTTGGCTCCACCCTAGATCTCTGAGCCATCCAGCTTCCAGATCCGTACCATTCAGGCAGTGCCTCCTCTCGTGGTTAGACCATGGCTGGCCACTCCTGCAAGCTCTGAGCCACCATTACCCCCAGCACACCTGTCAGGCAGGACAGGTCGTGGGTTGTAGGTCTTGTGTCTGGGTTGGTGTCCCAGTCCCGCCACTGTGAGCCCAGCCTGGTTACAGAAGAAGACAGTTCAGGCTCTGTAGCCTTTATTGCTAGGAGTTCTTGATAGGGTCACCCTCGTAGAAGTTCCAGAAGTTTCCATCCCACCAGGGTTCCACTTGATGTCTTAAATGCCCCGCCTACTTCAGTCTCCTCTCTCTGTACCCCCTTTCCCACCTGATCCCTCCGTTCCCATCCCTACCTGGCCCAGTCCGTGCACAAAATCTATTCTTCTTATCTTTCTTTTTTGCTTGCAGAGGGGAAGGGATATGTTTGTATCGCTCACCACGATTTCCCAGAAGATGGCTGAGAAAAACTTGATGAAGGATGAAGGCTACAGGTATTGCTGGAATGTCACTTGATGGTAACCATCTCCTGTGCTCTCTGTAGTTACATGAGATGCAATGTATGGATCAGATTATTTATCATATCACACAGCTGTATCACGGCACACATAGCCTTACCTTCCAGGGAGTGTGTTCCAAAGCCCTGTGATGGATGTACCAAACTGTGAGTACAGATGGTACCAGATGTGTGTGTGTGTGTAATGTTTCCTATACCTACAATAAAGTTTAATGTATAAGTTATTATTTACATATTAAATACATCACATGATCATTATTATTAATCATAATAATTGAGAAATAGAACAATGATAACATGTTATAATACAAGCTATATGAATGTGGTCTCCACCCCTCCTTCCCACAAACATCTCAGTGCAGGGGCTGGAGCAACGTCTCAGTAGTTAAAGGCACTTCCTGCTCTTTCAGACCAGTAGAATTCCATTTCCAGCACCCATGTCAGCTGTCCACCACTGTCTGTAACTCCAGCCAATGACTGGCAGCTATGAGGAGTCTTGGAATGAATGGATTTGCTTAGAGATTCTCACAGTGACGCATCTTCATGAATCAAAGTCAAGTGCGATGGACTAGTGGCTGGAGGATAAGGGTTTGATCTTTCCCCCAAAGGGCCTGAGCATATGGTACCAAGTGAGGATTGCGAGCAGGGCTGAGAGCAGAGGGCCAGAGACGCCCACCCATTCAAATGCAACCACTCACAAAGGTGGGAACTCTAGTCTCTGCTTTTCCCTTTGCAAGTTCTTCCTCCTTCTCTCCTCCTCCTTCTCTTCTTCTTCCTCCTTTTCATTCAACACACACTGCCAAGTCATTCCATTCTAATCTAGCTGTTATCTCTCAAGGAGACTCCCCAAGTGACTTCTCTCTCTCTCTCTCTCTCTCCCTCTCTCTCTCTCTCTCTCTCTTCTTCTCTCTCCTCTGTCTCTCTATCTCGCTCTGTTTCTGTCTCTGTCTCTGTCTCTCTCTGTCTCTCCTGTCTCTCTCTCTCTCTATCTCTGTCTCTCTCTCTCTCTGTCTCTCTCCCCCCCCCCTTCTCTGAGACAGGGTCTTGTGTGTAGCTCTGGCTGACCTAGAACTCATGATGTCACCCAGGCTGACTGTAGACTCATGGCACCTCCTCTTTCTGCTCCCCAGTGCTGGAATCCCACACATGAACCGCCATGTGTGGCTTGACTGCTTCCTCTTCGGCAGATAGAACATAGTTTATTGGAAAATTCCCCAATAGAAGACACTCAGCTTGTTTTCAACCTTTCCTATGCTCCTAAGCATGCCTGTGATGGCTTTGGCTCAGCTATTGAGTTGAATGGGCATATATAGGCAGGCCCCTTTCAAGTACGATGTATTTTCCACTAGAAATGTGGAGAAACCCCAGCAGATCTGTCAAAAGGCTAATTTTATGAGTTTATTATTTATTTATTTTTAAAAGATTTATGTATTTATTCTACGTATATGAGTACACTGTAGCTATATGTACTACGTATATAGTACACTGGTCTAGACACACCAGAAGAGGGCATTGGATCCCATTACAGATGGTTATGAGCCACCATGTGGTTGCTGGGAATTGAACTCAGGACCTCTGGAAGAGCAGTCAGTGCTCTTAACTGCTGAGCCATCTCTCCAGCCCCTTATGAATTTAATTAAATACATTCCCTTGTTTTGTGACTTCTTTTCTTTCTTTTTTGTTTTTTCTTTGTTTGTTTGCTTGCTTTGTCTTTTGAGACAGGGTTTCTCTGTGTAGCTCTGGCTGTCCTGGAACTTGCTCTCTAGACCAGGCTGGCCTTGAACTCACAGAGATCCACCTGCCTCTGCCTCATGAGTGCTGGGATTAGAGATGTGTGTACCACTGCCCTGTGAATTTGTGATTTTTAAAAATTATTATTTTATGCACATGGATATGCCATCTGCATGTATGTGCATGCGTGCAGTGTATGCCTGGCCATAAGAGGGTGTCAGAACCTCCAGAACTTGAGTTACGGATGGCTTGAACCACCATGTGGGTGCTGGGAATCAAACTAGATCCTTTGGAAGAACAACCAGTGTCCCCAACCACTCTGCTGTCTCTCCATCCTGAGTTTGTGATTTTTTTTTTTTAAAAAAACAGTTCTTTTATCATTAATTATGTATGTGCAAGTGTGTGCATAAGCACTTGTGGGTATGTGTCTGGGAGGCAGAAGAGGGTGTTGGATGCCCTGGAGCTGGAGTTACAGGTGATTGTAAATGTCTCAATGTGGGTGCTGGGAATGGACCTCTGATCCTCTGGAAGAGCAGCCAGTGCCCAAAGGAATTGCTTGGGGCATGATCATTTTCTTCTAAGCAAACTCCGTGTGTGTGTTGTGTGTGTGTGTGTGTGTGTGGTGTGTGTGTGTGTGTAAAGTACACGGCTTAGCTTCATTTTGGCTATCTATAGCTGTATGTAATCTATACCTACATAGTAAAGAATTATCTTTGCATTACTAAGTGATGAAATCTCAGGTTTCCCTTTCTTTGGAGATGCTTGTCTTAGACATTAGGGTTTTGTATCTGGGAACTTCAAAGAGAATGCCCCCTTGCTTGAGGATAGTCCCAGACTGGAAACATTAAGGGAATATTTCCAGAAATGAACGATGTGTAAATTTCCAACCTGGCACCTATCTGAACAGGGTAATAAAAAGCTGGTGCCATCCTGCTCCATCCCGCCTGCGCGTGAATCACGCCTCCGTCTGGTATGCCTGGGTTATGCAATGGTCTCCACCCATCTGTCATTCAGCTGTTCTCTTGGTTATCGGATCACTGTTAATATACCTCAGGACTGCATTCAGCTAACCCTTGATTAATGTAATAACGGTCCCAAGGGCAAGAATACCGAGGACATCAGGAAGACGCATGGTGCATACAGGGCTCCGTCCTGTCTGCAGTCTCGGGCCTCCTATGGAATCACACATTTCCTGTGGATGGAGCGACCATGCTCACATTTAGGAATGGAAACTGGGTCCTCTGGAGGCTTCTTCCAGTGTTCCTTCTCCCTCCTTCTGCATGGTCTGGACAGGGTGCCTTAGAGGTGGCCTCAACGTGAGCCTCTCCCAGATTAATACACTCCCTCCCTCTTGTTACTGTCAGGCTGCTTGTCTGAGCATCCAGCAAGTCAGGGATTTTTTCATTTCTTCTTCTTCTTCTTCTTCTTCTTCTTCTTCTTCTTCTTCTTCTTCTTCTTCTTCTTCTTCTCCTTCTTCTTTCTCTTCCTCCTCCTCCTTCTCTTCTTATTCTTCTGAAACAAGGTATCATGTAGCTCAGATTGGCTTTGAATCTACTATGAAACTGAGGCTGGCTTTGACCTTCTGGTCCTCGACTTGCTGCTGCCTCCTGACTGCTGGGATTGCAGGCATGCACCTGGGCACCTGTTGCAGTTTTTCTAACACACTAGATTTCAGCTTTTTCTTCCTTTCTTTGACTGTTTTTCTCTAAACCTGTTTGTGGGGTCTCTGGAGCACCATAGAGGACTAAGCCTGACAGAGCCTTGAGCAAATCAAAATACTTAAGAATATAATAAATAAGTAAATAAATAAATACAAAGCTGGGCTGTGTGGAGTTTCCCTCTAATCCCAGCTTTCAGGAGACAGCTGCAGGAGGATCTCTGTGAGTTCCAGTGTAGCCAGGGATATATAGGACAACTCTGTATCAGATAAATAGAGGCAAATGAATGAACATGTCACATGTGTCTACATGGATAAAAGAATTAAACTATCTGTGCACTGTTTAGACAGCAACAAAGGTCAGAGAAGACAATATCCAATTTGGTCTCCTTTATATGAAGTTGGACATGGTAGGCAACAATATATACTGTCTGGGGATACACACCCTGCCACAGTGAACGCTGGGTTTGTGTGTGTGGGAGGGCGTTTCTGGTGGTAAGAAGGACATAAAGGATCTCCCTGACGGTCTCTCGTATGTCTCAAGTGTTTCTGCACACATTCGAAATGTCAGGCTTTAAAGACAAACACGTGCCCACTCACAGAGAGTACTATCTTCATTTTGTATTTTCAAATGTTTTATGTTTGGCTTGGAGAGAAGGTAGATAGTTAAAGCACATAAAACTACCATCTGGGTACAGATGGGCATCGAGGGCAGGGCAAGGCGGGTCACATCCATAATCATAGCACTCTGGAGGTTGAGGCAGGAGGATGCCCATTAGAGATCATCCCAAGGTACATAGTGAGTTCCTGGTCTGCCTGAGCTACAAGGAAAAACCCTGATAGAAGATGCGTGGTGTGTGTGTGTGTGTGTGTGTGTGTGTGTTCAACAATATCGTAGGGTTAAGCACAACACAGCAAAGAGCAGCAATGATTGGCTCCGAGAGTGTGAATACAGGCCACTTTTTTGTCCCTTTTACTCCTTAATGTCATTTTTGAAGGTTTTATATCATGAACATGTTATGTCTTTTTCACCTTTGATAAACCTCAATGGGCACGATTGCAGGCCCCAGGGACTACTCAGGTGAGGGAGGATGGGAGGTCGCGGGTTGCTTTCTGCTCTGCCGCTTTACCAGCAAAGTGACTCTCATGCCCCACTCAGGGCCAAGCTCTTCTGGAGCACTTAGCTTGCCTGCAGGCCTTGGTTTAAGCTGGCTGGAATGCTCCCTGACTGGAATGCTCCCTGGCTGAAATGCTTCAGTCACAGCACGTCTCTCTGCTGCTCCCTTGTGGGCTCTGCAGGACCGACAGGCATCGCTCTCTGCTTGCCTGGCTGGCTCGGAACGTGGCAGAGTGGGTGTGGTCCTGGTGCCAGGCACAGGGGAGAATGAAGCAGTCACAGTAATGAGTTTATGCAGCGTGAGGATTACAACAAAATCCGTAGGCAATTAGATCCTGGCACATTTGTTTGGCACAGGGATCCCAAATGAAGAAATTGCTGCGGAGTTGTAAAAGATAAGCCTGTGGCTCAGAAGCGCGAGCAAGCCCCGCCTCTTGCTCCTTTTCCCCATTCAGACCCGGAGATGGCCTGATGAAATCAAGGGAGGGTCACCCACAAACAGAAACTAATGCGTCTTAATTCTCCCTGGGAGCAGTTTGCTGGAGGAAGTAATAATGGATATTAAATTCTTTGTTTGCATATATAAATAATTCAGTATAGGGCTATCAGGTTTATAGGAAAGCGGAGAGGTAGACAGTGGAGCTGCGAGAACTCTGGAGCTCTGCTGTGCTGACAGCTCGTGAGGGGCAGAGATGGGAAGGGACCGGACTCCATCCTTCCATTCCAGAACTCGCTTTAGATCCTCTGTATGTTACATGGGTGACAAGAGGCTCTAGGCATCTTGAAGATGAGGACAATGTCACAGAGGTCAAGTGGGACCGACAGGCTAGGAGGACAGCCAGCAGCACCACCTGCAGAGGAAAAAGAGGCAGAGCTGGGAAATGGCTCCATCGGTACAGGCATGGGGACTGGTGATCTATTCTCAGCATCCATGTAAAGCTGAGTATTGTTACTAAATGTGTAATCCAAGCATGGGGGGGGGGGGTAGGGACAGGAAGACCCAGCTTAGTTGAATCCGTGGGCTCCCGGTTCAGTAAGAGACCCTGACTCAAATAATAAGGTAGAAAGAGAGAAATGAGGAAGACTCCTGATGTTGACTTCTGGCCTCTACACACAGGAACAATGTGCACCTATATACATGTCGGTATAAAAAATTAAAAGAGGGCTGGAGAGATAGCTCAGCAGTTAAGAGCACTGACTGTTCTTCCAGAGGTCCTGAGTTCAACTCCCAGCAACCACATGGTGGCTCACAACCATCTGTTAATGGGATCTGATGCCCTCTTCTGGTGTGTCTGAAGACAGCAACAGTATACTCATATACATAAAGTAAATAAATAAATCTTTTTTAAAAAAATTAAAAGAGAAAAGGGAATTGCAAATTGCATGCTGTGTGGACATGTACAAACATGTCCCTAGCTCTACCAAAATAGAAGCAGAAACACACACGCGCACACACAGCTTTTGTCATGCTTCGCTGTAGCCCACTAGAAGATTGTCATCAATATTGTGTGTTACATATTTGCAGCATCAGGTGCAAAATACTGAAAGCAAAATCCCATCTGTAATAGTACACTGAACCCTACAGCCTGGGCATCCTTCTCAGAGACTGTCAGACAGATTTCCGTCCTGTGCCAAGGTCACTGGTGGAGCACGGCTGGGTGGTGGCAAGGGGGTGCCCCATGTCCCAACTGGTTAGTGATACATAATTTGTTCCTTGTGTCCACCAGACAGAGGGAGATGCCATTCACTTAAGCTCTAGAGAGGTACAGCCTGTGGCAGTGGATACGGCTAAATTGATGTTGTTTAGCTCTGCTTAGGGCGTCTGCCTTCATGACGGGAGCAAATGGACAGGACCATCAAGATTGAGCCAAGAGTGGTACAGGAAGCATACTGTGCCAGGACCCCTTACAGTCTTGCCTGCTTCTAGAAGGAAGCATGAAGCATACCGGGAGTTCATGTCCGTTGATCACAGACCCCTCACAGAGCTCCGTAAGGCTCCAGTTTGAAATAATATATTTTGTTACTAGAGAAAAAGACAATAAATTATAATTACACACTCAACACTTGAATCCAGTAGATTCTTGTGGAAAAAAATAAAAGCAAAGCCTTTTTAATTCTCACCTCCCTTGCTGGTGTGATTTTTCCAAACCACTTCCCCATCTTGCAGTCTGCAGGTATGTGTGTTTACATCTAACTATGTAATGTGCTTTGAGCATATCCTCCCCAAAGCCCACCTCCCTCTCCCTTCTCAGCCACCCCCCACCCCGTTTCCTATCAGTCCCTTGCAAAGAGACAGCATACAGAATGGCAGGATATTTTGGTTAGCTGTATATTGGACAGCTGATTAATATCTAAGACATACAAAGAACTAAAAAAAAAAAAAAAAAAAAAAAAACCTAAACACCAGGAAAAAAATCAAACAGCACAGTCAATACAAATGGGCTGATGAATGGGGCAGGCAGGTCTCCAGTAACGAAGTACAAATGACGGATAAGCACAAGAAAGTGCTCAACATCTCTGGACATCTGGGCTATACAAACCAAAAGACAAACAAACAAAAAATGAAACAAAACATGTGGCTCAAGAGATGGCTCAGTGGTTAAGAGCACTGACTACTCTTCCAGAGGTCCTGAGTTCAGTTCTCAGCAACCACATGATGGCTCACAACCCTGTGTAATGGGATCCAATGCCTCTTCTGGTGTGTCTGAAGACAGCGACAGTGTACTTACATACATAAAATTAAAAACAAAACCACACGTTGATAATCCAGCTCATTCTAGTCAGAATGGCAGTCATGAAGAAATCAAATGGCAACCAATTTTGCCTGGGATGTTGGACCAAGGAGTCCCTTATGTTGGTGACAATGCTTTACATTACAGACTACATGAAACAGCTCATTCTGCCATATGCTGTGTCCAGGAGCACTGCCCATGTGATCTGGTCTTTATTTTTCCCTGGCCTCCTTCTTTTTAAATGCTGTACAGTGTTGAGTGACTGTTTCAAAGCAGGAGACGTGGAGATCCCGCTGGAGTGTACCTAGGTTGTTTCTGATTGGCTCGCACATCAAGGGGTCCTAACATCCTTGGATACAGTCCTCAAATACAGCGCATGATTTGCTTTAGGAGGGACGATGAGATATTCAGCGCAGACACTCCCTCATCCACAGATTTCAACTTTATTTCTGTTGTTGTGATAAAATACTCAGACAAAAAGCATTGTAAATGAATTTTAATAAACCCTATTGATTAATTATCAATGTGAGAGGGTCAGGCCCCAATAACTGAGGCAGAGTCCTATGGATTATTTAATCAGCTCTTGTACAATTGCTGGGGGATTACCCCTAATCTACATTTCTATTTGCTAGATTGTTAATTTCCCAGCTGTGCTCCCCAAATACTTGCTGTTTGAATCTAGCCTGGGTTACTTCTTCTTTAGCAGTCTGTCTTGGGGGGACATTTCATTCAGGCACATAGTCCTTGTCCACCAGGTCTAATAGAGACCTTCTGCTCCGTCTCTCTCCCTCCTCCTTGTGATCCCTAGCTGTGACCCCAGCCCAGTAACCGAAACTCCACCTCTTCTGTTCTCTGCAGTAATTGGCTGCAGCCACATTATTTTAACCAATAGCTTTCCATTGGGGAGTAAAGTTTACATAGCATCACTTGATGTACATAAGGATCTGCTCACAGCGGTCAAATGGATCTTGAGGGCCGGTATTTAGCATTTGAATACATAGCAGCACCAGTCCAACCCCCAAATAGAGCAACTTAAGGGAGAAACATGTTACAGTCCATCACAATCCCAGGTGACAGTCTATCACTGCAGGGGAGTCAAGGCAGGAGCTTGAAGCAGCTGGTCACATCGCAGCCACAGTCATGTAGAGAGGGGAACATGTGCACGTATGCTCCATGCACAACTAGCTTTCTCTAGTCTTACACAGTCCAGGGCCCCAGAACAGAGCATGGTGCTGTCCGCTTTCAGGCTGAGCCCTCCCGCATCAGTTAACATAACCAAGATGATTCCTACAGACATGACAACCGGCACGTCAACATGTCACAAGGGCACATCACTAAGACACAATCCTCTATCCCGTGTCCACAAGGCCTCATGTTTATCTCATAGTGTAAAATATAGTCCAACCTTTAAAAGTCCTCAAGTATTTAAAAATTGGAATACCTTAAAAGTCCTAAGTCTCTTAACTGTGAGCAACTATAAAAAAAAAAGAAGTTACGTACTTCCAACATACACTGACAGGGAACAGAAGAGACCAAGGAGTTGGAGGGCCTCCCTTTGTAAGAGTTCATTCTGGAAAAATATAGTGTTCTTCTTTCGGCAGGGTGGAGCTTTCATGAACCCACTTTTCTTAAAAGAGATTTGGTTTTTATTTATGTATGAGCATGTATGTGTATGTGTGCATGTGTACATGAGTGCAGTACCTGTAGAGGCCATAAGAGGGCGCCAGATTTTCTAGAGCTGGAGTTATAGGTTAGGCGATGCTCACGTGGGTATTGGGAACCGAACGGTATTTATTGAAAGAGTACCAAGTACTCTTATCCACTGAACCAGCTCTCCAGTCCCAGACCCCACTTCTTAAAGGTCTCGCTACTTCAGCACTGTCAAACTGGACACCAAATTTCTGATGCTTTTGGAGAATGAACCATATCTAAACCACACAGTATGTCCTTCCTTCCATCTTCCACCTAAAGGCTCAAGCTCACATTCTTTTAGTTCCTCAAAGCCCAGGTGTGGTGCTGAAGATTCAGTAACATCTGCTCTGGGTGGCTTACATTCATCCTTGAAGCTCCGACTGAGAATTTTCTAACGTGAGAAGTTGTTTTGTACCTTTGAACTTCTTCCCCTCGATATCACACACACACATACTTTCCTAGCAGCATTTGTTGTACAGTCTTGTCATCACTACATCCTTGCTTATAATAAAACCTTTGGATTTGGGGTTTTCTACAGTCAAGAACCATGTCTCTCTATTTCTGCAACTTACCAGTATGCTGTGTAGCAATCTCCTCTGAACTGAAACATTCTTTCCAAATGGAGCCTCATGAGACTCAGGAAGTGAACAACTTAGGAGTCCCAGGAAGTTCCTGAAGCTAGCCAGACCAACTTATGGAAGCAGGTGGAGGAGACTCTCTGACTTGGTGAGTTGCCTGCAAGCTATCCAGGGAGATCTGGAGATGCAGCTTTTCTAAGTTGGGGTCTCTAGACTGGGGTGGGCTTTTGATGATGTAACTGCCATTGGAACATCCCTGCTTCGTTAAGTAATTCCTTATTTATACTCTTATAAATCAGCCCAATAAATGTTGTTGGTTCTCCAACTTGGCCTTTGGTGGAATCATTGCTTATTATTGATTTTATGGCACAGGGTCTTATGCCAGCTTAGTCTAGCTCAGTAACTCTCTGTAGCCCAGGTTGGCCTCAACATCATGGCACTCTCCTGTCTTAGCCTCCCCACTGTTGGGGTTCGTCGAAGCATGATCTCCCATGCTTGCCTCATGTTCCCAGGACAGGTAATAAAAGACCTCAGTCTGATAGAAGGCTCAAAAGGAAGGAAGGCAGTGGCATTATTGTGGAAAGAGAGTGCTAAAGATAGAAGGAGTCAGGATGAGAGAGACATAATTACTGGTGGCGTTAACCGCAACAAGTGGACATGGTTTAGGGTAAACAACTATCCTGGTTTTTCCCGACACTATCGGTTTGAACCAGAAAGTTGTGTGTATCCCAGGAACAGCTTCAGTCCAGGCAAACCCAGACGGGCCATCCCAGGATGAAATCCTGATTATTGGATGGAAGGGCTCTCTCTGCTCTCTCCTTTGGATTGCAGGGGAAGGACAGGAGTAATGAAATATCTGGGCTCTAGAGTCAGAGCAGAGCTTTGCTTCTCAACTGTTTGGCCCTCACAGTTACTTAACTTTTGGGGTCCAATTTCCTGTATTCTGGAAAAAAAAAAAAAAGAGCCACACAGAAGCATCTCAACGAGGGCTCGCCTTGTCTGTGTGTGTGTTCCTGTGTATGAATGTATATGGAAGTCAGAGGTCAGCCTATTTTCCTCTACACCTTAGTTTTAAAAAAGATCTAGCCATTTTTATTTTATGTTTATGGGTGTTTTGTCTGCATGCCTGCATGTGCGTGTATGTGTGTGTGTGTGTGTGTGTGTACACCATGCACATGCAGAATTTGTGGAGGTCAGAAGAGAGCACCAGCTCTCCTGGGACTGGAGTTACAGACGCCTGTGCAGCACCCTTAGATGCTGGGAACTGATCGAGATACTCTATAAGAATCACAAGGGCCCTTAACACTGAGCCATCTTTCCAGCCCCTACACCTCACTTTTAAAATAGAATGTCTTTTATTTATTCTTTGACAACTTCATACATGTACAAAATGCATTTGATTTTATATACTCTCAGCTCCTCCCACTTTCCCGGGATCTTCATTACTTGCCTCCTTCAAGTCCTCTCTCTTTTTTTTTTTTTTTTTTTTTTAATAACTCATTAAATTAGTGCTTCCTGTTGACTGGCCTTGTTGACTTGATATTTTGTGTGGGTAGCCATAGGCACAATGAGTTCGTGATCCATCTTATTTCTTGTGACAGGGTGTCTTAGTTAGGAGATTATTGCTGTGAGGAAAAGCAAGTTGAGGAAAGCCCTCCCTGAGATCCAGCTGCAGGGCTTTTCTCAATTAGTGATCAATGGGGGAGGGCCCAGCCCATTGTGGGTGGAGCCATCCCTAGGCTGGTCGTCCTGGGCTCTATAAGAGAGCAGGCTGCCTTGTTGGTAATTCCTCTAGGCTCCGCCCAACAGCTACCTAGCAACAGCTTGCGTCTCCACCCGCCAGATTCGAAGACTACTGTTTAACACATTTTCTCTCTCTCTTCTCCACATGTCCCTGGCTGGCCTCCACCTCGCTTTCTCTCTCCTCTCTCTTTCTGTCCTTCTCTGTCCCCTTCCTGTCTCTGCCTCTAACCCTTTTCCAGGTTCCCTTCCCTCAATAAACTCCTTTTGTTCTAGGCTTGGTGGTGATTCCTCAGGGGACTGCTTAGGCATGGGCCCGCTGAGGTGCTCCCTGTCACCGCATTATACCGCCGTTTTATAAAACACAACATTGGGCAAGCCAGGGGAAGCAAGCCAGTAAGCAGCGCCCTCGATGGACTCTGCATCAGCTACTGCCTCCAGGTTCCAACCCTGCTTGAATTCCTGTCCTGACTGCCTCCAATGTTGGATTGTGATCTGGAAGTGTAAGCCAATTTGTAGCTCACTGATTGGCTAAACTGGCTGGCCAGTGAGTGTAGTGGACTGTCTCCACTTCTTCAGTGATGGGATCACAGGGCTCGCTGACATGCCCACCCTTCTTAAAGTGGGTGATGGAGATCCAAACTCAGGTCGAACCTGTCATGTGGAGCAAGCACTGTATGGACTGAGCTATTTCCTTAGCTGCTCTGTGCACGCAGGCGCGCGTTTGTAATCGAACTCGGATTAGCGCATTCTAGACTAGCATATTCCCTCATCACTCGTCTTAATTTCCTTCTTTTTCGAAATTTTGCATTTGCTCTTGCCTCTCTTCTGACATCCTCAGCCATCCTTGACTTTCCCTGTCTGATCCCACTGCGCCTCACTGAGCACTACCCACCACGAGGGGGCAGAAGAGACCCAACCAAGACAGGTACTTCTCTAGCCCGTCTTTCTCTATGGTGCCTGCCGGCCCAGCCCCGGGGGGCGGAGCTATCGCCACGTGACCTGGGTGCCAGGCGACGGCGCCGGCGCAGTGGCCGCGCCGCTGTCGTCAGGCGCCTTCCCCCTGCGCCGCTCCGCCCGGTGGCCGGCTGAGGCTGCGGCCCCGGGCTCTGCGGCTCCGGCTCCTTCCGCGGCGAGCCTTGTGCCGCCGCAGCCATGTCCCGAAAGCAAACGGCGAAGAGCCGGCCGAGCAGCGGCGGCCGCAGAGCCGAGGCGGAGCGCAAGCGGGACGAGCGGGCGGCGCGCCGGGCGCTGGCCAAGGAGCGGCGGAACCGGCCCGAGCCTGGCGGCAGCGGCTGCGAGGAAGAGTTTGTGAGCTTCGCCAACCAGCTCCAGGCCCTGGGGCTGAAGCTGCGGGAGGTGCCGGGGGACGGGTGAGGCGGGCCGGGAGTGCGGGAAGCGGCGCTGGGGATGCGCAGGGCCAGTCGCCGAGAGGGAAGCAGGGACCAGGCTAGGTGGAACGCTGCAGCAGGGTCCCCCGAGGGTCCGAGCCGGTCTGAGAGGTGACCTCGAGGTGCAGCTGTCATGAAGCCGAATGGGAAGGGACCTAGGTCCCACTCGTGTCATGCTGGCCCTCCTGGCTGTCCTCGCACCCTTCTGCACTGGGATAACGAGAGTGGATGGATGAAGGTAGCTTACCAGTGCTTGCTTCCCACGCTTTGGGTTCCCCAAGTAAAAGGCATGAGAGTCCCTGGCCAGCTGGAATCCGATACGAGTGGCTGCTGGAAACTGAGATCGGAGGAAGGCGAGGGAAAGCAACTTAATGGAACGGAGACGTGGATCCAGGAACCTGGGAAGAGAGAAAAGAGTAAAGAGACGGGGAGAGGAACGGGTTAGCAGGTCCGAGGGAGCCTGGCTGCGAGGTGTGTTGTTGCAAGAGGCACTGTTAGTGTGTTCTCCTTGATGAATGGTCAGGTTGAGCTGTGGAAGAGTAGAATATAGTTAAGGAGTCTACAAAGGCAGATGTGGCACTGAGGCCGGGAGATTGCCATGAGCCTGGGCTATAGAGTGACAGAGTTTCAAAAAACAAAACAAAACCAAAGAAACCTCGAGAGCCTTAGTTAGAAATTGGGGGAGTTCCTTTGTTCCTGTTCTCCCCTCACCCCTCCTCTCATTCTTTCTTCTCTCCCCACCCCCATTGAGAAAGTGTCTCACTATGTAGTTTTGAGGCTGGCCTGGAATCCCTGTGTAGACCAGGTTGCCCTTAAACGCATAGCCTGTTGGGATTAAAGGTGTGTTCCTCCGACTCTGTATAAAGTGTTTTCTTTACTTCATACACGAATTTTATTGATCAAGACTTAACAAATTAACTCCATTTGTCTCTCCTGCCTTCAGAGTTTCAGGCAAATTGGATAGGTGTTTTGCTTAAGTTGCAATTAGAATTTAATTGCATTCGGCTACCACCTCCGACAGTTCCTGGGTCACAGAAGGCACTCAGGACTTTCTTGTTTTTCAGGATTAGAAACTATCAAGGGAGGTCACCCAGCTCCAGCAGAAGCACAAACTGCTGTAGACATCAAACCATCAAGTGAAGCTGGGCGAGGTGGTGCACGTCTTTAAACCCAGCACAGGGGAGGTAGTGGCAGCAGGGCTCTGAGTTTGAGGCCAGCCTGGCCTACAAATGGAGCCAGGGTTGTTACACACAGAAACCTTGTCTCGAAAAACAAAACCCAAAGCATCAAAGTTGAATGCAGTGGACCCAGGTGTGGTGGTTCTGCAAATGGTTAGATTGTATCTGTCGGACTGAGAATGGTTTCTCTGTGTCAAAGAAATAGGCTTGGGAAATGGGAACTCCACAATTGCTCAAGAACTGCAAGCCTGACTTCCACGAGGACTTCCTCGAGGCTCTGAGGAAATTTGGGAGTGTCCCTTTTGTCCTTTCTCCCCCAGGAGAGCAGATTTCTTCAGTTACTCCTCATGGATTGCTAGCGGGGAGTGCTGGGAACAGGATGGTGGCTGAGATACAATAGGTTCGCAGTAGGGAGCCATGTAATAGACCACTTATATTTTGGTTTTGGGCCCTTTTGTATTCTGAAAAATTGCTGAGGAGTAAGCAGACGTCCATAGCTCAATATTTACCACATCCGTAATTTAATGACACAGGAGTATACAGACGTGGACCCATTAGCCATCCTGTTTTGAGACAATAGCTTTTTTTTTTTTTTTTTTTTTTTTTAAGACAGGTAGGGTTTCTTTATGTAGCTCTGGCTGTCCAGGAACTCACTAGTGTGTAGACCAATTCATATTTACAGAGATCCACCTGCTTCTGTCTCCCGAGTGCTGGGATTAAGGGCGCTGCACCACCTTGCCGACTCACTCGAGAACTAAGGTGTACTTACAAGAGAGTGAGGATGAGGAAGATAGAGGCCTTTGTTCTGAGCCTACGGATACCCTGAAGGGTCTCAAGGCCCCTGGGCTATACTTGGGCAGGTTAATAAGGGACCCTTGAGAGGAAGTAGCTGCCGTGCCTTGAAGTGCCAAGGAAGACCTTCCATTCCTCAGCCAGCAGAGCCAGCAACTTCCATGGGTAAGGTGCTGGAGCAGGTTCATGAAGGAACAGGAGGAGTTTGCCTCTGTGGGATGAGTGCGGGGAGGAAGGCCAGAGCAGGTGTGTCTCTTAGCTCCGAGTGCTGCAGTTTAACCAGGGTAGGAGCACTTCGAAGTGAGGGGCAGAGGCTAGCTACTTCCCAGTCTGTTGTTGGGCAGTGTCAGGTGGCTCCATGCTAGCCTCCTGCTACGTACAAACCTTCACCGAGGTGACATCCATGGGCTGGCTTTGCTGGTCTAGTGTTGTACTGTCATACTTCCGTCATTGAAGTGAATGGCATTTCCCATGTAGGTGGTGGTTTGGAAAGGTCACAGATCTTTCCTCGAGATAGGGTTTCTCTGGGTAGCTCTTGGCTATCCTGGAATGTACTCTGTAGAGCACACTGGCCTCGAACTCAGATTGCCTGCCACTGCCTCCAGAGTGCTGGGATTAAAAGCTTGTGTCAACATTGCCCGACTAACAGATTATTTTATGCCTTAATATTTGTTGAGTAGGTTAGGCTAAGATACAATGATGTTGCTAATTTAAAAAATAGTTACCAATGTCTCTGTTCTGTTTTGGCCTAGTTACATTTCGAATGGCCTAAGATGGTAGACCTGCTACAGGCATGTTCCTTGAAGCATTCTGTAATTGGTTGTTTTTCTGAACTCTAATGCAGGCCATTACATCTGCGTATCCCTAAAGTGCACTGTTTCTCAGGCAGGGATGGCTTGCCTCCCAGGGGACAATTGAACTGCCTGGAGACATTGTTGGTTGTCACAGCTGGTGAGGAGGGAGGTGGTCCTGCCACCTGGTGCCCTTAGCTGAGGGTGTTCTTGAGGACTGACAGTGAGCAGGACATTCCTCACAGCACACACTGACCTCAGGTGTCCGTAGTGCGGGCACTGAGCAGCCTGACTGCCCTGTAGTGGTGAGATCATGAACTTGGGGACCAGCCGGATCTCTGGGAGGCCCTGAGGTCCCTGATGCTGGGCTTGATGGCAGTGTTTTCAGGGCTTCCTAAGGGAATCCAGGTCACTGTTGTGTTTGTTATATTTCCTCTGTTGCTGCTTTATAATCCCATCAGAAAAACATGTTATTGCAGTATTTTTGACTCTTTAGTGGGCTCAAGTAAAGGCTGGCAGATGAAAAGTGTTACTTGCACACAGGGTAAGTCCAGCTAATATTTGGTGTTAATGTTTGGGAGAGCCATGGCTAGAGCCAGGTTGCCCAGGTTTGAATCTTGGACCCAACACTTTTCCCACTGGCCATCTTGATAGCCCTGTTACTAGCATTTTAATTTTAGAGAACAAACACGATGCTTAACAGTGGCGTTGTTCCCTGGTGACAAGGTGAGCGAGCTTGGGGCTGTGTCTTTCCCTGGCATGCGCAGGTGCAGACTTCTGCTGGTTTTGTTTGTTAAGTAAGCACTCAGTGAGTGATGTCCTAGCTGGACAGTTTTAGTGAGGCTTGGTTCAGAAGGGTATCGGTAGGTGTGACATTATTTTGGGAGTTTTAGACCTTAGGCCTGGAGTGGTGTGTGAGCTCTGTGCCCTGAATTGAGGCACTGGTTATCACCTCCACCACTGAACCAACTGAGGCCCTGAGAAAAAATTTTTTTTATTCTTTGAGCTGGTAAATAGGAATGAGAATCCTTATTTGCTGCCTTATAAGTGGGTGATAAGGCTGGAGTCTGCCCCAGAGCACCCCTCAGCATCTGAGAGGAAGGACAGCCAGGCAGTTAGAAGAACTCAGTGGGTTTTTGATCTTAACCAGCATCTTTGTTTTGACAGCAATTGCCTGTTCAGAGCTCTGGGCGACCAGTTGGAAGGCCATTCCAGGAACCATCTTAAGCATCGACAGGAGACTGTGGACTACATGATAAGGCAGCGTGCAGATTTTGAGCCCTTCGTGGAAGACGACGTTCCCTTCGAGAAGCATGGTAGGTTCAGCGTGGGACCCTGGGTCCTTCAGGAGTCATGCTGGGTAATCACCCACCAGCACCCAGCCCCCACTCCCAGGGCTTGCAAATGTAAACCATGCCGTTCATTTACCCAACAAGCACTTTGCTTGCATATTCTGTGATAAGCCCAAGGTGTACCGCTGGGAATCCATAGATTTAGAAGTATGTCTCCTCCTATAAAAGGGATGGTTAGGGGCGTGGCTCAGCCAGCGGGGGCTTGCCTCCATCACCTCCCAAACAGAAGAAACAGAAAAAGGAGATGTTGCTGACTGATCAGAGTTGGTGACCTCTGTCTGTGGGTTGGGGAGATAAGCTGTGCACACACAGTCGACTTTTTAGGCAGTCCTCGTGCAGGTGGTAGACGTATGCAAAGATGCGGGCATTTTATGGTGTTTTTTTCTTGCTTTTTAAAATTTTATAAAAAGTAGATAATAAAGTACCTGAAAGGATTTTTTTTGGTGTGTGAAGATTAAATTAGGTAACAAAATTAAATTCTTAGTAAGTTAGCTGTTTGAGGATGATGGGACTATAGATAGGTTTTAAAATAATCATGTATTTATAACTAGAAAAAGAAATCAGCAAGCCCATGATAACGTCTCACCATAAACCTAAACACAACCCTTCCACCGCCCCTTTTTGAGGCAAGTCATTGGTTTTAATTTTAATGATTCTAATTAGTTGTAACTTAATTTGCCAAAAATCTATCAAAAATATATATGAACTTCAAATGTTAGTGTTGACAAATTATTACTAAGGATCTATTATCCCGGACAAATTTATGTTTTATAGATACCATTTTCCCTTTGGTTTGGGTGTATGTGTAGTCTGACCTTTTGACCCTCCCAGATGTTACCCATGCCACCACACCCAGTTTATGGGGTGCCAGGGATGGGACTCATAGCTGCTTGCCTGCTGAGTAAACGTTCTTCCAGCTGAGCTGCGTCCCCACCACAGCCAGCATCTCCACTGCGTGGTTTACATCTGTGTCTTACCGGGGTCAGGCAGCGTAGTCTCTGTGTTCTGATGACAGTGTGGGTCACACTGAGAACGGATGGGAGTGAGTCTAGGAGGAGAGGCTGCTGAGGAGGTTCTCCACATGGCAGTTCCAACAAAACGGAGTTTACTCGGGCAAGAAGACCCAGGGGATTTAGCTCTATGCATGGAGGACAGAGGGAGGGGTATGTCTGGGTACACTCAGTGACCCATGCCATTACTAGTCCTTACTGGGAACAGGCACATGGACCTCTGGGTGGGTAGTGCGTACCTGTCACTGAGCTCTGGTGGCCCTCTCCCTGGGATTGCTTTTCAAGCAGGCAGTTTCAGAGTTAGGATTTACAGGTTTGTGTGTGTGTGTGAGAGAGAGATTTTTTAAAAATGAACCCTGTTACTGAGTGTGCAAGTGTACACTTGTCCTAGCACTCAGGAGACTGAGGCAGGAGATTAGGAGGCTGAAGCCAGCCTGGCTGTAAATGAATGAATGATACCTGTCACTTTTCCGAGTTTACTTTGGATGAAATTTGATCTGAGTTCCACTTGGACATCCTTAGGGAAGGTCTTGCAGTGGGTTTGGGGTGTATCACTGTGTCAGAACAGGGAGCTCAAGGCTGCAGCTGCAGTGTGATGTCACTTTAGCTGTGAAAGATATTTTCTTGAAATGTCACTACATGGCTGAGCACTGATTCATAAAACTGTGAGCATCAAACAGGTGACAGCTTAGGAGCAGAAATGAAAAGTGTTGAATGTCAGGCCCACTGCCTTTATCTCCCAGCACAGGGCCAGTTTTTATGTCTGTCTGCCTTAGTATACTGTCAAGTTTTTCAGGGACAAGGTGTAGTGTCTTTGTTCAGATCCAGCCATACCTGGCATTTGGAGGCATTTCTGTAGTGTTTGCTGGGTCAGTAGGTGAATGTCTCAGTTAAGTGGTGAGGACCTTTGCACTTGGCTCTATTCACAGAATTATTCTCGGTACCCACTGTACCGAGGCTTTGTAGAGTTGGAACCATCTCTCCCCATCTGTATGGATACCGAGGTCAGAACTCTAGCTGGCCTAATGCCTCATCTCCCATCTCCTCCCACCTGCTCATTCTGTGGGTCTTGGCCATTTTCTTCAGCAGTTTTCTCACCACCTGGGTTGGGTAGTTTTTATTGTCACTTGATGTAATGTAGGGTCACCTGGGAATGGAGGCTGCTCCTCACCTCAGTTGAGGATTTGCCTAGATCAAATTTGCCTGTGGACATGTCTGTTGGGGACTGATTGTCTTGATTGTTAGTTGATGGAGGAGGGCCCAGCCCACTGTGGGTGGCGCCATCCCTAGGCTGGTGGTCCTGAGCTGCTTGAGAGAGCTAGCTCAGCATAGGCTTAAGATGAGCCAGCAAACATCTTTTTCCTGAGCCTGCTTCCGGGTTCCTTCAGTAAATGGACTGATGTAGAGGTGTGCGATGCAATAAGCACCTTCCTCCTCCACATTGCTTTGGCCACCATGTTTGCCACAGCACACAGCTAGACCACCACTTCTGAAACTTGGGTGTGGTGACCATTCCACTACCCTCAGTGCAGTGGGACTGGCCTATGGCTCTGTGATCAGTCAGAGTTGCGATGTTTGTTTTCCTCCAAAATCTGTGTGGCTCCCATTGATCTGAGACTGACCTGTGAACTATAATCTCTCTTCTCTCTCACTCCTCACCATGTTTGTCTCCTTCTACCTCTGCAGCCCAGGTTCCTGCCTGACAGTGCAGGCCACAGGGGCTCTGGTTCTGTTAACTCCTACTTGGCCTTAGAGCATCCTGGCAGTTCATCTGACACGCGTCATTCTCCTCCCCGTACGCACGCACTCACGTGCACACACGCAGACAGACAAATGGGCACACGCACATGTGTGTTTCAGGTGTGGAGTGAGGATAGGCGCATAGCACAACTGTGCACACTCCCAGGGGCTTTTCTAACAGCTATGGTTTGTGGGGAAAGGAACAGATGCAAAGTTAACAAGGGGAAGACTCAGGCCAGCCTCAGAAGGTTCCATGTACAATGCTTCTTTGTTGTCCTAGGGAAGTTTTGTGCTCTTGGCATTTCTGTGGTATGGCACAGAGCAGTGTTGTTAGCTGGAAGTTGCTTACTGCCACTTCAGAGTCCAGACTTGGGTGTTTGTGTGTAGCACAGGCTGCCCTATGTGTAGTCTGTTAGCAGCTGTAGCCTAGGGCCTGTCATGTACAAGGGACTCACCTTTCTCACTCTTCTTTGGAAAATTCCAAAGGATTGGAGGTTACTTTGTAACCTGGGGTAAAGGTCAGACCAGCCCTTCCTGAAGCACACATTATCAGTATTGTCCATGGTATTCTGATTGATCTGGGCAGAGTGACAGAGTGGCCACTAGCCAGGGCCGTGGAGTCAGCTGTGGGAGTGAGGGCTCACTCATCAAGTCAGGCTCTGTGGCTTGGGCTAGTTTTAGCTGCCCTCACCTGAGCTTGTTGCTGTTTCTAGTGGTGAGTGCCTGATCCTTCCGAGCCCTGCCGTGATGGTTAAAGCGATGGTTTCTGAGAACTCCAGAACCCTGACCCACACGTGCGGCATCCACGGGTGCACTGCCGCCGTTACGCGCCTTGTTTGCACGCCATGTCTCTTATACAGCCGGGCAGATCGGAAGCACGCAGCAGCTGACCTTCCCTGATGACAAACACCCTGCGTGTCGTTCACCTCTAAGTTCCTAGACTGACGGTCGGTGGACTTTGCAGATGTGTGTTCGTGCTGCTCACTGCTTGCCGCTGGTAAAGACCCACATGTTTGCATCTGCTCCTTCCATCATAAAGACTTCATTTTCTCTTTCCTGTTTCCATGCAGTGGCCAGTTTGGCAAAGCCTGGTACTTTTGCTGGCAATGATGCAATTGTAGCCTTTGCAAGAAACCATCAGTTGAATGTGGTGATCCACCAGCTTAACGCCCCTTTGTGGCAGGTAGGTCACCTGTTTAGGATTTACCTGTAAGTTAGCTCTGGGGACGTCCTTTAGATGATGGGCTTCACTTGTGACGCTGACCTCCGGAGAATAGCTTGGACCATGAGCCTGAAGATGGGGGTCTTGTGGGATTTGGAGCACCCCTGTTGACCTCTGAGTGCAAATGGAGTCTGGGGTGGGAATGGGAAGTACTTTATGATGCTGGAGACATTACTCAACAGTCAGCTACATGGGTAATTTGGCTGACAGACCCTAATGTGGAAATACTTCAGATAATTCTATTAAACTATCTTCGTATATAAAACAAATTATAGCTTGAAGTATGCCCATTTCCCTGTGGTTGATGTGTGTGATTTTTAGGAGAAGGGAGTGTCATAAAGTCCACTCTTACCCTGCGCTCGCTGTGATGACTGAGAAGCGTTGTCTGGCCGCAGATTCAGGGCTGCTTTTCATTCAGCTTGATTTCTTTGTTCTGCTTTTCTCTACAATAAGTATTTTATAGCAAGCGTTTGCTCCAGGCTGAGACATGCTAAGCCACACACCCTCCATTGTGACGTATGTGTCCTCCAGCTCCTTCCCCTTCTCTTTGCATCCTGCATTAACCTCACCTGTCACTCACTCACCTGTCACAGACGGTCCCCACGCGTACCCCACTCCCTGATTCATTCTCCCAGGATTCAGAGAGCTTCTGTCACTTTGCGGCTCAGCTCAGACATGGCTTGTGCTTTCTCTGACCAGCTGCTCTTTGTCACCATTTTGAACTTTGTCTTATTTAGAAAGTTAAAATGTTTTAAGTGAAGAAAAACTGGGAAATTCAGAAAAGCCCCTGCAGGTGAGTAAGGTCACCAGGGTCACACTGACTGGGACTGTGACTAGTAACATTTTTAGTGAGTGTCTGCCATTTCCCTGACACTTGGGCATATGATTGGAAAGTGCACACCACAGTGTTTTCACACAGATTCACCCCCCCCCACACACACACCACACCCTGCGTGCATTATTATATTAAAGGTGTGCTGCCTTCATGCACGGCTCTGTGATTCCCTCAGTCATGGCCTGGCCCTTTTTCTTTTAAAAAGAGGATTCACTTTTTAGAAATATCAGTTGCACATACCAGAATTCACCCTTTTCCGGTTTCTAGTTGTATATTCTAACGTCCATAATGCCACCATTGATATGGAATGCCCACTGTCGGCGTGGGCGTACGCCTTTAATCCCAGCACTTGGGAGGCAGAGGCAGGCGGATTTCTGAGTTCTAGGCCAGCCTGGTCTACAGAGTGAGTTCCAGGACCGCTAGGACTACACAGAGAAACCCTGTCTGGGGAGGGGGGTGCCCCACTCTGCCCAACCTCTGGGAGCCTTGTGGATGTGCTTTTGTGTCACATAAATGGAAGTCGTCAGCCTTTTGTATCTGACACAGTGTCCTTTTAACAGCCTTACAAAGGAGAGAGTGAAGTGGATGCTGGGAGGGCTGGGGAGAATGTCCACTTGAGGGCCGCAGCAATACAGCAGGCAAGTGAGCGAGCGAGCATGAGGGAAACAGGATCCATGGCCTTGCCTGGTGTTACCAGGTGTCATATAGCAGACAGGACCTTGTTTTCAGTGGCTGCTCTTAAGAGTGATCTGCTGGCCCAGAACACGACTGCCCCTGCAGTCTCAGTTTGATAATAGTTTACACTGTCAGCAGGATTGTTGGGGCACCAGAGTATATTGTCTGAGGAGCCTACTAGGAGAAACCCATGCACCTACTAGGGCAGCCATCCTCTGCCTTCCCTACAGATAACCATTACGTTTCTTTATTGCCCTAATTCTTACTTTTTTCTAATTCTTTCTGTAGTGTTCTGGCTTATGACTTGCAAAACAACAAAACTATATATTTAAAACAAATTTATTTCCTACGGCTCTACCCTGCCTGGTGATGCAGCCACGGTTCTGAGCTCTTGCATTAGTGATGACTTGGCTCAGACTCAGCGTGGATACCGAGACCTACATCGTCTCCTGCATTGGCATCCCTCCTGTGAGCAGTTTCCATGTATAATGTAGCACACAGCAGACCTGGTAGCGACAGCTGGTGAATGTGGCTCCTGACAGTTTTGCTGACTCTTGTAGTTGCTTTGTGTTCATACTACACATATGTTGTTATACAGTTAGTGATGTTTAGGAACTTTGTTATGTGAAGACAAAGAACATTTCCCCAGTGTTCCTTTTGGGGGCAACAGCGCTGCCACTGTGTGGACTGTCCACGCAGGTCATTGTCTATCAGATCTGGACGGTCTACAGACGCTCTCACGGGTCTGCGGGGGTCTGTGTGGTCCCGTGGACTTGCTGGGTTTGCACGGTGAATTCTGTTTAAGTTAACAATTGTCTCAGATTACCTGGGACATTTAGTGAAAACAGGAAGAGTGGGCGTGTTGGAGTTTTAATGGCAGTGCAGTTACTGGGGGGGGCAGGAATTATTTTTGTTTCTGTGACATGGGCGTTTTGGGGTAATCTACCCAGACTGGCACCTAGTTTTGTATGTTTTTGCATGATTTTAGGGAGTTGGTTCTTGTTGTGTCCCAGGATGTGGTTGAGATGTAAACACTTGAGTGGCCAGTGTGCAGGTCTACATGGTGTTCTAGTATGGTTTTGTCTTGGAACTTAAGATTGTTGCTGCTTGTAAGTGTCACTGTGACTGACAGAAAAGGAAGGTGAGTTTACTCTAGGTACTGAGCCATGTCAGGCCCATGTGCATGGTTCCATTTTAAGGTCTTCAAGAGGGTCTGTAAACCTTGTATTTGACATTTTGCTTCTTTTCTTCAAGGATAATCTCAAACTGTTTGAGCTTCAGGCTCAGCAAATCTGGGTCTGTTTCTAGTCTTCCCATTGGCAGGAGCCTGAGCACTCAAGAGGCTAGGTTTAAATTTTATGACTTAACTGCAGGCCTGCCCCTGGCTGTTTATTCTCTTCCAAATGGATTCATTTGCATGTTGGCAAATGTTCCTGAGCGGAGAGCTCAGGGACTGGAGTCCTAGCAGAGCTGTGTCTGTCTGTGTAGGGCCTGCAGGCCCGACTCCCCACAGGCCCACCCTCCAGATCTTCTCTGTGTTGGCAGATTCGAGGCACAGACAAAAGCAGTGCGAGGGAGCTCCACATCGCATACCGGTACGGTGAACACTATGACAGCGTCCGGAGGATCAATGACAACTCAGAAGCGCCGGCTCATCTCCTGACCGACGTGAGTGAAGCCCAGCTCCTGCTTTCAGACCTGTAGGAAACAGGCACGGAGCTGTGTCCTCGAGCTGAGTGCCATGGGCCAGCTGTCGTTGGCTGTTCATTAAAAGTGCTCCCTGGGAGCTTTCGATCCAATTACTAAAATACTTCAGGTATCAGAGGCACTGGCTGCCCAGCCTGACAAGCTGGGCTTGATCCTAGTAACCACATGTAGAAGGAAAGAATCAGCTCCTACAAGATGTCTTCTGAGATGCACACACACACACACACACACAAAAAATCACTAAACATGTTTCCTACATTCTAGTGAGGTGAGACCCTCCCCCAGCAGGCACCTGTGGTCAGAGCTACACGGATGCAAGTTCTCTGTTGTTCCCCTCAGTAGACTTCACTTAGTACTTAAAGGATAGGTGAGGTTGCATTATCTTTATGGCTTTGTTTCCTGAACACCCTTGTCTGTGTGTGAGTGACTGTGGTTTATGTGCTCTGAGTATGTGGGTGCATACGCCTGTGTGTACACAAGAAGCCAGAGAAGGGCATCGAGTGTCCTGTCAACTCTGCCTTATCCTTTTGAGGCAGATTCTCTGATTTTGAGACTTTCAAGGGATTTTTGTTTGCTTTGGCTAGACTAGCAGCTGGTGTGGCCCAGCCGTCCTCTTGTCTCTACCTCCAAGCGCTGGGGCTCAGGTCTGCCCTGGGCCATGCTTAACTTTCTATTGCTAGGATCCAAATTCAGGTCTTCCTGGTTACACAGGGAACATTTATAACAAACGAGCTATTGCCAGCCCATGTCTGCTGTTTTTACCCTTTCTTCATTGCAAAGCTGTAACATCTTGTAAGTACTCAGATCCTTTGTGCATTCTCTTTACCTTTAGTACATCTTGGAGTTTAATTCATAGCAATACACAAAAGACTTTCTTTTGAAGGTTGCATGTGGTACTCTGCTGTGTGGATCCATTTTCAGCTGTTAGCAGTCTCTTACCATCCCTTGTGGATGCCTTCGAGCCTGTGCTGTTAGACGCAATTCATAGTGTCTCACGTGTAGCTCAGTTCTTCAGATTAATTCAGAGCCTTCTGTGTATCAAGGTGTTTGAAACATGTTTCCATATCACTTGGGTCCTGACTGCAGAATGCAGGTCACTGTCTTCAGTTTGCATTCTAACTTGTAGTGTATGGCTCTTAACATACCCTTTTAATCTTTTCTATGTATGTATGTATGTAGTACTTATTTTGAGACAGGGTTTCTCTGAAATTCACTCTGTAGACCCAGGTTGGCCTCAAACTCAGAGATCCCCCTGCCTCTGCCTCTCCAGTGCTGGGATCAAAGGCGTGCACCACCATCACCTGGCTACCACACCTTTAAAAAAAAAAAAAAAAATCAAGTTTTTGATCTTTGTCAGGATAAGGGAAGAGTCTTTTTTGATTTTTAACATAATGGATTTTTAGCTCTGTGGCGTGTGTGTTGCACTCACGTATGCGCATGTGCCTTAGAGTCCAGACAAAGACATCATCAGATCTACTGGAGTTGCAGTTACTGGTGGTTGTGAGTTGCCATGTGAGTGCTGGGAAACAAGTTGTGGTCCCTGCAAGAGCAGCCCGTGTGTGCCCACTCATGGCTGCTGAGCCACCTCTCCAGCCCCTCTCAACCTGGTTCTGTGAGCATTTTGTCACTGCTCAGCCTGCACCTTTCCCGTGTTTAAGACCGACTGCGTCCTTCCTTTTAGTGAACAGCATTTATTGTTGTTCATTTTTGTCTTTCTGTCTAATGCTTTTAGGAGCGTCGTACATTAGGGAACGACGCTTCTGTGGGAAGTTACAGGTATCGCCTAGTCTGTTACTTCTGTGTTTCTGTCTGTTGTGGTCTTTGCTGTGAAAGGTTTTTGGGTTTTAGGTAAATTTATCAATACTTTTTATGTCCATTCTTCTTCCCTGCCCCTCCCCCATCCTGCTGGCCTCCTCCTCCTCCTTGAATGTTTTATTACTGGTGCTAGTTATCAAAGATGCTGGCAACTGCTGTGCAGTCTGACATCTCCCGGCCCTAACAGTGATTCCTTACTGTCTAGTCATAGCTAGAATGGCCTCTCCTGCTCTGAGGTTACAGAGCGAGCCCATAGCTGCTTCAATACTTTTATAATTACAGTTTTGTTTTCTCTGCTTAGCTCTGGCTTCTCTGGAACTTACAATGTAGCCCAGGCTGGCCTCCAACTCAGAGATCCGGCTGCCTCGCCTCCCGAGTGCTGGACTAAAGACGTGCAGCAGGCCTAACTTATAGTTGTATTTTTATTTATCCTTAGTTTGTTAGGCAAGGTCTCCCTGGATAGCCCTACAGTGACTTTGAACATGCTGTGATCCCCCTGCCTCCGGTTTTGGATATGTGTAGTAGAGTTACTACAGATGTTGATCCCTACACCAGACCCCGGTTTGTCTTACGTGAAATCTTGGTCCATTTGGGATTTACCTTTGTGAGGATGGAGGTGAGGTCTCAGCTTTCTGTCCTCTGTGCCTGCCTCATGTAGCCACACTGTCTGCGCTGTGCATGCTTCCTCCCTGGGTGAAGACCCACACTGGCTGCACACACAATGGCTGCCCACACATTCCCATATGTGTTTGTGTCTCCTTTTAGCTATGTGGTTCTGCTCCTCTGGCCTCTGTGTGTTGACACCCAGCTGTTTTCATTAGTGCAAGTCTGTTGTAAAATCTGGTACAGTTTTTTACTTACTATTTTTTGTTGTTGTTGTTGTTATGATTTCCTCCTTTGCTTTTTTAAAAATGTTTGCCTTTTTTAAAAAAATTGGAATTTTTTTTAAAGATGTATTTTTTTTATCTTCAACTATGTGTTGTATGTGTATCTGTCTGAGTGCATGTGTGTGAGAGTGAAGGTGCCCGAGGCGTCAGGGTGTCAGACTCTCTGGAACTAACAGGTGGTTGTGAGCACCTGCTCAGCCACCTTTCCAGCTCCTCTCACCGCTTCCTCTGTGTTGCTTTTTATTTTGTGTGAGTAGGTGTTGTGCCTAAGTGTATGTGTGCATCAGGTACATGCCTGATTCCCTGGGAGTCAGAAGAGGGCATGGATCCCTGGAACAGGGGTTACATGTGGTTGTGGTGCTGGGAACCAAACCTGGATCCTCTGGAAGAGCAGCCAGTTCAGTCTTCTGCCTTTTGATTTTGCTTTTGAGGCAGAGTCTCACATAGTCCAGGCTAACCTTGAATTTTGTATGTAGCTGAAGATAGGAACATCTGATCCTGCTGCTTCTGCCTCTCATGTGCTCAGAGTATAGAAGTAGATCTTTTTCTGTTCATGTTTCCTAGCTGGTCATTGTTCAGATGAAACCCTTTGACTCAGCCAGAGGTTCTGTAGAATTTCTCTCTCAAGCATTGAGATAAAATCCACCTACCATGAATGAGTCACTTCATACATAGCCTCCGCTGCAGTTGGACACCCCAAAGCCCTTGACCATGTCTTCTCATGGCTCCAAACCCTCATCACCCCCAGAGAAAACTTCACAGCAACAAAGCGGTCCTTCTCTATCCATGAGGGAATTGTGTATCTGACCCTTGCTCTCTGGCTGTTTGCACTTAGCATGGTGTTTTGAGATCCAGCCATGCTATAGCATGTAGCAGTGCTTCTTAATGATGATATTCAGCTGTGTGAGCGTGTCACACTGCTTTGGTCACTTTTCTATTGCTGTGATAGAACACCATGACCAAGGCTAACTTTTAAAAGAAAGTGTTCAATTTGGGACTTGAGGCTTCCGAGGTTAGAGTCCATGATGGCCGAGCAAGGCGTGGCAGCAGGGACAGCTGTGAGTCCCTCATCTGATTGGCAAATTGGAAGGAGGCAGGGACTCACAGGTCTGGGTTTTTTTGTTTTTTGTTTTGTTTCGCCATTTTAAAAAAAGAAATTGGGCTGTCATTTTGTTGTTAGCTTTAAACATTCTTTATGGATTCTGGCTACTAGCTTCTTACCAAATACTAGCATGTCTGCGTTTTTGTACTTGTGCTGTGGTTGCTATGGATTTTCTTGGTGGTTTGTTGGTTGTTTTGGAGGAGGGTACAGAAGTTTCTTTTTCCCTATTTATCCCAGAACTTCTGTTGTTTTATGTGCATCAGCTGATAAAATTGAACTGTCCATCCCTTGGTGCTGATGGCGGTGAACCCTCACTGTGCTAGCTCTAACTGCAGTGGAGGCGGATCCTGAGGGCAGGCGCAGTGATTACTGTACCTGTGCTGGGAGACCTTTAGTTTTTTTTTAGTAGGTCGCCACTGAAGATAACGTTTCTATTGACCCGTATGTCACATGTGGCTAACTTCCTGGGACCGAGAGGGTGGAAAAGGATGCTCATTCCCAGAGGGTCTCTAATTGTTGCTTTGTGGTGAGACTGTCAGGGATATAGTCCCCACAGCCGGACTTCACTTAGACTTTTAGTGCAAAGTACAGAAATGCTCATGCCCATTTATTGATGGGCGGCAGAAGAAGATGGTGACTGTGTAGTCAAAGGGTTTGTTGGGGGGTGGTTAGAGTTCTGACTTGGGTTTTGTCACAGAGGCCTTTGTGCCTGGAGTGAACTGCACTGTAGTGCAGAAGCCTTTGATGGGTGAGCGTGGTGTGCCTCACAGGTGCTCAGAGAACACGGCAACCAGATGAGAGCTGGGTCCATGTGTTTTCAAGGCTAGCATAAGTTGAGAAGCTCAACAGGGGTGAACATAGGGACAGTCCTCTGTAAACAGCAAGCAGAGGCAATGTGTGCTGCCAGGCTTGCCGTCCGTCGCTGCCCAAGCACTGCAGTTGCTGCTGTTCCTGAGTGTTCCTCCCAGCCTCTCCTCAGGGCTGTGCCCCGGATTCTCAGGTTGTGAGTGATTCTAGCCACTGCGGTCCCTTCAGTGTGAATGCTTCCTCCTGTGTTTGGATGGTTTGTGATTCGGTGTCTTCCTGGGTTGGAGAGTCGAATGGGAATTGCTGGAGCAATGGTTCCTATCGTGTGTTTCTTTAGTTCCAGATGCTTCATCAAGATGGAACGAATAAAGAGAAGATAAAGACAAAAGGGGTGGATGTTGAAGATGGCCTGAGGGATGCTGTCCAGAAAGTTGGCAGTGCAACTGGATGCACGGTTAGTGCCCTTCCCTGCAGCTGTGCCTCACAGCTGGATGCTCAGGTGCTGCCCTGGCAGAGCTGCTCTGGCAGAGCCCAGAGTACTGAGGAGTTACTAACTCATTCCCTCGTTTGGTAGGTTTCATCTTTTCTGAGAGGACTTGCCCTAGTGAAGGTCTAGTTTTATAAAGACAGTTTATTTATAAATGCATTGACATGGCTCCTGCCTTGTTTGAACTTGATGTTCTTGGTGGATGAGGGCTTGGAGCCTTGTCAGTTCCTCTGCTCTGTGTTCACTGTATCAGGCTGATGAGGCAGAGCTCCGGAGCACCACACAAGCCACAGTCCTAAGTGTTTCTCTGTTTCTTTGATAGGATTTTAATTTAATAGTCCAGAGTCTGGAAGCTGAAAATTACAACATTGAATCTGCAATAATTGCCATGCTTCAGGTGAATCAGGGGACAAGAAACGGTGAGTCTACGACTGAGACCGGTGATAAGCTGCAAGGGTTATGCTGGCACTCCCCAGATGCTGTTGACCGTTCTGATTGCCGTAGTGTCCACTGTGTTCATCTGCCCTCTTCAGGTGCTGTGAGCGGCTGTCAGTCAGGATAACAAGCAGCACTGCCTAGTGTTTATGCATTTAAATCTTAGTAGCCACTGTATCGGACAGTATAGGGTTAGGTCATGTGTTGTTTCTAGATTTGGGATACAAATGAATACTTTATCTCTAAAAATTATCTTTAAAAAGTTTATCTAAGGAAACAAACCCTGCTGGCAGAAAGTTGGCTGTGAGCCTGGCAGCCAGCCAGGGCTTTCGGTGTTCTTCCTGCAGCCTTCCTAACTGTTGATGTGTGAGTCGGTTCCATCTCAAGGAACCTGGCTTTGAAAATGATGGGGATCTGGGGACCTGGTGATCCTGGAGTTATTTAACTGCAGCTGCTTTGTCTAACTGTCGGGTTCCTGGTTTTAACGGAATGCCTTTCTTTGGAAGCTGCAGAGGAGAATCTGGAGCCTGGTGACAGAGTGAAGCAGTGTGACCCTTCGTGTGAGGAGGCAGGCAGCGGCTCCAGACTCTCTGGAAATCAGGGCAGAAATGAAGGCAGGATGGAGACCAGTGAGGCTCGGGCCAGCCCTGCTGAAGGAATCAAAGCACACAAGAGCCAGCTCCCAAAGGTCTGGGCAGGGTGGGGAGGCAGGGCATGCTGGGATGCTGTGTCGGGGTGGGAAGTAGGATTTCACCCTAGTGTGCCTTTTTCTAAATGTATGGAAGTAGATCTTGCAGAGCATCTAGGGACAGGCACACTAAGATGCAGAAAGAAGACCTTGCTTGTTCCACAGTCACAGTAGAAGGATGTGCCCACCCTCTCCATGCCAAAGCATAGCTGCCTTCTTCCATCTGGTGTTACTGTTGAGGAGCACAGGGTGTCTTTGTATTGTCTGTAGTAAATGGCCTTGTGTGGAAATCTTTGTGCTTTGCATTATTTTCTAGCATGGAGTCCCAGGTGAAACGTGTGACATGGAGGGCATGTTTCTAGTCAGAGAGGCACTTGGTAACCTGTCAGATGTATACCGGCATCCCTGCCCCCACTCCAGCAAGTGCCTGTGATGTCAATAGTCTCCTCAGGTTAAAACTCATCTTAAAGCCGGGCGGTGGTGGCGCACGCCTTTAATCCCAGCACTTGGGAGGCAGAGGCAGGAGGATTTCTGAGTTCGAGGCCAGCCTGGTCTACAGAGTGAGTTCCAGGACAGCCAGGGCTACACAGAGAAACCCTGTCTCGAAAAAACAAAAAACAAAAAACAAAAACAAAAAACAAAAAAAAAACTCATCTTAAAGGCAGATATCCTGAGCTGGACTACCACCTAATGTGCAGAAAATGATGACACAGTCTGGGATCTTATTGCAGTTATCTAGGGTCTTAAATGATGGAGAACGTGTCTCCAGGCCCCTGCCAAATCCGTCGGCTGCTGGACTAGGGACACTGTCTTTGTGGGTCAGGGTTAGATTGATTTTATTTGGTGCTTCAGGAAGGGAGCATAAATTTCAAAGTGTATCTGAACAGTACCTGAAAAGAAATCATCTGGTCTCCTGGGCCCAAAGTCCTGCAGCCCAGAGACCCACACAGCTCCTTCTATTCCAGGTCACAAACAAGCAGCGGAGGGAACAACAGCGGCTGGAGAAGAAGAAACGTCAGGAGGAGAGGCACCGCCTCAAAGCCCTGGAGAACAGAAACAGCAGCAGAGACACGAGCAGAAGTGAAGCAGACGAGAACACACAGGTCACCTTGGTGAAGACCTTCGCCGCTCTGAACATCTGACTCTCGGGCCCTGAGAGGTGAAGGGTGTACGTTGCAGACAAGGCTTCCTAGCCACATGTCCTCTGAGGATGAGACAACTGTAGGCATTCACCCATGCGCCCACAGCAGCCAGTGTCCTTCAAGCTGCCTCTTTCTGTCCTGTGTTTTGTTGTGTGACAGTGTGGTGACACCATTCACCTTCTGGTGGGTCCTGGGGCAGGCAGGGAGGCTTTGTTGGCCCTGTATATCAGAGTGTGGTGGTTCTAGGCTCTTCCTTTGATGCGTGGGGTGGGTTCCTTGTAATAATTCTTGAAGTCCTTCAGCACAATCATTAGAAATCTTCAGTGACAACGCCCTTTGTTTCTCTCTTTTTCAAGCAGGATGAGTGTCTTGGTTTCCAGCTCAGGAGTGTGCTGAGATTTGATTTGCTTCTGATACAGGTCACTCGGACATGTCAGTGGTAGGACAGGAGGGGTAACTCACAGCAGCTAGGGAGGTCAAGGCCATCTCCCTCCCTCCTGTCTCTGGTATCCTCTCAGAGAGTGTGTGTACCCCTCCCCTCTCCAGTCACGTGGTGCATGTGCCTAGCTGTGGGTGAGACCTGGGTTTGCTGGGAGCCCGACAGTGCAGGGGACTTTGGGACAGTTAGAAGAAGGCGTGGCACTGATTATGGCACACCTGAGCTTGGAAGTGCAGGCTGAGTCTCTCGCTGTGCAGGGGAGCTAGGGCTCTTAGGTTCTGCCTGAGAAGAACGTTCTATGGCAGTAGCCTACAGGTATAAGATTTCTATGCTTGTATTTTAAGTAACTATATTTTTCTTTTTGCTATGCTAGACTCAGAAAGATGCCTACAGAGAAATGGCTGGTCGTTTGATCTTACAGACTGTAAGCTTTCTTAACATGAAGATGGAGTGAAGTCCCACAGTGTAGCTTGGCATGCTGGCTCAAGCCAAGCCTGTAACCCCAGCACTGATGCAGAGGCGGGATTGCTGCAAGTTTGAGGCCAGCCTGGGTTATGTACTGAGTTTCAGGCTAGCTAGGGTTAGAATGAAAGGTCCCATTTCACTCCCTACCTATGAGGTGGGGGGAATCTTATAAACAGGTATCCTGAGGTTTTTTGTTTTTTGTTTTTTTTTTTAATTTAAACATTATTTGGGATTTCAGTACTGGAGAAAGTACAGCAGTGGCTGAGGAGGCTGGCTGTGGCTAAGCTAGATGTCAGGGGAGACAGGGAGTGGGCCTGCACCACAAGAGGTGCCGTTCCACAGACTAGGTTATGTGGACATGAAACTGTCATGTGTTGGGTGAACATCCATGACTAAAGTCGATGTCCTCTGGGAACCTAGGATTTGGACTAACCCTGTACACTGCGTCAAAAGATAAGTTATTTCTTGTCACTAAAGGCAAAAAGGAAATTACAAAAGCATCTAGGCGCAGGAACCACTGTCTGGGCAGGTCTTGGGTTCATCCAGTCGACTGATGAGCAGGCTGCTAGCGTCTTCAAGGTAATGATGTAATTGCCTGTCTGTTTAGCTTTGGAACTTTGTGTTTGGAACACCTGAAGTGTCCTGGACTCTCTCCCAGGATGCTGTGTTGCTTCCTGCTTACAGTACAGGACATTGCAATGTTGTACAGCTTTGCAAATGGCATGGTCAGTCCCAGTAAGTAAGGGAGGGAGGTGACTGCTGCTCTCTGACGGACGGGACGCGGTTGCCTCTGGGAGCCAGTGTTCTCTGAAGTCACCTGGGCAGGCTCTGAATGAAAGCTCTCTGCTCCCAGCTTTGTACTGCCTGATGGCAGCATGCCAGGCCCTTGCAGAAAGGTCAGGGTTGTTTACCAAAACCTCAGGATGGGAAGTCAGAAGTGGCAGGCCTGGGGTAGGTAGCATGCTCAGTGGTGGAGTACTTGCCTAGTGTATAGAAAGCCTGGTTTCCATCCCCAGCATTTCAAAATCCAAGCTGTGGCTAGCTCGCGGCAGCTTAAGTAGTGCCTTCCCAGAGCTGCTCCCGGCAGCCCAAGTAGTGCCTTCCCAGAGCTGCTGTTTACCTGGCAGAGGAAGCTAGCTGCCCTGGGTCTCTTGGGTGTCAGAGCTCCTGGGGAGTCATAAAAGAACGCCTTTCTTTACAAATTTGCATCTAGTTCTAGGTTACCTGCCTGGCAGTAGCCTCTGCTTTCTGGAACACAGTAGCACTTTCTTCAGAACAGGTTTGTCTGTCACCGCCCAGCTTTCCTGTTTCAGTCGGTGTATTTCCATAATGTGCTGACGATTAGAAATGGGGAGCCTGCACCCAGTTCAGGCTCAGCATGTGGGTTTCACTACCTCAGTCTCGTGGAGTGAGAGGTGGATGGCCCTTCGCATCACCACAGTAGTGGGTACCTGACAGTTACCGCATTGGCAGCCAGGGTGAGACCCAGTGCATTAAGCTTTGGGAGATGACGGTTAACATACGTTCCTCCAGTCCGGATGCTCTCAGAGAAGCCGTCCTGGAAGGGAACTGTCAGCCTCCTGGCTGTATCCTGGCTGCTACCTGAGAATGTCATTGTAACTCATAAGGAGGCCACAGAGAAAAGTCACAGTACTTCATGGCAGTTCACTGGTCTTAATACTGTATAGAGAGGCTTTCTAGGTTGTAAGAATAATTTAAGGTTAAAATCTTTAAAAAAAAAATTGATGGCAGAACCTTTACACTGTAGGCAGATGAATTAGCACAGGCTAGACTTGTAGATAGCACAGCCCATCAGGAGGTAGTGCTGGGATAAGAACATTCTGTGTTCAACAAGAACATGTACCTTGAGAGAGTGAAGTGTGGCCAGGAACTGTGGCAGCAGGAAGCAGCTCCAGGTGTATCAGGACTGCCTGTCGTTTCTTCCATGAGCTCTGAAAATACCTCCGACCCTGTCTTGATTGTGAAAGTGAAGTGGGCTGTCCTTGCAGGGCAGCTGGGGTGGGGATCAGTGGGGAACCTTCCTGTAGCTCAGGCACAGTGCCCACTTCCCTGCCGTGGCGGGGCGGGGCGGGACTGGCAGCGGCCCAGGTTACCAGGTAGTGTCAGGTGGACTCGGCCGGGGCAGTCCGCTCAGTGAGCTCTCCTTCAGTCCTTCATGTTCTGAGGAACTGCTGTCTGCCTGGGTTTTACCAGGATAACATAGAGTGCCCTTACTTTACCTCTGAAATGTTGAGCTCGGGCATCCGGCTGGGTAGAGGAAACCCGAATCCCCAGGCAGAGGGTATGTGCAAAAACAGGAGGCACCTCCCCAGAGCCGTGGCCTTGTGGCCCTCCTGGGCCGGCTCCAGCCCCAGCTTCAGCCTCTCACTTCTTACCTCTAGGCCCAGGTCAGGTGCAGGCCTTCAGCTGTCTCGCCCAGGCTGGGGATTGCTCGCACCCAGTGTTGTCTCGAGCAGAACCAGAGGGACTGTTGTTGTTTCCCAAGACAGTTTCTCTGTGTAGCCCTAGTTGTCCTGGAACTTTCTCTGTAGGCCAGGCTATCCTCAAACTCAGAGATCTGCCTGCCTCTGCCTCCTGTGAGCGCTGGGATCAAAGAAGTGGGCCACCACCCCTGGCCCCAAGAGGAACATTCCCCACCCCTCACATGGCAGCTGTTCCACAGTCTCCTTGCATTTGTTTGGCCCAGTTGACTGCTGGGCCCAGGTGGTGGTTTCTGCTGAGGGTGGCTTCCCCTCTGGTATAAGTGGGGGTACTGTGTAAGTGGAAGCGCAGGGTGCAGCTCCCCTGCGCTTGGAGGCTGGGCTCTGAGAGCACCGTTCCAGGTCACGTTCTGACAGTTTGTTCAGCCTGTTCTCTCTAGAGTCTCAGTTCAGTAACTGAGTTGAAATGGTGACTCTCCTCACGGTTATTGCAGAAGGCTGGTAGCCAAGCAGAGGATACTGTCCTCATGTATAGTTGCATACTTGCACAGTGAGTTTACGGTAAGCAGGGCATACCTGCGGGCTCCTTTACTCTGTCCTGAGCACAAGAGGAAACCTTTGGGGTCTGGCTCTGGTCCTTGCATATGAGCATCCTGCAGGCCCCTGACAGCACCACAGCAGTCAGTGAAGTTGGTCAGCCTGTGCTCTGATCCCCGACAGAGCCCTCTGTTGAAACCTGAGCCCGGCTGGTGTGGGGCTCTTCTTGTCTTCCTATTCTTCGGGGCGCATTTTCCATGGTGGCTACCCTCCAGCATCCCTTACTAGCACAAGGTCAGGGAAGGGGAGACGGGCCTTGAGTCAGGCTCAGCACCCAGCACCCCGTTCCCCTTCCTGGTCACAGTGACGGTATGTCCGTCCCCCTAGGAAGAGGGCCAGTGTGTCTGCCTTCTCCCTTTTTCTAATTGCACTGTACTTGTTCTGGCTTCAGTCTAGAGGTGTCTGAGGTCTCCATGGGATCATGACCCTTAGACTCAGCAAGTCTGCCTTAGCTCTAGGGTGTGGTGGTGACAACTCACCATTTCCTGGTGTCTTGAGCCCATCTCCCTCGGGCTGTGTCTCTCCACAGCATGTGTTCATCTGAATCATTTACTCTTTATTTACTGAAGTACTGTACCTGGCTATCTGCACTGTTATAAGAACCAAATGTTTTTGTGTTTTTAATCCTCAACACTTGGTGCAATAGAAGCCGCAAAGACGTGCCACTTTATCTTTGGAACTGATTTTGTATAACAATAAATTCTAGTTTAAAAGCAAAGTTCAGGTTGGCTTGTTGTCTGTTGGCTTCACTGGGGTGAGTGAGGGGGCTGAGAGAGCATGCTGGGAAATGTCCTCGCCGCTGGGTGGCTCTTTGGGATCTGGCAGAGGTAGGAATGGATACAGGGGAGCATGGCTGTCTCATGGCCAGGCAGATCATTGTCTAGACCTACCCAGCACCTCATTACATGTCTGGCTATCTAAATGTCAGCTGTCACACTGAGAATTGCCCTCTTCGGGACATCACCAGCATGGCTTCCTCCCATAATGCCCCTCAGGCACTTGAACAAGTACGCTTGGTGCCTCAGCCAGCAGAATTCATAAATTTCCCTGCTCTGACCCAGTTTTGCCTGGGCTGCTTGGAAAACGGATTCTCTTAGACTACGCTGATGTGCACTGAGGACCTGCAGTTGTAGAGAATGGAGACTGCTCAGCTGCTTCAGAGATGCTGCCTTTGCATCTTGTCTGAAACTGGCCCGACTGTGGCAGAGGGATCTGAGGATTGCTTGTATACATTTTATTCACTCACCCCAAACATCTGCAACTACTGACTCTTGGGTCTTTGGAAACAGCTGGTGACCCTGTTTGCTAAAGGCTTCCAGTGTAGGAATAAAAGCAGACACATAACTGTGATCCCAGAGAGCTCGTGGAGATGCAGGTCTGTGGGTTGTGTGCTTACCGTGCACCCACGCTTCTCGTAAGTTCCATCCCTAGCACCATATAAACGGCATGGAGGTGCACATATAGTAAGCCCAGGAGAATCAGAAGTTCAAGATCATTCTTGGCTATATTGCAAATTTGAGGTCAGCCTGGGCTACAGTGAGACCCTGTCTCAAAAACAGAACAATAAAGGAACCCAGTCCCAAAACAAAACAGGACCTAAAGAGAGATTGAGCAGATGGCTCAGGAATTCACAGAGATCAAGGGAAACTTAGTGGCCTGTGCATGAGATGGGAGGTAGATCTTGAGCTAGGAAAGACACTCCAGCAAAGGACCAAGGTGAACAAAGCTCCCTTGGGTTTAGGGTTGGGAGGGAGATTGGAAACATTTCATCAGAGCTCCTCAGAAGAGCAATTCTGTGCTTCCCCAGTGAGGCGTAGGCATGAGGCACTCTGAGTGCAGCTGGGCTTGCTTGGGGGGTGTGGATTTGGCTCTACTGCATCGTGTTCTAAGAACACAGCAGCTAGCAGCTCTCCAGAACTAACGCTGCGTCTCTTCAGCTTCCTCTGTTTGCCTCTGGGGACATCAGCTCAAAGGCATTGAAGGCTAATGACTCTCAGAGCGGCATCCTCTTACACTCCTGCCCCCATGGTGGGATGCCAAGGGGCCGCTTAAGTGAACCAGTCTAGTGTTTTATCAACTGTGTATGGCGCCCCTCTCCACAGATAGTTCCAACTGAAGCAAGCATTTGGAAACAGCCTTGGCTAAGAGGCACCGACTCCAAACTTGAGCTCACAGGCAGCTGAAAAGCTAGTGTTCTTGCCTTCCTTTGTCGTCTGTCTCCTTTATGCTGGCTCAGACAGGGCTCAGTGACTGCACTGGCCACTCCCATTCTACCTAAGGCCTTCAAGACTGAAAATACACAAAGCCATGGTCTTAAACCTGCAGTCGCCTTGGATTCCAGGAAAAGCAAAGCATACAGGGTGAACACCACAGGGTGAGGGTGATTGTGTCTGCATCGGCTGCAGCCTGGGGCTGATCAGCCTTAGAAACTAGATTGGACCCTTGGAGAATGAACAAATTTAACAATTCAGGGCCAGAACTGAGGCGGAGATAGGCAGGAGCACATCGTAAACCAGGACTACCTCCTCACGCCTCTTGCCCTCTGTTTGAATCTGAAGCTCTCATCAGCACCCCCAAGATCAACTTGACATCATTAGACACCCACTTTTTCTCCTTCCCATCTGTTGTCTAAACCTCTCAACTCGTTGGCATTCTTTTTGCTTTTTAAGACAGGTTCTCTTATAACCCAGACTGGCCTCCAGCTCACTGGGTAGCCTGGGATGACTTTGAACTCTTCACCCTTCTGCCTTCATCTTCTGAGTGTCAGAAATACAGTCCTGCTCTACCGTATCCAATGTATGCAGTGCGGGAATCGAACCCAGGACTTCGTATGCCAGCAAGCACTCTACTAACGGTGCTACATTGCTTTCGGAATTCTGTCTCTTTAATTAGGGTACTGGGCTGGGTGTCTGAGCCTAGCCTGTGGAGCTGCTGCAGTCAGAGCTTTTGCCCTAAATTCCGGGTACATCACACACCCCTGGAATCAATTGGACAGATACTTTAGCCTCATTGGTTCAATGAACACAGTAGATGAAGCGGATATGCGAGACGTAACTGAGTGTGGATGGAGTGTCCATTATGCCCCAGGCCCTCATTTATTTTTTGGTTGTGAGCCTAGCCTTTAACTGGCTGAGCCATCTCTCCAGCCCCCAGGCCCTCATTTAAACCTTAACACTGTTGGGGATGCTGATGGATCTGCCCCTTTATCCTCAGGCCCTTATTAACTCTATCCTCAGAGTTAATGCAGGAACTCTGTTGGGACATCTCCTCATTTATTAAACTATGCATAATGGAGCACTCTGGGTATCACTTTTCTTAGGACCAACAGCACAGAAAGGAATAGGCTGGTCCCAGATCAAAGATGGCCACAGAGGCAGAATGGAAAGCTATGAACGGACTGACATACTGGGGAAGGCAGCACTAGGAGAGACCCAGACACAGCTCACCAGTTTGACCGAGGCTGATACCCATTCCGGTTCGGAAAGGTGGAACTTGGGATGCATTTGGAATACATGAGCTACTAGGATGAGGGAGCTGTAGCCAAGGACGGACTACAGGCAGGCGGTGGGGACATCCTGGGAATGGTGAGAAGGTGATTGTGAGAGGAAGCTGACCCACAACTGCTCTGCAGGGGTGAGGTTTGTTAGGACAAAAAGGCCTCCAGACCATGACTGGGCCTTGTGGGAGAACATTAAAGAGGAACAATACATTAAAATCAGCCTAGCACAAAGGCCTTAAAGGAGTGGGGTTGTTTTCCTTTAAAACCCAGAGAGGAGTCTCCTTAAAAGCTTAGAATAAGGTAAGGGAGAGAGCCGCCTATGGACAAGATGAGGCTGGGCATGGGACTGGTGTCAGAGAAATCCCATGAACAAATGAGATATATAAATTTTAAAAGTTTTCAGGGGCTGGCAGGAGTTGTTGCATGGCATGAGTTAGTCTGGGAGAGCCTGTATGTTTTACAGGGATAGCCTACATGACCAGAGTATGTAGGAGAGGGGTATAGGAAGGACCATAAGCCAGAGGCTGTCTCAACAATAGCCCAGATCAGCTGCTTAACTCTCGCCTCAGGAAGAGAGCTGCAGTGAGGTGAGGCCTGTTTTCTTCAGGCTGTGAAATTCAGCCTCCTAGAATGACCGCTGTCTTAAAAGGACAAGCCTGTGATCTAACAGTACCAAGTCTTGAATGCCAGGGACCAGTGGACAATAGAGAACTGAGAAGAGACACAGAAGTCAAGGAAGGTATCGGTGGATGAAGATGGTGTGGAGAATGGAGTTGTCTGCTGCCTGCTGACCACGGCTGGCTTCTCTCTCCAGCATCATGGAAGGAAGAATAAACGTTAATGAAGTATTGAGCCTTCTAGTCATGACCACAAAGAACCCCAAAGGAGCAGGTAAACGTCTATGACGTCACAACTAGGCTCTTCCATTAACTCAGGAATTCTCTTGTGATTTATAATTACTTATTCAGCGAGTTATTTAATAGAGCACTTTGTGCATGGCGTTCCTTATGGGCATAATAGGAACAGAAGCAAAATCAATCTCGATCAATCAAAACTGGAGAGAAAAGCCATGAAACATCCACGTCTCCTCCCCAGCCTCCATGTAGCCCCTGCTTCCTTTGCTCATTTGGCCATCCATTCCTTCATCCATCCATTAATCAATACATCAGTGGTAAACCCATCCATCCATCCACCCTTCACCATGCACCACCCACCCACCCACTCACAAGAGACGGGACATGGAGGTGTCTTCAGGAAAACAGCTTTTAATTACATTAGTAGTCTCAGTCACAAACAAAACCAAAAACAAACATGAGGGACTGGTCACAGTAAAACAGGGCCTGACCTTAAGCTGGGATTCTAAAGAAGGCCCAGAAGGGAGGCTGGCTGGAGATGTAGCAAGGTCTCATGTAAGCATTTTGGCAGAGACTAAATAAACCACATGGCAGTCTCTCTGTCCTTCCTTCAAGGTCTCTGGGAAGACTTTGTAAGCAAGGAGGGGGTAGCAGCAGAGATGTCACGTTTATGTATACTCAAGATTTTCTGTTTCCCTTTTCCCTGCCTCTCAGAGACTCTACCTCATCCAACACACATGGATCTACCCATCCCCCATGGATCCATGTATCTACCCACCCACACATCATGCACACATGTGTATGTACATCTGTCCATGTGTCTATTTATTAATTCATCTCCTTGCCATCCACATATACATACATCTCTCCATCCACACACACATCCATTCACTCCCCCCATATGCACACATCTACCCATCCATCCACCTACTCATCCCTGTAGCCCATTCATCCATCCATTTATGTATCTGTCCACCAACACACATGTGCACATATACACATGCATCCGTCCATCTGTCTGTCCATCCATCCATGCATCCATCCATCTATCCATCCGTCCATTCATCCATCCACACACACATCTAGCCACACATCCATCCATCCACCCACCCATCCACTCACCCATCCATCCATCATCCATCCATCCATTCATCCATCCACACATGCATCCATGCATCCATGCATCCATCCATCCATCCACACATGCATCCGACCATATATACATACAGACACCTATTCTATCCCTTCACTCACAGAGGCACCCATGTATGTATGTATTCATCCATTCACTCTGCCAACATGCACATATCTACCCACCCATACATATGTACTTACATACATCTATCCTCCCATACCCTCACCCACACAGGCACAAATGCATGGTGTCTATCCATGCATCCACTCATTCATCTACCCATCTATCCATGCATCCATCTGCCCTCCACCCCCACATCATCCACCCACCCATGCTTCCCTCCCTCCCTCCAGTGAGTTCACATAAAACACTCAGGGCCGGATTCTGTAAATGCCTAGTGCTTAATATTATGTTGCTACTCTGACAGCCATTGATTCTTGGGCACAAATGCCTGTTCCTGCGGTAGGTATCCAAATGTACTTTATATGTATTCAACTAAAATGGAGCACTGATTTATGTGGACGCTGCCTCTGTCCCATCTTCCTTGTGCAACATTTGTAACAATTGACAGCACTCCTAGATCTCCTACACATCTTGGGGTCTTGTTTATGGACTGATTCTGTGTTATGGTTTATATATGCTCGCCCAGAGAGTGGCACTGTTTGAAGGTGTGGCCTTGCTGGAGTAGGTGTGGCCGTGGAGTAGTGCTGGAAGTAGGTGTGGCTCTGTTGGAGTAGGTGTGGCCTTGTTGGAGTAGGTGCTTGGGTGTGCTTGTTGGAGTAGGGTGGCCTTGTTGGAGTAGGTGTTGTGGGTGTGGGCTTTAAGACCCTTATCCTAGCTGCCTGGAAGCCAGTATTCTGCTAGCAGCCTTCAGATGAAGATGTAGAACTCTCAGCTCTCCTGCACCATGCCTGCCTGGATGCTGCCTTGCTCCCACCTTGATGATAATGGACTGAACCTCTGAACCTGTAAGCCAATCCCAATTAAATGTTGTCCTTATAAGAGTTGCCTTGGTCATGTGTCTATTCACAGCAGAAAACCCTAACTAAGATTACACTCTGCCATGGCAGGCCTGGCATCATGGTTGCCATGGTTACTGCTGCTGCTCTCTGTCCATCAGCCTCCTGGGCAGCAAGAGCCTAGAGCAGTGGTTCTCAATTTTCCTAATACTGGGACCCTTTAATACAGTTCCTCATGTTGTAGTGATGATCCCCCCAAACCATAAATTTATTTTTGTTGCTATTCCTTTACTATAATTTTGCTACTGTTATGAACCAAAATGTAAATATCCATGTTTTCTGATGGTCTTGGGCGACTTCTGTGGAAAGGTTGCTCAACCTCAAGTGGGTCGTGACCCACAGGTTGAGACCCACTTCCCTAGACACCCTTGCTGCTGTGAATCAGGTCACAGGTCTGTACCTGACCTCAGTTTGGGGTTCTCCTTCCTTCGTCAGTCATTTCCACAAATCTTGAGCCAGTGCCCGTAATTGTACTGAGGACACACTCATGCAAATGGGGTCTAGACAGACTCCTGGAGTCATTCACCAAATAGTTATTAAGTCCTGGGAAAACAGAAGACCCTGTGGTCCACGGGCTGACAGCCAGGTCACCCCAGGCGGCTCAGGAGTCTTGCTTCTAAGTATTTCAGTTATTGCATAGTTATACAATTGTAAGTCTGTCAAGAATGACCTAAAATCAACCATATGTACCTAAAGTCAATCTGTCTGTCAAGAATGTACCTAAAATAACCATATCCAGAGACAACCTCTGGTCTCCCCACACATCGCACACTGCAGTCCCCTTTTTTAGATGCCCGTCATCATCCCACGATGGTGGTGAGGCAGCCGTGCTGGTAAGGCCACCTTTCATGGTCTCTTGGCAATATTAAAGCTTCAGGAGCCCATTTCAGCCACTGGATAAGGGTCAGGAAACCGGCAGAGCCAGAGCCAATATCCTTCCTAACAGTCTGAAAAGATGGCCACCAGAGGGCACCCCAGGACCATATTTCCTGTCAAATGAGGGTCAGGCTGGTGTCCCTCCCAGGCCCTTTTTGCTCTCCAGCCTTGTTTCCCCAGGATTGAGTCAGTCACACAGACGCACTTGCCGCCTACCTCTTTTATTTTTTTTCTAGTGATGAGATGCTTCCCCTTTCAAAGTTCCGATGACGCATCCCTTTGATTTCATGCTCGCAGAGATCTTGTTGTACCGTGAAGAGGACAAAGGGAGTGGCTATTTATCAAGTGTCCCGGTGAGACTCGACCTGTGCAATGGTTATGCTGCTTTGTGCCATGGGCCGGCTCCTCCCGAACCTCAGGCTGCTGCCCACTTATTACAGATGGCTGAGGTACTGCCACTGTAGGTAGGAGTAAAATCTGTCCAAGTGGGCGCCTTACTCCTGGAGTCCTGCTGGGAACCTTTTAATAGGCCTAGAAGGCTCAACTCTTCTCTTCTGGCTCTGTCATGAGCCCGAGCCAGCTGTGTATGCTCAATGCCTGCACAAGCTTGAACCTGCACAAACCGAACCTGCATGGACACCTGCAAAACACTGACAAACACTGCATGGACACCTGCACAAACTACACCTGCATGGACACCTGCATGAACACCTGCAAAACACCTGCACAAACACCTGCATGGACACCTGCATGAACACCTGCACAAATACCTGCATGGACACCTGCATGGACATCTGGCCCTTCCACCTGTTAGGTCCACTTAATACAGCCAGTGTTGTGATGAAGTAGCTGGGGCCCACTTCTTCAAGCAGTGTTGGGCCTGGAGTGAATTCACCTTTTGGGAAGTGCTATTGCTCTCTTGACCCTCAGATACCCATCTATCCAAAAAGGAGATTGGAGTAGAGGCGGACCTCAGTTGATAGAGCATTTGCTTAGAACACAGAAAGCCTGGTGGTTTCTCCCCAGTATTGTGTAAAGTTAGCCGTGGTAGTTAAAGTACATAATCCTAGCACTCGGGAGGTGGAGGAAGGGAGAATCAGAAGTTCATGGTTATCACTGGCTACATAGCAAGTTCAAGGCCAGCCTGGGTTACATAAGACCTTACCTCAAAAAAAAAAAAAAAAGTGGTTTTGTTTTTTTTTTTTTGTTTAAAGGTGGGGGTTGGACAAGATGCATTTACTTTCCCATCTAAATTAGTCCTTGCCAGGGGATATGTTTTGAGGTCTGATGACAATGGGGACAATATTTTTAGACTGGTATTTTTTTTTTTATGCTTCTCATAGTAAGCCATCTGGCCAGAAATATTCCTTCCAGAGAGAACCATGACAGTCTTGAATCAGACTGTAGAAAAAAGAGAAGCGAGGACAGGCGTGGTGGCAGGCACACACCTTCACCTCAGCCCTGCTCAGGAAGCAGAGGCAGGTGGATGGGTCTCCGTGTGAGCTCAGGATCAGGCTGGTTCACGGTGTGAGTTTCGAGGCATGGAAACAGAGGAGTTCTGCTGCTATAGAAAACAAAGGATGTATGGCTGGCCCTGCAGACAGGAGCCACCAGGTCACATCCATCTCTGCTGTATGGCAGTGCTTAGCATTGTGCTGGCCCAGGATAGGTGCTCAAAATATGACTGGATGGATGAGTGAACACAAGTAAACAACTGTGTAAAGTCTGGAGAAACAATGGAAGACCATTACAGGGAAATAGAATTCTCTTATTCAGAAGAGGGAACTGAGGGGCCAGAGGAGATTTAGTGGGTCTTGTGAGTGCTGACAAATCCTGTGGCTTCCTTAGCTGATCCTGGGGACCAGGTGTGGCCTGGAGGCAAGAGACCAGGGCCCATGATCTCCGAGGGGCTGGATGAGTTTGCAGGAGAGAAATCTGGGTTGCTAGCTTCTCCAGGCCTTGGATGGCAGCTGTCTGGGGTGGCTATGGAGCAAGCAGGGCCTCAGCACGGCGGGGTGGGCCCAGTGCACAGCTTGTTGGGGTAGTGGGCATACTTGCGGCTGTAAGTGCCCAGGTTGTGGCGGAAGCAGAGAGCGGCTCTCTTGTCACACTCACAGGTCTGCCGCTGGCAAGTCGTTCTACCAGCTAGAGGGGGAGTAGAAACAAGCCAGGGACTCAGGTGGCAGCTGGAGGGTGGGGGCTGGGCGCTGGGGGTGGGTGGCTGGGCGTGGCGCTGGCGGCTCCTGGCTTTCTGTGGTCCAGCTTCCCAGCCCATCCTTAGCCCCTTTCGTACTTCCTGTGGAAGCCCACACCCAAGGGAATGCTCTCGTACTTATACCGTCAAGGATTGTGTTGGGTCTGCCCTGCCAGCTCCAGGACACAAAGAAAGCCAAAAGTTTGACCTGGGTGTTTTCTTCCCCTCCAATCTCACTCACAGGTCTTACCCTTCTCTTGCCACCAGAGGCTTCTCAATCTCTCACCTTCCTCCTGTAAGGGCTGTAACAACCCTCCCCTCTGTGATGTTACGGATGCCGATGCCGGCATCTGGGCTAGAGGCTATTAGACTAACGCCGGGGCTTCTCGAGTCGTCAGTCTGTCTTTATCAGAGTAGACAGAGCCTGTACCTAGCCCAGGAATCAGACTGGCCCACCCTGCCTTCCCCAGAGCCAGCTGGCAGCCTCATGGTAAGCTCCAGTTGCCCAGGAAGACTTTTTCAGTCCACTGTGGTTGTCTGTTTCTGCCCAGGGTAGCTCTGGCTCTTTTGTCGCAAGAATACACCTCCCTGTCTAGAAGGGTCTGGTGTCTCATTTCCCCTTCAAAGACGAGCATTTTCCTTCAGGATTCTTTCCATGCCTGCTATGTCAGCAGGACTTGAGGTCCTAACAGTGGGCAGCTGTGGAGATGGACGGGCTATCTCAGTGTAACAGGCAAAAGCATCATCAGGTTTTCTACAGATCATTCCCCTGCTCTAAGTACCATGGTGGGCATAAGGCAAACCACCTGTATCCCCTGAGCTTGACTCCTCCCTGAACACCCACTCAGTGTCATTCCAACTGGGACTACCCGACCTTTGCCTTGAGCCCTCAGTGACAAGGACCTGATGCAGCTCCCTGCAGATCGATCTCTTAGTTCACACTTTGGTACAGACCTGAGTTCTGTGCTGAGCCCGATCTTAGACTGCCTGGGTCCTTCCCGGGGTCCTACACTCACCAGGGCTCTTCTCCTCCAGGGTATCCATACCTGGCTTTACATTGTGAAGAAAACTCTGATTTAAGTGCCTTTTGGGTATTCTTGGTTAAGGCCTTTATCCCTAGGTAAGGCCTGGAGGAAACCTAATAGGGCCAAATGGGCAATGGACTGGCAAAGTGAAGTAGCTGGGCCCAGCCCAGCAGCCCCAGTTGGGGTAAACAGCTTGTGAGAGTGGGGCTGCTGTCCAGAGTCACAGCTCCTTCTGGGTCCTCCTAGGGGAGGGTGGTTGGACTCTAGCTCTGGGTGTGGCTCAATTCTGTCTCTTCTGGGACTCCCTAGAGACTGAGCCTGGGCAAGGGCTACATTGATGGATCACGAGGCTGTATAGGCCAGATGCCCTGTAAGAATCAGAAACGTATGGTCAAGTGTTCCCACTTTTATGTGATGACAGGAAGCCGAATGTGTCTTGCCCTGTGACGAGGATCAAGGTCACTCTCTGGAGGGACTCCTGCCTACCCCGTGTCTGGCTCACTCTGGGGTTGACCACCTACCACAGAAGATGTTGTCCCGAGGTGACAGAGAAGAGGTACTTTTCCAGTTTGGGGTCACAGCCCAGCTTCCCCAGTCGGCCATAACAGCAGTATGGGTATGACAACACTGTGGGGTCAGAGTTAACCTGGAGGGGCTGTTAGTCAGGCTGGGCTGGGCTGGAGCAGGGCTCCTGGGACCCCAGGACCTAGGATGGAAGTCGAGTATGGAATCCTTGCTGTCTAGACGCCCCCAGCTTCTCCTCCCCCAGCTCCTTGCTGTCTAGACACCCCCAGCTCTCTCCCCAGTCCTCCAGGCAGTCCTCCTGCTCACCAATCTGTCTGGTCCACCGGCCAATTGGAGCCACCGAGGCCACAGTAACAGCCGTAGTCATTGTACTGCAGCGCGGACTTTCCAGTCATTTTTTCAATCATCACTCCAAACTGGACCAGGTTCCCGGCAGCCAGGGGTGCTACAGAAAAGGAGGCAGAGGCCATAAGGTTCCACAGAGCCAGTGAGCATGGCATACAGGGATCCATCAGGAAGTCCCCTTCAAACCTGACTCCAGACTTTTCCCCAACGATTCAGTAAACCTTCCCACTTCAAAGCACCCAGCTCAATAACAATGATACTAAGTAACAATACTCCCAGTGGCATGCTTTGTGCTTTGATCCCCTAGGTTCCCACCTCGAACCTGTGTATGTTTGTGTATGTTTGTCTGTGTCACCCATATGGGTATATCCATGGAAGCCGTGGTGGTTGGTACCAGTTTCCTTTACTTTCCACCTCGCTTTTCGAGACAGAATCTCTTGGTGAACCTAGACTTTGCCTATTTGGCTAGATTGGCTAGCCAGTGAGCCGCCTGTCTCACTCCATGGCCCCCAGCATTGGGATTACAAATGTGTGTCACAATGGCTAGTTTATGTGGGTCTTGGGGATTCGAACTGGTCTCCTACCCACCTCACATTCCTCACTCGCTTTGCTTGCTCATGCTGTGCTGGCCCTCCACAATGACTCTTTACATCTCTCTCAGGAAAATCTGAATCTCCTCACACCTCAGGCCCTGTCTCCCCAGCAGCTCTGTTCACCACAAAGATCTCATTACACACCCCTGTGCCTGTTTCCTGGCCTTCTCCATAGACCTCCCCGAATTCCTCCAGAACCTTCTGATTCAACGGTGGGGAGACACTCGTTCCCACAGGTTGGGGATCCCATGGCCCCTCACCCTTCCCCACTGTGTTCTTCCCAGCTCCCTCCCTGCCCTCCCCCTCTTCCAGTCAGTGCTGGTTCAGGCTGCACATGCCTCAGGGCCCTCAGGGGCCTCAGGGGCCTCAGGATGGCCAGATGGGTGGTGGGAAGGCAGGCAGCCTCTAGTGCTTAGTTTTTTTCTTTTTTTTTTTTTAATTCTCCATACCCAATTTTTCTTCCAGTCTTGGGGAAGATCATGGAAGGAGGCACCTAGGGCACATGCCTGATGGCCTCTCCTCCCAGCTGCAAGCCTCAGCTGCTCTTTTAGGAAGGGCCTGGGCTCTGTCTGCTTTCTGTGGCCTTGGCTGGGTTTCAAGAGAAGGAATCCAGACACCGTGGCCAGAGTCCCCACCCCTGTGAAGTTTCTCTAGAAGAGTCAGAAGGAGAGATCTAAGTAGCCCAACTCCCTGGGCTGTGTGACTCGGGAAGAAAGGTTTTGAACACAGGAAGGGAGCCTGTAAACAAGGTTGTACACAGAGCCTTAACCCCACCTCCAACCCTGCCCATCCACTTCCTGATACCACCCCACCACCTCCTGGGGGGGCCTCTGGGTACTGCAAGCCTTGTCCCTGTTGCAGAGGTGATGGGGACCAGAAACAAGTCCACCTGCCTGGTACACCCTGCAGCTCTGAGTCACAGTCTACTGAGAGAGGTCCCTTTTTTGCCATTTCCTTTTGATTTTAATGAGGACTCTCTTGGCAGTCCCTGGCTTCTGGCCTGGATCATGAGGCCTCAAACCATGAGTCATAGGAATGACTGACTCCTAACGATGGCATGGTAACAGAAGTTTAGTCCCTGGGAGTAGGGAGCGCAAAGACAGTCTGGTTCTGAGACAGTTGCTTTTGTGAAACATTTTGAATCCTGACCTGGGCAGGATGGGGACCCTGAAAGTTCTCATTGGGCTGTATTGGTGTTGGAGAAATCTGGGCTAGCTTCCTGGAGGAGGCTCCCCCATTGTAGTTTACAGTGCATTGCTGGTGGAGGCTGGACTTGGAGGGGTTCAGACATCCCAGAAAGGGTGTTGGTGTTAGAGCCTTCACATTTCTGGTGCAATGTGGCAGAAATAACAGCAAGGCCAGGACCCGAATGCCCGCACCTTCACTTAGGTGCCTCTCTGAGCCTTGCTTTGTCATCTATAAAAATGGAAATGATTAGACTGAACTTTTAGGGCTATAATCCAGATGAAGAAGACATGAGATGGAAAGGCCTTTTGTAGGTAGCCTTGTCCCCAGGGGAAACCCATCAATATCTGGTTCCTCTCTCTCATCCCTCTTCCTCACGCCCTATCATGGGTCCAGGGGAGGCAGCTGCTGTGGGGAATTAAAGGCATCCATTCTACCGTGGGGGTAAAAGCATGCCGGGAGCCTGCGCTTCCAGTATGTTCATGGGGCCACTGTCTCTACTTGATAGTCAGAGTGTGGAAGGGTGGAGGTCCAGCGTGATGGCTGGAGTCGTTGGCATGGAGGTCAGGATGGACGTGTGAGGCACCCAGGAGCTCAGACCCATACTGCCATCTTTTTGCTCTTGGTATACATTTTTGGTGGGGCTGAGAGCTAGCCTAGTTAGTACAGTGCTTGCCTGGCGTATAATGATGGCGGGATTTGATCCTCTGCACTGTGTGACCTGGGTGTGTGGGTACACATCTGGAACCCCAGCACTCAGAAGGCAGAGATGAGGACCAGGAACTGAAGTTCATCTTTGGGTGTGTAGGAGTTTAAGGCCAGCTTGGACTACATGCCTAAAATAATAAAAAGGAGTAAGGAGTTTCGGGGGGGGGGCTGGGCTCAGTTGTTGAGAATGTTTGCTGCATAAGATTAAGGGCCTGAGTTCAAATCCCCGACACCCACATAAATAGTCAAGTGTGGCTGTACATGTCCAGAACCTCAGTGCTATAGGGAGTGGAGACAGGCTTGCTGGGGCTTGCTGGCTGGCTCCATGTTCATCGAGAGAGACTGTCTCAAAGGAATAAAGTAGAGTGTGAGAGAGCACAATACCTGATGTCCCCCTCTGACCTCTTTATGCACACACATACGTGTGTACATGCATGTACACATGTGCACATACATGTATATGCACATACATATACATACACACCCATACAACACACACATGGATATACACATGTGCACACACATGTATACACTTATACAACACATGTATGCACACATATACACACATGTACACACACTTGTACAACACTCATACATGCATACACACCCATACACACATGCACACACATGTACACACATACACATTTGTACAACACACACATGTACATACACATACACATGCAGACACACATACACAGGCACACAAGTGTACATACACATGCATATTCATGCAACACATACACACACATACACACATACATAGGTACACACATAAATACACATGTGCACATGCATACACATGTACACAGGCACACATATGTGCACATACCCCTCTTTTAGTTTAGAAGTCAATACAATCATCACCATCAAATTAAAGGCTATGATTTACTAATTTCCTAGGGAAATGTGAGCACTGTGCTGCCAGCCAGCTGACATCCTTCACTTCCTGTCACAGGCTTCCAATGTTTCCTAGACTCTTAAGGACCCTGTCGAGGTCTCTGAACAAAGCGACAGTGTTTGTCACTTTTCTGGTTGCTATGACAAAACACCAGACAAAAATAACTTGTGGGGGTTGGGGGGTGTCGTTGTACTCTGGCTCACAGTTCAAGGGTGCACAGTCCACTGCGGCGGGAAGTCATGGGGCAGGAGCATGAGCAGTGCTCAGCTTGCTTTCTCCTCATTCAACCCATCTCTTAGGATGTGCTAGCTACGTTCCCTCCTCAGTTAAAATGTTCTTAAAGTTTCATCAGAGACATAACCAGAAGTGTGTTTCCATGGTGACTGTAAATTCTGTCGGGGTGATGATGAAGATGAACCATCACAGTGCAGTGACCTTATTAACGCTTCTTCAGTCAATAAACTAAACTGAGAAGCTATTTGGTGCTAGGGACCTACTGTGTGCTGGGGGACCTACTCTGTGCTGGAGATCTACTCTGTACTGGGGATACACTGGAGAGCAAAAGTAGGGTGAGTTGCCTACTAGTTACAGCCAGTAAAGAATCTGAAAGTAAGGAGAAGCCTTCAGGCCTGGTTGGATGATGGAACATGTTCTGTATGTCCTTTTCTCCCCTGTTCCTTCTCAGTATCGTTTTTGCCCTTAAGCTGACTTCTATGGCTGGAAGATGGACACATGTGTCAAAGGACCTCCTGCTTCCTCCTCTCCTTTGGGGAAAGCAGAGAAAGCTAACTTTCTTCAGACTTCAGAAGGCTTTAGCTTTGTTCTATGGGCTCAGTCTGACCCCATCCTTGTTGCAGAGGGGAGCAGATGGAGGCTTGTTGACTCCTCCCTCAGGACCACATGGAGTTTTATGTGGTCGAGAGCGATCCAATGTGGGTGTTGGGAGCCTGTGGGGCTGTGAAAGGGGTGCTTGGGTTTTGGTAAAGCAATCGATGGAGATAACCAGAGACCCAACAGGTGTCCGTGCCTGCGAGAGACGGCATATATTTCGCTGCACTCCCAGACTTCAGGTTCCTAACACACGGTGTAAGACCTCCATTTGATCTATGTCATTCAGTCTTGTAGGGCAACGCTCCTACCAGTCCCTTCACAGGTAGAGGGCATGACTACAGTTCTCAGGCCCTCGAGAGATTTCCATATTAATGAGATACCTAAAGGCCAGAAGGCGTAGCCAATTAAGTATTCTTTCCTAGACCCTTCTCCTTACAACCGGTATTTAACCAAAGGCCCACCCTGGGGTTGGGGTGGGAGGCACAACAAGATTCATCTACCATCCTCCATGAAAATAAACCTTATGGAACCATGGACTTTCTCAAGTCTTTGGAGCCTGCCATGGGGAACTGTGGAGAAGGTCTCAACTACTGAGCCATGTCTAATCTCCCCTAGAGGACTTCTCTGCATTCCAGCAATGGGGACTGCCGACTCAACCAAGTTAGCTGACCCTGCCAAGCGAGTGATGAACCAAGAGTCTCACCTCGCTGGGCACCGCTGGAGCTCTCCCTCCCCCCCTCATTTTTCTCTCCCCTAGTCTCCATTTTTCTGAAGTCCCCCCCAGTGGCTTCTGGGGGCTCAAGAATGGCGACCGGCCTCCGGGTCCACTTGAGAGCCCTGTGCTCCTACAGAACTTCAGACTGACTTCTCTTCCCGCCCAGGACACCCAGTGGCTTCTTACAGCCCAACGACTGCCTGGTGCTGCGTGGAAGGGACTCAGCCAAATTGCTGTGCTTTAGCCACTCTGAGCATTGGTTCTAGCCGACTGAGCCGTGGCAGGTGCATGGAGACCACAACACTGCCCAACAGGATCCCACACCTGCACTCCCATGTGCGAGCCATCGCCGCAGGAGCCAACCACTTGACCACTACGCCAGGTCTCCAGCCCCTCAGGAGACATTGTCTGTAAGCACCAGGTTTCATTCCATGTATCACTCTTACAACATACCAATGATGCCCCAGGTAGCACCATGCTAATAAAACTTCCCAAAACTCTGAATTTATTTATTCAAAGAGAAATGGTAAGCCTAGGGAAAAGTGCCGGCAAGAGAAGACATACATGCAGCTTCAGTGGTAGAGCAGGTACACAGTCCCGAGCTTTGAGTCCCTACTCCCTCAAACAAAAACAGCATGAGAGAGGCCTGAGATGGCTCAGCAGTTAAGAGAGTTTGCTGCTCTTCTAGAGAACCCAAATTTGGTTCCCAGAACCCATGTTGATTGGCTCATAGCCATGTGTAATTCCAGCTCAGGGGATACGATGCTCCTTTCTAGCCTCTGTATATACTTTCACACACATGGCACGCACATGTGTACACACACGGCGTGCACATGTGTACATACACACAACTTAAAAAGTTCTTTAAAAGTATGAGGAAGCTGGAACTACAAAAGGCACATCTCAAAGTAAAAGCTAGTTAACCCAGTAGCTCCCAGAAAAGCTTCCAACATGAGTCAAAAAGCTTACAGAGCAGCAGGAACCACCCTTGAGTTGCATGGAGATGTTTGGCACAGGGTCACATGCCTGGCTACCAACCCCTTATTTATAAAGAGAAAACGGTTCACTGCATCCACATCAGCAAACATTCATGCTTCCAATACAGTTGGTTGAGAACACGAAAGGATTCCTGGTGACCTCGGGGGCACAGACGGGGAAATGTGTGTGTATCTGTGACAGAGGTGTGGGGATCATCACTTTGATAGTCACAGAGGTGGGGACGATTAATTATCCTTGGATGCTGTATTTATTAATTTTCTCACCAATGTGACCACATGCTTGACATGGAACAACCTAAAGGAGAAAGGATTTATTTTGGTTGGAGATGCTGGAATCCATCGTGGCGGGGAGGCATGGTGGTGGCAGCTGTTTGTGATGGTAGGAGTTTGCCACATAGCTTGTTGCATCTCAGATGACTATACAAGTGGAGAGCAATGGGGCTGGAAGCAGCGCTGGGCTATAACCCACAACTCCGTCTTTCCATGTTACCCACTCCTTCCCGTTGGACTCCACCTTCTAAAAGTTCTACAACCTCCTGAAAGGCAGATGGAGCAGAGAAGCTCTGCCCTTGGTTCCCTAATGAGGCTGTCCTAGAAGTTATTCAACAGAGACTACCTGGGTCCTTCCTTCACAAGGCCTAAGGGATTAGCTCCTCCTTCTAGCCTGCTTTCACCAAAGTTCCATTAAGATTAAATTAATCAGAATAAGTGATTATAACTTTCCAACAAAGAAAGTCAGTTGATGTTGAAATTGGTACCGGGAAAGGGGGTTTGCAGACAAAACCAGCATGAGGCTTTGAGGGAGATAGTGTACCCGAGATAGGTAACTGTGCAGAGATGGTACAGGGAGTTGTCACATTAGCTACCAATGGTACCCACAGCTGCAAAACAGCTACCTATTCTCTGAGAGCAAAGCTGTGGAGACTTGGTAGTTACAAGTGGGGCAACTATAGAGAGGCCTCATGGTGAGATGGCTGAGGTCTACAAAGGAAGAATTCTTACTATGGCTATAAATCTGATGTACTATATGTAAACATTTTATTATGCGTTCCGTTTTTTTTTTTTTTTTTTTTTTTTTTTTCTAGTAGAATAGGAATTCCTTGGGGAGAAAAAGTAAGAATGGACAATGACCAAAGGGCCACTGTTCTGCACAAGAATTGTTGGGGAATTGGTTCTAATGTTTTGGAATTAATACAATCCCCAAAATCAGGAATCTGAATGTCCAAACACTGAAGGTACTTGTCCCCAGTTGTTATTTTGATCGATTAATAAAGAGCAAAGGCCAATGTTCGATCCTTAAAAATTAGGTCAAAAGCAGGAGGTAGGGAGCCTAATCTATCTCAGACAGTAGAAACTTCGGCCTTGACAATTATATAAAGAGAAAAGGGCATACTACCATATGTACCCACAGAGATGTTAATCTCCACAGAAGGGAGGATTTAAGTTTACATAGATGTATGAATAATTGAGGCTTTTGATCTTAACTTGTAGGTCATGAGCAGGGGGCAGTGAAGAAGCACTGTCTCAGTGGATAATGTTTGTTTAGATTGTTTTAAGTGCTTTGAATAGTTTTAATTATCAAAATATGTGTGGTTATGAGTTTGATGGTCATATTAAAATTCCTTTGGGAGAGAGGTCATACTATATCTTTAATGATTTCTGGTTCCTGGACCAAGGACATGCTATTTGGGGAGAGAGGCTCTGTATTTGTCTTGACAGAGAAGGAAAAAAAAGGCTCTGGAGCCCTTCCAGAGTGATATGGATCAGATATGACAGGGGAAGACTCCCCTGAAGACCTTGGATACAGAACAGGGCAGGTGACTTGATTTGCTTATTCCTCGACATGGGAACAGGCCAGGAACTAGCGTAAACACAAAAATGTCTCCAGCCAAAAGTTTAGCTAAAATTAGACAATAAATTTTGTTTGTTTTGTAATCCTTAATGTTCTTCATGCCTCCTTCATATGGTACAAATGAAGATTTATTACAATTAGTTATTGATCAAATTAACTCATAAAAAGACAGTTGTCTTCCACCTGTTCAAACAAGGAGCAAAAATTTCATCCTTAACTGATCTGTGCACCTTGCACAATTGATATAAATATCTTAATAGTAGTAAAATTTTGGTTGTGAGATTCACATACTACAGAATGTACAGCTTTGGCAAGACTCATCCTTGGGATGCTGAATGACCTGCTGTTCCCGCCCCTGCCTCCTGAAGCTGTCTCCAGGGAATTGCTTCCAGAACAGCTTCAGGAATAGCTGGTGACTTCAGATGACCTCACTCATCCAACCTTTCAGACAGATCCAGTCAGAACTTCATTCAAGTTCTAAACCTTCCAAACATGCAGAGACCGGATAACAGATGCTAAAGTGGCCTTCTTAAGTCTAACCAATTTTCTAAGTTTCCTTCCCTCCACATCCCTTTAAAGAATTTCTCATTGCCCCTATTCAGCAGGAAGAAACCCTGGGGAGCCATCATCTTGATCCCTCAGGTTTAGGTGTCTGATTATGGTTATTTTATAAATTATAGATAGGCTGTCATTTTTAAGAGATAATTTGGAAATGGTCATAATTTTGAACAGGGAGGAATTGGATAGGATGGATTACTAATTTTATTCTTGAACAAAGCATTGTGTAGCCATAATCTTACATTGATATAAATCTTTGTAGTTGATGCAAATTGAAGTTATAATTTCTTACATTGTTATATAATTTATATATTGATGTAGAATTAAGGTTTTCATTGGTATAAATCTGTATATTGATACAAAATTTGAAGTTAATATTGTTACTCTCAGATAGGCATTGTGCCTATGCAACTCATTTAAGAATGCACGGTATAGACCCAGTCCTTCTAATAGCTGCTATCACAAACTGTTTAGGATGATTAAATAATACAAGTTAAGGACTAGAGAGTAAACTCGTGGTTATTTTGGATTTTGATTTAATTATAATAAAGTGTTTTCAATGTACTCAAATAGAAATGGCTAAGAGTAGCTAAAGTTTAACAGTTTAGAGATACTTTATATAAATAGTCTACAAAAACAGCAGAAAACCACCAAATGTGACATTTATCGTTAGTACATTATTAAAGATCATTTGAAGAGACATGTCTGCTCCTGACAGCTTCCCCATTCTCTTCCAGTGAAGAAATTGAGCATCAAATCCTCCATACAGAGTTGCTCCAGTAATGGCAAGGTAGCCACTGGACAAAAATTGCCCTATTCATCTACAGATAAAATACTGTCCAAAGAGGGCAAACAGATGTGGGATAGTCAACTGTTAAGCTCTGCCAAGACAGGGTAAGCTAGTCCTTCATATTCCTGCTTCATTTCAAGCTCTGCCAGATGGCTCTGGGCCAGAAGACTAAAGACAGATGCTCTGACATTTTGAGGAATGGGACTGTCCTGGTAGTCAGCTGTCTCTACAGAACAACTTAAAGAGGAGGAAGGTGTTCGCCCAGCATAGCTGGTGGTTAAGATGGACCGGGAGGCTGCAGGCTGGCAAGGAGGTCAGATGGACAGCCCTGAAGGCACTGACGATGCAGTACATGGTCTTGTTCTCCATCGGACTGTGCAGCTCCCATCCATGGCTCTGTCCCAGAAGCAGGAACTTGCCGTGTGTAACCCAGCACCGTTCTTCTGCATGATCACACAGGTCACAATATATTTAAATGGTTTCCCCAGTTTGGTGTGTTGGCTCAAAGTCTGTTCTACACATTAGTGGTCCACTGGTTGACTTTGCTGTGCTGGTAGGCGTTACTACTGATGGCGCTTTCTATAGCCTCCTTTACAATGCTGCTCACTTCATCAACAACAAACGCAGTCTCTTCGGAGGCCTGGAAGTCTTCCATCTTTCCTCTAGCGCATCTCCTTCGCCCCCAAGTAGAGTGGACTCGAGAAGAGCCTTTTTTATTTGGACAGAAAAGGTGAGATGTTGGGGATTGGTTCTAATGCTTTGAATTAATCCAGCAGCCCACATTAGGAATCTGTGTGTTCAAACACTGAAAGTCCCTGTCCCCAATTGGTTTTTGATTGATCAATAAAGAGCCAATGGCCAATGGTTGGGCAGGCAGACTGAGGTGGGACTTGGAGATTTGTGTGGGCTAGGAACCAGGAGAGAGGAAGGGACAGAGATCACCATGACAGAGAAGAAGAAAGACTAGACCTCAAGGCCGGCCGACATGTGAGAATCAGGGTAAGTGGCCACACAGGCCACTTCCCAGATTGGGCCTGGGGTAGCAGAGATGAAATCTAGATTTTGAAAGATGTTAACTCAGGAGTCCTGGAGAAGGGTGTTTGCTCGCAGGGAAAGGTTTAAGAGTGCCCAGCCATTAAGCAGTCAGGCCATCAAAATTAACTGCTGTGTGTGTGTTGTGTGTGTTGTCTGAGTTGTGGGGTGTGTGTTATGTTCAGAGGTCTCTGGCGGGTGGCTGGGAGCTTGACCTGCCAGGAGCACAAATTACCACTACGAGAGACCACCATCCTGATTTATATGTTTAGGTATGTTTTATTCTATCTTATTTTTCTTAGGGAGTTTATTTTTTAATTCTATGCATACATACGTATATGTATGTGTATGTCTAGGATCCATGTACAGGATGCAGTGCCCATGGAAGCCAGGAACGGGCATCAGATCCCCTGGAGCTGGAATTATGGGAGGTTGTGGCCAGCTTGTTGTGGATGAGAATCAAACTCAGGGAATCTGCAAGACCAGCAAACTCTCTTAACCTCTGACCCGAAGTCACCAGCACAGGCTTGCCTGCTGTCCAGCAGCATTTTCTCTCTTGGTGATTGACAGGCCTATTTGGGTTAACGCTCAAGGGAGGGGATAATAGCCTGTCCTTGTTCTTAACCTAAAAGCTTCCTGCCAGATGGCAATCTTATGATTTTCCTGACAGTTCAGAAAGTCATGTCTCCACCCAGGCCAGAGATGCAGACAGCTCAGATCCTATTCTTCTGATTTGAAAAAAAAAAAAAAAATCATGTCATAGAACAGACTTAAATGAATTGAAGAAACACAAAAATTTAAGAAGCAGTAAAAAAAAAAAAAAAAAATAGCCATGCGTGGGGCTGGGGAGGGCTGAGACTGACCGATGAACAGGGAGGAGGAACAGAGTTTAGACTGCTAGCATTCTCCTCTAAGCAGATGTGGAGGCCTGTGTCTGCAACCCCAGCACCAGGGATGGGGGAGGGGAAACAGGTGGACTCCAGGACTGGCTGTGCATCCAGTCTAGCTGAACTGGTGAGTTCCGGGATCAGTGAGGGACCCTGTCTCAAAATTTAAGGTGGAAGAACTTTTGAAGAAAACATGTTGACATCAACTCTGACTTCTATGTGTGCTGGCACAGGTATGCTTGTGTATGTATGTATGTGTGTACATGTGTGCATGCATGGTGTATGTGTACATGTGTGTGCATGTGTGTATGCATGCGCACCAAGTTAGGCTTTAATAGAATGTTATGTTCTTCCCTTAATGGATCTCAGCAAAGTCCCACTGCCTCCGTTTTCCTCCCTCTTGTCCAGTCTGTAATCTGGAGCTGCCCTTTCACATCGAATTTTAAATTTAAATTTCAGGGTAGCTGTCATGAGCATGGTCCACCAGAAACATAGACGGACTGATCTGTGTCTTCCATAATGTCTGAGTTTATTGAGTAGCCACAGATTCATAGGATCTGTCCGTTTCACTGGTTGAAGTTTACCGGGTAGTTCTGATTTCCCTCGAAAGCACGGCTGTTAGCAATCACAGCTTCTTTCCTAGTTACAATCCTAGTTGCTAGTCCTAACTCAGAACACACAGTACATGCTACACAGTTGAATATGTGTGCATGTGTGTGTATGAATAGATATACTGCATATATGCTAAATATACACAATCTATGCTACATGCACATATATTTGTTACAGAATGGCTACAAACAGGGTTAGAGAGACACCAGCAGTCGAGAGTTTAAAGAGGCCTTACTGGAGGCAGAGGGGGACAGCTGACAGAGATGCCATGTCGCTGCAGGAGGATGATAGGTATACAACACACCTAAGTGGAGAACTGTTGGGAGAGAGACCTGTAGCTGTCTTCAGACACCCCAGCAAAGCACATTGGATCCCATTACAGATGGCTGTGAGCCACCATGTGGTTGCTGGGATTTGAACTTAGGACCTCTGGAAGAGCAGTCAGTGTTCTTAACCATAGAGCCATCTCCCCAGCCCCTAGGTGGGGCTTTTTAAACTTTTGGGAACAAGTTATTATCTGTCTGTGTCTCCTGGCTGGTGCTGGCCAAGGTTGTGTCTGTATGCACATGATACAGTCACTTGTCCCTGTATTCTTGATCAAAATGGAACTAAATGCTTCTTGCTGAGTACAATGGAATCACCCAGGGCAAAATACACCCCCAAAGAGCTGCTTCGACACTATATGGAAGACTTCGAACAGGATCCTGCGTGTCCTGCAGAGGAAACACGCGATGTGTCCTCTCTCTTTGACATGGCCAGCGTCTAAGGAGAGCAATTACAACATCCCCTAAAATGGGTGGCAGACACGGAGTCTGAGGCTGACTCTGGGAGCACATGTTCAACCCGCTCGAGCTTCAACTCTTCAAACTCATTCTCTGGAGATTGATGCCCTCTCTGGTGCTCAGGATGCATGTAAGTTTGGACATGTTAAGTGTATCTAACTACAGAGTTTTGTGCCTCAAGTGGAAAGCAAATATAAAAGACGGCGAAAGAAACATCCAAAAGGGCCCTACTAGAAAGCAGTTGTCAGTCCATAGGAATGCTGCATCTTAAATGCTTGTTACACTTTAAATAGCGTTATACTTCAATCAACATTTACTACTCACTGAAAGGCAACACGGAGTCTGAGCTGATATGAGGGAGACCAACCGTGCTCGGTCAAACTCCCTGTAATCTCTGAGATTGATGCCGGTTGCTCAGTACTGCATGCTTATATGATTAACAGACTTATGTGCAAACACAGATCAGTTCTTCCTAGTGGAGCAAAATAACTGCAAAGAACCCGAAATTGTAATTAGAAACACAAAGTGTACAGCTCCAAGAACAGACTGACAAAGCAGAAACTGAGGTCAGTGGACTTTGGAAATACTAATCAAAATCAATCATTGTAAACTACTGCATGCAACAAACCACAGTACGTTAAGACACCTACACAGTGGCAAGTCCACAAAGTATTTGAGAGCACGGTCCCATTGGCAAGTTCCCAAACAGAGAGCGTCCCATGTCTATGTTCCGCAAAACAAAGCTGCAGCCCCAAAATACGTCAAAGGACACTGGTGCCTCAAAACACTCAGGTCAAGAAAGCACACCTCCAAGATACAAGTAGGGAAGAAACTACATTCAAAAGGGAAAAAGGACACAAAAGACATTACTTTATGTAAAAAAGCAATTGCCAATGCTTTTATTTTAACATGGAATCCTTTCAATCACTGGAAGAAACACTTGGAACAAGGTGAACTCTAATGATTTAAGTGAGCAAGGGATGTGTTTTGTTTTTTTTTTTTATTTTTTTTGTCAGTTTTTAGTCAGTAACTCATATGTCTAAGTCAAAGATGTACCTTGAACTTCTGATCCTCCGCCCTACCTCCTGAGTGCTAGGATCACAGCTCTGTGCATATATCGGTTTTATAGGTTACTGGGAATCAAACCCAGAGCTTTGTGCACGCCGCAGCCCCAGCCTGAGAGGACAGGTGTTCTTATATGGGACACTTATGCCTTGTTCATGAAGTTTCCTTCTGATGTGTAGAACATCCATTGATGTAACACTCCTGGGTTCCCACCAACCATTCCCTTATTCCTTCCTGAGTCTTCCATGATGGACAACTTTGGCAGAGAACTCTGAGTATCTGAGGAGCTCACTACCCCTGCCTCCCTTGGTGGTACAACACTGCCTACCTGCAGAGCACATGCCCTGGCTCTCTTTGGGTTGCGTGGCCAGCTTAGCTGGAGAGGGCTCTCACAGTCTGGTTACTCAGCAGTACAAGACGGCCTAGCCGGTTAGTCATCTAATTCTAAGGAAGTGGGATTAGGAAGTTTGCTGTTTTTACAGTCATCAGAGCTACCTCCTCTAATTTAGCTTTAGTCAATACTTTTTGAAGTCAGGAGTAATTTGATCTCTATGGATTGACTCACGTGTCTCCTCATTGGTCCAAATCTAGATGCGGAAGCAAAGTATTTTTTACTGACCTTGTCTCCAAGTCCCTGAGCTGATGACTGAGCTAGGAGCTTTGTAAACAAGGAGGGGGGGACAGGTGAAGTCAAGTGCAAGTGGCATTTGAGGTAAGCTTCCATGACATTCTCAGGAGACACAGCAGGGTCACAGGCAGGGACATAGCACAGGCCCAGGCTTTCATATTCAGGTCATTGCAACTTGACCTTGAACTCCACAGAGCTGGCCTGAGCTCAAGGGAGAACTGGTGTTGAATAAGGCAGATGGAGGAGTGAGGGACACTTCTGGGGAAAGCAAGCCTTCAGTCTGCAAATGCTGCAGGCGCAGCTGCGGGCAGAGCAATGACTTCAGGCCTAGCCTTTAAAGTCAACTAAATTCCTGAGTGTTGTATAGAGGACAGCACTACCCAAAGTGCAGGGGGGATTTTGTTAAGGATGTCCCTTCTGATCCATTTGGTCTGAATTGAAGATTAGGATGTAGGTCATACTATGTGTGCCAAGATAGTCCCCCTGCCCCTCAACCATAAAAAAAGTCTGATCCCTCTGAGGTAGGTTTTCATCCTCACTGTCAAGTGACCCCTTTCAATGACTGACTCATCTTTGGGGTAGGGGCTCCTGAACTTCATGGATGCTTAGCAATACCCACAACCCTCACCCTCATATCAGAAGTGTCCTCTCAGTCACCATATACATACTCTCTACATATTTCCCAGTGTCCCAGGGCAGTCAGTCACCCCTGGTTGAGAACAATGCTCTAGCGTTTCCTTATCTTGGAGGAAGCTCAACATAGCGGGAATGAACCAGCATCCAGGAAGCCATGTAAGCCTGTGATCAATTCTACTAGAAATCAGAGGCTAGTCCTGGGACATGAGGGATGGCACATGTGGACACAGGCTGGTGCCTCATAAATAGCTGTAACTCTAGTTCCAAGGGACCCACCCAACATTCCTATGGCCACACCCATCCATCTATATGCATACATAATTTTTAAACAGGCTAGTTCTGGATAGCTTGATTATAGAAGGTAGGTCACAACTAATTGCCAGATTCCACCATAAAGGTTAAAAAAAATTAGGGATGCTTTTTGTATAAATACAATGTGTCATCTTACGTGTATTGAGGCATGGAAATTAACGTCATTAAGTAAGGTTCCTGTTGACTTGAGGGTCAGGAAGTGAAAGCAACCAATGTCATAATATTCTGTCTCTAGGATCCAGATTGCATGGGGAGTTTAAAAAGAGACCAGAGTTACTTGAGAAGTGTGACTCAGTATGCTTAATTTTTGTTTCTTTCTAAAAAGAATCCCAAGCAGAAACAGTGAATGAGGGAAAATGCAATGAATACAGGAAGACAGGAAAAGAGACCACGTGGTCCCTACCAGGGCAATCAACATCAGCTGCTGTGATCCGGTCAACACGATCACCATGGGGACGGATCTTTAGGAATGTTGTGAGAGATTATGTAGACTGAATGGGATGGGAAGACCCACCCTCCATGTGGGTGGCACCATTCCCTAGGCTGGGGTCCCAACTGAATACAAAGGAGGAAGTCAGCGGAGCACTCAAGTTCATCTCTCAGCCTCCTGACCATGGACCAAATGTGACTAGCTGACTGTGGACCTGAATGTGTCCAGCTGCCTCGTGTTCCAGCGGCCATGCTTCCCCACCACGACGGACTGTGTTTCCCGGAACTACCGCTACTATGAGCCAGAGTAAACCCTTCCTTAACTTACTTTTGTCAGGTGTTTTGTCAGACCAGGGACCTATAGAAGTGAGGATTCGTAAGCCCCACCCAGACGTGCTGGATCAGAAGCTCTGTGGATTGCGTCTCAGAAGTAAAACCTACGGCTCCTTCTGGTACTTCTGATGCTCCCTTAAGTGTCAAGACCACTGCCTTAAAGAGAAAGATTGATTTATTAGGGGTGTCAAGAAAGAAGAAGAAATGAGGTGGTGAGTATGGGGATGTCCACCCTTGTGGGCCTGTGTAAGGGTGGGCTTTTATAATGAACTACCTCCTTCAATTGCTTCCACACCTTATACTTTCTTGGGGGTGGGGGGGTTAGGTTTCACACAGCCTGGTCATGAGTGGCTGTCAGCAATCATAGGACACTATTTTAAGACATCAGTTTGTAGAGATGTTAAAACCAGGGGGAGATGTTCATTGCAAAATATGTAAATTAGGCAAATTTCCAGACTTCAACTCTCTTCTCAAGATGTGGATAAAGAGAGAGGGCCTGTATTTAACTAGGGTCATTCTGTTGGTGGGTTTTGCCCTTGGAATATCTGTCATGTTATTTGAAGTGGCTGCAGACTGTGATTCAGCTGTGCTGGGCAACACAGAGGAAATGATTGAAAACTAGAAATAAACTATGGATTGCGTCTTCCATCCAAAGGATCACACTCAAGCTATGAATCACAGGAATCCCAGATAATGCTGACTTAAACAATATATGAGTATAAGCATCCCTCTGGACAGGGCTCAGCGGACAAGCATACTGGCTGCCAAGCCTGACGACCCGAGTTTGATTCCTGGGACCCACATGGTGAAAGGAGAGTCCCGTACATGAGTCTCTGCCTCCAGACATGTGCCGTGCCATGTACACGACCGGTTGCATTTACTTACTTATTTATATATGCGTCTCAGCATCTGCATGAGGAGGTCAGGGGTGTCAGATCCCTTGGAGCTGGAGTTACAGGCTGGTGTGAGCAGCCTAACGTGGGTACGGGATTTGAACTTAGGTCCTCTGCAATCAGAGGATATGCTAATCCATCTCTCTAGCCTTTGGAAATTATTAAAAGATTCATTCCTTCGCAATTTTACTACCTTAGGGACAATGTCCTTTGGCAGTCATTGTGCATATGGGTTACTGTGGACTTGGAATGTTCCGGAAAGAGCTCGAACCTCATCAGAAACACAGCACACACTCCGCTTCGGAGCGTCCTCTGCCCTGATGCCCTTCACTAGACTGTCTGTCAGTCTCTGTCTCCATCCAGCCTCGTTTACCTGTGTCCCTAGAGGCTGACCCCCATGGCTGCATTTTGGGGCTCCTCCATACCAGAGGGTCGGTTATTCCCTGGGCCCCTCTCCTGCAGAGGAAGGCTGTCTCACTGGATAGCTTGTGTCCCTCTAGGGAGGGTCCTAATCCCTTGGGGCCCTGTCCTCACTGCTGGCTCTGGCTTTCTTTTGACTTTTTTTGGACAGCGGACTAATGTGATTTCAGTGTTTCATCTTCCCTGGCTTCCCCGCTCTCCCCACTGTCCTTACCCGGTACCTTTAGTGAATTTCCTTGAACTACCTGATTGAAGGGGCATCTCTCTTTCCATTCCTCCTGTCTAGTAAGCATCTCACTTAATACAATTAAGCTTCCCTCCAGCCCCACCCTGTTGGTAGCAGCAGGTAACTCCCAGTTGCTTGGGCTGAAAACCTTGCAGCCATCCCAAACACCCATTTAACCCTTACACCCCTTATCCAATCTGTCAGCAGGTCCTAGTGGCATGGTCAAAAGTCAAAAGGACAGCAATCTAGGTTAGAGCTCTTAATTGGCCCTATTAGGGATTCTAGAACCAGGTACCAGATTGTTCTAGAAAAAAGAATGAGGATCCCAGGGGCTGAGCTGAGAGGCTGGGTTTGGGGCAGCAGAAAGGGGACAGGGTGAAATTGACATCAGGCGATGTTGTGTGAGGCCAGAACCCTGGCTTCTTCCTCCTTGGCAGTTTTTTCTGTCCAGGACCTGCTCCAGTATCAGTGTCTATCAAGTACAGACACACCCTTGTCTTCCTGGTCTTTCAGGCCTCCCCAGCTACCACTGTGTCTGTCTGTCTTCATTTCCTGTGACATACTAACTATTACAAACTCGATGGTTTAAAAATAACAGCCACTGGTTCGCTCACAGCTTTGAAGATCAGAGTCCAAGATCAGTTTTTGCCTTGTATAAACCAAGGTGTAGGCAGAGGGAGCCATCTCCTCAGGAGGTTCTGGGGAGAATCTGTGTCCTTGCCTCTCTGACATCCTCCACATGCAGAGTCAGATGTGTGGCGTCTTGCTTCAGTGGCAACGCCACTTTCTTCCCCGTGGCAAAAGCTTCCTTTGCCTCCATCCTATAATAATAGACACTTTATGGTTCCATTTAGGTCCCACCTTGCTAATCCCAGATAATCTCCTCATTGTGTCTTCCTTAATTTCCTCACTCCTGCCTACTTCACTGTGAGGCCATTTACAGGTTCCAGGGATCGGGTCCTGGACATCTTGGGTACCGCTTGTACATCTTCAGAGCACTATGGCCTCCATCCTTGTAACCCTTCCCCAGGACATTTAACACCCAAGAAAGCAGGTTTCTCTACAGCCTTGCCCCTTCCACACATCTCTCGTGATCTTAGGTGTGCCTGAGAGGCTGTACTGACTAGGAGTTTCCCTATGAGGAGCTGAGAGCCCCAGGTCTCCTGGGAGTGTGGACCTTGTTTCTACTGTGGTCCCTGCACCAGCTCTGCCACACCCTGTTCTTCCCATCAGCTTTGCCGCACCCTGTTTAGTAAACTTTCCTCCTTGAAGCCTTCATTTCATCAGTTCAGCCAAAAGACAGAGACTCTGCTCCTGCTGCTTAAAGCATCTGTCTTGGAATCTTCCAAGCAGCCGCAATGCTTCCACCAGACAGAAGGCATCCCAAACGATGGAGGGACCAGCCTTAGCCTTTTGCTTACAGCTTGGTTACTGTATTAGAGCACCTGGCCCATTTCTGAGAGTGATTTTTCTATCTGAGCATGGTAGAGGTCCATTCAGCCTTCCAAAGTTCTGTCTTGCGCACCTCTAAGCCTTTCCACGAAACCAGTTCCACCCTCCACTGGCCCCTGCGGTGGAAGCCGGAAACCCCGTGCTCTGAGGAGCCCCACTCAGGCAGGCAGCCATCTTGGGAGGGCAGTGCCTGGCCACTCCTCTCAGAGTGGAGCACTTAGTAATACATGTCCTTCATGAGCCGCTGACGTCCTCTTTAGCACAGATGACATTCGTTAAAACCCCCAAACAGGAAGAAAATAAGGAAGGTCACAGAAGCCCATCCCTGTCATTTTTTAGGCTGTTTCCTGATGGTGCCCCATCCCAGGTTGCAGCAGGGTGGGAAATGGTTCTCACAGAGTTGACAAGGCCTTGTTACACTTTTCTTCTGAGAAGAAAACCCAGGCTCAGAGAACATAAGTAATTTGTTCTGAGTACTTTTTTTAAGATTCTTTTTATTATTTCTCTGTGTATATGTGCATGTATCTGTGAGTGCTTGTGGAGGCCAGAAGAGGGCATCAAACCCCAAGACTTGTGCTTTGGTGGCAAGTAGCTGTGTTTGCTGTGTAGCTCCTTCAAGGTCTCAGTGGGGCCCTCAAAGTAGCTACGAGCTTAGTTCAAGGCAGCCAGGGTACCAGGGAATGGTCTATCAGATGTCAATTAAGGCATCAAACCACCTCAAACCCCCACATCATAGCTTATTGAGAAACATTAGAAAGAGCATTTGCAATAAACAGACCATTAACACTAACAGTGGTTCTATACCATTTGTAACGCTGAACTTCTGCCTGGATTTCTCAGGCAGTTGTGAGCCCCTTAAATCTCACTTCCTCTGCAGATACACCCCTGGGGAACTTTTATCCAAGGCTAGCTCAGGATGGGGCCTCTCAGAGCCCTGCCATGAAGATGATGCTTCTGCTGCGGTCATTGCTCACGATTTGTGGTAAGGGCCACCCATGCCTTCTGTTACCTTCCACATCCGGGTTCCTGCTGGGAGGCTGGGATGGGGGGTGGACTAAGGTGTGGTTTGTGGTCCATGCACGGAACCTGTTAGATGTCTAAAATGTCATTGGAAAGGTGACCAGCAAGTTAGCTGTTTGGCTTTATGGTTTCTATGAGTACGATTAGGTTAGGAGACCCTCAAGAGATCCAGATGTTGGCTGGCATAAAAATAACAATTACATTTAGAAAGAAATAATAAATGGCATCTTTCTGAGCCAAATACAAGTGAGTGTCTACCAAGACTCTCATGTTGTCACCTTCGTTTGAGGTTCGCTACAGGCTAGAGATGCACGAAGCTTGGTGTACATTCTACAGACTGTATCCGGTGGTCAGTGTGTGTGTGGTGTGTGTGTGTGTGTGTGTGTGTGCGCGCGCGCGCCTGCGTGTACAAGTTTACATGTAGCCCGGTCTGCATGTGGATTTCAGTACACAGGTGTGTGAGTGCTTGTGAGGCCTGAGATCTCAGGGTCACACCTAGGCCACTATCCATCTTTCTTTTGTGACAGACTCTTTCACTGACCTGGACTATAGGCTTGGCAAGGTGGCAGCCCAGCATCTATTGTCTGCCTTACGGTTCTGGGAGTTGAACTCAGACCCTTCTTCATGCTTGTTCAGCAAGTTTATTACTGACCGAGTCATCTCCCCTCCCCCAAATAACCCAAGAGGACTTTGGCTTCTGGAGCTCTCCAGAGCCACAGAGCACCAACGAGCATGGATCAAACATGCTTCGAGCCCCCACAGCATAGCTACGGACTCTTAGGAACACGCCATTTAACTTGTAAGACACTGTGGGAAGTTACTGCGGGCTCCAGCGGGATCATACGGGAACTGGCTCCTAGGTCTGAGTCCACAGAAGCCTTGGTGTTTGTGGGTGTGTGGGTTGGTGTGATGATGCCAGGTTGCTGAGCTTGGGAGGAGGTGGGGGAAGGAGAGGCAGTGAAGGAAGATACTTGTTTTTGAGGAAGTTCTATTGTGAATAGGAGACAGCGAGACTGGAAGGCGGCTGGAGAGTATTTTTAGTCTGAGACAGATAATTAGGGTGCCCGATGACAGAACTCATAGTTAGGATGTAAGGGTCTTTCTATCTCATACTGGGGTTCCCCCAGTTCAAGGACGGTGTTCTCCCCATGTTGAACTGGGTCTTATCCAACCCAAGGAGGAATTCTGATTTCTTTTACAAGTCCACAATGTGTCCAGTACTGATACTGACCAGGTACCTCTCTCCCTTGGGTCTGTTTCTGTGGATTAAAGGATGACTTCTGCTAGGAGGCAGCCTGAGATCCTGACAGGGAGTTGCCTTGCTGTTTCCATGACAACATCAACACCTATACTAAGACTGTTTGACTGTTGGTCACCCATGGGCTCATGTTTTGAATGTTTTCCTCAGCTTGTGCTGCTGTTTGGAGTGGGATCTTTTTAGGAGGTAGAGGTTAGCTGACTGGAAAAAGCCACAAGGGGCAGGACTTTGACGGTGGAACCCACCCCACCCCCAGCTCCTGCTTCCCTCTTGCTTCCTGGCCTGCTGTGGTATGAGCAGCCTTCCCCTTACATTCTTGCCATTGTGATCTGAGAGGGACTCAAACCCTCCAAAACCACCAGCCAAGGTAAATCTTTCCTACTCTAAGCTGTGCACGTCAGGCAGTCTGTCTTAGAGATGTGGAAACAATATGAAAACATTGTACAGTCACTCCAACTCCTGGGCAAAAAGCTGGTTCTCCAATACCAAGTGATTCTTCCCTTTCAATAAAATACATACTCCCTCTGGTGGCTGGAATGAGTAATGTCCTCTATAGACCCATGTTTGTGAGCACTTGGTCCCCAGTTGGTGGCATTTTGGAGAGGTTATGGAACCTTTAGGAGCTGCAGCCATGTTGGGAGCCGTGTGTCACTGAGGGCAGGCTTCGAGGACTGACAGCCTCACCCCACTTCCTGTTGTTCTTCTCTTTCTCTGTCTTTCTCCTTCCTTCCTTTCCTCCCTCCCTCCATCTGTTCCTCCGTCCCTCCGTTCCTCCCTCCCTCCTTCCCTTCCTTTCCCCTCTTGTGTGTCTTTCATGCCACAATGGACTCTTTTCCTCTGGAACTATAAATCAAAATAAGGTCTTTCATTTTTAAATTGCTTTCAGTCTTGATGTCTTATCATAGTACTAGCAAAGTAACTAATATACTATTATAGTATTTGTACCTAGTAGTTATTAACTAATTATTTTTATAATCTATGGAATTAAAAACATATAGACAGCTGGAGAGATGGCTCAATGGTTAAGAACTGGCTGCTCTTCTAGAGAACCTTAGGGGACCTGACACCCTCTTCTGGATTCCTTGGCCACCAGGCATGCATGTGGTGCACATACTTACAGGCAAACAAAGCACCATACACATGAAATAAATACATTTTAAAACCAACATAAAGAACACACTTCTGATTTGTAAAGAACATGAATTGATTTCTTTACACCAAATGGAAGAATGCAGGCGTGAGAAGCCTCCTGGTGTATTATTTTGTACAGGCAATTCCAAAGCAGGCAAACTAACATAGGATAAATATTCTTGGCATTGAGCCTTTCTCTGTGTTAAGGGTTTAACTGTGCTCCCCTCCCAATTTATATGTTCAAGTCCTCACCCCTTCTGTTTCAGAATGTGACTATGCCCATGAGATTCCAGAAGTTGGGAGGTGGAGGCAGGAGAATCAGGGTTCAAGGTTCAGGGTTCAAGGTCATTCTTGGCTAGATAGCAACTTTGAGGGCAGCCTGAGCTACATGAGATCTTGTCTCAAAAAACAAGTGACTGTGTCTGGAGGCAAGGGGTTTAAATAGTGATGGAGTTAACATGAGGCCATTAGGGTGAGCCTCTATCTGCAAGCTGCTGACATCCTATGAAGATGAGGGACACAGAGGGTGGATTGTGGGAGGACACAGAGGGGAGGTGGGCATCTGTGTGTTCCCAGGGACTCCCCAGGAGAAGCCCACCCCTTGCCTTGCTCTCAGATCTCACATTCAGCCTTCCTGCTTTCCAGACAGGATCTATTTCCATTCCTTACGCTCTCGAGTTTGTGATGCTCCGCTCAGGCAGCCCCTGGGAGCATCTTATACTTTTGTGTTGCTCTGGCAACCATTTTTAAATTAAAGCTGGGCTTGCACAGATTCAGTACACAGCCAGTTTCCAGTTAATACCTTCTGCGATGTCCCAAATGGTCAGTGCAGATGTCTGCCTTCGGTCTCTTCCCCTGAGTGGCTGTCTCCCTACTTTTGTGACTCACCTCTCCCATTCCCCACAGCAGCTATGAGCCATACAGATAAACCTCCTGAGTGCTGGATGACAAGGAGGATGTCCTGGGTTGCCTCTCTGTTGCTGCAGTTAGTGGCATGACCAAAAGCAATTTGAGAAAGGAAAGGGTTTATTTCAGCACTTAGATTTCAGTTCACCATTGAGAGAGGGAGGGCAGGAGCCTGCAGCAGAAACCATGGAGCAGTACTGTTCACTAGCTTCTTCCCCAGGGCTGGCTCAGCTCCTTGGTTTGGATCCCTCCTTCCCTCCCTCTCTCTCTCTCTCTCCCTCCCTCTCTCCTCCCTCCCTCCTTCCCTCCCTCCTTCTTCTTCCTCTCTCTCTCTCTCTCTCTCTCTCTCTCTCTCTCTCTCTCTCTCTCTCTCTCTCATGTTTGCTTCTTTTGAGAAAGGCTCTATGTAGCCATGACTGTCCTAGAACTTGCTATGTTAGACCAGGCTGGCCTGAAACTCAGAAATTCTCCTGCCTCAGCCTCCCGTGTGCTGGGATTAGAGGCATGTGCTACCCCATTATAGCTGCTTTTCTTATGTAGCCCAGGCCTACCTCCCTAGAGACGACAGGGCCCACAAAAGGCTGGACTTTCCCATATCAACCTATAACCAGGAAAATGCCTACAGATATGCTTGCTTGCTAACACGACTGAGGCAGGTTTCAGCTGACATTCCCTCTTCTCAGGTGACTCCAGGTTTGTGTCAGATTGACAGCTGAAGCTATGACAGACCAGTGACCACACCCAGCTACTGAAGAGAGATCCTTAGATTAAGTTTGTTGCCCTGTTAATTAAGGTTGATGTCTACCATTGTCCCAATAGCCTTCTGGGCTCAGTGCAAAAATGGCAGACTCCCTGGGCGGTGGTGGCGCACGCCTTTAATCCCAGCACTTGGGAGGCAGAGGCAGGCGGATTTCTGAGTTTGGTGCCAGCCTGGTCTACAGAGTGAGATCCAGGACAGTCAGGGCTACACAGAGAAACCCTGTCTCGAAAAACAAAACAAAACAAAACAACAACAACAACAACAACAACAACAAAAACAATAAAAAAATGGCAGACTCCCTTTACCACTAGGGTCTCTCTTTCTCTGACCATGTCTGGGGAACTTGAAACCCCCACATGCCTCTACTTACATAGCCTTGGTTAAGATTACAGGTTCCACTTCTTTTCTCCTTATAAGAAATCATTCAGCTAGCACCTGAGATTCCTGGAATACCCTATATTAATGAGACATCTTGGTACCTTAAGCCTTCATCCAACGACCTCTGGCCATTCTGGATGTTCCTATCCCCAGTCCCCAAACCTATATAATTTTTGAGTTACCCCAAGTAAAGTTGATCTGTCTCCCTGCAGTTGGTCCTACTGTTGTCATTAATGTACATTCTCACAGGGCTTCTGAACCAAGTTTGTAGTCTCTGCTTCATTTGCCCTCATGGACCGATATTAGCCAATGATCCTCGTGGGCAGGGATAACTTGGTCTTAGAACCGGTGGTCACATTATCCATCATCCTTGAGAAAAATGTCTGTGCACTGAGGAATACTACGCAACTGCACAAGAGTGAAGACTTGGCTGAAGCCTGAGGTCTTACATTCTAGAAGGAATTGAATGGCCTGCTTTCTGGGGTACCCACCTTTTACTTATATTAACAAAAAATTCTCAGGAAGCAGCAAATCCAGGGGTCACCAGGGTTTAGGGGAGTTGGCCACTGAGAGGCAAGTCTAGATTGAGGATCACCTAGATCACATTTAGTCTATAAGCCTGTTTGTAGATCGTCTTGATCATTAATTGGTGCAGGATGGCCTAGCCCATTGTGGGGGGCACCATTCCCTAGGCTGTATAAGAAAGCTACCTAAGCACAAACCTTCCGGTTAAGCCAGAAAGTGAGTCAGCAAGCAGTATTCGTCCAGAGTCCTTCCCTGACTTCCCCCAGCATTGCTTTGGTGACATGGAAGTGTAAGCTAAGTAAATCCTTTCCTCCTCTTAAGTTGCTTTTTGGTCAGAGCGTTGTATCAGAATGGAAAGGAAACTAGAACAGAGGGGACAGGGCAAAGACTGCCTTTAGTTAATGTATGTCCCTCATACCACCCTTTAGTTAATGTATGTCCATTATGGAGCCCACCTCTACCTCCCATTGCTTAGGGGTTTGGATAGATGGGTTGGGAAGCTTCCTCTGGGGGAGAGGGTTACATGTTCACAGGGAGGCTCTCAAAGGCCTGCCTCCCATCTCCCTGTAGCAGTGGGGAAAGGAAGAGGTCATGGTAGATGAGTGTGCCCTGAATAGCCACCAGCCCAGGCCTAATATGTGACCCTAAAATTGGTGATAAAAGCATATAACTGAAACTGAGTGAATTCAGTTAGAGAGTAGCTGCAGGCATTCCCATTGCTGCAATATGGAACCTTCCAGAAGGACCAGACTGCTCACCCAAGAGTGTCACTTTTGGAGGTATGTGTGTGGGAATCCCACACCTTAGAAACAATGAGGTATATTTTTGATTTTAATGCAGAAGCTTCTAAAAATATTGCAGGATCGAAAATATTGCCTCTAAAAGACTTACAAGAAGGAGAAGAGAAGCTAGGCAGCTCATGGATGGAAAAATTCCAATCTTGTAAACAGAAAAAAAAAGATGAATAAGTGTCTGTGTAAAAGGGAAAATTAGTGCTATTTAAAACAGCCTGCGGGGCAGGCAAGATGGCTCAGGAGGTGAGGGGGCTTATGAGCTGAGTTTGATTCCTGGAACCCACATGGTGGAAAGAGAGAACTGATTCCCACGGTAGTCCTCTGACCTCCAAATGCAGGTCTGTACACAGATACAGACACATATATGCATACACACACATATACACTCACACACACATACACACATGCATACACACACACACCACACACACACACACAGAGAGAGAGAGAGAGAGAGAGAGAGAGAGAGAGAGAGAGAGAAACAGAGAGAGAGAGAGAGAGAGAGAGGAGAGAGAGAGAGAGAGAGAGAGACAGAGGATTCCCGGGATCCCACGTTATGTAGTTACCACAGAGTACCTGCTTGTAACCAGGCTATCATCTCTGCTTCTGGGGTACAAGAGAAGTTTAGCCCATAGTGCAAGGTCACAGAGGGGCCATCTGTCAGCCCCTCCAGGCTGTATGGGCTGCTGAGGTAGGGCTTCATCTGTGGGACCATAGCTCCTGGCCCAGCACTTCCATCCTGAGCTTTCCTCTTTCCGTTATCCGTCCCTCCCTGCTTTTCTTCTATTTCCTCTTTGAAATGAGAGCTCTCTTTGTATCCCAGACTGGCCTCAGACTGGCAACCCACAAGCCTCAGCATCCTGGGATTATGGGCCTCTGCCTCCAAGATGGGTCTCCGCCTCTCTTATCTGTAGCCAACACAAGTTCATTGTAAACAGTGTCTTAACCCCAAACCTATCAATGTTCCTTTAGTGCAGGGTTTAGTGGACAGTTCTTGGCTGATGGTTGCTTGTAAAGATTTCTCCTTCAGTAATTCTCAGCCTTCCTAATGCTGGGAGCCTTAAATACAGTCCCTCATGCTGTGATGACCCTCAACCACAAAATTATTTTCCTTTCTACTTCATAACTGTAATTTTGCTACTGCTACGAATCATAATATAAATATCTGATATGTGACCCCTGTGAAAAGGTCATTTGACCCTCAAAGGGGTCACAACCCACAGGTTGAGAACCTAGGGTCCAGGCTCCTTCATTTCCTGGCTAGCACCTATAAAGGTCAAGCCTTTAGTTGCAGATATCCACAGTTCAGACTCCAGGCATTAGAAATTCTCAGGAGATACAATATGGTTTGTATCCTTGGGGAGTCTCAGGGCACCTGGAAGATTATTTATGCCACCCACCCCAGCTGCAGGGATGTTCAGAGCCCAGTAGATGGCAGTATAGGACCGGCCAGCCACGTCTAATGGGGCCATGCTCTGAGTGGGGCTGATTCTGGGTTTTACTTTGCCTTTTTTCCCATCTTCCCCACCCCCTTTTGTTGTTGTTTGTTTGTTTGTTTTTAAAGTTACACAAGCCAACAGCAGAGAGACAGCTTCAAAGCTCTTGAGAAAAGGACAAACACCTTTTCTCAAGAACAAACCTGCAGGTGGCATTTTACCACTTTCAAACTTAAGGGCACAAAGGAAAAAAAAACCCAGCTAATGACTTTATATAATAAAGATGTCTGTCCCCTGTGTGGAAAGGAAGAGGAGAGACTTGTCTCAACCATGGACGCTTAAACCACAGTGCAGTTCAACCATTGGGTTTATTCCATAAAGAAAGGGGCGGGTGGTCTGGAGCTCTGTGTTCAGAGATTCGTGTCACTGTGGCAGATACAAGAGGAGAGTCAGGCAGGAATTGGATGGGCTGGTTTGCCTCTGGAAGCAAACGGGTGCTCTCTGGCCAGAATGAATTTGTGTGCTAACTGCTGCCCAACACACACAGAACCTTGTCTGCTGAGGTCTGAGGACTGCAGCCACATCTGTGTCTCCTGGGTTCTTAGGTTATGAAATCTCTCTCCCAGGAAGTGGCAAATAGTAAAGGGATCAGAAGAGCACATACCCCTTTTCAGTTTAAAATCACTTACTTAAAAAAAAAAAGCCATTTTCATTTGTAAAGGAGTCTCCCATTGTGAGGTTTAACTCCTTGTTTGTTGCATTTTGAGGTAGTTCTCATCTGCCTGTCCCTGCTTCCTGAGTGCTGAGATTAGAGCGTACACCTCCACACCCAGCCAAAACCAAGCATTTAACACACATGTTGGTTTAAATATATTGGTCAGAGAAAATAGAGATCTAGGTATAATGACTCACATCTGAAATTCCAGCCCTCAGGAGGTCGAGGTGGGAGAGTCATGGCCAACCTCGTCTGCAGCCTGGACTACAGAGTGGGAGTTTTGAGGGAAACAGAAAAAGGAGAAAGGAGTTTTATTTGGAGAGTTATTAGTGTCATAGGCAGATGGGAGCATAATGTAGTTAGGGTCTGGAGAGAGAGAGAGAGAGGAGAGAGAGAGAGAGAGAGAGCTAGAGAATATGAGCGAGCATGGAGCGAGCAAGTGCAAGCCTTCCCTCAGACACAATGAGGCGTCATTCTCAAAGTATTCTGAGAGACACGGCAGATCCCACCTCAGGAAGCAGCAGACATAGTTAGTAACTGACAGCATTGTGTGTCTGAGTCAGGTGTCTGGGATTCAAGAACGGTGGGGGAAGGGACAGTCCCCTCTAGTGGGGGTTTGTATGTGCTTCTGTTTGTGTATGCATTTTCATTTATACGTATTTTATGTGTGTATGCATCTGTCTGTTTAAATGTTTTCTGTGTGTGTATGAATGCATGTGTTTGTGCATCTGCACATGTGTATTCATGGATGTCTGTGTGTGTTGGTGTCTTTAGGCCTTTGTATGTTTGCTTATGCATGCGTGCACATTGTGTGTGCTGTACTTGCATGTGTACACATTATATTTGTGTGCTTGTGTGTGTCTCTGTGTGCACGAATATATTTGTGTGTGAGCTTATGTTTGTGCACATGGGTAGGCATGTGTGTGTATACGTGCAAATATGTGTTTGTACATGTGCATTTGTTTATACGCCTGTGTGTTCTTGGTGTATGTGTGTACACATGTGCGTGTATTTTGTGTGCATATGTGGGTTTCTTTTTGCGTGCAACTGTGTTTGTGTTTCTTGTTAACATTTGCACGTTGGTTTCTGTGTTCGTATGTGTGTGTGCACCTATGAATGTATATTTTGTGTGTTTGTGTGATTTTGTATTTGTACTTCACATGTGAGTTTTTGTGTGTGCTTGTGTATGTATACATGTTTGTTTGTGCATGTATATATGTATTGGTGTTTGAATATGCATGTGTTTGTGTGTTTATGCTGGTGGTTAGTTTGTGTCTGTGTATTTGTAATAAACCATTTCTCAGAGCTAGCAATGAAATAGAACAGTGTAAAATAGCAGTATAACAGTATAAAAGAACTTCAAAATTATCCATATTTAAATGACATCTGAATCCCTATTATATTAGATCCAGTGGCCAGAAAACCAAGAGGTGAATTGGCTCTAGGAGACTGGGGTCAGGGGAAAGAAACAGCATTCATTCATCCAGTCAAGACCAGTCAGAGACAAGCACACAGTGACCACATACTAGCAAAGACACAAGTGGTTAGACATACACTTTATTTTAGCTTTTGTTAATCCGAATAGGCCTTTATTACCTTGAAATTTCATTGTCTTATAAAGAATAGTTTAAATCAGGATTGAATCACATACACAGTATGTTCTAAAAATATAACTTTGAATTTCTATCATCATATAAAGATTCATACCAACTTAAAATATGAGTCTTATTTGCTTTTTAATCTAAAAGGAAATAAAAAAACAGAGTTAACTAGGACTAAGAAGTTTTATAATTGCTGCTTCATACCGTGTGTTCATTTTAAGATGGCAAAGTTACATGACAGGTTGTAAGCCCATGTGGCTGACATGGTTGCTATTTAAAAAAAAACCATTTGTGTTACACACACACACACACACACACACACACACACACATTTAAAAAATTTGTGTTTACCTATATATGTGTATATGTATGTATATATAGGTAAACACAAATGTTTTAAAATAGAGTTGAATCCAGGTTATATATACATATATATGTCCTTAGCAAGAGCTGAAGAAAGCCAAATATCATTGCAGATTATATAGATACCAACCTATACCCAATGAGCAATTTACAGAAGTTTACAGCATAATCTTAAGATATGATTTCTTTTGAGAGCAGAATGCCGATTTGTAATCAAATCTGAGCCCATAGAGGGAGAGCAAGCTTAGCTTAGTGTGTATAGGCTGGCTGTAGGAAGCCAGGAAGAGGGTGTGGGAGGAGCATGTGGGTCCACTGGGTCCACTGGGTCTGCCAAGAGCAGATTTGTTGCAGGTGGCCGTGGATTGGGATTAGGGTCTCAGTGTGAGACTTAGACCTACAGGAAGCACAAGCACGAGGAGAACCTACCAGTCTTGCTGCACCAATCTTATGAAATGTAATGTGGGGAGGGGGGACCTGGTAGGCCCATGCCAGGTGTCCCCCTGAGAAATCACTCCACACAACAGATCTGGTATAAAGACGGTTTATTTAGCAGAAGGGAAGGGAGCAAGGACCTGGATAATGGGTGGGTAACTGAGTGGACGTGTAGACAGTCAGACAAATGGGAGCAGAGCCATGAAGGCAGAGAAATGGGGCATCGGGAGAGAACAGAGTACAGAAAAGGGGAGAGAGGGAGAAACAGGCTAGGAACACATGGGGAGAGAGAGGGAGGAGAGAGAGAGAGAGAGAGACAGAGACAGAGACAGAGACAGAGACAGAGAGAGAAACAGACCTTATATATGCAGCCAGCACAGGTGGCCGGTGATGGCTGCTGTTGATGACATAAGCCATTGCTGGATCCCTGGGAGGAGCCTAGTGACGTCACCTGGAAGATGACAGTATGTCTGTGTTGAATCCCAGGAACAGGAGTTACAGATAGTTGTGAGCCGCCATGTGGTTGCTGGAATTGAACCCAGGACCTCTGGAAGAGCAGCCAGTGCTCTTTACCACTGGGCCATCTCTCCAACCTATCACTGCAGATGTATTTTAAACTATGGTTTTTCTGTCTTAACTTTGTATCCTGTGTTGCAGAAATTATTTAAGCCCAATCAGGGGTTTCACCCTGCCTTTGATCATTCAGTTCCAGGATGAAAGACACACAGCTTTTATTATTTACAATAAGCCTTAAACCTCACAAGAGCTGGCCAGATACCTACCCTCATGCTGTTAGAATCTACTTTCCTACCATAACCCTGATTATTACTCACTATGTTTCATCTGGGCTGCTCTTAACTCCAATTGGACTGCCCTCAGGGCCATGCTTTCTTGACTCCTAACTCATGGGGCCTTCCTCCTCTTCCTCTTCCTCCTCCTCTCCTCCTCCTCCTCCTCTCCTCCTCCTCCTCCTCCTCCTCTTCCTCCCTCTTGTGGTCTCCTCTGGACCTCCAGGCAGGGAACACCAAGCCCCGCCCATCTCAATTCTGCCCAGCTATAGGCTGTCGGCATCTTTATTTACCAATTGGAAATAACTTGAGGGCAAGGTCACATAGCACCCCTTGGGTCTATGTGCAGACTGTCTTGTCTCTGGGGCAATCAGGTCTTGGGGGCCTGCACTTAGCATCACAGTACACAGCAAAAGACCAAACCCCAACAGTCCTGCAACTTTAAAATAATTTTTTTTGGTGGAGTCCTTGAGGTTTTCCTCTGGAAGAACATGATGTGGTCGTCTTGACAGTTTGACAATCACCCTGTCTTTGTCCTGCTTGGATGCCCTTTGCAGTTACCTGAGGGACTGTTTTGAAGTTTCGCTTGTTGTTTTGTGTTTTGCCCACCATATATTTTACCCAGTCATTACCCAAGGCTCCCCAAAAGCTTCTTTTGATCAGAACAAGCTGTTTTGGAACAAAAGCAACAAATCATGTCTGTGGAGACAGATCAGAGAAAATAGTGTCACTTTCTAATAGAATTAGTACATTTTCCTCCGTTCTTTCCTTATTTTTATAAACATTCTATGTAGCTGTCACTTCAAATGAGCTTGTGATATTCACTAAGTAGTTTTTTTTTTACTTAAGTCTGCCAAAATAATATTTCTAGAGACAGAAGTCTCCCGTAGCCAAGGCTAGCCTCAACTCAGTATTTAGCTGAGGATGATCTTGAACTTCTGATCCTGCTGCTCTGCCTCCCAAGTGCTGGCATTATAGACATGAACCACCAGGCTTGGTTTTATGTGGTGCTGGATCTTGAACACAGGGCTTTGTGCGTGGCAGGCAAGCCCTCTACCAACTGAGCCACACCCCCAGCTCTGCTGAAATATTTAAGTCAGGGCTGGTGATTTATCTTAAGGCCTGGATTTGATAGAAGTGTCGAAGGTTTTGCTGGATTTTTGTTTGTTTTGTTTTGTTTTTTGAAATTGTGATGATGGAGCTAAGATAATGCCAGGACTTTGAGATCCTCCATAAACAAAAAGAAGTCCCAGTTAAATAGTAAAGAGACCCTTAAGTTTAGCCAGTCTCTCACGTGGCTTTCCATTTTGACACATATATTTTTATTTCTGACTTTCTCAAATATTTTAAAAGCTTTTTTTCTCTTGTCCCCCAAAGTAGTGTTCTAAACCACTCATAGTCTTGAGCCACCTAATTTGTGCGCCAATCAAATTTGCTAGATTTTAATTGCCAAAGTTTATCTTTTAAGCCACTCCAGATGGGGCATGGGGCTTGGCCCATTAGCCTGTCAGCATCCTGAGAGATCTACAAAAGCTGTATCAGAGACATCCATCCCGTGGGCTATGGGCCACGTGTGTCCCAGGACAGCTATGAACACAGTCTCACACATTTGTACATCACCACACGGTGTCTCAGTGCTAATCAGTGGGATACCCGATGTTGTGTGTGTCATGAATGCTGGAGTGGGTCCAAGTGCACAGGGTTGGTCTCTGTTGGGTACAACTTCCAGATCTGTTGCATAAATTTTTCAGCCTTTCATGTATCATTAGTAGTTAGAGAGAAATTCTAGATGGGAAAACCATCTGCATGTCACTGTGGGTGAACCTGGCTTGGTTCTTCCTGTGGCTAGGTTTCCTTTGTCCTAAAACTGAGCACAGGAGTGAAATTAAATGGACTCTGTGTTACCAGTGAGCTCAAAGCTAAGAAAGAAGCAGATGTCAGCATCTCCCTCTGGCTAGACGGTATGAACTCCCAGCTGCTTTGGGAGGGGACACTCAGAGACTAGCCATCACTCCAGAGGGCTCTGGTCTTGACTGTAACTCTTTCTGACACTCCCCAGGTGTCATTGTGTCTTTTTCTGCCTGTGTGTAACTGCACACCTAGAGCCATTTTCTACAAAGATGGTTGCAGAGTCCAGGGATAAATGAATTTCTTTTCTTTAAAAAAAAAAACAATGTGCATGTCCCTGAGCCCGGCATGGATGTAGAAGCCAGAGGCCAGTTTTCAGAAGTTGTTTCTCTTCTTCTATTATGTGAGTCCCAATGATTGATCTCAGGTCCAGGCTGGGTGGCAGGTACCTTGTCTTAGTTTGGGTTTTACCACTGTGAACAAACACCCTGACCAAGGCAACTCTTATAAAGGACAACATTTAATTGGGGATGGCTTACAGGTTAAAAAATTCATCCCATTATCATCAAGGCAGAAGCACAGCAGCGTCCAGGCAGGCATGGTGCAGGAGGAGCTGAGAGTTCTACATCTTCATCCGAAGGCCACTAGCAGAATACTGGCTTCTAGGCAGCCAGGACAAGGGTATTAAACCCTACATCCACAGTGACACATGTCCTCCAACAAGGCCACACTTCCTAATAGTGCCACTCCTCTGCCAAGCTTATACAAACCATCATATTCCACACCCTGGTCCCTATAGGGTTGTTCAAACACATGAGTCTATGGGACCATACCTGCCATAGCAAAATAAAAAAGTACATTTAGTTCAATTTCCAAAGTCCCCATAGTCTATAGCAGTCTCAACAATGTTAAAAGTCCAAAGTTCAAAGTCTCTTCTGAGATTCATCCAGTCACTTAACTGTAATCCCCAAAGCAAGTCAGGAAACCAGCTGGGCAAACTCCAAACTCTGCATCTCTGTCTGATGTCAAAGAGGTCTTCAGATCTCTATTCCTTTTTCATCTTTGTTGACTGCAGCAAAGTTCTTTCTCCTGGGCTGCTTCCACTCCCTGTTAGCAGCTTTCCTCAGCAGGTATCCATGGCTCTGGGATCTTTAACATGTTGAAGTCTCCAAGTCAGCTTCACAGCTTCTTGTTCCAGTGTCTGGGATCTACACATGATCTGGGCTCCTCCAAAGGGCTTGGATCACTTCTCCAGCTCTGCCCTCTATAGCACTCGAGGCTCTGGTTGACTCTACTCCACTGCTGCTGCTGTTTTTGGTGATCATTCCATGGTACTGGCATCTCCAATATGCTGAGGTCTTCCACTGCAACTAGCTTCACCAATAGCCTCTCATTGACTCTCTTCATGGTGCGAAGCCACACCCACTCAAACAGGGTCACACCCACTCCAACAAAGCCACACCTCCTAATAGTGCCACTCCCTGGGCCAAGCATATTCAAACCATTATACACCTTTACTTACTGAGCCATCTAGCTGGCACTTGAACACCTAGCAGACCAATTCTTAGCCCAGTGGTCTCTCCACACAGCATGCTCCTACCACTGGCTGAGGGAAGACACTGCTTTGGTCTGTTGCGTTAAATTTCCCCTCCGGTCCTGCTTCCACCTGTGGAGCTGCTCTCTGTTTATTTAGATGCATGGTGCCTTGAAAAGGACTCAGTGTTTATGTAACTCTGTGTGCGCTTTTAAATTATACACAGGATCCTGCACTGTACGTCCCTCCCCATTTTGTGCCAAGATTGCAAATTAGTAGAGACTCCTGGCTCCTTTGCCAAAACCAGTCTGGCCGAGTGACAGCTGAGAGAGGAGCTTGGGTCTGAGGAAGCAACCAAAGAGCCTTTGCCAAGCACTGTGGGGGGCTGAGGCAACCTGGACAGCAGGGTGTAGTTGTGAGGAGCTGAGCTGAGTGGAGTTGGGGGGTTGGGGGTTGGGGGTGCTGAAGCAAAGGATCAGCAGCGGGTGGGAGGGTGGGACGGAGGAAACTGTTCTTTCTCCTTTCTTCTCTCTCATTATGTAGCCCAGGCTATCTCAAATTCAGGCTCCCCTGAGTGTGAGAATTACAGGTTCAAGCTCCTATGCCTAGCTAGGAGACTTTCCACACTGTGTTTTCCTTCTGTCTGCTCCTTGATTTTGAGATGATCCGGCCCCAGAGGTGTGATGATGTCACCAGAGCCCTTTGGGTCAGAGGCTGAGCCCTGGAAGCTCGGACAAGCCAGGCTCAGCTACCTGACCTCAACAGGCCAATTAAACAGAAGCAACAGCAAAGCAGAGAAAGATGTATTCAACGTAGCCATGGTGGAAAGAGTAACAGGGAGGTCCAGTGAACCCCTAATTCATCTCCTTGACATGACATAGGTCTTGACATGAAGTGGGCGAGAGGTAACTAAGCAGTCCCGGCCAACCTGTGGTCCTGCGTGTCACCCACCCATCTCCTCTGCTCTAACACCCCGCAGAGCAGTCTGGCGAGCTGTCAGACCTTCGAGGGTCAGACTCTTCCTCTGGCTGGCATCAGACTTTAGCATTTTCCTTCTCTCAGTGTGACGCTCCTGGGGAAATTTAAAGTTCTTGGGACCATCATTGAAGGGCAGGGTTCCGTGTCTGTCTAGGAGATCTTTATTTCTGTCAGAGTCACAGCTATCCCAAATCACTACCTGGTGAGAGATGATGAAAACCAATGCAGGCAGCCTCCTGCCCTCAGAGTTCTTTCCTTCCTCTTCTCCTATCCTTGTACCTGGGAACATCCAGAATGGCAGGCCACACCTCAGGGTGAGGATCTCAGCCAGTGCTGTCTCTTCAGGTGTTTGGTAACAAGGTGCTGAGCAGAGTAGCTCCCTATGGCGGCAGCAAAGGGGATGGCTAAATGGAGGGTTTATTACTTCTCTGTCCCCTACCCAGAGTGACAGTCACCAGATGATAGGACATTTACTGGACAGCACAGAATGTCCGATCTAGTCCTGCCACATAAGAGAAAATGTCAGCTGGACACGGAAAGGGCAAGGATTTGCCAGAAAACCCATGGGTATAAACACTAATTATAAAGAACGTAATTACTGACAGAAGCCAGCTTGCTGGGCATGAGGGAGCACGCCTGTAATCTCAGTGTAACGGAACTCAGCAGGTTAGCATCTCGGTGGCTGGCTTAGTTTCTTTTCCATTTGCCGTGACAAAATACTTGAACAGAAGCAGCTGAGGAGAGACAGTGTTTGCTCTGGCTCACAGTTCAAGGTAAGCCCATCATGGTGGGGAAGTCGAGGTATCAGGAACATGAGGTATCTGGTCGTTTGCATCCATAGAAGAGAGTAAAGAATGCTCCCTAGGCCCCAGTTCATTTTCTCTGTTTCACAGAGTTCACGGCCCCTAGTCCAGGGAGTGGTGCCAACCACAATGAGGATGGGACTTGTGCCATCAATTAATTGAGTCAAGATAATCTACACAGATATGCCCAGAGGCCCTTCTGCTAGGCTGAGTCTAGACTCTGTCCGGTTGACAGAGTGAGGATGACTCCCAACCCCCATCCCTGAGACAGGGTTTCTCTGTGTAGCCCTGGCTGTCCTGGAACTCACTCTGTAGACCAGGCTGGCCTTGAACTCAGAGATGTGCCTGCCTCTGCTTCCTGAGTGCTAGTGCTGACATTGGTGGGCCACCAATGCCTGACTAACATTTTAAGTTTTAACAATTATACCTAGGCTTCTTCAGAAGTCAGAGACAGTAGGTAACAACGCCATTCACAGTTATTCTAGGGTCAAGGAAAGACACAAAAAGTTAAATTGCTGGACTTGTCACACAGGAAGCAACAGATACTGTTTCTAGGTCCAACTTATATGCTTATGATCTTAATATCTAGTAGAGAAATATGACCATTCCTGCCAACAAACCCAGGCAAAAATAATGCTCACAATTACCAGGGTAGCAATATTTTCATTTTACCAAAATATTAAAAGCCATCTTATTTATTAATAACTTGCTAAAGTCATGTGAGTTTAAAACATTGTGTTAATTATTTTGATCCACATAGTCTCAATCTAAGTGAATGATTATGTATCTATAAGCCAATGAGAAAATTATGTCAGTATATGGGCACGACATGTAACATGAATGAATGTGGACACACTTAAAAACATATACAAAGATCTTATATCTGTGGTGGGAGACGGCTTGCTGTGCAAGTCTGAGGACCTGAGTTTAAATCCTCGACACCCGACAGATAGCTGGTGCCAGTGGTACACATCTTAACCCCAGTGCTGCGTAGCTGGAGACACGAGGATTCTGTGGAACTCTGTCTAGTGGAGCCGAAGTTCACCTAGCTTCTGGTTCAGTGAAAGATCCTGTCTCCAAAAGTAAGGTGCAGAGTGACTGAGAACATCAGCCTCTGGCTTCTACACGTCCAGGCATGGATGAGCATGCTTGCACACACACATGTGGACCCTTCCGTACACACACACACACACACACACACACACACATGCACGCACGCACACTATTGTATTTGTTCCCATAGGTAGTCTTCTGACGTTTGTGCACCAAACTTTTGGGTAAAGCCATTTCCAGAACAGCTGGTGCTAAAGGACATCTCCTTTCCTGGAGTCCCCTCAGCCTTGAAGGAGTTTGGGGGTGAAAGCTCAGATGGTCCCATGTAAGCTAGCACCAGAGAAGAAAACACACCGCCCAAACGTCCTGAATTTGATGATGATGATGAATTTGTCTTTTAAAATTACTTGCGTTACTGTACGTCTTATGATATATGTGAGTGTGAGCACACAGGTGCCTGCCACTGCACACATGCGCAGGTCAGAGGACAGCTTTCTCCCCTTCCATCACGGGATCCCAGGGATCAAACTCGGGTTGGCAGGTTCATTTAGTAAGATTCCCCCTGAAGCCCTTTTTTTTTTTTTTTGTCCTTTTGCTTGGATGGTTTACTTGACTCATTGGTTAAGGCAGGAAGCATTTTTGGGAATGAATTTTAAAAGGCCCTTGGCCGTGTCTGTGGGGGTGTGGTACAGGGAACTGAGTCTCATGCCAGACGGGGCTCTCAGGATTGCACGAGGCTCAGATTCTGGCATCAGGGTAAACAACTTCATGAAGCTCATCAGCTCAGGCCTGGAACCCTGTGTTTTCAGTTCCGAGAAGGGTTCCTCAGGTGCCCACGTTGCGAAGGAGTCACTGTAAGTTGCAAAATCACTATTTGGGGGTGAGAGAGAAGAACATCTATTCTTCTATTGGCCAAAATGTCCAAAACTCTTATCTGGGAGGTTGGCATTTTTTTTTTAAATTGCATTTTGTCTTAATTTTAATATAAATGAAAAAAGTAGCACATTTGAAATAGACAGAGGACACAACAGGGAGACAACCGAAAGCATTTTCTTGTTGGCTTGTACCGAGAATTGGGAGATTGCCCTGGTTTCTGATTGCTCTTTCCTAGGTATAAGGTACAGAGAATCCTCTGAGCTGTCAGGGCATTGAAAGAATCCTTGCAAAGTCTCTGGGTTTGACATGTGCCCGCACAGGATTCTGTTTTTGCTCTATGGCCAGCTTTTGCACATGCCATGGCTCCGCCAAGTCTTCCGGATAAGTTCTGTGTTAGGCGTGTGAGCACAGTCTGTTTTCTTTTTTTAAAAATCAGAAGAAGGTATCAGATTTTATTATAGGTGGTTGTAAGCCACCATGTGGTTGGTGGGAATTGAACTCAGGACCTCTGGAAGAGCAGTCAGTGCTCATAACTGCTGAGCCATCTCTCTAGCCACCCTACACACTCAGTTTTCTTTAAGTTCAGTGTGGTGGCGCCTTGACAGAAACCACACCATTTTATGCTGATGCTTCCATTTCCTCAGCCAGGGCAGGAGGCTCTGGACTGGGGGCAGGAGAGGGAGGCTTGCCTTTAAGAGGGATAGCAGCTGCAGGCAGGTAGGACACTGCTTGCCGTCTCTTCCCCCTCTTGATTCTCACATAAGCCTTAGCCGGAGGTTCTGTATTTGAATCTCCATTGGGTGGGTGCTGAGGTTCAGAGCCAGCTAGACTAACGCAGAACCTTGTTCTTTTGTAATCATGTGTATGTGTGTCTCTGTGTGTGCCCATGCATACACACAGATGTGTGCACATGTGTGTGGAGGCCACAGATCAAGCTCAGGTGTCCTTTCCCAGGGCACCTTGTATCTTGTTTATGGAGGCGGGGTCTCTTACTGGCCGGGAATTTGCTGATTCAGCTAGCCTGGCTGGCCACTGAGTCCCAGGGATCGAACTAGCTAGCTTGTGCCCCCCCCCTCTTTCCCCAACTCTAAAATTGCAAATAAGTATGCACTTTATGTACCTGGGTTCTGGGGGTTGAACCCTTCCTTATGTTTTCAAGGCAGCACTTCACAGACTGAGTCGCCTCCCCAGCTTCGTGGTCTGTTTTTTTAGTATGTATACTTTATATCTGTCTCATTTCGAGCTATGAGAACACACATGTGATTGTTTGACAAATTGCTTTACTTGCGAGAGCCTCCCAGGACTCTCTTAGGTACTACAAAGCAGGAAGTTGGATGCCAATGAAAGGTGGAAGTGGGGCAGACCCAAGGCAGCAGAGTGGTGGGGAGAGATCAGTCTGACTCAGCAGGCTTTGGTGTCTCACTCTGGGTGAAGACAGAAGGGTCCTCACCTAGCCTCTAGGGTGGGAGAGGGGTGTTTTCTTTATCACTGGGGAACTTGGCTTGGGCTGGGAGAGGTGTTAGAGGAGACGCACGTGTCCGCAGTGTTTCAGACGACTCTTACATCACAACTGGGTGACGACCCTTTGCAAAACTTGTTGGGGAAGAACTGGTACTTTATACTGTAGCTTTCCTTGTTCCAGGCAAAACATTCGGCAGCGGCCTTATCGCACTGGCACAGCTGTATCTGACAGAAGTTCTGGTTTGCTGAAATGAGGGGAAAACAGACACAGAGCTGATGGCTGCCGCTTGTGGGGACCTGTCTCTTCCAAGATAAGCACTAGGGTTCCCGGGAAGGCAGAACCCCATCTGACCATAGGATGGGGACACACAGTAACCATATATGGAGCTGGCAGAGGATTGTCTCACTCCCTAGTCAACCTCTTCTAGGGTTCTTTTTGAGGGTGGGGAAGGGTCTCTGTAGCTTAGGGTGCCTTTGAGCTCCTCTCTAAGTAGCTGAGGTTGACCTTGAACTTCTGATTCCCCTGCCTCCACATGATCGCTGGGATTCAGGCCATTCTAAAGTTTGCCCATTTTGTTCACCGCTGAGGATGGAACCCAAGCCCTCATGTATGCCAGGCTAACACCCAGCCAGCGGAGCTATGTCTCTGGCCCTGCCTTCTTGCTAACAGGCCTGCTTGTGTAAGTAAGCCCCAGCTGCAAAGGCCTCAGGATGGATAGACTTGGTGAAAGCCGTACCGTCCACCCTCTCTCCTTGCCTGAGATTGGTCTTAACATAGCAGCTCTATCCTGACTGAAGTTCCAAAGGAAGGACTCAACAGAGGCTCCTGGGAAGTGTTCATTTTCCCCTCTCCAAAGAGTCTTAGTGAGGGAAAGCCACAGAGCCCTGGGTTCTTGGGGGTTTAGCGCATCTTATTTATAGCATAAGCACAGATGTTGGCAGTGTGCTGGAGCCGAGGAACAGGGTTGATCCCGTGCTGTAGAAGTTGACCAGACCTGGCAACATACTTTTGTGAATTCTCACGAATCTTTCCAATCTGAGCAAGGCTGCTGCACACCCTGACTCACTCTCTCCTGCTGGCAGCCTGGCTCATTCGTGTCCCCTCCCTGTGGCCCATCCACTCTGCAGACAGGCTGAGTCTTTTTTTTTTTTTTTTTCCCTTCAAATGTGCTTCTTGCTTCTTTGCTAAGTAATAGGTCCCTATTACTGGAGCATACAATGTCCAGAAAGACCCGGCTTCTTGACCGTGCCTCTTCATTGTCACACTGCCCAGACTCATCCTCGCCTGTCCAGTGGGCAGCAGAGTGACTGACCCTATCCTCTTTGACCCTTTGGCCATGCTCTGCCCTGTTTGGGGGGTGGTTGTGTGTACCCTGTTTTAGGGGATGTGTGCTTCACTGACTAGGAGACTTTCGGGACTCAGCTTACAGCCCATTGCTTGTAGGATCCACCTCAAGCACCAGGCTGGGCTAAGGCTTTTACTGACTTCCTGTTGGGGTCTTCACCACCCTCTTCACCATTTATTCTTGATTCCTATTCAGCTGTGAGGTTCTTAAAGCAGGGATAAATTCCCTGCCTGCACCAGCAAAGTTCCCAGCATGCATGTATGTGTTCAACAACCTCGTGAAGGAAGTAGGTAGGAGTCTCAGGGTCTTCCTTACCAGAACAGGTGATTCGGCCCCGACTGTGGGAGAAACTATAGGTCAGAAATTTTGTTCCACATCCGTATTTCTCCAGACGGTCGTAGCAACAGTCATGAGTAACACAGCACCTGGTTGGGGACAGATCTTATTGAGGCTGCCTGGTATCCCAGCATTTCCTTTGACCTTTGATTCTGAGCAGAGACTCAAGAACTTTGGAGTAGTCAAGAGCAGAGCTCCCAGTGTGCTGACCTTGACTGACTGGGATCCACTGGGACACTTGAGGTAGTGGGTACCGGCTCCTTCCTAGTCCCGCCCCAGCCAGAATAACAGAGGATAGGAGGACTGGGGTGGCCTTACCAATCTGTGGCATCCTTGGGGGATCCTTGGCCACCCACGCCACAGTGGCAGCCATAGAAGCCATAGCCAATGCTAGCTCTCTTTCCTGTCTTATACCAAATCATTTGCCCAAACTCCAGAATGCTCCCCTCGACCTGTACTGAACCTGAAAGGAAATGAAGAAATGACCTGGTAAAGGGTGGTAAGCCCTGTGCCCCATCTCTACATGGCATCTCTCTGTTACTTTCTCTCTCCACAAATGGCTTCTTCCTCCTCACACTGAAGAAGGGCCAGGCCCACAGGAAGGAAATCCAGGGGATAGGGTGCCTCCCTCCTCAGGTTACTCTCTCATTGTGCTTAGTTCAGGGTCAACTCTTACCAAAGGCCATGATCACGGTTACTAGCAATAGGAGGACCTTCATGCTGTCAGCTCTGTGAAGGACAAGAACAGATGGCCTGGGCATTTCCTCTCAGGACAGCTCAGCCTTTACCCCAGCCCCTGCTCAGCTGTCCGACTTAGCAGCCCCAGAGCACACCTGTACACTTGCATGGGGCTAAGTCACAGAGTGCACACAGAGTGGCTTCTGACTGTGTATCACACATGTCACCTCTGTCCCTTCCTGGCTCCCTAGAACTGTCCCTCATACAGGAGCGATGTGGTGATAGGACCACCCTTGCACTTCAGTCCTCCTGGGAGACTGGACTCATTCCCCAGAATTGAGGAGTGGGGGGTGGGATTGAAGGCAATATCTCCCCTCACTGTATATTCCACCTGCATCCTCAAGTTAGATTCAAGGCTTGGAAATCCCATCCACAGAGTCTGATCCCAACAGTCTCCTCCCCAACTAAAACTGTACATTCTCTTTGCAAGCCTTTCTGACTCTGCCAATTACGTGTATACACATATGATGCCTTTCTATTCTAACACTATTCGAATCACACGTATATACACACATGCTGCCCTTCTAACCCTGTGACAATTACATATCTGTACACATGATGCCTTTCTAACCCGCTACTGCTGACGTGTAAACACACATGCTCTCAGATTCTCCCCCCCAGCACCCTCACAAACCCATACAACATACTTGCCCATGAATGCTGTCACATACGTGTTTACCTGATGAGAGCTCACATCCACAGGCATGTCCATATGCACACACATACTCACAGGCACCTGAACAAGCACTCAAATGCATCCAAAGGGCAGGAGTCTCTGGGCATGTACCTCTGGGATGGTGGTATGGTTTCTTGTTGAAGGACCCGTCTTGGTTTTCCTGAACTCCAACTGCCCTTAAATAGCTCTTCCCTCTGCAGGGCTGGGGATTGGTGAGCCACGGGCATGGGTGAGCCACCAGGATGGGGAGGTGGCCAAATAGTGGATTCACAGATGGGCATATCCAACGCCCTGAGTAATTACCCTTTCTTCCCCCAATAGCTGGCCGAGCAGCTTTGAGGGCTGGAAAAGCCTTCACACCATGGGTTGCTGCCATCATAAACTTCAGCTGATTTCAAAACCTCTCTCAACTCCTGAAAAACAGTGCCCAGCCTCTGACTGGGAACTTTCCATAAGCCCATCTGGGTGTGGCCGCCAGACACCTCCCAGCAGCCACTTCTGAGAGTGTGCAAGGACTGTATACAGTGGAGGAAATGTGTGTATGGAAGTCTGGGACGTTTCTTCTGATAAATTGTAACATTTGGGGATAGGAAAGGGAACACTGATTCCGTATGCTTTGTTCACTTCATCTGTCATTCATTCATTCATTTGATCACAGAAGCTTCTGTGTAGTTTCAAGGCCACGCAGACTTGGGAGGTGATAAGGATGAGTTCTGGGGACCCCCACTGTCCACTCCAGCATGAGAAGGATTGGATGAGTGGAGTCTCTGCCAATGCCTCCGTATCTTCTTCCTCCTCTTCACTCTCCTTCTCCTCCTCTCTCCTCCTACGATTTCTTCTTTGTGTGTTTATGTGTCTGTGGTTGTTCCTGTGTGTGTGTGTGTGTGTGTGTGTGTGTGTGTGTGCGCGCAGATGTGTGTGCAGGTTGTGTGCATGCATGTGGCATTCAGAGGACAGCCTTCAGCCTTAGATATCGTTCTTCAGGAGCTGTCTGCTCTGGGTTTGTTTGTTTTTGTTTGTTTGTTTTTTGAGACCTGGAGTTCACAAAGTAAGCTAAGCTTACTGCCCAGCAAGTCCTAGGGATCTGGTTATCTTTACCCCACCCCCCACCCCCAGCATTGGGGTTACAGATGTGTGCTGTTACACCTGGCTTTTTTACATGGGTCTGGGGACTGAACTCAAGTCCTTGGAACTGCAAGGCAAGCACTTTACTATTGAGCCACCTTACCAGTCCCATAGGATTTTTTAAACCTGGAAAAATCCAGCAGCTTCTCTCCAAAACTATTCTAGAGCTTAGACAAGGGCCTGCCCTGGCCTTTAGTAGATAGAGCTGAGGTGGGCACAGAGTTGGATCCTACTTGAGGCCGTGGAAACAAAATTCTTAGCATGGGTTGAAGGGAGAGGCAGGAGGGGGATTCCCTGACCTATAACATTCTCCAACTGTATTTGGGGCTAGAAGCTGGTAGTCTCTGGAAACTTAACATTCTCTTGCTTATTCTGTGGCTGAAAACCTCTGGCTTCTTTTCTCTCTAACTCTCTGCTTTATTGTGTATTAGATCTTTAGTTTATAACTCTCTGTTCTTTATTAAACACTGTATTTTTACTTTTTGACTCTCTGTGCTTTATTAAGCACTGGAAACTTAGCTCTTTCTTACTGTTCTGTGCTTAAATAAGCGCATCCCCCGACCCCCGTAATTCTTTATGCTTAAATAAGCGCTGGTCTCTTACTCTGTAGCTTCTTATTATTTGTGGTTAACTAAGTGCTAATTTCTGGGAAATTAACACATGCTGTTTAGCAGCAGGGGATTAAGTAAAAGGATTTATTGCCAGAGCTCCTTTCTCTGGTGTGTCAATTAGGAGCCCCTCACTGGCCAGGAAAAAAAAAAAAAAAAAAAAGGAAAAGACGTCACTCACACAGACCACACATACCTCGGGTGAAGCAGACACACCTTTTAAAAATTGCTTTTGGTCCTCTATAGCTATTAGAGAAAAAGTTCTCTATGTAAGAAAGAATTACCTCATAGATAAAATGTTACACAAAAGGAAGTAACAGAAGGATATCAGTAACAAATTCAAAGCAGTGTTTCATTCGTAAGCTCATTAGCTCATTATAAGTCCAAAGGAACAGTGTCTACATGGCCTCACTCTATCATAGTGCACACCTGTGGCTTCAACCTTTGATCTGACCTAGAATGAATGTTTTTCCTTGGTCATAAATTTGTCCCAAGCCTATTTCTCTTTTTAGTATAATTGTGTAAGCTCATTGTATTTCTTACTATGCAGCCTTTACTTACTATTATATGAGGAGTGGGCACATTCTGTTCTTGATTCTACTTTTCTTACATCTTTCTGGCAAAACAACTAAAGCCATCACCTTAAATGGTTTCCCAAAATTATTTGACTCAAATCAGGAGTTCTATAAAATCATTAATTCATCTAAACAGCAGTAATTCATGAAAGTTGCTCTTTAGGTTGATCTGCAATAAATCTGCCCAATAGGGTGGGCTGATGCCCAGGACTCATTAGGCTATGTAATAGTGACAGGAAAGAATAACAGCAGCAAGGAGCCATCCTGGGATGAAGTCTCTTGGGACCTTGCCTCTAAGAGGTCATACATCATAAGACATGCAAAACGGTGTGTGTGTGTGTGTCTCTGAGAAGGTCACTTGCTAGCCTTAACCTTTTCTAGTTGGCTCCTGACAGAGCTTAATAGAGAGGTGTCCAGGGGAACAGTGTGATTGTAGATTTGCCTTGATTGTCCCTAGTCCTTGCTTGTTTGGTGACTGGCCTACTAATGCTTCCTGGCTCCATGATGTTCTTATTCTCCAGTCTTCAGGGATACAGTGACTGTAGCTTTAGTTTCTAAACATCTCCCCCCAACCCCGCCCCCTGCCCCTTCCTTCAACCTATGCTAAGGATTTTGCTGTCATGGCCTTAAGTGATCCATCCAACAGGAGCCCTTCAGACATTCCTATAGTAGAGGTTGTGTGTAACCACCCAGCGGTCATGGATGAACTGGATTTGCCTGAAAGAGGGACTGGAAATGAAAAGGAGATGGAGGGGCGAGAGAAGCATGAAGCCAAAACAAAGTTTTCTGATCAAGGCTCAAAGTTTAATATTCAGCTCTTGTATATATGTATTTCCCTATAGGGAAAGCCCTGCCTAACTCATCCTTTGTTTCAGCCAGATTATGTCACAAGGCAAGCTCAGCAGGCAGTCTATTCTTCTAAGTTTCTGTAGGAAGTTGTACCTTCAGCCAAGGTGGATGACTCCTCCTAGGTCCATTTGCAATAGATCTATTATGGAAACAAGGTCTTTCTGGCCTGCTCAAGACTGCCAGAGGGCACAATTCCCCTTTATTAGGTTTTAAAAGATGAGTAGTACCAATAACTGGACAGGGACACAAGATTTACTTGTTTTCCATCATCCCGTCTAGGGTAAAGAGTAGCCAGGTGTTGTGGATAGCCTCAGCCTTGTGTTTTGATCCTAGTTCACAGTGGATAGCCCCAGCCTTGTATTTTGATCCTAGTTTCACTTTCTTGGGAGGGGCTGCAGAGGATGATTGAATCTGTACACAGGTGACGTCTTGTAAACCTTCTGTCCAATTAAAACCTGTAAAATAAAGGCTAGAGCCAGAGATTGGGTAGTAGAAGGGAGGTGGAGAAAAAGGCTTAGGGGAGGAGAGAGTGAGAGGAATTCGATATAAAGGGCAGAAGCAGAGGGAGCAGGAGAGGTAGAAGCAGAAGGAGAAGCAGGAGGAAGCAGAGCAGAAGGAAGTCGGCAGTAGAAGGAAGCTGACGAAGGAGGAACCGGAGCTCGGAGGACAAGCAGGTGGCCTGGATAAACCACAAGTTATAAGAGATCTCATAGCCGGGGATTAGAGTAGTGTAATGGTAAATCTGCCCAATTTAGGTGTGCAATTTATACCATAATTATTGAGTTGCGTTTTCCTTTGATTGGTCTCCTTCAGGTAGGAGATCTTACAGCCACAAATTTGGCGGTTTACATAATTTCTTCTACTACAGCCAGGCGACGGTGCCTGCCTTAGGTCAGTGTCTATATTTCTCTTTATTACCTGTCATGGAGAACATACATAGCATTATTGATATATGCCTCTGTCTTAGGTCTATAGGAGCTCAAGAACACTCTTACCCGTCTTTGACTACCGGCCATCTATGGCACACTCTCTCCCATACAGACCAAAGCCACATTCAGACCAAAGGACCTGTGAGCATGCCCTCAATGCATTTCTTCATAGTGATGGATAACTGCCATAGTGAATAGCTGAACTTGCTGAAGGCAATCCTGTACAAAGACTACCAATCTGTTTAATATACAAGGTCCAAAAGTTAAAAGCAACAAGATTATAATTAATGGTCTAAGCATTGTAGAAATTAAAATTGTAAGTGGGAATGTTGCGGGTATCCAATCCTGCTGCTAATTGGCAGGAATCAAACACAACATCTGGCCATGAGGTATATAGTGGGCGACTTTGAGTATTGATAAAAAACACTTGCTCTCCAGTAAGAGTGGAGACTACACTCCAGGTTAATTCAACTAGCTGATAGGGATTCTGAGCCATCTTCATCATTAGTATCATGATCATTAGGCTCAAGATCTGTATCCATTTGACAGACCAATCTTTCAGGCAGCCATCAGGCTCCATTTTCTTTAGGACAGAACCATGGCCCTAAATTAAAACAGGGTCGGGACCATTCCATGTATTAGTTAGGGGGTCTCTCCATTTAACCCTGGCAAATGAGCTGGAAGTGACTGGATGCCAGTGGGGATCCTCTGCAGACTGACCTTTAGCATCAGTTTGCAAAAAAATTAAAACAAATAAGACAAAAGTAAGGTGTGCTTTCGGTAACCTTGGAGGGTATAACTCCCTCTCTTTTATTTTTAAAAGCCAATTTTTCAGAGATCCTTGTAAAACCAGGGCAGAAGCGCCAGTAGCTGCTCTTCTTACACTCAGAGAGTTATGAAGATAGTATTCTAAAGTTTTACAATACCTGTTTCACAATACCTTGTCCTTGAGGAGTATAAGGAATACCAGTAATATGAGTAATATTAAACTGTCATCAAAGCATCTCAAATGCCTGACTGCAATAGCCAGTTCCATTATCTATCTTAATCTGAGATGGAACACCAAGCATAGAAAGATAATGTAGGCAATAAGTAATTACGTTTTTAGTTGTTTCTCCTGTTAAAACAGTTGCAACTAGAAAGCCTGAAAAGGTGTCAAGTCACATGTATATATTTTAATTTTTCAAATCAGAAATGAGTAACATCTATTTGCCATAATTGATTAGGTATAAGTCTTCGAGGATTATCACCATTATGAAGAAATTGAGGACACTGAGAACAAGTTTTTACAATTGACATGTATATTCTCTAGAAGTACTAAATTCTTGTCTCAAGCTATTACTATTTTGATGATAAAGGAATGAGATTGTTTGACCAATTGTTCCTGTAAGGCTTATAATCTGGTATACAAATCTGCTATGGGATTGTACTAGGGTCCAGGCAATCCAGTGTGAGCTCTTAGATGTCTTATAAAGTTAAGGAACAGTATATGTTTTTTAAAATTAAGCTGTATTTGTATCTTACGACTCTTAACTAGCAGAGTCTTAGTATATGTTTTTTAAAATTAAGCTGTATTTGTATCTTACGACTCTTAACTAGCAGAGTCTTAGTATATGTTTTTTAAAATTAAGCTGTATTTGTATCTTACGACTCTTAACTAGCAGAGTCTTAGTTTACCGGAGATCCCCTGAGTGAACCACACAAGGTGAGAATTGCTGCAAAAAGCAAGAGAAATTTTAATGTTCCAACATGCTGGGGCCATCTTGCATCCCAAAAGGAGAGGCGACCCCATGCTGCTCATTCAGTGAGCTTTTATTCAGTCCTTAGGGCAGCAGCCATTAGGCACAATGTGATTGGCAGAACAATATAACTTTTTAAACTGATTAGTCTTTAGGGAATGAGGTGGCAAGAACCTCCCTTGTTTGTGCGTAGCCTTGTCTGTGCGTGACTTGTCCATGTGCTCTCCCCCCTCCCCAGGTCAGTCCCCACCCCTTGTGGTCTGAGGAATGTTAATTAGCCTCTCCCTTTTGGAGGGGAGGGGTGCCTAAGCGTTCTATGACCTTTCTTTTCCAGGAGGGGAGGGGTCTGGTGGAATTTTCCCCTTCAGTATAAATAACTGTAAATTTTGAGAATTAATAGTATCTAAAAAAAGGGAACAATTTCAAGCAATTATAAATCATGAGCTATATGTTGGCTATCAGTATACAAATTAAAAGCTTGATTTTTCAACATTTTAAAAACAGTGACAAAAGCATGCAATTCAATTATCTGTGCTGAAGCAGGCAGAAGTCAAGAGAATAAACATGTCCAATTACATATGCTGCCTTCCCACTAGATGAGCTGTCTGTAAATACAGTAAACACCTTTTCTATGGGCTGCATGCATAGATTTACAGAAAATACAAAAGAATGCATAGTGGAAAATTTTAGCAACTTGTCTTTTGGATAATGATTATCAATTTTACCTAAAAAGTTTGTCATGCAATAGGCCAAGTATCAGTATTCTGCAATAATCAATTTAGTTGTTGTTTGAAATAAGGAATAAACATTTTTATCAGATTCTTAAGACATTCTTTCCAAAATATTTTCATAATTTTATCCTACAATTATGTATCAACACAGCAACAGCTTTAAAACAGGTGTTAAAACTTTCTTTGGAGATGAAGAGAAATGAATCCACATTAATGGTCAGCCAAAGGACAGCTGTGAAACAGCCAACAATTGATCAGTCTGTCTAATGTATCTGTTGATAACTAACAGCTTCCTCTACTTTCTGCAAAGCTATTCCTCTTTCATCAGTTAATTGTCCAGGGGAATTAGGATTTGCATCCCCCTTGAGAACATCAAACAGAGACTTAAGTCCTCCTGTGGTGAGCTTAAGGTTGAGGTCTTAGCCAACTAACATCTCTTAGAAGCTTTTGAAAATAATTTAAAATAAGTAAACTATCTTTTCTTATTTGAATTTTCTGTGCCACAATTTGTTTAGGAATATAACTGATGTCCCAAATATTGAAAAGGATATTGTCTTTGAATCCTTTCTGGAGAAACAACTATTCCCCCAAATTATAAAGCTTGTTGTATGAGAGCAAAGGCTTGCAGTAAAACTCCTTCAGAGGGATCAGCTAATAAAATACCATACAATGAATAATATACACTGAAAGATTTAAACTCCTAACTTCTTGTATTGAAGCAGCAACAATTTTTTAATATAATATATAGCTATTAGCCATTCCTTGAGGCAAAACTTTCCAATGATATCGCTTCATGGATTCTCCAAAATTACAAGCAAACTCACTGACTACAAACCTCCCACCTTCACCAGGAAGTAAAAGAACGGTATAAAAACAAACTTCTAAACCCATAATAATTCTATATGCATTTTCTGGAATGGCAGCTAGAGTAGGCAAGTCAGGCTGTAATGTCTCACATGGTTCATAAATCTTAAGTTTGCACTTCCTTTTGGATTAATGGAATAACCAATCCCTTGTAGCTGAGTGAGAGCATCAGTTAAAGGCCAAGCTGAAGGCCAGTCTTGTCCTCTCTTACTCCTTGAGCAATTCTTTTATTAGCAGGCTCAGCTATAATGCCATGTAGGGAAGCAGGCATAATTTTAATTTTTCCAATGTAATCATTATCTATAACTCCTGGCCCATAAGCTGTCTGTTGTGGATGTCTTTGGGTCTAAGGCTGACCCCTCCTCCCCAAGGAACAAGCAAGGCAATAAATAAATTCTGGAAAACACCTTTCTAGGGGCTGGTCTGGATGACCAAGACATAAAGAATGCCACACAAGCTTCTGTTGAGCCCACTCTGAGTTTTTTCGTAACTCAAATGTAAATGTTCTTAATCTGGGCCTAAAACAGTCCTCTAGTACCTTTGTTCCTGGGACAATAATTTTTTTTTTTTTTTTTTGTTTTTTTTTTTTTTTTTTGAGACAGGGTTTCTCTGTGTAGTCCGGGCTGTCCTGGAACTCGCTCGGTAGACCAGGCTGGCCTCGAACTCAGAAATCCGCCTGCCTCTGCCTCCCAAGTGCTGGGATTAAAGGCGTGCGCCACCACCGCCCGGCGACAATAATTTTTAAAATGACCCAAATCTCCACATTTAAAACATACTTTATCCCTTCGCTTCTGTGAAAGCATTGCTTGCACAGTGGTCCCTTGTGAGGCAGTAGTCATTAGCCAGAAACTGATTGTATGAGGGCCCAATTTCAGCACAAATAAGAATATAACCTGATAAGTCTGTCTTTGCTTTGTTTGCCTGGATAGCTGCTCAGCAGGCCGCATTAGCATTCTCATAAGGCAATTGTGTAACAAAAGGAACTCCTGCCTGGGGGTCTCTGAAAATTACCAGTTGCTTTTAGCAGCCTATCCACAAATACCTGAAATGGTTCATTGGGGCCTTGTTTAATACCAGATAAATTCCTAGGACCTTGTTTTAATACCAGATAAATTCCCACTGAGATCCCCTTTAGTAGGTAATTGATTCTAAGCATGGTGGGCAGCCATTGCAGTCTGTGCATACACTCGTGCAGGTAGCCCAATCTGATTAGCATTACCTTCATATTGACCCTCTCCCAGAAACATGTTAATATCTCAATCTGCATTACCTGCCTGAGCATTCATCATGGTGGTTCTCTTACTTGCTTCACGCAATTCAGAGCTTCAAAGTAAGTAATTTCCTCCTGACAAAGTAGCCTTTCATAGTGTTCCAATCTTTGGGGGGTTAAATTTGCTTCTACCACAGTATCCAATGAAGCTTGTGTAAAGGGGGCAGCAGGCCTGTACTATGCTATACCTCTTTTTAACTCTTTTATTCATCTCTACCTGCTCAATCCTCTTCTCAACTATAAACATGGGTGAACCAAAAAATCCCAAGCTCACGACTGAACTACCAACTGCAGCCAACGGAACATTGACAGTCTATATTTTTTAAGTTTCTTTTGAAACATTAGAGTATAACCATAATTTTGGGAAACAAAACCAATTTTTAACAACGTAAACAACCCATTTTCTCTAAAATCAATACCAAGTGCATTACTTTCGTGTTACAAAGTTTGACTGCCAGTTATGTGAATGCATGATAGTGCAGCTTTTAATACCTCAGTAAAAAGACATTGTTTTAAATCCTATCCTTTATACATCTGGTTTCTGAACCCTGAGTTACCAGTTTTAAGCCAACTTTCTGTTACCAAAGTTGCAAATTTTTAATCATACCCAAATAACTTATAGGCCAATAATCTATAACCAAGGCATGCAGAATATATTTATACTTTTAAAAACCAGTCAGAAACAAAAATGAAGTAGATACACATCTTATATATTTAGACTAAACAATTTTTTTTTTTTTTTACCTTTTCTAGCTGTAATATCAGGAGAAAAGTACCTTGTCACTTGCTGAACCCAATAAACACTGTCACAGAGATTTTTCTAGGAAAAACAATTATCAGCTTCCTTATCATAGAAGCCAAAAAGCTGCTGGCCCCTTTAAGAGCAGCTTATGCAGACAGTCAGCTCCTGGAAAGGCTTCTCCAGCTGAGCTTGACCCCTAGCTACCGTGCAGGGTAACTTATCAGTTTCTGCTGTGCACATTAAGATGTCTTTTAAACAAGTTAAACTAAATCAAGGGTGGATAGCCAGCAGATAAAGTTTTAACCATTTTTTCTTTTGAACATGAAAAATAGAACAACAATTATTCAAACAATGAAACAAAAACATATAATTGACATACGTGGACAGATTGGCCGCCAAAGACAGACAATAGACAGAGAAACCAGGACTAAGGATTTTTTCCCAGTAGGAGCCAGAGAGAAAGCAGGATGTCTCCTGATTTTCTCCTGTTCCTAGGAGAGCTCTGAAATAGCTTATTTTTCTTCTCTTACAACTGTTTCCGAAACCCTTTCTCTCTCTCTCATATTCAAGGTTAACTTTTCATTTCCCTCTTAGAAGGTGCAGCAGCAGCTACTGATAGTTACTCCTCAGTGCTCTGATTTCTTAACTTCCCTAATTCCTCCTAACCCTGCTCCTCTCACCTGAGGCAGCTCTTAGGTTGTGGACGAAGGCCTATGATTCCCCCGCCCCACAACTTGAAATTTTGCTGTCACCCCCTAGGTGAAGTTGGCGTTGAGTCAACATCTATTCAGACTAGCCTGTATCCCTTTGCACTTCCTGCAACACAACCTCCAAAAGGTAACTAGTGCTAGCATCAATGCTGTTCGTTGCTTACCATGTGCGGGATATTCTTCTTCTTCCATTTTCTGTGGAGCTCCACCCAAGACAGCGTTCCTCAGTGGGTCCCCCCTCCCTGTTTTCAGGTTCCTCGCTCAGGCGCCACCTGTAGCCACCTATCGGTCATGGATGAACTGGGTTTACCTGAAAGGGGGACTAGAAATGAAAAGGAGACGGAGGGGCGAGACAACCATGGAGCCAAGACAAAGTTTTCTGATCAAGGCTCAAAGTATAATATTCAGCTCTTGTATATACAGAGAAAGCCCTACCTAACCCATCCTTTGTTTCAGCCAGATAATGTCATAAGGCAAGCTCAGTGGGAAGTCTATTTTTCTAAGTTCCTATAGGAAGTTGTACCTTCAGCCAAGATGGATGACTCCACCTAGGTCTTATAACAATAGATCTATTGTGGAAACAAGGTCTTTCCAGCCTGCTCAAGGCTGGGGGAGTGCACAGTTGTGGGGGGCCCAGACATCTCATTTGTTCCTCACTTTCCAGCCTATGGCAGATGAGTATCCTAGACATGCTTCAGACATGAGCATTGATTCAAAGGGTCAGTTCAAATGGTCACATTCAGGCAGGAACAAACACAAAGCAGATACAACCCACGCCCTTTCTAAGGTCCTCTTGGAAGATCATGAAGGTGGATGCTGTCTCCTGGGACGCTGAGTCATGGATGAAGGACAGCCATGCTGGAACGTTCTGCTACCCTCAGGGAACCTAGTATGAGCAAGAAGTGAACTATTGTTATATTAAGCTATTGATAAGTGAGATTAATGATCACTGCAGCATCATGTATTTTATACTGTGAGTCATTTCAGGCAGATGTCCTAAAAAATGCAAACTTAGTTCATTTATTAAAATTAAGATTTTTCAACTGGGCAGTGGCGGCACACTCCTTTAATCCCAGCACTCAGGAAGCAGAGGCAGGTTGATCTCTGTGAATTTGAGGACAGCCTGGTTTACAGAGCAAATTCTAGAACAGCCAAGGCTATGTAGAGAGGCTTGTCTCAGAAAAAATAAGGTGGAGGGTTGTGGGCGAAGTCAGGTTCTTTTCTACTATGTTATTGGTTGAATGGTGTCCCTTTTTCATGACTTCACTTCCTATTCAAGACTTGGAGCCTTAGAATATGACCTTATTTGGAAATAGGGTCATTGCAGATGCTAATAGTCAAGATGAGGTCATTAGGACCCTGACCCTGTATACCTTGATGTCTTTACACAAAAGGGAAATGTGGGTTCGGAGAGGTGCTCACAGGGTGACATTTCTACTACCCAAGGAGTCCAAGGTGCCAGCTAAAGGCAGGACGTCTTAGACAGACTCTCAGCTCTCATGAGGACCTAACCTGGGGGTCCCTCTTATCTCTGCCTCAGAGCCTTGAATCAATCAATTTCTGCTACTTAAGGGTAGCAGGGAGGGGGTGAATTCAGCACTCCAGGAAGCACAGCCTGGGGAGTTCCCTTCTCCACTTAGAGCCTTGCACTCAGATAAGGCTGGATTCTTGGCTTTGCCATAGAAAACATCTCAGACAAGCCTGCATAGAGCAGGGCTTCCTAAAGGACTTTTAAAACATAAACCTTAAGCACAGAGCTTAACAGAGAGGTGTCCACGGGAAGAGTGATATATCCCCCAGTGAGGGTATGGGCTTCTCAAGGGACAGTCACTCCTTGGCCCTGTGGCTTTCTAATTTCCACAGTGTATTCACGGCAAGTTGAGAGGCTAAAGAATTTCCTTTTATCAGTAGAGTTGTACGTTCATGAAAGGTGAATTTATGGGAGGTGTTGCCAGGAATAAGAAGTGATAAAAAACAAAAATCAAGGTTAGGAATCATTTTGGCCCTAAGTAGGCATGGCTTCATTTGCCTTTAATGTTTTCAGTTGAAATCTCTTTAGGAAAACGCCCATCATCAGTGCGGGGAATTTTGGTGTTATCATTGGTGTATGGAGCTTCCTGGCTGTGCCAGCAGAAAAGACAAACTGACGGATCTCAAGAGGGAAGGTTTTGTATTGTATCACACCCCGATTTTTGATATCCTTATCTCAGTAGACTACTCATTTTGGGGAGCCTTGAGGTTATTAGAGAGCCTCAGTGGATGCTTACTGGGCAGGGGAGACACCATGGTTGGTCATAAACGTTGTTTTCCCAGGGCAAGGCTCATCCATTGTATTCTGGATTAGCTGATCTCTGTATTTTCCCCAAATGTGCGAAACTGCACTATAGTCTGTGGTAGAGGGGGAGCATTTGTGCTCTCCCCTTGAAAAGCAAAAAAGGAAAACCAGAGTGAAGTAATGCAGCCTCCAAAGCTGTTTCTGAGCCCCTGTCTGCCTCCTGGACCAGGGTCCTCCCCTGAGCAGCTGGTGTGATGCCTACATGAAGACTCAGGAAGATCTCATCCCTTCAGAGCTCTCATCCCCTCTGGATCAGCCTCTCAGCCTCTGGCATGCTTACTCTGAAATCAGCAGAAGCCGCCTCCCCTCGGTACATCCTGGTGATCCCACTGGGTCCAGGATTTAAGATTTCGTCAATTCTAAGAACCCTGATATCCCCTAGACAGGATTTCTTCATTTCTTTAGGATTTTTTTTCCTCAAAATTTTGACCACTTGGGTGTGTTCCTTCCACTGATGTCATTGACTAAGACAAGATGTCTGCTCACATGAGAATCCCGCGCTGGTTGAAGGTGAGGAAGGCCTAAATGTGTTCTCTGATGAACATCCTCAACCCAAACCAGATGTGACCGTAAGTTAAAAAGGTCACAGAAGGATCAAGTGGCTTCATTGCCCAGGATGCCACGATGCTTTGGTATTTGCAAACTTATCACGTACGCAGAGAAGCCAAAGCCATTCGGCAATCTCAACAAATGTAGAACAGGCATTTCATAAGAAACAATCTATTTTCATGATTAAAAACATTTATAAATTAGATATAAAAAATGAATATACCTCAAAATCTTAAAGGCTGTGTCCAGAAAACCTTTAGCCAATGCCCTGACCATGGGAAGCTGAAACGTTTCTAAGACAAGGCAACAGCTTGCCATTCATAATGAGGCAAAAGAGAAAGAAGATTGAGGTACTGAGAGAGGGAAAGGAAAGCCTTCATCCCTAGATCTAGTTGGTTTGTCTTTCCTGCTGGCAGAGTCAGGAAACTCCACACACTGCTGATAACGCCAGAATTGCTGGTGTTTTCCTTCAGACACAGGGTGGGAATTAAAGATAATAAGTAAACCTAATAAGCCATGCCTACTCGGGTCTCAGGCAGCTTTGAACCCCGACTTTTGGCACTTCTTGTTCCTGACAACAACCCTCATAAATCCACTTTACAGCAAGTTGAAAAGTTAAAGAGTTTGCTTTTCCAGAAAAAGCTATCTGAGCAATGGGAACAGAAAGCCACGGGATTATATGTCCAGCCGTTACCAAGACAACATGTGCCTCGCCTCGCCCTTAAGAAGTCCACACCTATACTTGGGTATGTCTCACTGTCCCCTGGGCACCGCTCTGCTTAAAATCTATGTCCAAAATGCCTTTTAATGAACTCCAACTGTGTTATCCTGAATTCTTTTCCATCGTGTGTCCTGGAATATGGTTTTACTTGAGTGGAAGTCACTGGGGGGTGGGGAGGGAAGAGATAGGAATGCCTCAGACTGCAGATGACTACGTGGAAGCATTTGTTATGGTGATGTATGTGTTAGTGTGACAGAAGATAAAAAGACAGGCTCTGCCAGCCGAAGCTGGCTAAGCTAGGCTGCTGTTCCCAGAACATAAACACTAGAGATAAGTAACTGTGAAACAGAGAGAGAGAGAGAGAGAGAGAGAGAGAGAGAGGAGAGAGAGAGAGAGAGTTTTGGAGAGAGAGCTTCAGAGAGAAAGTTCCAGAGGAAGAGAGAGAGAGAGAGTCTCAGAGAGTTCCAGAGAAAGAGAGTTCCAGAGAGAGAGAGAATATTAAAATATTAAGGATTCACCGTTAAAGCACAGCCCAGGTAGTCTCCCTTTTGTCCACTAATTTTTTTTCTTCTTCTTGGTTTTACTGAATTAGTTTTTTTTTCTATGACCTCAGATACTTTTTATCCAATTAAGTTATATTGATCGTGAGAGTAGCAGTTGAGGTTAGTTTTGTGAGGAGGACCAAACCTTGACCACTAGCACCCTCCCACCCTCCCTCTGACTTCAGTCACGTAACTGCTCCTGTCTGTGTAGGCTGAAAATAGGCTTGCTTTTTCTTTCTTTGTGTATGCTTCTCTTTACATTGCAACCCGACCGCAGATTCCCCTCCCTCCATTCTCCCCAGCTCCTCCTTCTCCCTCATATCTCCTCCCCATCCCTTTCCCCTCCCCCGCCCCGAGAAAACAAAAAGAGCAGGTCTCCCAAGGGAATTCACCTAACATGGCCTAACAAGATGCAATAAGACTGGGCACAAATCCTCATATCAAGGCTGGACGAAGCTACCCAGTAGGAGGAAATGGGCTCCAAAGGCAGGCAAAAGAGTCAGAGGCATCCCCGACCCCACTATTAGGAGTCCCACAAGAACACTAAGTTGTTCAAACCATAGGGTATATGCGGAGGACCTAGCTTAAACCCATGCAGGGTCCGTGGTTGTTGCTTTAGTCTTTGTGAGCCTCTATGAGCCTTGCTTAGTTGATTCCATGGGCCATGTTCCTGTGCTGTGCTTGACCTCCCTCTGGCTCTTACAATCCTTCATCCCCTTCTTCTGAGGGGTTTCCCTGGCTCTGCCTAGTGTTTAGCTGTGTCCACTGCCTTCTTAAGCTTCTATCTCTTCTCAATAAGACACAGGTCGGGGACTAGGCCTTTATCATTATGGCTTGGGACAGTTACAATCCAAAACCATTATGCCAGCTAACTAGCCTCTTCCACTGTCGATAGAATTTTCTAGAATGCTTGGTCTTTTCAAGAGTGTTAAGAACGTCCACATTGTCAGAGTCTCACAACTTAATATACTGTGAAGTCCTGGCCCTGACAGTTTTGGGTCTCCGTTGCTGAAGGTCTGGATTTTGTTTTCTATGTTGGTGATGACTGCCTCTGGAATTTGATGGCGATTGTACTGAGAGCTCTTGTCAGGCTAAGCCTGGAGTTTCTTTGGTTGTTTTCTTTCTCCTGAATGATCTGTACATTGATGAAAGCAGGGTATTAATGCTCCCACTTCTATTGCATCTGGATTCATTATATATGTTAGTGTAACACAGTTTGGTACATATATATTACATAATTTGTTTCTCTGTTGCTGGGATAAAACACTGACCAAAAGCAACTTGAGGAGGAAAGGGTTTATTTGACTTACAAGTTATGATCCTTTATTGAGGGAAGCCCAAGCTCAAAGCAGGAACCTAGAAACAGGAACTGAAGTAGAGACTATGCAGGAATGCTGCTAACTTGTTTGCTCACCATGGCTTGCTCAGCCTGCTTTCTTATACAACCCAGGACCACTTGCTCAGGGATGACACCCCCCACAGTGGGCTATGGGGTCTCTCATCAAGCCTTCATCATGAAAATGCTCCCACACCCTTTCTCACAGGCCAGTCTGATGGAGGCAATTCCTCAGCTGAGATCCCTCTTCCCAGCTATGTCATGGACCAGAGCAAGGCTTTGCTATTTCTCTCTGAGACTCACCCTCTAGAACAGGGGAGACTGCTGATTTTCTCATGGGTCTGAGGACTTTGTTCATTACGGGCTTCCTCTACTCCTTACAGAGCTTGCAGCCAAGCCCCAAAGACCTGAGTTCAATCCCTAGAATGATGAAAGGAGATAACTGACTCCAGGTTGTTCTGTGACCTTCACACATGTGCCATGGTACCCAATACACATACACACACACACACACACACACACACACACACACACACACAAACACACATACACACACATACACAAAACACACTGAATAAATTAAATAAGTAAATAAACCAGTAAATTTAAAAGTCAAAAGAGAATTATCTAAGGGTGGAGATGATTTCTTAGGCTCAACTCCCTATGACTAAAGAGGAAAACCAGCTGAGTCATTGGTATGCTCCTTTCTCTGACTCTTGATCTTCTGAGGTTTGAGTAGGCAGCATCAGATCTCCATGGCACAGAGCTGCCTCCCCACTTTCCTTGCCGTAATGGACTATATACTCTCACACCAGGAACCAAAATAAAGCCTTCACCCCCTTATGTTGCTTTCCTTGGTATTTGGTCACAGCACTGAGAACCATAATTGCTACAGTTACTGCCAAAATTGCTACAGTTACTGCCGCTGGGAGTATAATAACCTTGGATGGAGCACTGGTTAGTTTGTGTTGCTTTGACTCGAACTAGATTCATCTGCTAAGAGAGAATGTAAACTGAAGTGGTTGCCGTCCTCAGATTGGCCCTGCGCATATCTGCGGGATATTTTCTTGATTAATGATTGATATGGGAGTCTGGGATATGGGAGATTGGGGATGATGCCCTGGATAGGTGGGCTCGGGGAATAGAAGAAAGTGAGCTGACTGAGTCATGAGAATAAGCCAGTTTGCAGCATTCCTCCATGGCCTCTGCTTCAGTTCCTGCCTCTGGGCTCCTGCCTTGAGTTCCTGCCTTCATTTCCCTCTGTAACAGACTATAAACTGTGAGATAAGAATAAGCCCTTTCCTCCCCACGCTGCTTTTTTGGTTATGGTGTTCATATCACAGCGACAGAAACCAATCAGTTCCCTTGAGAGAAATATCGGAAGGATATTATTGCTTGATTCTAATCCATTTCCCACAGGCTCATGTGTTTGAATGCTTGGTCTCCAGATAGTGGCGCTGTTATGCAGGGTGTGTGGAGTCTTTGGGACTTAACAGCCTAGTTAAAGGTAGTCATTCAGGGTGGCCTTGAAACTGCTGCAAATTTCTGGTTATTATCTGAGCCTTTTGCTTCTTGATTCATGGAGACCCGGAAGCCGCTGAGAAGCATTCTGGCCACCAAGAAGTGACTCCACCATGACTCTCTCTTCATGATGGGCTAAACTTCCTCCCTTAAGTTGGTTCTGTCAGATACTTTATTAGTGTTAAGAACTAGCCAGGTTGAAAACACACAGGTCCCCGACCTTGGCCTATGTGATAGTCTTGCTAAAAATAGGTTAGTGTCATTCGTGTGAGGAAACAGACAAATCCACATTGATGGGTTTCTGACGGACAAATGTGCTGGCTTCAAACATCAGTATCCTGTACAGAACCAAGGAGGAGCTTCAGGCTATGGGGAGTAACAAGTCACACCAACTGAATGAATGCCCGTGTGTGTGGATTCTCTGGGGGAAAAGCAAAGATAAAATGACATTAAGGGGATTACTGCCTTTATAACAGGGAGCTTTCGATTGTTAGACAGTTAATGGACACCAGACAACAATGCCATGTTAGTGTTAAATCTGTCTTTTTAAAAAGCTTTTTATTGATTCTTTGTGGATTTCACATCATGAACCCCAATCCCACTCATCTCCCTGCCCTTTGTGTCTACCCTTCGTCCTTGCAATCTGACCCCCAAAAGAAATAAAAATATAAATAAATAAAACAAAAGAAAAATAAACAAACCATCTTGTTGTGGAAACTACAGTGTGTCTCATAGTATACTCTTTTGTCCACACATCTTTCTTTTTTATTATTATTAAATTTATTTATTGTATGTATATGAATACACTGTAGCTGTCTTCAGACACACCGAAGAGGGCATCAGATCCCATTACAGATGGCTGTGAGCCACCATGTGGGTGCTGGGAATTGAACTCAGGACCTCTGGAAGAGCAGTCAGTTCTCTTAACCACTGAACCATCTCTTCGCCCTTGTCCATACATCTTTACCTGTAAACATTTATTGCAATGAGTCACTAGTCTGGTTAGAGGCTTCTGGCTTCGGCTGCCCCATCAATACTGGATCCTCACTGGGACTCCTCTCACATATCCTGTTGTGGCCCTGTGTCATGGAGAGCCTGCAGCTTTGGTTCTGTAGGATCAGCTCCTTCACTCACTCCAACAGTTCATTGATGGTGTAGATGTTGGGGCGGGCCAACTCAGAGCCCTGGATGTGGGCCTCGGTGGTAGCTGAGTTGGTTGGTCCACCAGCTCTCCTGTACCTACACCATCAGGGTAAGCTCTCCAGAACTGCCCCTAGCTAACTCACCCAGTTCCACAGCCAGCAACGGGCTGGACCAGCCCTTCTCCTCTCATAACCTTGGCCAGTTCATCTTTGCCCACAACATCAGGGCCAGTTCTACTGTGCTACCTAAGAAAGGTGCAGGGTCTGCTGTCCAGAGTGCTGCAGCCAGTGGGGGGGGGGCAGGACCAGCTCTACACAGCCCTTGGACATCAACATGGTCCCAGGTGACAGCCCAGATCAAGGACATCCACATGGCCTTTGGTAGTCATATGAGCCACGAACATTGACACAGATTCCTGTTGCTGCATGGCCATGGACCCGGACCTGGCCCTCAGTGGCAGCACAGGCTGGGACCTCACCATGGCCTCAGGTGGTGGGGCTGGCCGCTCCTCTCTGCCCTCGCATCTCCAGTTCCACCTTTCTTCATAGAATTCAAACTGTTCTGCCTCTCCCCCCTCTCTTTCTCTCTTCCATCTCTCCACCACATTCTTACCCATCACAGTGGCTCCCACTGTGGCTGGGCCATGCGGTGGGCAGGCCTCTGGGTATCTTCCCTAGTGTTAAATTTCTTCATGGTCAGGGTTAGAGAGATGGCTCAGTGGTTAAGAGCACTGGATGCTCTTCCTGAAGGACCCAGGGTTCAATTCTCAGCACCCACATGGCAGCTCAAATGTCTGTAGTTCCAATTCCCCATTTCCAGGGGATCTGACACCCTCACATACAAGCAGGCGGAACACCAATGTACATAAAATAAGAATAAATAAGTAAAAAAAACTCTTCATGGTTATAAGTTTGCTTGTTTGTGTAAAATACTATCTTCTCATTAGAGGAGAAACTGGGAATGATTTAAGGGTAAGTTTCTTCAGTTTTCCCTCAAATCAAGAGAGAGAGAGAGAGACAGAGACAGAGACAGAGACACAGAGAGAACAGCAAAATATTAAGAATTAAGGATTTATGGATAAATCTCATAACTTTCAGCAGATTTCAAATTTTTCAAAATGAAATTTTGAGAGACCCATGACTACTTGCTCACCAAGTATTTCTGTTTGTTCATTCTCCCCTTCCTTCTTCCTCCTTCCCTCCCGCCCTCCCTCCATTCCTTTCTTTGTTGCAGTTCTGGCTGGGCAAGGGGTGTCTGTCTGCTCCCTCTGTTGCTCTAAGCTTATCGGCTAGCCCCTTGGGCAATGTCTTTAGTGATGAACTTGCTCGTGCCCAGTGTCCTGGATTGAACTCGGGGTCCCATAGGATTCACAGCTTCGCCTTGTGCTGTCCCCTAGCCAGAGACTCACACAGAAGCTTTCCCTTGTAATTCAGAAAAGAACCTCAGAGTGATCAAAACCCATGCTTCTCGGCTACTGCTCCCAGGCTCTGATCTAGCATGCGAGACAGTCTTCATCTTTCCAGTGGCTTCAGCTGCACCCACTTCTCCTCCACCATCCTGGGCCATCCCAACCACAGGCTCTGTGTTCATACTCCTGGCTGGAACAACACTGAGGTACCTGGGTCCTCAGATAGTCAAGACACATAGCCTCTCAGATATTGTAGAAGGTTCCAATGCAGGCCCCATGGGGGTTAGTCAGGGCCAAGGGATTAGCGGAGGCTTCTGAAGTGGATAAGGCTGTGACCTGGATAGCTTGCTGCTCTTCTACTGCCCTCCCCACTGGAATGAGCTGGGTGACTGCCCAGGGACCTGTTGCAGGGCCGTGCCAGCCTCTGCTTTTGCTGGACTTTCTGCCACCATGAAGGCGGCTGGGGGCTGAGCGGGATGCTTGCTGACCGGCGTTCATTGCGTGCTCCCACGATCAGAGTCTGTCCTCCTGTCTTGTAGCTTATAGACCCTGATGCTTGCGCTGCCAGCCATAAACGTGAGGATCCAGACTCTGTCTACTGAGGCTGCTCCTAGGGACGGGCCCTGGGAACAGGGGCTGAGACCAGGCTAAAAAGGTCAGTAGCTGGGAGTGAGGATCCTGAAACAGGGAGGGGCAGTGGGCTGGAGACAGAGAAGCTGGGCAGGTGGAGTCTGGAGAACCCAGGAGGGGTTTGGGGAGCAGTGGACACGGAGGAATCTCCTAGGGCTTCAGGATCCCTTATAAGCCGTTTGTCAGACGTAGGGTAGTTCCAAGCGCAGTCATGTCTAAAGTAAGGGTACTTCTATGGGTTATTCCTCAAACGAACTCAGCCAGGGCAGGGTTAGGAATGCTTACAGCCATCAGAAGGCTTGTCCAACTTTCTCATGTTTGTGTACATGTTTGTGTGTATATATACACATGTATACAGGCATACATGTGCATGTATGTGTATGCATGTGGAGGTCAGAGGTTTGCTGCTCCAACTCCAACTTTTTTGAGGCCAGGGACTCTCGGTGAACCTGGAGCTCACGGATTGAATGCAGGGCCATCTAGCAAGTTCCTGCCGCCCCAGCGCGGGGTGGCAGCCACACACCCTGTGCCTGAGATTTTGTTTTATTTACATGGGTTCTGGGGAGCAAGCTTAGGTCTGTACCCTTGGCATGCTTGTATAGATGGATAAGCCATCTCTTCAGCCTGGATTTTTTTTTTTTTTTAAACCAAAATCACATTCCCCTTTTGGGAAAGGGAAAAAAAAAATCCCCCTTTGGGCAAAGAGTTCATTCACATCTAATTAACTCCGCACTTCCTAACTTCTGTGTGCCAGCCACCTGGGGCACAACCCAAACAATCCAGAGAAGGGCGCCGTGCCATTGCTGGCCCATATAAGGAGCTCTTTCTCCTCCCTCCAGCATCCTTCGGGTGTCTCCCTTCATTCCCTGAACATTCCTCTCTGGAAGGTCTTTGGCCTTGATCTTGGAGTCTCCAAGGTTCAACTCAGAGCTTAAGAGCTGCATGACCCAGGGGAGCCAGTTCTGATCTGCAAAGGGCAACAGTGCAGGGAGACATGAGCAGCCTAGGGTAGCAGCTCACCACAGGCCTTCCCTGTGGTGGTGATTTGAGTCAGGCAGCACTCCAGACCAGAAGTGGTTCAGGATGCCACACCCTCTCAAGGGCAAGCTGTATTTATAGCCAGAGGAAGGGAAGTGGTGTGGAAAGCCAGGGAGGGGCAGCCTGTTGGCTACAACTCACCGTGTTGTGAGCATCTGGTTGGAACAGAGGGGGTTGGCACTTGTGATGGCCCAAGTACTAGATATTAAAACCAAACCAAACCAAACAAACAAACAAACAAGACCTCCAAACCTTGAGCCCAGATATCCACATAAGCAATGTCTTTTGACTTCTTGCATTGAGACTATCTTTTAATTTTTCCACTACCATTTATTCATTGTACAAAATGGATTTCATAACACACTCATTTATTTATTGCCTTATTTATTTTTATGGGAATATGGAGACTTTCCCAAGCTACAGTGTGTGTGTGTGTTGTGTATGTGTGTGTGTATGTGTGTGTGTATGTGTGTGTATATATGTGTATGTGTAGTGTGTGTATGTGTGTGTATGTGTGTGTATATATGTGTATGTGTACGTGTGTGTAGGGTTGGTGTTGTGTTGTGTATGTGTGTGTGTGTATGTGTGTGTATATGTATGTGTGTGTATGTGTATGTGTGTATGTGTGTGTGTATGTGTGTGTGTCTGTGTGTGTGTGTCTGTGTGTGTGTCTGTGTGTGTGTATATGTATCTGTGTGTGTGTTGTGTGTGTAGACCTGAGGACAATATGTGGGAGTCAGTACTCTCCTTCCACCATGTGAGTCCTGGGGATTGAACTCACAGCATCGGATTTGGTGGCAAGTACCTTCACCCACTGAGCCATCTCACCATCTCTCACAATGACATTCTTATAGATGTCACATATTCTGTGTGTATTCACCACCCAGTAGCTGTTCTTGTCTCTCTTCCTTCCTGGTTCTTTATTTGGTCTCACATAGTCCCCCTTCCTGTTTCATAGATAGTTATAGTTAAGTGCTGATTGATAGATAGAAGGATAAATAGATTCCATATACAATAGAAAATGTCATATTTATCTTTGTGTCCCTGTCATTTTCACTTAACATGATAATTTCTGACTCTGTCAACTTTCCTGCAGATGATGCAATCAATGTCCTTCTTTATGGCCGAATATCTCCACATTGTGCATATCTTCCGTCCTTCTATTGGTGGGCTTCTAGCTGGGCCCCATAACTAGTTGGATGGGCTACTATTCTTTGTGGATATAAGTAGTTATTAAAGGATGTTGTACCCAGAAAGTTACACCCCCAGGTCTTTTCTTTCTCCTAGCATAAGATTTCTGGGGAAATTTCAATTTTGTGGGACCCATTGCTTCAGCAGTCTGATAGCCAAAGGGAAGGAAGGGAGGAATGCAAACACGTTCCTCCCAGGCCAGGTACAATGGTGAACCCAAGCCTGTGATTAGGTGTGGCCTTGATACTTGCCGGGAGGGAGGACTAGGCATGCACATCTGTGAGACAGGCTGCCAGACCCTCACTGGCCTTCAGACCAAGTGGATCCAGTGTTCCCTCCAGATTCCAAGATTTTATCCCGTGCAGTAAAGAAGACAGAAATGCCTTTGTCCTCTGATACTCACGCTCTGGAGGGAGAGGTTCTCAAGCAATGTCACGGCCAAGAAGGCACACAGTATTTGAAAGAAAGAAAAAGCATGATGACCTTAGGTAGGTAGTCAGAGAAGGCAGCCTGGAAGAGGTAACGTTTAAGGTAAGACCTGGAGGTTAATGAACTAAGATCAGCTGGACTGCTGAGTGTTCTAGAGGACAGTGTCTGAAGAAACCCGGCTGGAAAGTGCTGGATGGTTCGAGAACAAACCAGATGTTGGTGGAACAGCAGACCTGGTGACCCTGCCGCCCAGCCTGGCTCCCACTTCACGAATGATGTCATCTGCCATGTCACTGAGCATGTCTGGCCTGAAGAAAAGGTAGGGGAGGGGCTTCCGGGTGCCGCGGGAAAGAAACATTTTCTTCTTCAAATAAAAAACAAAAGGAAATCTTGAGGCTGGAGGGATAGCTCAGGGGTTAAGAGCATTGACTCTTAGGCTCTAGAGGACCTGGGTTTGATTCCCAGCACCCACAGGTGACTCCCAACCATCTGTCACTCCAGTTCCAGGGAACCAGACACCTTTTGCATGGTTCATGGCGTGCAGCCAAATTACCAGTGCATTTAAAATAAAATAATAAACAAAATTTTTGCATGCCAGGTGTGGTGGCACAAGCTAGTGCTCCCAACACTCTGGAGCCTCAAGAAGGAGGATTGCTGTGAGTTCAGGGCCAGCCTGAGCCACAGTGAGTGGGCCAACCTGGGCTACAAAAGCAAAAACCAAAAAATCAGAACAACAACACACCCAAAGGACAACAAACAAACAAAAACCAAAATACTAAAATGTTTTTTTTGTTTAAAATCATCCCTTTGTCCTCCCACTTTATTTTGTTCAAGACACTGTCTCCTGTGGCCCAGGCTGGACTTCAACTTGAGGTCTGTTGGCTAATCAGCTTAAACTCCAGCTCCTCCTGCCTCCACCCCCCAAGTGCTGGGATCATAGGCATACAGGACCACATCTCTGATGCGGTGCCTGGGGATGGGACTTTAGGTTGCTAGACAACTGCCCTGCTTGCTGAGCCACACCCAGGGCCTTCATTTTACAGTTTTACAGAGTAACATGGAAATATTGTAATGGTTAATTTGACGGAGCACCCACCAGGAGCATTGTGTTTTCTAACCCTTAAAGAAAAACTCCCTTTGCCTGAAAGGGGAAGTAGGGTGTGTCCCACCAGCTTGGTCCCTACATTCCTTTTCTTGATATTGTTTTTCCTGACAAATGGCAGATAGAAAATGCCCTATAGGGACAAGAAAGTCTCCCATGACAGTTCATTATTTTCCCAGGACCTGTGAGATGTCTTGACCTAAGCCAAACTCCAACTCCTTAGAGCTGAGGGTCTGGGGTTGGTTCGTCTGTCTGAGCCTCACAGTGTTCTCTGGCATCTCCTTGACTCCCTTAGCCTGTGAGAGATTTGGAGACAATGGCTCCTCAAACCACCCTCACAGAGCCACTTCCTCTAACCTGTGTCCTGTGACTCAGATGCTCCCTGCTCTTCCGGAAGCCTGTTCATCCCAAGGCTGGGTCCTGGGTTCCTTCTTGCCCTCCAGGCATGGTCTGTGGCCTGCTAGAGTTCCTGAGGGGAGCTTCTCCTACCACAGTGGGCGAGGTGCCCCCTGTAGGTGATGTCATGGAGGTAATGTCACAACTGTGAAGACTGAGTTGCATCATCTCCCTCCCCTTGTGCATTTCAACCCCACAGCAGGGTCTCTTCCTCCTGACTCGGGTCGCCTGGACATTGATTAAAGTCTTCCGAAAGGAAAGACACTAGACTGAATGCCTTTGCCTGTTTTCTGGTTGCCCCGGCTGCATTTTGGAAAATGGACATGGTGGCATTTTCAAAGGTCAGCCCTTTCCAAATCTCTTCCAGAATCCCAACTCACTATTTAAAGAGGTTCCTTTCTGTAATATGTAAATGAAAGAAAAAAAACCCAATATTTATCGACACCTTCCGTGTGCCTAAACACCGGGTTACATCAACTCTGAACAGGGAAATCACTTCCCCGTTAACCCTGATGCGGAGATGTGGAAACAGTCCGAGTAACTTGTCTGAGGTTTCATGTCTTCTCAGCTCTGTGTTCAGGGACCTTGTGCTGGTAGCAGGGGATGGTCTCCCATGGGAAAGGCTGGCTGCAGAAGCCAGAAGGTGTTGAAGGGGCATTTTCTTCCTTTTCAGTTAGTTACTAAACACCTGGCCTACCATGGCTATTTTTGGTTTCCCGAAGGTGCCTGTGAGTCTGGCATAGGCTGTTTGTTCTGCCTTCAATTTGACTGTCCTCTGCCTCCACTCCTGCCCTTAGAAACAGGGTTTCATGTATTCCAGGCTAGCCTGGTATTTGATACTCAGCCATGTGCGCCCTCAAACTCTGGTTCTTCCTGGTTCCATCCCAGGTGCTGGGAATACAATCACATGTCACCACATCTGGTTTATGCAGTGTTGGGGACTGAACTCAGGGATTTGAGCATGCTAGGCAAGCTCTGCTGACTCATCAGCTCATCCTGTAGGCTTTAGTACAGGTGTCTCCTCTTCTCCCTGGGTGGGTACCCCTTACTATGCTTACATGGTACTGACTGAGCAGCTATTAGATACTGAACTCAGAGCTCAGCACTTGAACCATAAGACGGTCTGAGAGATCATCTCTGCTCTTTACATTTCAAGCTAGTTCACTAATTGCTTCCACGCCAAAGCAACGAGCCACTGTGAGTCAGGTTGGGCTCAATACAATTAGGATCGGTGAAGCTTGCTGTAAAGGAAACTGGGGCCAACACAGAATGCCAGATGTCTTAAGAGAGGTTGGAAATTTAGAGTTTTGTTTAAGATTTTGACACTGGTCTGTTTGGCAGTAATAAGGGTGGGGGCGGGGGTTTTGGGCCGTTCCCAGAGTTTTGGAGAGGGGGAATAAAGTTTTTTTAAAATTTGGGGGTCGGGGGGGGGGAAACCCTTTGTCATGTGTGAAAAAGGCTTTCTTTTGCACTTTGGTGGGAAAGGGGCCCTCTTTGAGAAACAAGACATTTGCCTTGGCGGTTCTAAAAGGGGGCTAAAGCCTCCACTCCCCAAGAAAAAGCTTTCCCCGGGGCTGGAAAAAAAAAAAAAAAAAAACAAGGGTCCTAGGGGTTTCGGGGTTCCCCGGGGAAAAACTCATCCCAAAAAGGGGGGCTCGGTTTTTCTCCCATTTGCCGTAAAACCACGGGGGGAAGCGCTTTGTTGAACCCCAAGGGGGAAACCTCAAGGTTTCCCAAAGGCCCCCGTTTTTCTTTTCCTGCCCAAAGGACCCATTTTCCAGGTTTAAAAAAAAAAAAAAGAAAGGGTTGGGGCCTCGGAAAATCCGGACCAAAGTGGCCAGTTCCTGGCCAAATGGGGGCCAGGAACCTGCCCCCTTTCCCAAATTCCCTCTGAGGCCCCTTGAAAAAGGGGCCCCCAAAAAACCCCCCTTTGTTTTTTTCCAAAATTTTGGGGAAGCCAAATTTGAGAAGTGGGTCCTGAAGACTGAGAGGGGGCCCCCGCAAATTTTTTACCAGATTTTTTTTGGGAAAAAAACCTTTTTCCCCCCGGGGCCAAAAAAAACCCTTTTCAACTCTTTTGTGAAGCTGGGGGGGCCAAAAGGGATTTTTGGGGACCCCCTTTTTTGGCCCCCGCCCCCCTTATAAGAGGCAAAAAGTCTGAGGGAAACCCAAACCAGGGTTTTCCCGGGGGTTTTTGCGGATTTAAAGGCTTAACAGTTAAAAAGTGCCAAAAAATTTGTTCTCACCAGACCACCACTTTTTTGCCACCTAGCCCTTTTCCCCCGCAATAGTTGGGAAACCCCCCCTACCCAAAACCCCCTTTAGGGGAGGGAAAGGCCTTCTTGGGGGGGTGAGGAACTTTTCCCCCTTGGCCCACCCTTTCCCTTTTTCCCTTTTCCCTGTTTTTTTTTAAGTCTTCCTAGTAAACTAAAAAAAAACTCCCCCCCCCAAACCCCCACCCGCATTTAGAACAAGACGTTTCGCCGGGGAAGGGCTCCCCAGGTCGGGAAATTACCCTACGTGGGGTGTTTTGGCGCTTGGGGTTTTGAAAAAATTTTTGGGGGGTTTTTAAAGGGGGGGGTTTTTTTTAATTTTGGGATTATTTTTGTGTAAGGTTGGTGGTGAAAGGTGGGGAGGGGTTGTGGGGATGTGGTTATGGTTGTGTGTTTGTGGTGGGGTTGAAAGGTGTTTGGTTGGTTTTGTGTGAGGATGTGTGTGTTGTGGTGTGTGTTGAGTGTTTGTGTTTTGGGTGTGTGTGGTGTGTTATTGGTGTTGTTTTTGTGTGGGGTGTAGGATGTGGTGAAATGTTGTGTGAGGTATTGTTGTTGTTGGTGTTGTGTAGTGTATGTGTGGTGTATTGGGTTGAAAAGGGGGGTGTAGGGGGGTTTTTTGGGGTTGAGGAAGCCCTGAAAGGGGTGAAAAAAGGGAAAAGGGTTTTGGGGGAAAAGGGATTGGGAATTTGGGGTTAGGGGGTTAAAGGGCTGACCCTTTTTTCCAAGGGACCTACTCGGCCCCCGGGAGGGCAGGAAAACCCCCTGGGGTCTTCCCCTTGCTTCAGGGCCCCTTCCCAAACCCCCCTCTTCCCGGGGGGAAACTTTGAAAAGGGGGAGAATAAACTGAGTTTGCCATTCTGTGGCCCCCCACTTTTTTCCGGAGGCCTTTTGGGGCCCCCCCAAGGGAAAGCAGGGGCTTTCTTTTCACACTCCCCTTTAGATTGGCAAAAATCTTTTATTGTTTTTTTTAAAAGCCCTTTCCTTTTAAGACCCAGGTTGGGTCCTGGGAAAAAGTAGCCATAGGGTTTTGGGTTTTCCGGGGGAACGTGTTGGCCCAAATTTAGGCCTTGGGACCTAGTTTTGGGGCGGCCCCTGAAAGCTCTGAAACCAAGAAACTCGGCTTTGTCCCCTTTTTGGGGCGCCCAAAAAATCAAAACCCATCCCGAGCCGGGCATAGGGGGGGTGGGGGGGGGAAACAGAACCATTAAAAAACAAGAACCGCAGGGAAAATTTTCCGGGAAATGTCCTATTCAAATTCCCCCAAAAATTCTTTGAATTCAGTTTTACATTTTAAAATGAATTCACATTATTCAAAAGGGCTTCGGGTTAAAACCATGAAAAATAAAATGTTTTTTTTTCATTTAGTAGGACATCCCCATTTGAACCCGGATTTGAATTTTTTTAATGGGGCCATCGTTTTTTTAGATTTTTAAATTTGTCCCACTGGGCGGGGGGTGGGCATATTTTAAAAGTTTTATTGGCAAAGGCCATTTTTTGAGAACCAAAGATAAGTTTTCCGGAAAAAACAAAATTTGGTTCGAGGAGATGGGTTCAAAGGTGGTCGTGCAACAGGGGGACCCCATGTCCCCGGGGGGTTCAGGCCCGAGGTTGGCGGAAATTAAAAAAGGAAAAGGAAATTTTGGGGCCCCGGGGAAGGGGAGGGAAAAAAAAAAAGGGTTTTAAAGTAAACCCGGAACCAAAAGCTGGTTTTTCCACAAAGGCCCCATGGAGCGGGTGAGCTGGCCCGGGGGGGGATTTAGGGTCCCCCAAAGGGCAGTTCCCCCCAGTAGCTGGGGGGTTTTTGGTTCTCCCTTCGGCTTAGTCCCGCCCCGGCCCAACAAGGTCTGGAAAAAACCCGGGGCTTTTTTCCCCGGGGCTAAAACGGAGGGGCCCCCCAGGGGGGGGTTTTGGGGGGCTAATGGTTTAAACCAGCGGCCCGCGCTGGGGGCCCCTGGGACTGGGAAAAACAGAAACGGTGCACCCCTTTTTGGGGCCTACCCAAGGGGGGATGTGGCCCCCCCTTTTTGGTAACCAGCCAGGGGGGGTCCCCCCGTTAGGGCCAGGTTTCCCCGGGTGGGGTTTAAATGGAGGCCAAAGGGAAACCCCCCCAGTGGTAAAAGGGGTTTTCCCAAGGGACGGGGGCCCCCCTTTCCCAAGCCCTCTTTCCCCCCATTTTGCACTCCCCTTTCCATCCTTATCTCCCCTTTTCCCCAAAAACCCCCTTTCCCCTTTCCCCTTTTGGGGAAAAAAAACGAAAATGCTTGTCCGGTCCTGGGTCAGAACCCTACCTAACCCCTTTTTCCCCGGGGCCCGCCTTGGAAACCCCCCAACGTTTTTCCTTTTGAAACTTTTAAGGGTTTCGCTTCCCCAAAAACCACCCCCCCAGGGATCTGGGGGAAACCCAAGAGAAAGGGGGGAGGGGGGGGGTTTGAGAAAGTCCAGGAAAAGGCAAATGGTTTGGATGAGATTGTCGAGTTTAGGTTCCTCCAGGGATTGGGCTTGTTCTCCGGGCCCTTTGGGTAAGTTTTTGTTATTTAAGGGCTGGCCTGAGGGTAAGGGGGGATCTCCCCATGACACCTATAAAGAAAAGAAGGAAAAAAAAAGAAAAAAGAAAGAAAGGAAGGAAAGAAGGAAGGAAAAGGGAAGAAAGACAAAAAAGAAGACGGGAAAGAGGAGCGGAAGTAACCACAGGGGTACTCAGAGAAATGAGGAGAGCCTCATTTGGACAAAAATTCACTCTGGGGCAAACTAAACCTTTTTTTTGGGCAACTGTTTCACCACAGGGGGCTTGTTATCCATTCCCCTCACCCCCTGCCCCCCCTCCCCCCCTTCCCCCCTTTCCTCCTTTCTTCTCTTCCGTATATGTATGCCAAAGTAGGATCTGGAGTCAGGCTGACAGCCAGCTAGTCCCAGGGCCTCCTGCTGTGCCCAACACCACGGGGGTTAGAGGCAGTTGCAAATACACACCAGCTTGCTTTATGGGGGGCAAGAAGGTGAACTCGATTTCCGCTTGCACAGGTTAGGGTTTTAACTACTGACCACCCCCCCAGTCCCTTGCCGAGCCTGACAGTTCCCAGTCTGTAAAATCAAAACTTTATCCATTCATTCATTCACCTGACAGATCCCCACTGAAGGGGAAACACAGTGTTTTTGCCATGTACCGGCAAGGCCATGGGTGGTTGGGGGTGAAGTGGATGGTTGGCCCCCCTTTAAGACCCAGTTGTAGTCTCTGGTGCTCTGCTTCAAAAAAACAAACAGCGAGATTGGAGGGGGGAAAGTAGCATCTAGGCCATTTAACCTGGGTGCTTTGATCCCTCAGGCGGGGTTTTGTGTGGGGACAGAACTCTCAAGAATGTTCTTGGAACTCAGAGGTCTCTTGGACAAAGGCTGGTCAATACCAGGAGTCCTTGGAGTCTGAAATGCTGTGTTTGCAGGCCAGGTCTTGGGGGTCAGGGGACCTGGGTAGAGTGGCAGGCACAGAGCCTGTCCACTCGGGGGGCAGGTGGCACCAGGGAGTCCTAGTAACCACAGGCCAGCCACACAGCTGTGGGTATGTAGGGGTTTGGGGATCCAGGAGGGGAGAAAACCAGGCAGCTGCCGCAAAAGGGGACCTCATAGAGACCACATTGGAAACCCTGCATTTCCTCTCTCTTTGGCCACAACTTTTCCAAGTGTCCAGCCAGCAGGAAGGTGGGCCTAAAGATGAACTTTTTGAAAGTTTAGAACCCAGGGTTTAGAGAATTTTTCCCCTCTAGGAGGGGGCAGGGTTCAATGGGGGTTCAAAGACCTGGGTTCACATCCTGCTTCCACACTATTGGCTGTGTGGCACTATCTGGCCTAGTTGACAGTCCTGAGCCTACTTTCCCCTTGGCAATGGGGACAGGACACCTAGGGCTTCAAAAGGCCTGCAGCAGGCCTAGGACCACAACCCCCCCCCGCCCGTGGTGCTCACAACTCCATCTGACCCCGGTCGGCAGTCATCAGGAATCGTGGGGAGACCAACAGCAAACCTCAACTACCTCAGGGAACTCAAGACGCAGTCCATGAACTACAGAAACAAGAACTAGCTCCAGCTCCTCCACCCACAGTGCCCCCCCATCTTTATTGAGACTCTGAAGGCTATGTCCTGGCTCTCTTCCCCTCTGCCCTTTACATCTTTAGTGGCGGTGTGATGTGTACGCGTGCACCTGGGGTCAGTTCTTCTTTACCAGGCTAGGTCCCCGGGACAATCGGGCCCCCTGGGTTAGCCTGGTTTTACCCACTAGCCATCTCCCAGCACCCCTCTATGTGAATCTTAGCGTCTAGGGTCAGTCAAGTCCCGCCCTTATCTTGCCAACACTATCCTTTTACACTCGGGGACAGAGTAGGGGGCCACTGTTCACTGGCCCTTCTGCGGGGACCATCCTCCTGTTCCAGGGAACCTTGGATAAGCACGAGGCCTTGCCTTGTCCTCGCCTGCCTTTTCTGGGAGGTTGGATTACCACAGAGGCAGGGACAGGCGACTAGTTTAGAGGGTGGGGTGTTTTAATTCCTTGGCAGAGACAACTTAAAAGACGCTGGGATGTGTTTTGTTTTCCGGAACTCAGAAATGAAGGGCCTCCTCACACTGCTTGGTTCCCGGCTTGCAGTAAAGGTTGGTCTGTGACTTAAATATGCCCCCCAACCTTTGGGGTGGAAAAGAAAGCGATCTTTGCCTTTGCGGTCGGACCCTGTGTCTCTGGTCTCAGCAAATGCCTCATGGCACTCGGATCTGAAAGGCCTTGCCTTTCCCTGGGCCCTTGCTTGCATGTGGACCTGGAGCTGTGGGAGTATTGAACACAAACCAGGTTGAACTGTGAGAGCAAGATAGCTTCCGAATGTAGGAGGCAGATATTACCGGACGTGTGTAAAGGTAAGGGCAAACAGTGGGAACAAAGTGACACAGAACACTTAGGAGACCTCTCAGGGGGGGCATCCAGTGGCAGAACGCTTACAGCATGGTTTAAGGAAGGAAAGGGGAGATGGATGGATGGGTGGATGGATGGATGGGTGGATGGACGAACGGATTGACAGACAGACAGAGATAGACTCCAATAGATGATTCAGAGTCATTGTTCAGCACTGCATACCACCCCATCCGGGAGGTGTCTGAAATGTTGTGGGGTTGCCACCAGAGAAGACTGTGGACGTAGGTTTAAACCGATAGAAAGTCTTCATTGCTGGCTGGGTGATTGAAGTATAGCCCCGAGCCTTTCTCAGAGCGAGCTTTTAAACACAAAAACAGTATCTCGGGCTGACATGCTTCAGTTCATAAGAATAATTAGCCAGAAGTAGAACTACCGAAGCCAAAGGGCAAGGTTAGTACAGTTAGAGATTTTCCCAGAACCACAGACTTTGATGGATTGGGTCTTTGTTCTCATTTTGGCTGGCTCTGCTGTCTGTGTGCTGAGTTTTAAGGTCTGAATGGTACTTCCATCATGGAGTCAGTTGTGCTAAGGTCTGGGGGCCTGTTATAGGACATCTAGCTTTAGGCTTCACTGAAGACCGCTAACCCTTCATACAAGCCCTTGGTGAGCTTCTCCACTCTTTGATGTCTTGCCAGCTATCTGGAGAGCTGGGAGGAGCTTGAGACCTAAAGCAGGGAAAAAGCCCCTGGCTCCTTGCAGCAAAAGTCCTAGGCGAGCTACATCCTTCTAGATTTACAGGAGCCTCAGTTTCCCAATTTGTGATATGAGGGAGCTGGCTTCAAGCTATGGCCTACTCTGCTTCTAAATTTAATTTTTAAAAAAATGTTTTTTTTTAGATAGCAGCTTGTTTAGCCCAGGCTAGCCTTGAATTTGCATAGCCGAGGATGGCCACAAACTTCTTAACCTCCTGCTTCCACCTCCTGAGTGTAGGCATGCTACACATTCAGTTTTACACAGTGCTGATGATCAAAACCAGGGCTTCATGCATACTAGGTGAGTCCTCTGTTAACTGAGCCACATCCCTCAGCTCCCAAGTGCAAACTCTTCTAGTCCAGGTTGCATGCTGTCATCTGCCTGACCCTCCTCCCATTAACCGGGCGAATAAGAGAGGGTTGGGAGGGTGGCGGGTAGCAAGTCGATCTGCAGCAAGGTGCCAGGTGTCACCTGCAGGCTTGGGCTGTTTTTCCAGGTGTGCCTGCAGTCCCAGGGGGCTTGCTAGAACTGAAGTCCATGATTGAGAAGGTGACTGGGAAGAATGCTGTTAAGAACTATGGCTTCTATGGTTGCTACTGTGGCTGGGGCGGCGGCGGGACCCCCAAGGACGGCACTGACTGGTGAGCTGACATCATCACCACTCTTAATGTTCTGGGCTCTGCCCTCATCACCGCCCCTGGCTCCATGTCTATTCTAAAAGATGAGAATTACAACTGAGGCTCAGGACCGGAGAGATAGCTCAGTGGTTAGAGTGCACACCATTCCTGCTAGGCGACCTGAGTTTGGTTCTTAGCACGCATGTTGGGGTCAGCTCACAACGACCTGTAACTCCAGCTCCAAGGGACCTGATGCCTCAGGCCTCCCTGAGAATTAGTGCTCACATGTGCACACACACTTGCACACACACACACACACACACACACACACAGTGACATGGCTGTCCTGGTGCTCACTCTGTAGACCAGGCTGGCCTCGAACTCAGAGATCCGCCTGCCTCTGCCTCCCAAGTGCTGGGATTAAAGGTGTGTGCCACCACACCTGGCTTCTAAAATAAATCTTAATATAAATAAAGCTAAGGCTCAGAGGAAGTAAGCAGCTTTAAAAGCTGTGCCACATGAGTGTTAAGAGTCCCGAGATCTCAGTGGCCTAATGTGTCACTTGCTTTACTGAAATATAGAAATGATTGAAAATATAGAAATATCGAAATGATCCTTACGTGTTGGCTTAATGCAACCGTGATCGTTTACTTTGCTCATGAGCCTGCTGCCTGGAGAGGCCATGGCTCAAGTTGGATGATTCACAGCCTGGGTAGCTCACGGCTGTGGCTCAGGTTGTCACCGTCTGTGGGTAGATGCTCAAACTCTTTCTATGGGTCCTTTGCAGAATTGTGTAGACTTTTTACAGCATGGTGACTCTTGCAGTTATAATGGTTTGTATATGCTTGGCCCAGGGAGTGGCACTATTAGGAGGTGTGTGGCCTTGTTGGAGTAAGTGTGTCACTGTGGGCATGGGCTTAAGACCCTCATCCTAGCTGTCTGGAAGCCAGTATTCTGCTAGCAGCCTCCAGATGAAGATGTAGAACTCTCAGCTCCACCTGCACCATGCCTTCCTGGATGCTGCTATGTTCCTGCCTTGATGATAATGGACTGAACCTCAGAACCTGTAAGCCAGTCCTAATTAAATGTTATCCTTGTAAGACTTGCCTAGGTCATGTGTCTGTTCACAGCAGTAAAACCCTAACTAAGACAAATATTCCCAAACTACAAGGCAAAAGAGGTTAGCTAGTTGGGTGTAGAAGTGTGAGCCTGCCATCTCAATACTGGGGAGGTAGAGGCAGGGAGAGCAAGAGTTTGAGGTTGCTGTGGGCTATATAGCAAGTTCCAGGTCAGGCTCAGCTGCATGGCAAGACCCTGTCTCAACAACAATAAGGGATGATATTTTTATCACAGACCTTGGGAACTCCACAGTGTTGCTTACGTAGCCCTCTTAGTTGGTTCAGCCACTAAAGCTTAGGAGAGAAGAGGCCTGGATTAGTCTGCACAGCTACAGTCAGAGGAGGAATATGCTTTGATGTTCTAGGACAGTGGCTAATGGTGCAGTGAACAATTCAGGAGAGATTTTTAATGGTCTCAGCACAACGAAATGCATGTTCGGCGAGATGGAGAAGTGATTTATATCCCTTTGATGGTTGCAGAATTATCAGGGTTGCCTTAGTTTACCTCTCTCTCTCTCTCTCTCTCTTCTCTCTCTCTCTCTCTTTCTCTCTCTCTCTCTGTGGATGAAGTTGCTATCAGAACAGTGTAAAGGACTAATCCATTATTTTGGCTCACAGTTTCAAAGGACTCAGTTCATGACCACTTGGGTCCATGTTTCTGTGTCTGTTTTGGGCAGGATATCCTGAGGGTGGGCGTGTGTGGCATAGGAGCTCCTTCATGGTAAACAGGAAGCAGAGAGCAGGTTTCAGAAAATGACAGAGAGAGATTATCATTGCTAGGGATGCACTTCCACAGCCTACTTCTTCCAAATAGGACCTACCTCCATCATGTACCACTTCCTAATAATGCCCTCATATCGTGAATCTATCCATTGATGAAGCCAGTTATCGATCCCATGATCTAATTTCTGGAAAAGCCCTCAGAGACACATCCATGGGTACGGTTCTATCATTTCCTAGACGGCTACTAGGCCAGTCACTTGATGGTCAAGATCAACAGTTTCAATGGTATAATGTAAAGCACAGCATTGTGCCCACCAATATGTCTAGATATGTGTGTCAGCTTTCAAAGAGCAAGAGAGGATCTGGAGTTTTGCTAGAGCAGTGTAGCCATTCTAGAAGACTGTGTTAAATGGATCATGTTGTTCTTTGGAAGACTCAGGGTACAAGGTAACAGTTCTGATGCCAGCAGGTGCCATGATGGGTGGCATCAAATGACGTTGGAGAGTTGGGGCCACACTCTATGGAGAAGCAAGGGGAGGGCTTAGAATTACCTCTGTGGAAATGGATTGTGGTTGAACACATCATTATAAACTTGTGTGATGTTGTATAGGAATTTATAGTATGGGGCTGGAGTGGTGACTTAGTCAGCAAGGTCTAACTGTACAAAGATGAGGACCTGAGTTTCAGATGCTGTTGAGGTGGTGGAGACAGATGCATCCCTGGAGCTTGATGGTCAGCCAGTCTGGCTGAATCAATTCCAGTGAGAGACCACATCTCAGAGAGTAAAGTAGAGAGTGGTTGATGGAGACACGTGACATTGACCTCTGACTTTCATGTGTGTGCAGGGCACCGCTGACATAATGCCTGGTCTCAGCAGCTTTCCTTGTCAAGGGGTGGGGGGAGATTCTACAGCCCCTTTCTTGTATCCTTGACTCTAAAGCCAGAACCATGTGGCCAAGGCTGCCAAGTTCTGCTGCTTCCTGGAGCCAGAGCCTGGCCCCCTCGTTCAAATATATTTTCACCAGCTTTTTCTTTTTGATTGTTTCACTACCTAAGCCTGACTGTTCTGGATCTCCTCTGTAGACCAGGCTGGCCTTGAACTCAGAGATCCATCGACCTCTGCCTCCCCAGTGCTGGGATTAAAGGTATGCTCCACCTTGCTTGGCCCTAAACTGTTCCCGAATTCCTTTTCACAAGCTGGGTGGGATCATGCCGGTCACCAGTCTCTTTATTCCACCCTGCTTCAGGAGATCTGTGCATCTCTTTGAAACCCAGGATCTCGCTCCACTCCACTTCCTTGTGACACCTCTTTTTCCCCTCTTCCAACTGTTCATTTGATCAGCTTGCCCCTCTTCATTACAGATCTGCATTAATACTGGCCACTAATAAATAACCAAGCAACACATATTAGTTTGTTTTAAAATGCCCTCTGCCAAAGCTGTTAATCTAAAACTGTTCAATTTAGCTTTGGGCTGATTTTATTTTATTTTATTTTTTTTATTTGGATAAGGGCAGAAAGCAGCCACATTTTTTTTGTCTCTAGACCACATACTAAAATTCGTCTTCTCGAAAGAGCCCCCACAGTTCAAATCACCCTCAGTACCACTGTCTTCCATGTTCCTACAAGTATGGCCCCTTAAGCCCCACTTACAGTGTCCAGTCATTTTTTAGTCCAAAGTCCCCAAAGTTCCACATTCCTCCAAATAAAAGCATGGCCAGGCCTATCTCAGGATTCCCCCAGTCCCTGGTAACCACTTGTGCTGGGTCAGTGTTCTATTGCTGTGAAGAGACACCATGACCACAGCGACTCTTATAAAGGAAACCATTCATTCAGTTGGGGAGTGGCTTACAGTTCAGAGGTTTAATCTATTATCCTCATGGCAGGAATCATGACCACATGCAGGCAGACGTGGTGCTGGAGAGGTAGCTGAGAGGTCTACACCCAGATCCATCCACAGGCAGCAAGGAGGGAATGCCACACTAGACCTGGCTTGAGCATCTGAGACCTCAAAGCCCACCCTCAGTGACACACTTCCCCCAAGACCACACCTATGCCAACAAGAACACACCTCCTAATAGTGCCAGGCCCCATGAGCCTGTGGGGGCCATCTTTATTCAAACCACCACACCTACACTCAGTCTAGCCATGAGGAGGCAAAAACAGGTCTGTGAACTTCTGACCAGTGGCAGTTCTAGTGAGTGAGAGGAGCTAACTTAGCAGACACCATCCCTGCTGGCTCACACCTACTTGCCACAGATTCTGCCAGAGGGGTGTGGCTACTCTTTCTTTCATACCTGCTAGAGATTTCAGCCTAAACAGTAGTCAGAATCTCCAAAGAATAGCTATTGATTTGGGAACAGTGGTGCATTGCACTAAGATTATGAATGCTGTAGAAACCCTGGGACTATTCCAGGAGGGTGAGCTAAGGGGAAGTTTAAATTAGCAGGAGAGCCAACACCTTTACATAAGCTGCTTAGAGACCAAGCTCATTGGTTGTGGAGACCGGAGGCGAGAGCTACCATCCCCCGATTGGTGGAGACGCTGTTGCCAGGCAAGCTTTCTATGGAGAACATCTTGCCTGAACGGTCACAGTCTTAGAGAAAGTCAAACTTTGTCTGTGCTCGCAGACAAGGTGGATAAAGCTTGGAGTCCATACAGGACAAAGAGGAACCTCTCATCAGGGTGCGAGGTTAAAAAATCCTCAGAGAGAATTTAGCTTAAACATCTAAGCACAGCGTACACCAGGGACCTATGGCTCTAATTTTCTTTAGATTTGACTTGAACTCTCTCACCTTGGACTCTGCCACAGGTAGGGGAGTCAGGAAGGTGGCTCTTCACTCAGCATCCCCATCTCTCCCATCGACAGGTGCTGTCAGATGCATGACCGTTGTTATGGGCAACTGGAAGAAAAAGACTGTGCCATCCGGACCCAGTCCTATGACTACAGATTCACACGGGGCCTAGTCATCTGCGGTAAGGGTGGCTTCCCATTCAGGCTGGGAGTTCTGCTGCCCAAGAGGTGGGACTGCCTGTATCTTGTGAGGGAGAGTGAGACGGAGGGACATGGGGGTGTGGCAACCTCTTTAGACTTCCAGGAAAGGGAAGTCCCAGTTTAAACTCAGTATTCACCAGTACTGTGGGTTTATAGACTTCCTCTCCCTGGATAGAGTTGGTTTCATCTCCCTTACCTCACACATGTAATGGAAGCTCAGAGGTTTGCCAGTGTGCAGCAGGATCCATGCCCAGGTCCCTGAGTTCAAAGCCAGTTGCATCCAGGTGCATCTCTATTTAATGCCTCCCACAGAAACTGGTTCTACTCTCAAGCTAGGCACTCTACCCAAAGGGGGTGTGTCTACACCACCAGACTGGGGACTCCCTGAATAGAAACATCAATCAAGATCAAGAACTAGGCATCAGTGGCGAGTCTCCTTCCTTAGATTACACATCTCAGTTCAGGACCTGAATGGACCCTCTTCCATCAGATTATGTATGACCGTGATTCAGAGGCCTCCTCCACACACTATGAGGCCCTTCAGAGCAGGACCCAGATCGGGGAGGAGTCTGTGCCGACTAGAAGTCACCCTCTGATAAGACTTTGAACAAGTCAGCATGGTGGCTGCAATCTTCCCATGCTCATCCTGTATTTGGCATATTTTTTGCAGAACACGACTCTTTCTGTCCAGTGAGGCTCTGTGCCTGTGACCGGAAGCTGGTCTACTGCCTGCGGAGAAACCTCTGGAGTTACAACCCCCTTTACCAGTATTACCCCAACTTCCTCTGCTAATGTCGTCCTCTGTGGGCTCTGCCCTGGGGATGCCTCCCACAGTGGTGGCCCCTCCTCTGCTGTATTCCTGATGCATCCCCACCCCCCAAAGTCTGTGCACCTCCTCTGTGCACCACTGGGCTAGACAGAGCCCTAGGGCTACACTCTTTCCTCCAGAGTCCTAGCGAGGGACTCTGATCTAGAGTTGGCTGGCTCTCAGGATGGCTGAGCCTGCACTTGCTAAGTTGGCTCTGGGCCCTGGAGCTCCCCCAGCTCCAGGCCAGCGCAGTGTTGTGTTTTCCTTCAATTTCTGGAACCCAACTGTCTTTAGCACCCTCCAGAGACCTTTTACGTGAGGAGAAGGCAAATTAACTCTATAAATCTGCTATGTAGATATTAAATAAAACCCATTCTCAAGGCTAGAAAAATATCACCCCAGCACGTCCTCTGATGGGGCTGAGGTAGGATTGCCCAGGCTTTTCTAACTCTCGAGGCATCTGTATGCTCTCGGGGATGGAGGTCAGGAAATAGGTGGGAGCCTTAGATGCCTTTCATGGTTTGTCTTGAGTTCATTTTCTTAAATCTTAGGATCTTTCAAGCCAGACCCAGGGACTCAGGTGTCTTCTGGAGGAAGATGAGACACAGCCCTGCTCCACATTGAGCTCCTGGGTAACAATCAGCTCCCAGCCCTGTGTGGTTTTCTGCAGCTGTGTGGTCTTGAACCTCCAGATAGTCTGAATCCCTGGCTCTCCTCAAAATATAAAACAAGACTCCTTCCAGGAGCAGATTGATGCACACCCCTAATCCCAGAACCTGGAAGGTGGAGGCAGGAGAATCAGGAGTTCAAGGCCAGCGTCTGCATCCTAGCAGGGAAGGTAGCCTAGGCTACATGAGACTGTGTCTCATAAAGGACCAACTAACTAATTAAAACGAGGCTCTCAGCACTTACCTGGTGCAGATACAGGGATGCTGGGGTTCTGAGATGTCACTCAATGCAAAAAAATGGTTTAAGTAAGATTCAGGGGCAGTCAGACCAATGGCAGAATGATTGTCTATTTTTCACCAGTTAAGGGCACTATAAACCTCAACTCATCTATCATTTATAAAAAAAAAATAGAGCTTTCTCCTAGCAACCGATGGGAAGAAGAGATCACTCAGCAATAAAGGAGGGTCCTCCCGAGAAGGCCTTCTTCACACGCATCTCCAGAATATGCCCAGGACACATGAGGTCTATATTTAAAGACCTTTAGTGTTCGAACATTTTCTAAATAAAGCTAATTATATGAGATTACCCCGAATTCACATGTTTTGGCCTATGCTAGTAACTATATTTAAACAGTAGCGGGGTGGGGCTCACATGCTGGTTTCACTCATGAAAACTTCAAAATCAGGGGTGCTGGGGAGATGGCTCTGTTGTAAAGAGCCTGCTACAAGCAAGCATAAGACCTTCAAATGGAAAAAAAAAAAAACAAAGACAAACAACCAACAACAACAAAACTCCAACCAGAATAGCTGGCATGTGATGTGTGCTTGTGATCTCAGTAGTAGGGAGGTGAGACGGGCAGATTCCTGGTCACTATAGCTAGCCAGACTTACCAATTTAGTGAGTCTCAGGCCAGTGAGAGACCATGCTTCAAACAGAGCAAACAACAATGAAAATTCCAAACAAGGAGGACCATACCTGGGGAATGGCACCTGAACCTGTCTCTCTCCTCTCTCTCTCTCTCACATACACACACACACACACCCTCACACACACACACACACACACACACACACACACACACACAGTACATGCACATGTACGTACACACACACATGCATACATGCACGAACACACGTACACATGCATGCATGTACTTTCCTGTGCCTGGGAATGAGCACAAACACATATACTCAACACACATTTAAAAAAATCTCCCCACCACCCACATCAGAACCATTTCCCAAGTTCAGCCTTGGGTGGGTTTGTGGGGGATTCACAAGTGTCCCTCTGATCCCTGGTATCTTCAGTTGAGATTCATGAAGAGTCCTGGATCCCTGCTTCGCCTGTCAGGGTCAGAGTCAGGGACCAGGCTTGGTGTGATGCTGCTGGCAAATTCCACAGAAGGGCAGATGGTCAGGTCCCTCTCTCTAGATCTCTTAGCTCCAAGCCCCAGCATCTAAAGAAGCTCAGCCAGGCCAGAGATGCTGTGAAGTTAGAAAAACAGGAGCCCAGCATGGGAGCTCTGGGCTGGAAGGGACCATGCAGAGCCTCTGTGTACTTACTACGTCCAGGAGAAGTTGGGAGACCGATCTCACATCATACAGCGTAGCAACACCAGCACAGACTTAGACTCCTAAGCCCCCACTTTACCCACGACGCACACTGTCTTCAACTCCAGTTTAGTGAGGGAGAAAACAAAATACAGGGCGCTTCAGTGACTCCCCAACTCTGGGGCTTCGCAGGAGACACCCCTAGCCTCAAACCAAGAGCCAGATACTTTTCTTCTCTGCTTTATGCGCTTCTTCGAGTTCCAGAGACCATCCCAGGTGGTTAGTCTAGCGGGCTTCTAGGATTCATCTGCCTCCTGGAGCGGCATCCAGAGTCTTCCCATCTTGGACTCAGCTTTGCTGTGACCAGCTCTGAGGAAGCACTTAAGTGAACTCCCAAGCCTGTGAAGAAAGTTCCTCATGTTTGATCTGCCAAATCCCTAGCAGAAACGCCGTCAGGAACTGATCTCCCTGAAATGTCATGGCTATGCTTTAAGAGATATGGAAATGTGAAAGGTATAAAAGTTAGTGGAGAACATGAATACACACTCGACAGACCCCTGGGACCACAGGACCCATGCCAGCATCTGAAACTGGGTTTGAGTTCAAATGTGACACCAATATAGGCCAAATGTATGAATGCATGAGTGTGTGCATGCATGAGTGGGTATGTGCATGTGTGTGTGTGTGTGTGTGTGTGCACGTGTGCATGTGTTCACATGCTCATAGTTGTCCCCAGACTGAAAGGAGACAGATAATGGGGAAGTCTTCTAGTGGTGACCGAGTAGGAAGAGAGGATAAAGCAAGCCACACTAGTGTGATAGCAGGCATATCGAGCTGGGCCATGCTGCATGCTGCCCCGTGTGAGGTAGATGCTCTCTTCCCACAGCGGAGCAGAGTGGCACCAGAAATTCAGGGAGGTGGAGTCGCTTTGCCTGAGGCCACACAGGTTCCCAGGAAGTTAGGCAGGAAGGAAGCAGCCAGCTACCTGATGTTCAAGCTGGTACAGATGGTATCCTCCTGCCTCAGAAGCTGGGAGCCAGGGCCAGGTCTTGCAACAAGTCGGAGGAAGACACATTTTGTTTCTCCTAGGGCAAGCGTGGTAAGCTGAGCCTGAGTGGTGCTTCCCAGAGTTCCTTTCTCTGCAAGCACTGGGTTTGCACGGGAGCGCGGTGGGGGTGGGGAGGTATCTTTGTAGTTTGTCTAGAAAGCAGAAGGAAGTCACAGGCATAGAAGGTCAAATCTGCTTGCAGCTCAGACCTGCTGTGCAGGCTGGCTTGCCTGACAGGTGGGAACCTTCTGGGTCTCTCCTTCCACACTGGGCTCAGGTGTGGTTTTAACTCAGAGAGAGAGAGAGAGAGAGAGAGAGAGAGAGAGAGAGAGAGAGAGAGAGAGAGGAAGAGGAGGAGGAGGAGGAGAGGAAGAGGAGGAAGGAAGAGGGAGGAGGGGGCTTCTGCAAGATGTGACACAGCAAGCTAGGCTGAGGTTGGTGAGACTTATTTTTTATTTATTTTTGCATGGTTCCAGGCTACCCCGTGGGGAGCTCTCTCCTTCCTGAATTCCAATCTGACCTCTTTATCTACTTCACTCACTTCACAATCATCTTTCCTTCCTGGCTGTCTGGCTTGCTAACTTCCAGTTGTAGCATCAGACACAAAGGAAACGGCCTCCCCTACCATACAAAGGCCAGTCAGATCCCTGCGTCTGTGTATCGTTGTTGCGGAGGGGTGCCTGTCCTCTGCCTGGCCCCTGGATGGCGTAGATTTTGTTACTAGCTGTAATTCCCAAGGAACAGAACCGGAAGGACGCTTTGTGGCTTGCCTCTGGATTATCTGGGATTGGTTTTTCTTATCATTAAAATACATTTATGGCTGAATTTCTTTCTCTGTGCAGCTCTGGCTATCTTGGAACTAGCTCTGTAGACCAGGCTAGCCTCAAATCAGATCTGCCCCTGCCTCTTGAGTTCTGAGATTAAAGGTGTGTGCCACAATCCCCTGGCTATGACTGGATTTCTGTGGTAAAGGTGACATGGATCATGGATTTTTCCACAGTCTGCAGGGCTCAAGCTGTGACCTCAGTGGTTACTATGCATACCCCAAGCGCATAGTCCTTGGATGACAAAGTAATTAATGAAATTAAAAATATGGAATAGGAGAGCTTATAGGGTCCCATGTAGATCTTATAGGAAGAAACCATGAATTTGAGGCTTTAAATTCCCACTCAACACCCACATGGGACTTGTGTTTTCTTGCTGCCTGGGCGGAGGTGGGCAAGGCACAGAGAGGCTGGAGTGGGAGAGCCCTGGAGCCTCCAGATGGGGCAGCTGTTCAGAAGTGTTTAGAGCAGACCATCGCTGTCCTGTTTCACAGATGTTTGGCTATGTGACTTGTTGTCTTCATAGAACTCTGTCATGTCCCAAACACTGGCTTTAGCTGTCAGAACTGCACTGGTCCCTTACTTTGCAATGGGCCAGCAGCAGGACTCTCTGTCCTGTTAATGACCTGGCCAGAGGGACCCAAACAGGAACAGTTCTCAGTTCACAAGACATCACTCTGCTCTGTCCCACAGGTCATGTTGTGCTGGACAGACCTGATGACTAGGGAGAATTTCTCCCTCCCTCTCCTTCCTTCCTTCCTTCCCTTCCTTCCTTCCTTTCTTTTCTTTCTTTTCTTTCTTTTCTTCTTTCTTTCTTCCTTCTTCCTTCTCCTTCCTCCTTCCTTCCTTCTTTTCTTCCTTCCTTCCTTCTTTTCTTCCTTCCTTCCTTCTCTTTTCTTCCTTCCTTCCTTCCTTCCTTCTTCTCTTTCCTTCCTCCTCCCTCCCTTCCCTTCTTTTTCCTCCTTTCCTTCCTCCCCTTCCTTCTTCCTTCCTTCCCCTTCTTTCTTTCTGCCTGCCTGCCTGCCTGTCTGTATTGTCTTTTCTTCTTTCCATCCATCTTTCTTTCTGTCCTGAGTATTGAGGGGACAGCGTCTTGATATATAGCTCTGACTGGCCGGAATTTGCTATGTAGACCAGGCTGGGGTTACAGTGTGCACCACCACCTCCAACTGTAACTCACTTTACAGTAAGACACAAGGGTACTTTAGGAAACAGCAAGCTCCCAATAACACAAGGTCTGCTGTCTCAGAGGCAGCTCTAGGGGTCTCATGGCCTGGACTCTATTGAGATACTCCTTCTGATGGGCATAGCTGATTCGTTGCTGGGTCAAGGTCGTCCTCAGCTGACTTGAGTTCAGTGTTCAGTCACAGAGTTCAGTGACAGCCTGGGCTACTTGAGTCTCTGCCTAAGGGAGGGGGCGATAAGAGAGAGAGATAGCTCTGCTGTTTAGTGTACCTGGTGCTCTTGCAAATGATCTGAGTTTAGTCTCCCCAGTCCCCACAATAGGCAGCTCATGACTGCCCATAATTGCAGCTCTAGAAGATCCAGTGCCTGCCCTCTTCTGGCTTCTCAGTCACCTGTACTCACGTGCACACATGCACAGACATACACATATACACATTCTAAAAAAAAAAAAAAAAAATAAGTAACCTTAAAAACAAACAAAACAAGCAAACAATCCATAACCAGAATGTGGCTCACGGCTTCCCTGGGTGACCTCAGGCCTTTGATTTCTGTTCTCTGTGCCTCAGTTCCATGTCTGTCAAGTGAGCTCATAAACACCTTCATTAGCTTGCTGGGAGTGTCTGTCTGATAACGTGCGGTGTGAAGCATACATTCTATTGCCTGACATACAGTCAGCACTTGATACATGGTGTGTGTCGTGGGAGTAGATCACAAACCAAGCCTGAACACTCTAGCTGCAATGTCAGTCCCTAAACACAAGGAAGGTGAGTGTGGGGCAGCTGTGAGCCAGAGGTAAGGAGGAGCCCCTCCCCTCTTCCCAGCCCTCACCCTTATGGAGCACCTCAGTGGATGGGACCAAGGGTGATGCTCAAACGGTAGTTCTCCCTTAGGGAAGCAGCAGTGAGCTTCCAGGAGGAAGAAGGCAGTTGTGAGTGAGGTAGTGCCCACAGGGAGACTCTAGTTGAACACCAGGCAAACAGACCTGTCACTGGTCCCAAAAGCTGCCCGTTCCCACACTCCACCCTTTACCTGTGTATCAGGCCCTATGCACCAGCTCCACCCAACCAGCCAGTCTTCCACACCAAGGTTCTGCTCCAGAGCTTCCTCTTTAAGACAGTGTGTCATCTCCATCCTTCCCAGCAGGGGTCCTCCTTCCTCTTCTGATCTCCCACAGCCTCCTCTCTCTCTCTCTCTCTCTCTCTTTCTCTCTCTCTCTCTCCTTTCCCCCTTCCATCCCAGTCAGTCTCTCTCCCAGTCAATCCCCCCTCTGTGTATGTGCATTTGTGTGCATGCATGCACACACGCACATGCACACACACACACACACACACACACACATACATGGCCAGAGGGTAGGTAATATTGGGGTGCTCTCACTAAATCTGAAGCTTTCAATCCAGCTACACAAACTAGCCAGCCTGCACTCAGCATCTACACACCCGCTGCCTCCTCAGCTAGGGTCATAGCTGTTCAATGCCACGAAGGATGTTTTACATAGATTTTAGGGTTTAGGCTATCAAACGTCAATCTTTATAGACTAAGTTGTCTCACCTGCCCTTTTGTACCCTTTCTAAATGGTTTTGGATCATCAGGTCAATACCCCTGCACCTATCTACTGCCCCTGACTTACTGGTCTTTTCCTAGCCCAGCAAAGAGCTTAGGAAAACACAAGAGACCCTTAGAGGGAGAAAGGCTTCGTTTTGGAGTCACATATTCATCTATGCAAAGATTCAGAGTCTAGGAATGAGCCACGTGTCAAGTCTGAGCACCCAACTCAGACTGAGCAAGATTGTTTGTCTCAGTGTCTAAAATTCGTTGAGTCATCTGTCGTGAACTGCTGATCTAGCAAGTTCAGAATGCTGCCTGACTGGTTTCCCATGAATCAAAGCGAGCCAACTGCTAGGCCAAGCTTACTCAGGTTTCCAATAAACCTGTGGGCTGTAAACTGTGAGCCTGTCATTACCTTCCAGACTGTGTCTCAGTCTGGACAAGGTCTGCCGCCTCGTGGAACATCGGGAGTTCCAAAGATTCATGCCAGTGTGGAACGCCTCAGGTTTTAGGATTCCCTTTTCCAAGTGCTCTGACCCAGGCCGAATCTCTCAGAAGCCCAGGGAGCTGAGAGGGAACTTGAGAACTGAAAGAGTCTCGGGAAAGTTGTACTCTAATCTGTGATGGAGGTAGGACTCAAAACAGGCTCTCTGACTCTGGAGTTTGGAGCAGTCCAAGCAATCCAAGTCTCTCTGTAGCCAACTCAGAGGGCAACTCAAGGGACCAGGACAGTGCTCCAGGGCTTTGCTGGGAGGCTGCTGTCCCTGGAGAAGAGTTACGTCTTGGTGGCATCCATGAGCTATTCTTGGTTCCCCAAGTCACAGTGACGGCAGACACATCACTTCTCCGAGGCTTGCTGGATCATTTCATAGGGCTCAGATAAGCTGCCCTGGGTGACAATGAGCCCTGGGGAGAGACAGAAGGACACAGCCATAAAAAGTGTCAATAAAACACATCACCCATCACCTCCGATGCTGACAATCACCATGATGGCAGCAGATGCTGGGTTCCACATGTGCTATAAAGCATAGTACATTTCATCATCATGATTCTAAACGGGTGGACAGGACTGTAATTCCTCTTCATGGGTAGTAATTGAGGCTCAGAGAGTGCCAGAGACTTGTACTCAAGAGTCTGCGGCCTGGAAATCAGGAGACCCCCAGCACTGACAATCCTGCCCACGGGACTCGGAGTCTCCGTACATGGTCACAACATCGGTGTTCTCTGCCGGCTTCCATGCACATGTCTCCCCAGTATTAGGTAGTGGGTTTGGGTTTATCTAATCATTTTTTTTATTAGTATGAGGTTTTTTGTTTTGTTTTTTTGTTTGTTTGGTTGTTTTTTGTCTTTTTTATTCTTAGTCACTTGAATGCTAATGAGAGATTGCAGGCTATTGTAGAAAAAAAAATGTTCTCTGCCTTCTTATGTTTGGTCAATTGAATTAGCAGAGTGCAGATTATGTGGGAGGGATATACATATACACATCTACACATCTATACACACATACACACATGTGTGTGCATGTATGGAAGTGTGAAGTTTAACTTGTGCATCGTTTTAATAAAGAGGAGTTTGGATTATAAGAGAAGGTGAATTGAGGAAACTGCCAGGAAATTCATGGAATGAAGGATAAAAGGCTTTTAAGGTAAGGTCGGTTTGTGCAAAGTCACCTTGATGTCCGTGCCAGTTTTAGCAGTGCAAGAGAAAGGGTCTCCATTCCTCCAAGGAAATGTATGTATACCTTGCTGGTCTGATAAAGGGAGGCTGAGAACTCTCTGCCTCTACAATGATCAATTCTCAGCTGCTGTTAGTCCAAGCACATGTTGAGGTAGTGTGTTCTGTCCCCCTTCACTGCTGTGACGGTTAGATGTGATTGTCAACCTGCCAGAATCTAGAACCACCAGGGAGATGGGCCTCTGAGCATGCCTCGGATTATCTTTTTTTTTTGTTTTTTTCGAGACAGGGTTTCTCTGTGTAGCCCTGGCTGTCCTGAAACTCACTCTGTAAACCAGGCTGGCCTCAACTCAGAAATCCGCCTGCCTCTACCTCCCAAGTGCTGGGATTAAAGGCGTGCGCCACTACCACCCAGCTTGATTATCTTGATTGTGTAGACTGATGCGGGAAAAACCCATCTTGACTGTGGGGCAGCCATTCCTAGACAGGAGATCCTAGACCGTATAAAACAGAGAAAGCCAGCTGGGCTTAGCAAGCATACTTGCATCCCTCTCATTTCCTGGTTGTGGGTGGGATGTAACCAGCCACTTTAAGCTCCTGCTGCCTCGATTTCTCCACCATGACGGACTGTACCGCTGAACTGTGCCAAAACAAATCTTTTCTTCCGGAAGTTATTTTTTTGTCAGTGTCAATCACAACAACAGCGAAGGGGACAAAGGTAGCTAGTGAGCATGGGTCATCTTCCGGAGACCGAAATAAATAAATGAGAGGCTCGAAATAAAATAAAGGAAGCAAATATTCAGTGGCCCCTGTGAAGGTCCTGCAATAGGCTGAGGCTCGACAGATGAGCTGTTGGTGAGCGGTAGAGGCCCATAGAATCCATTGGGCTAGAGTTTAGTCTGCAATGTGTCTTGTCTTTTGGCTCAGTGGCTGTGCCTTGGCTCAAGGGATAGATGTCTTTAGTCCTGGACTGGGGAGAGGCTGGATCTCCGGTGTAGGTGTTCAGAGGAGGAAGGCGGGTTAGTGCTGGCTGAGGCAGAGTGCTAGAGGAGACAGTCTTCTTCAGAGGGTGAGCCAGGCCAGGCACAACCAAACCTCCAGTCAATGACTGTTCAAAGTGCAGCTTCTGAGGCTGAGGCATCTCAGTTGGCAAAGTGCCCGCCAGGCAAGCTTGAAGACCAGAGTTGGAATCTGGGCAGCCACAAAAGGAGCCAGGCATGGCAGTGTCTGACATCCTAACATTGAGGAGGCAGAGATGGGGGATCTTTGGGGCTTGCCAGTCAGTTAGTCTAATCAAAGAGGTGAGCTCCAGTGTGTCAATAACACACTGTGTCTCCAAAGATAAGGAGGAGAGTAAGCAAGGAGGACATTCAACATTGACTTCTGGTCTCCATGTGTGCACATTCACACGTATATACACACACTCACACACACCCATCACGTATATACAGATCGCAACCTAACACCGCACACATGCACACACACACACACACACACACACACGCACACACTGCAGCTTCCTGAACTCAGTCCTTTGGTATGCACTTACGATCCCAGTTATTAGGAAGGCGGAGACAGGAGGATCCCAAGTTCAAGATGCTTTTGGGCAATTCACAAAACTTAAAGTAAAATAAAATTTATTTTAGAAAGGGCTGGGAAGCCAGGCATGATGGTATATGCTTGAAATCCCAGCACACAGAAGGTGGAGGTTCAGGAATTTAAGTGCTGCCTCAACAATACATCAAGCTCAAGCCTTGTGCTGTGTGAGACGCTGTCTTGACGCTCAAAGGTGGAGGGTGCAGTACAGCTCAGAGGTGAGGTGATTGTCTAACATGTATGAGGGCCTGCTTAGTGCAGGAGAGAAAGAATGGACAGCAGAGGGAGGAAGGGAGGGAGGGAGAGAGGGAGGGACAAAAGAGGGAGGGGGAGAAGGAGAAAGAGAGGGAGGAGGGGAGAGAAGGAAGAAAGGAGAGGGGAGAAAGGGAAGAAAGAGGGAGGAAAGGAGAGAGGGCAGAAGGAGAGACAGGAGGAGGGAGAGAGGAGGAGGAGGAAGGGAGGAAAGAAAGAGGGAAGAAGAGGGGGAGAGGGTGAGAAGGAGGGAGAGAAGGAGATAGAAGGAGGAGAGAGGGAGGGGAGAAGGAGGGAAGGAGGGGGGAATTTCTTGTCATCTACTTCAGATCTAGGGTATGAGGATCCTGAGGTTGTGGGAATAAAAGGTGCAATCCAGCAAAAGCAATACGGGGGAGGATTTGTTGATTAATTGATTAATTATTATTGGGGGTGCTCACATGCCATGACACGTGGTAGTCACAGGACAACTTGCAGGAGTCAACTCTCCTTGTCCACTCTACCCCCAGAGATTGAATTCAGGTCTCAGGCGTAAAGGCAAAACCTTCATCTTTATCTGCTGAGTCTTCTCAGCAGCCGGGAAGAGGGTTTTGAAAACAAGGCTGGAGATGCTAAGGACACTTGAGTGTCCCTTCAAGCTTCACGAGTGGAGGAGGAGGAGTGCTTGGACCATGGGAGGTGACAAGATAGTCCCTTCCCACTGTTCACCCACCTCTGCCGCCCTACCTGTCATGTGTGCACTGGCCAGAAACACAGGATGAGCACACTTGTGTCTTATTAATAATGAATTCACAGGTGCAGGGGTTTCAGTGACAGCAGCTCATTATATAACCCCACCTACTCTGGTAATCTGGCTGAGGCAAATGAAGGTATTTTTACTGCAATTTTATTTTTTAGATGAATTTATTATGTATACAGGAATTTTTTTTAAAAAATAGGTTTGTTCTTTTTTTGGTTTTCATTTTTTTTTTAGATTTATTTATTATGTAAACAGTTTTTTTTTCTGCCTACAGGCCAGAAGATGGCAGCAGATCTCATTACAGATGGCTCTAAGCTGCCATAATGGGTACTGGGAATTGATCTCAGCACCTCTGGAAGAGCAAGCAGTGCTCTTAAACCTCTGAGCCACCTCTCCAGCCCCTTTACTCCAATTTTAATGATGAATATTTAGTCTCAAATCACACAGCATTCCAGTCTGTCTGTCTCTGTCTATCTACCCATCCATCCATCCATCCACCCACCCACCCACTCATCCACTCACCCATACCCATCCACCCGCCTGTCTGTCTGTCTGTCTACCCACCTGCTGAAGAATTTAGAAGAACCTTTTGTATCCTGCTTGAATCTGGAGGGATGGCACCTAAGCTTTGAACTAGCTCTTTGTCAGTGATTGTTACCTGAGACTTTATGGGGTTGTTCCTTTGAAAGTTTCTCTGTGCCTTTGCATATCTTAGTTTGGAGACAGGCCTGGCAAACCAGGAAGACTCCCATGGCTGGGAATTGCTTAGGTGATGGGTCTTTCAAGATAGGTCACATAAAAATTCTGCTATGTGGAAATGGACTTGCTAAAGGTGCCTTTCCTGTAACAATACAAAGAGCTTCAAGGCAGCTGTTGGTGTTCAGTTCTTCAGAGGCTGATCCCTTCCCTGCTGCTAAGAAGCCTAAATTCATCCTGCAGTGGCTCTCTTTCTTTGACCAAGCATCCTGCGTAACCTGCCAATGCCAATATCTACCTATCTATTATCTATCACCCTCTGCCTGACTATCTATCACCCTTCTGTCTGTCTAGCTATCAATGGGTATATGTGGCTTACAGATTGAATGTAACTTTGAGAGGCTGCAACAGACCTTAGAGGATTCAGAATTGCTAGTAGAGTCTGTATTGATAAATGACAAACCCCAAATTAGCCACAGTAAAGAAGCATGGCCAGAAGGTCCAGGTCAGGATCCAGGTGGGCAAGCAAGTGTATGGGCATTGCAATTGAGGGGGCTTCAGAAGACAAGTTGGCAAGGCTAGGTATCCATCACTTTATGGGGTACAAGTGAAGGGGTTACAACTTTCCGTAGTCTGATATGCTAAATGAGTTCTTGGGCCTGATTTCTCTGCTATGATTTTAACACACCCATGTGCCCCTATAGTCTCAATTCAGCCCTATAGATGTATAGGGTGCCTCCCTTTCAACTACTGGGAGTAGGCCATTTGTCAGTCTGCTGCATGGGTGGAGACAGAAATGGAACTGTTTATTTGGTCCACCCAGGAGCCCAAGAATCCTCACACCTCCAAATGGAGTCATGGCTGCTTGTATGTGGAGACTCTCAGAGCAAGATATTGAGGCTGTCAGAGTGATGCTGTCTAGGGTTGCAGGTGTGGACTCTTTCTCCTCCATCTTAGAGAATAAAATGATTTTGGCATTTACCATGTTGTATTGAAAGCAGAAACACCACACACACACACGTACGCACACGTACGCACATGCATGCATGTGCACACTCATAGGTAGATTTCTCAGTAGGATCCACGTACCTAGACCTGGAATCTGAGTCTATCTGACAAGCCAAAACTGTCATGTGTTTGGGGGTGGGGGATCCCTCTCTCTTCCAGATTGGCCGGTCTGGGCAATTGAGGGGATTGTGTGATCTACACAAAGCAAGGGAAGCTGTCCAGTTCCCACCCCAGGAACCTGTCCCCACATGGGAGATTTGAAAGTTCCACAAACCAGTTTCCCCTAGGGAAGAGACGGGGAAACCCACCAAGACTTTGTGTTGGAGAGGTAGAAGAAGCCAAAGCCAACCATGTCCAGTATTTAAGGGAAAGGTTCACTCATCTACCTGGAGTCTGTCTGTCTGCCCCTCAGTCCCTCAGCACAGCCTGAGAAACTGCTTAGACAGAGCCGAGCCTGGCCTCGAGTCCTCCCTTCCCACCAGCGGGAAGTGCTCACCCCAAGAGAGATGCGGATTCACTCAGAAGTCCATCTCAGCTGGATGCTCCATCTTCCTCCCATCACTCTGTTGTCAGGGGCAGCCCTGCTTACACTGAAGGGCTAAAATCAGCAATAGGCCTAACATACATGCCTGTTGGCACCAAGTCTTGGGTCTCTGTGGAAAAACACTGAAACAGATAGCTATAAGCTATTGTAAACAAGCAGCTTTGGTGGAAGGCTGCCAAGCCTGAGTAGCCAAGGACCTTGCAGATAGGTAACCTTGGTGGATAGTACCAACTTAGATAAGGACAAGTGAATCATAGCTAGAGTCATAGTGACATGTCCCCTGAACCTCTATCCCCTGATACTCTGTTCTGGAAGACATCTGTACTCCCCCTGAATACCCACATTCCTGCATCATCCCCTTCCCACATCCTGCCCTTTTTGTGTATAAGCCCTGTGTGAAAGAGTAAAGATTGCGATCTGAACAGATTATAGACAGGTCGTGATTCCTCTAGTCTTTGTCTGCTACCCCCTCCCCCCCACTCTCTTTCAGGTGATCTCCGCGGACCCCTGTTTAATGTCCTGCAGGACAGGACACTCTGTCACAAACTGAAGACCAAAGAAGTAAAGCCAGTAACTCACACCCACACAGTGAGGAAGTGGCCCAGTTGGGAGAAATAGCATGGGCTTTCATAGCAGGCCCTACGCTGTATTCATTTACTTCTTCATCTGGTTAGACGAATTCCCTGGCCCCTCTCCCAGCTGTGGATGCTGGGATGCTGCAGGCCACCCATGCCTGCCTTTGTATTCTAGTTGAGTGTTGGGGATGGGAAGGAGGAGGCTGAATGAGTGAGGGACCAGGAGCAATTAGAAAGTGGAAAGCAGAAAGAGGGAGTCAGCAAGTTCAAGGTCAGCCTGGGCTCCAAGGTGAGATCAAGGCCAGAACCATCAAACCCAGGGTTAGCTAGAGGTCTTGTTTTAAAAGATGAAAGAAAGATGGGAGGGAGAGAAAGGAAGGAATAAATGAGCAAGGGAAGGGAGGAAAGAAAAAGGAGGAGGAAGAGGAAGAAAGGAAGGAAGGAGGGAGGGAGAGAGGAAAAGAGAGGGAGGGAAGGAGGAAGGAAGAGAGGGAGGAGGGAGGGAATGGGAGGAGGGAGATAGGAGAAGGAGTATAAAGGGAGAGAGGAGAGAGGGAGAAAGGAGGAGGAAGAAGGAGGGAAATAGGAAGAGGAAGGAGGAGGAAGAAGGAGGAAGATGGGAGGAAGAAGGAGGAGGAAGAAGGAGGGAGATGGGAGGAGGGTGTGCAAGGAAGAGTGACAGTAGGAGGGGGACATCCCAGGACCTGAAGGTGCCTGATTATTTTCTTTGAGGGACATCTGAGCTCTGGGAGGTCAAGGGTCGGGATGGGGGATGAGCTTATTAAACTGGAAGCATTTCCAAGAGAGACCCTAAAATGGAGTCTTAATCCCACAGGGCAAGAATAAGACCACCACCACAATTTTTGAACCAAATTTGAAGCAAGCTTTATTAAATACTGGCCAGGACAATGGACGCCGGCCAGGTCCATACTGGGATTCCCAGAGAATGGCTCACCCCAAATTCTATTAGTTAGAGGCCTATCAAGGCAACCCACAAGGTTACATACTTCCAGCTTTCGTCCAGTCAGGGACAAGCATCCATCCTGACATACTTCCTGCCTACGTATCCCACCTACGTGTGATCAAACAAAACTTGTGCGTTTGGGGCAACCAAGCTTGTTTACAGAAGTAAAAACACATGGTTTATTATCTTACATGAGCAACAACCCCTCATATTCCAGGAAGTCATCTGTCCTCGGGCAAGTGGGGCTTGCCAGTTAGAGGCATTTCTGTATGCCTGTTATTTTCATGGTTTAAAAATCTCAGAGAAGGGATGGCCATGCAGGTTGGTTGGTAGAGTGCTTGCCCAGCATTCGGGAAGCCCTGAGATAGACCCCCACCACCCTAGGCATAAGCTGGTGTGCTAGTACACACCAGTAATCCCAGCACTCAGGGGAAGCAGGATCTAGAGTTTCATCATCTGCTATTACAACTTCAAGGCTAGAGAAGGCTCCCCAAGACCCTGTCACAAAAGAACTAAGTAGTGACACAGGACTCTACCGAGAGCAACCCGAGTTGCCCTACAGCCAGACCCTGACTCTGCCTTTCCTGGCAGTCTGGGAGGAGGAGGCATGTGCCAGCTCTCCAAAATGAAGACAAATGACAGAAATTCTAAGTGAAAATTCTCCTGTACTTCACTGTCCCTCAAGGGGACTCTATGGTAGAATGTGGGATAACAGCCCAGTCACACATATGCACTTCATAAGGACGGGAGGATGGATGGAAGGAACACAGGTATTTGGGGCAGGATCCAGCTAGAAAAACAGGCAGGGACAGGTCAAAGCCATCACCAGTCACCTCACCTCACTTTGACTTGGTCCACAGAGGTGGATCCCTTAATCCACAAGCCTAGAGGACTGCATCAGCCAAGGGCTGGGAAGGGCTGCTGGGGACAGAACTCAGATCCCTCTCCCTCTCCCTCCCCTCTCCCTCTCCCTCTCCCTCTCCCTCTCCCTCTCCCTCTCCTCTCCTCTCCCTCTCTCCTTCTCCCTCTCCCCATTCTGTCTCTCTGTCTCTGTCTCCCTCTCTCCCTCTCCCTTCTCTCTGCCTCTCTCTTCCTCTCCCTCTCCTTCTCCGTCTCCCCGCCTCTCGCCCCTCTCTCTCTCTCTCTCTCTCTCTCTCTCTCTCTCTCTCTCTCACACACACACACACACACACACACACACACACACACGCACACTAGCAAGTGTGTCTGGGAGTGCAAGCAGAAGCCAGAAGAGGGCATCAGGTGTTCTCCATCAATCTAGTATTGCCACCAGGCTTGGTTTGAACATCATTACTGCCACTGTATGATCATATAACCATTTCCCTGGTCCCTTTGTGTTACTCCACCCTACACTTCCTGCATGGTCCACGAGCGTGGCTAATCCATTGTAGGGATATCTGGGCTGAGTCAGAAGCTGCCCCAGTTAAGAGCGTAGGAATAAGGGTGGGGCAGAGCCCTGCAGCCCCTGAGCCTATCAGCAGCTGATTCATTCCTGAAGTTTCAGTGGCGCCTGTAACAACACCCGAGTCTGAGGCAGAAGGAGTGGGCTCCTGGGTGTTTAACAGGTGTTCAGAGCTGCCCACCCCTTACCCACAGGGCACTGCTTGGGAGACTCAGACTGGAGTGATCAGGAACCTAGGAGATACTTCCTCCTGGCTCCAAAACTAATCTACTGGAAGGAGACCTTAGTGGAGGGCACTGCTTCTTGCACAGTTTCAGTAATAGAAAATTTGTTCAGAAGAACCCTCAGACATGTGGGCCTCCCCTTACCTTGAGGCCCACAGATGTGGCTGCCTGAGGCCCCATCTGCCTATCCTGGCCCTGAGTCCTGTGCCTTTACTTGCGTGGTGACCATGTAGTCACAAGGGAAGCACAGTTCTACCATGTCTTGTCTTCCCCGTCAGCACATCTTAGCCCTCAACCCCGGCTTGTCACTCTGGCAACACCCTCCTCCCACACTAACCTGAGTCTATCAGTCCCTCATCTTCTAAGACACTGACACCCTCTCAGTAGCGAGTCACAAGAACAGACATGTGTGTCTTTCCACAATAGATTCACAAGTAACATCAGCATCTTTAGGGTCATTGGCTATAATTTACCAACTAAGCCTAATTTCCCTTGGTAGAATGGACACTGGCCAACATGGGTCCTTTTATTCCAATCTTAAGTGCTGATAGGAGCTCTCGGGTCACACGCCACACTTCAAACAGGGCTCAGAATGGCTGGGAAAGGATTCAAAGATGTGGAGCTCAAAGGCCTCACGGGAGGTGGAGGAGAAAGCTGGTGCCGAGGCGAGGCATTGAAGGTGGCTGGCTAAGATCTTCAGAAGCTGATGGGAGGGGGCATTGGAGGCCAGCGAGGTAACACAAGGACCTGGCCACAACTCAAGTTCTCTTGAGCTACCCACCAAGATGGCCAGACAAGGGTTGTAGTATTAGGTGGCCTTCCTTTTGTGAGGTCCAGTGGAGAATGTTGGAGTTACATTCTTTCCAGGTCTGGTGTGTTCTATAGGCTCATGGGCATTTTCTGTTTTGTTTTGTTTTGTTTTCCCTTTGAGTTTGTAGCCCAAGTTAGCTTTCACCAGTAAGTAGTTAAGGATGACCTTGAATAACTCCTCCTCCTCCTCCTCCTCTTTTCTCCTCCTCCTCCTCCTCCTCTTTCCTCCTCCTCCTCTCCTCCTCCTCCTCCTCCTCCTCCTCCTCCTCCTCCTCCTCCTCCTTCTTGTTTTCCAAGACAGGGTTTCTCTGTGTAGCCCTGGCTATCCTGGAACTCACTCTGTAGACCAGGCTAGCCTCAAAGTTACAGAGATCCACCTGCCTCTGTCTCCCAAGTACTGGGATTAAAGGTTTGCACCACCACCCAGCAACCTTGAACCTCTAATTCTCCTGTCTCTACCTCCAAAGTGCTGGGATTATGGTCGTGCACCGCAATACCCCATTTTATCTGTTGGTGAGGGTTGAACCCAGGGTTTCATCCATGCTAGGCAAGCATGAGGTACTCCTCCAGCCTCTGTGATGTTAATATTGTTGACGTCTTACGCCCTTCTGATTTACCTTGCAGTTCCTCTGCAAGACTCGCATGCATGGGAAAGGTGTTTATCATTCTGTGCCTTGTGGTTCTTGCTGAACAGGTGGTGGTGTCTGTGTGCACAGCAAGATTCTCATCCGGCCTCAACATTTGCTCAAAATAGAGGGAGCTGCTACTTTGTAACGTGGAGTACTTTACACAAGGCACAGGCTTTCAAAGTCGATAGACAGATCATCCAGTGCCAATCACAAGCTGAGTCTGCCCACCTTCTCAGGGACAACTAAATTCATGGTAGTCTAAACCAACCAGGGTACCCCTGATCTATTAAGGCAGCTCAGGCTCAGGATGGCTCGTCCCTAGGGAAGTTGGCTTCCTGGTGGAAGAGACAAAAATCACTGTAGTATCTAGGGGTCTGGAGAACCATGGCTGCTATTGGAGTCACAGAGAGCCTGCCAGGAGGAAAACTGGTGCAGTGAGTAAGCGTAGCCCAGCCAGGGCAGGAGAGAAACCTGGCTCTGAAGTCATCCTCAAGCCACCAAAGAGCCAACCTGGGAACCAAGTTCCATCACCCTACCCCCACCAAATCCCAATTTCCAGCCTCCCCTTGCTTCTTTTCTCTTTCCTTTCCTTTCCTTTTTATTCTTTTTCTTTTTTTTTCTCTTCTCTTTCTCTTAGTCATTTTCTTGTCTCAGACTTAGACATCATCATATGCCCAGCCTGGACTTCTTTTTCTGTAGACTTTAAAAATAAATAAAGTGACGGTTTTAAGTTCCTTATAAGCCCTCTCTCCAGCACACACAATTTCCTGCTCTCATGGTCTCCCACTAACATGAGCATTTTAACTGTGGGGATTTGAACCCAGAGCCCATAGCCGGGACTTCTTGGTACTCTGCTTCACTGGGGTGTTGAGAAAACTTCTCTGTCTTGTTGTGGTGTGTCACAGGCTGGAGGGTGTGGGTGGTTCTAGTTACCTTGGCCTTGAGGTTGGAAACACAGCTAGTCACACAAGAATAACAGATGTTCTCTGAAACAGTTGTTGCCAGGCAAATACTAGCCAAGACCTGCCAGATGATACCTTTTGCCAATGCATGTTCTGTTTCAGATGCTTCAGATGCTACAGCTGCTCCGCCAACCATCGGGGACCTTGGCAATCTCTGATGGAGACCGTTCACAATGGCCCTCCGGACTGGAAGTCACAAACAACAAAGACTGTTTTCAGAGAGATCTTTTATTAAGCAGGGAAGAAAAGTTAAAGTGGCTGCTTTCTGAGTCAGACAGAAAAACAGCAGCAAACGACCTTGCAGATGTAATTTATAAGAAACAGGAAAGGGGAGGTATGGGTTAGAATGGGTGAGGTGCCGTGATATGTTTTGATTGGGCATACTAGGTGAACCAAAGGGGGCTTTTGATTGCTGGACTTTAATACTTTGATAGCTGGACCTTGGTAGTCAGCCTCAGGAGGAGGAATTGGCCAAATAAGAGAAGCGACTTTGGGGGCTAGCTTTAGGAATGTAATCTAATGGTTTTTTAGCACTGCAGAGGGATTGAGGGAAAAGGGGAAGGCCTGCCAGAGCCATGTTTGCCAGGTCTAGGCTGGCCAGAGTCCCTTCAATGCTGATAGCTGCAGGGATGAATGTAGGCTGGGTCAGTTTGAGCCAAAAAGGATACCCAGCAAAGCCACCCCCCAAACCTAGCCCTGCAGTCCTTGTTCATATGGGAAGGATTCTGGCTCCTCAATCTGCCACTAATGAACACACTTTCCTTAGCTGTAGCATCTAAGGAAACTTCTGAGGTTTGTAAATTCTGGGAGGGAGAGAGGTCACGGAATTTATAAATGTTGCTACAATGTGTTTCCCTGAGGTGGAGCCTGAGTCAAGGGCTCTTGTGAAAGTTGTTTATGGAGAGGGCTCTTTGGAGAAAGTTTCCAAAGAAAGAAACCAGGCCTGGGATGAGACAAAGTACAGGAACATCTCATTACCCTGGTCTCAGGAGAAATGTGGGGTGTTACACCACCAGACAGTCCAGCACAATGATGTCCTTAGTGCTGGGGAGAAGGGCTAGCCAGGAGAGGCTTCCAAAGGATGGCCCTGAGCCTGAACTGTATGCAGCAAGAGATTCTAGAGAAAGCACAATAGACAAGAAACAACAGGCCAAGCTTCGGGCCAAGACTGCAGCTTCCCCCACCCTTAAGTCCTGTTGTTGTGGAGCCCATGATGGGCTTGGTTCCAGGAGACTGGACATCAGGGTACCACTGCATCTGAGATGGGGCAGGCCTCAACCTGGATGACGTCACAGTTTATTTGGGGAGAAGAACACAGGACCAGAGGGCTAGGCTCTGAACACATATGTGAGATTTTTCCTAGGTCCAGAAAGACCAGAGCTTGAAGGGAAAGGAGAGTCATGGATAGAAAGATCAAAAAGGTCCTTTACAACAGAGAGGCACCAGGCCCTTTTGCAAGGAGGACTTTAAAAGGCAGCTGGTCCAGGAGTCTAGACACCAGGGTGGGAGGCAGCAACTTGCAGGACTTCCGTGTTTGAGATGCCCCGGAACAGGGTGGAATCCTGGGGTGGGGGGTGGACGGAGTGGACTCCCCTAGCATGTGGGAGTCTGGCCTTTGCAGTATGGCCGCCAGTAGTAACGCAGGCGCTTGTTGAAGCTGTCCAGGTTTTGCTTCAGGCACAAGGCCACCTCCTTGTCACAAGCACACAGTTGCCTTTCACACCAGCTCCCTCTGTCAGCTGTGGGTAAAAGAAACAGGAACGGCTCAGCATCTGTCCCTTCCCGAGACTGCCTGTGGGGTGCAGAAGGGGTCCTGAAACCAACGTGGTCCCCTGCTCATCTTTGGAGATAGACTCTTTGACTGGACGATGCATGTGCCCTTTACTCTCTGCGTTCTTACTCTGTCACCTATTCTCACATCCGTTCACTGAACAACCGTTGAGCCCCGTTCAGGGACTCATCCTGGAGGGAGAAAGCTGAGCTAGGTGGGCAGATGGGAAGGCAGGTGACAGAGGGCCGCAGAGTGAATGAACATGGCCAAGCAGAAATGTGGGGGATGTAGGCCTGCAGGAGAACTAGGCACATCAACGAGTCATCCCGAGCTCAGACCACTGCTCCTAGTGAAAGCTGGGGTAGCGAGCGAGTGTCCCCACAAGGCCAGCATCTGTGTTAGTTTCCGCAGTTCCATTAACCTTAAGGTGAGGTGTTACGGGGCCTGATCTTAGTAAAACCATGTTAGGGGTACCTATGGGTTCCCCCTTGAGAATGGGAGTGGCCAGCACCTCCTGAAGGTCTTCCTGTTGGTTTGTCCAACAGGTTACCAAGGAGGATTTGGAATTTCAGGGAGTTCGAACAGTTTTGAGCACACGGCTGTTCAGTGATGGACCTGCTTTCTGGGTACCAAAAGGCTGGGGTGTCCCCTCGGTCCTCTTCACACCTTCACCTCCGCTGTTCCTCATTGCCCACCCCACTGAGAGAGGAACAGTGTCAGGTGTCACGTGCTTTATGTAGTACACAATGAGTCTATGGAGGCAGGGGAGACCAGGACTTCCCAGGTCCAGCCCTTGGCCCATAGCCCCAGGCACTTACAGCACTGGATAACGCCCTGAGAAATGCTGTATTTGTAATTGTCCGTCAGGCTCCTGCATCCATCTGTCTTCAGGTGGGCATAGCAACAATCATGTTTTTGACAGCACCTACAGGGAGAGGCAGACAGGGAGCAAAGCTGCAGGAGCCACTAGTCAACACTGGTCTCTGTCTCTCCCCACCCCCACAAGCCCTCCAGGGATGATCAAAGACATTGGGGTTCCCTTGAGGTCCTGAGAGTTGCTGTTGGTCAAAAGTTCCCATACTTGTTCCAGCCACATGCTCTCTTTTAATCCCTGTGACTACCCCATGATGGGGGTGCTGGGATCGTCCCCTTTCCACAGATGAGGAAACAAAATTCTGGGGGTTGAGACACTTGGCCAAGGTCATGTGACTTCTCTGGCCTGGCTCTCAAAATGGTTGTGAAAAGGCAAACGAGAACAGGCAAAGAGTCTGGGCTTCTGAATACATGTGTAATAGTAACGGTTAGGAAGAGGACTTCAGGTGTTCTGCAGAACCTTCTAGAAGGCCAGCTCCAAGAGGCTCAGGACCAGATTAGTACTTAGCAGAGTTCCTAGTGTGTAGTACATGCTCAGCAAAATGCATTTGCTAACTGAATCGGTGAATAGAGAAGGAAGGAGAGTCCCAAGCAGGTCAGGGACGGGAGTTTACCAGTCTGTGGCATCTTTGGGTTGTCCTTTGCCACCAAATCCACAGTGACAGCCGTAGGGCCAGTAGTTGAAGGCGGCTTTCTTCCCCGTCATGTGGTTGACCATCTTGTTCAGGTTCAGGAGCCCTCCCTGGGTTGCAGTTATACCTGCCAAGCAGCCAAACAATGAGGAAAGGGGTGAAGTGGGGTCCCAGGGGCCCATGGGGGTGGGGGAGGGGAGGGCAGAACTGGGCCAAGCGAGGGACTTGAAATGATAGCATTATCAAATAGTGGCCACTGCTCCTGCTGTTTAAAAGGTGTTGGCTTAGATAGTGTTGCTTAGTGAGAGAGTATATACACACTTAACATGTGTCAGCCCAGAGTTCTGTGCCCAGACTAAGAAAGCTAAGTAAAAAAACAGCGACTGGAACTGAGTCCTCAGTACAGGTCTTCCACATATTAATTTCCAGATTTCATTCCTGTTACAAGATTTATTGTTTTTTTTAAGTGTGTGTGTGTGTGGGCGCATGTGCATGGGGAGCCTGTGCTTGTGAGTGTGGATGCCTTCAGAGACAAGGCCTATCTTAGCCTGAAGCTCACCAACTAAGCTAGACTGGCTAACCTATGAGCCCAGGGATTCTTCTGAGCAAGCCACCACACCTGGCACTTCCCGCCCAAGTTCAGAGTGTCAAACGCAGGCTCTTAGGTTTGCAAGGCAAGAGCTTTACCCACTGGACTCTTCCTCAAGCCCAGGGACTCCTTTTGGACCCCCCTCTTTACCAATGAGCAGACAGAGGCCCCCTGACTCACTCAAGGTCCTAGAAGGGAGACAATCGAGCCAGAATCAAAGGCAATGCCCTCTGGTTTTTCTGTCTCTGAGCATTGATTTCCCACTAGAAACGGGGAGAGGAGGCCTGACTCACCCTCCCTCCCACAGCCCTTCTCTAGAGAACTCTGAGCTTTACAGCTGCCCGGGAGGTCTCCAGGGGAGGCAGAGTGATTTAGAAATCAATGATGCTCATTTCAGGCCTGGTAGCTGCCAGCTAGAATTGATCTTGTGGGAAATCTACTTTATTGGGAGAGAGGAACACATTATGTTAAATTAGGAGAAATAAAACACGTGGAGTCGATGAATTCAGAGGAAAGTTGGGCGAAACAGACAAGATGAAGACAATGCATCAAAAACACAGGGAGTACAGGCTGGGTGCGGCCATGAGGCTTAGGGGAGACAGGGCTAAGCAGTCCGTTCCTGGCACGGTATCACAGTGGATCCCTTCAGACCACATAGTAAGTATTAAGGAGAGGAGAGACCCATGACAAGGACTCTGGTGTGAGAAATGGGCCCTGGAAGGCATTAGTGCAGTGGACAAAGAGGAGATTCTAATCAGGTGGCCCTGGGCTGCAATTAGAAGTGACCAGCTGTTTGTGGTGGAGGTGTGCCTCTGGTGTGCGAGTGACTCTGTTGTGTGGGTGCAGGTGTCCCCCCTGTGTGAAAATCTGTGTGCATGCTCCCATTCGCTCAGGGCTCCTGGGTGAAGGATGTTAAAGGGAGGCCTTGCTAATCCTTGACTGTGCTAAGTGACCCCAGATACCTGGGAAACATCTAGAATTCCCATCTGGAATTAGAGGAAAATCTCAGATTCCACGATGAAGAATCCCAAAACCATTAACTGCAAAGACAGAATCCACCTTGGGAACCAACTGGAGATCTGAATTCAGAATCTTGCCTTTCTTGGCTTCCCTGTCTCTATCTCTCCAAGCCCCTCCACCCCAGACAATATTTCCCTCGGTAATGCAAGTTAACCTTGATCTCATGGCTATCCTCCTGTCCCAGTCTCCTGAGTGCTGGGATTACAGGTGTGAGCTAGTATACCAGGCTGGCCCTCTACTTCTTTACTTCAAGAGCTAGCCTTTCGATTTCAACTCACCAAGAAACACTCAACTCCCTCCCTGAAGCAGGCAGCTTTTCCTTGCCTGGCAGGTAAGCAATGCCTTCAGTTTAGAGTCTGTATGCTTTGTGTGGTCTCCTTGCTCATTGTTTGGTAGTGAGGCAACTGAGCAAACCCCAGTGCTCTGTACCAAAGCTTCAGCGACTCCTGTCTCAGTAGCTCCCCCATCCTTCCGTGCCCAGGGGTGAGGCACAAGTGACCAGAAGAGAAGCAGCTGTCATTTCGACGCTCCGTTCTTATGTAACACCTGATAACTATTTTCTCACTAGGGGTTCTTCAGTGGTACCGAGAGGATGCTGTGGTCCACAGAGCAGGTGAAGACATGAAGAGATTGCGTAGCTTGACTTAGGATGCTGGGCCCGGAGGTGGGGGGGGATGTAGATCCATCAAGAAGAATGCCTCTGTGTTACATTGTTTCTGTAGTGAAGGATGCATTTCTGTAGCTCCATTTCTGTTTGCTAAGTGGCTTCACTGTAAACCCACACAGGGAAGCGACTCCCTCAAAGGTATGGGAGCCCTGGCTGTCCTGGAACTCACTGTGCAGACTAGGCTGGCATCAAACTCAGAGATCTGTCTGCTTCTGCCTCCTGAGTGCTGGGATTAAAGGCATACATCACCACTGCCCGGCTATAAAATCAGTTTTAAAAACATGAAAGATCTTTATAAAATTGTATATTCAGAGACGGACTAAGAAGACGGAAGCCAATTTTCAAGCAGCCACGTTTTTACATCTGATTGTCTAAAGAGTGAGTAGAAACTGTCCCCAGACTCCCTCCCTGCCAATGGGAGAGGGATCCTCCCAGAATGCCTCAGAGTCCAATCTTCCCCAGCTCTCTGAACCCAGAAGCCAGTGTCCTAGGTGCCTGGCAACCACTGATGGCTCCTGCCTGGTGGTAGAAGTGTTGGGGACTGGAGTTCCAGTGTCCCCAGGATCAGAGCAGCCCAGTCTAGGGTGGAAAACTCAGGATCTACCTCCAGTCCCACTTCCTCCTCAGCCCCACACCTGTCCCCACTCACCAGCCAGCAGGAGCCCACACAGCAGGGCAATCTCATGGTTCCAGAGGAGACAAGGCAGGCAGCTGATAGAGGTTCTGTCACAGAGGCACCCCTTATATTAGTCCCCCATCCATCCTACCAACCCTTCCCAGCCCCTGCAGAAGAAACCACGTGCCTCCTGCTTCCCCTTTTCTAGAACTCTTGGGTTATGGGTTTTTTGTTTGTTTTGTTTTGTTTTTGAAGTACCTAGAATGGGAGATTTGCAAGCAGCTTCAAGGTCTAGAGATGAAAATCAAAGCTCCAGCAAGCTGGGCAAATGCTCTGTCACTGTGCCTCAACACAGCTCCTTAGAAGAAAACCTGAAAAACACAGAACCTGAAATGGAAGATCATCTGTGAAGACAGAAACATGATTAGTATGTTGGTTTATGTCTTTATGGTACTATTTCTATCTGTCTGTCTGTCTGTCTGTCATCATCCATCCATCCATCCATTTACTTATCTATTTCCAATAATCTATTATTATCATATCATAATATCAATATTACAAATACAATATCATAGTATCAATAGTCTATCATCAATCATTTACCATCTATGTAATTATCTGTCTGTTCATCTGTTTGTCTATCTATTTATTGCCAACTAATCTAACATTTATCATCTTTCTGTCTTCTATGGTTCTAGCATCTATCAATCTATCTACTTACCTACTATCAGTCCATTACCTGCTTCTGTATATAGGTTTTTCTCTTTCTGTCTCCATAGTTTCACCCTACCAAAGCAGGAAAATGTTCTATGCAGTACTAAGGAGTTCTTCCCCCACCCCACCTAGACAAGATGTCATGGAACCCAGGCTGGCCTCAAACTCTTCAGTTAGTCAAAGGTGACCTTGAATTTCCAGTCCTCCTCCACCTCTCAAGTTCTAGAATCACAGCTGTACGCCATCATGCCCGATTTGTGTGATGCCAGGCTTGGCACCCAGGGCCTCATGCACACTAGGTCAGCAGTCTAGCAACTGAGCCCCATCTCGGCCTCCTTCTTGTCTTTGGTTTACTGATGCTAGTTGAACACATCTCTATGTTGTTCAGAGCTCTTTAGCAGGAGTTTTGGAAAGCGGTGTTGCAGCCCGCCTTACCACTGTACTACTTGTATAATGAGTTTCTCGAGGATGGACACATAGGCTGCTGACCATCTATCACCATTCAGGTTCAGGGAGAGAGAGATCTCAGCTCAACCCAGCTATTGCCCCTTGTGGGCTCACTGATTCAAAAACCACCTATGATGGCCAGAAGGTAACTGGCTTGTGTTGACAGCTTAGCCTGCAGATGATCTGCCCCAGTTTATTTGACAGGATCCCAATGTGATGAACGGCTGGGACCTGGCCAATGAGGTGGAGTAGAGGTGGGTTCTTCCATGCCTGTTGATGACTGCTGGGCACAGAATGCCCAATAGTGCTCCTTGCTCCAGGCCAATCAGTTCATCCAAAAGGTGTGCCAGCAGGAGTCACTGTAGGGACACTTGTGTCATTATTGTTTATCCTTCCCTCCCCCTCCCTCCCTCCCTCCTTCCTTCTGTGTTCCCTCCTTCCCTCTATTCCTCTCTCCTCCCTCCCTCCTCCTTCCTTCCTTTCTTCCTTCCTTCCTTTGTTTCAGAGTCTCACTTTGTGGTCCAGTCTGGTTTCAAAGTTGCACGCCCCCCCCCCCCCACACCTTACCAGCACATACAGAACATTCCACCTGTTGCCCTTTGTTTCTTGACTCAATCAACAAACCAATACTCATTTGTGAGAAAGCCATGTATGTGCAAAAGTAATTAGCCAGGCATGGTGGCTTACACAGTTCACGCCAGCACTCAGGAGGCGAAGCAGGAGAATGGCTGCAAGCTCAAAGCCAGTCTGTGCTGTGTTGGGCTATTAGACTTTTCCCAAAAGCAGAACAAAATAAAAATGCTCCCCACCCAATAATAATTTTTTAAAAATGATAAAAATACACAGCGGCAGACTAGAGCCTTTCTACTACTTGTATAAATCACTTAGTGGAAGGCGATGGGCATTGGGTAAATTATAATAAACTTGGCAGTGTGGGCATGACACTCCTGTGACACCATCACCGTGAGGAGGTTGCAGACATGCCCACGGCCTCCAGCATTTCCTGTGACTGGCTGCCTCTTGGCGGGTCCCCAGATGTTCAATACTAGGCCTGTGCTCCTGCCCACGAGCCTCTTTAATGGAAAGCAACCTTGCCTTCCAGATCTAGGTTCTTGATAGTGGCCACCTCACCGTGGACCCATCTTGGGCAGGAGGCACAGTAGCTGGACCCAGTAGTTCTCTGTTGGTTCCAGAAGGCCACAGAGCTTTCAAAACTCTTGCCTCACTGTTGCTCCTGATACATTTAGCAGAGTCAGGATCCACCTGGCAGATAGGTCTGGCTCATAGTCTACCTTTCGGTTACCAGCTCTGGGGCCCTGGGAAAAGATTTGGCTGCCCTGAGGCTTGGTGTCCTTGTCTGCAATCCAGAGCTAAGGGTTCCTCCCTGTTATGGTTGCCGGGCAACCTAAGGTAACCTGATTGAAGCACACCACACTTATCTACACAGTGAAGCTGTGCACACTAAGTGTACTACAAGGCTGTATTGGGGAGGGCTCAGGAGACGGGACTGATTCCATGCAGATACCCATCCTTACAGAAGCTCAGCCTGGAGCAGGTTGATTCACTCTGCCCTTCTGTTACTTCTCTGTGGGACAAACTGAGGATGGTACCCATAGACTAGGGGTGTCGTATGTGCGTGTTAGAGACTGGAAGGCATTGGTGTGTACCCCATCAGCTCACGTTTGGTCTCCTGCATGGAGATATTGAGAGACAAGGTGAGCCTTTAAGAGGTGGGGCAGAGCATTGTGGTCTACACCTGTAACCTCAGTACCATCGAGGCGGAGGCAGGGGCCTTAATGTAAGCTTGAGGCCAGTGTAGTCTATATAACAAGACCTGGGCTAGCATGGGCTATATAGCAAGACCTATTTCAAAAACAAAACAAAAGAGGTGAAGTCTCGTGGGAAGTGATTATTATTACCCCTCCCTGTTCCTGGTGTTTATCTTGCCAAGTTATCTCTCCCTCTCAGGTACTCCTCCACGCTCCTTTGTGACATCAGTCACTGAGGTGTGACCCAACCAAGAAGAATCCACATGGTCACCCAGTCTTGAACTTTTAGTCTTCTAAAGTGCGAGCTACATTTACCTCTTTTCTTTATAAAGGGTCCAGCCTCAGCTCTTTCATTACACTCACAACAAATAAACTAATCTGGGACATGAACAGGCAAATAGGGTAAATGAATGTTAGCTGAGGTTACCCCCCTCATCAGTATTAGCTTCTTCATCCTCACTGCTTAAGACACCCAGAATAAAAGATAACCCTTTCTTCTTCATTGTCTAATCCTCGTTAATCTTTTTCAATGTCTGTCTTAGTTTAAGATATTTTTCTCTATATATATTGATCTGGTCTATTTTTATACCTTCTGTGACTTCACTGTGTCTAAGCTTTCTTTTATCTTTGGAAGCAGACAAAGTTTAGTTATAAACTTCAATCCTACCATCTGGGTTGTTTCAGTAGCGTTTTCTGTTGCTTGATGGTTTCTATAGAGTAGATTCTGAGAAAGTAAGTTGGTAGAACCAGAAGGTACAAAGGTTTCAATGACAACCTGTGTGGTTTTAGCAACCCCCCCCCCCACTGCGTCTGCTGCAGCTGTAGTGCCCTTGGGTGTTTCCTGACATTGTCAGAAAGCCAGAAAAGCTTGCTTTCCTGGTCACAACCAGGGGACACTTGTAGACTGTTAGACTACAGCTCAGCACACTCTCTGGCTGGTGGGAGCAAAGGAAGAGGAAGGAGCTTGGGTGTTAAAGATTCTAGTAGAACTGTTAACATTGGGGGCTGTGAGACAGCGTCTTCACTAAGGGCTTGTCATGAGAGTATGGGGATTTGAATTAATCCCTAGACACCCACACAAAATGGCCAGACTTAGTGGTATACAGCTGTAGTGCCAGTCCTGGGTCACCAGTATTGCTGGCACTGGGGAGACGGCCATGGGAGGCTCCCTGGGCTTGTTGGCCTGTCAATAAAGTACAAAGCAGAGAGCCCCAGGCTCAGTGTGAGATGCTGTCTCAGGAAAAGGTTGAGAAAGACTAAGGAAGGCACCTGATGCCAGCCTCTGGCTTCTACACACATGCCCAGGGCATGTGCACACATACATGAACATGCACACACAACACACGCACATACAAAACAGAAAAGAAAAAAAAATAGAAAAAGAAGTTAGCACTCCTCGGGTCTTCCTTTCCGCCAAGCACTGTATTGTTTCCTGATTTACAACCACACGGGGAAAACTATGATTCCCATTTCACAAGCAGGGAAAACTGAGACACAGAGACGTTAGGAACATAGCCCAGTCACCCAGAAAGCACATGGCGGGGTTGAGGTTAGACACAGTCTTCTAGGCCTCCCTGACTATACGTGTAGAGCATGGTTTGACATGTCTCACGGGCGTGTGATGCAAGTGGGTATGTGTCACAGCTTGGAGCCCTCCCAGCATGCATAGGGGCGGAGATAGAAGAACCAGCAGAGCTCGATGCTGCCACTCCATCCGCTGCAGCAAAGCAAGGGGACCTTCTCCTAAGATCCTCCCACAGGATGAAGACATGTTCGTCCCAGCCAGGGTCAAGTCTTTCCCTCCAGGAAACTCCCTACACAGCTCCATTTACCAGACAGTCCCATTGACTATATCCTTCCCTGACAAAATCTTCTGGTAGAGCATCAGAGGTGCCACTCAGAGACACAGCAGGTGCAAACACCGTAGAGGACACTGCAGCTGAGCTCCCTGGGGAGGGGCTGGACTCAGATGAAGGAGGCTGAGTTTGCCTTTGGTGGGACAGTGTCACCCATCCCCACCAAGCGAACCCGAGGAACTGGGTCAACCCACAGGAATCACTCTTGAGACTGTTGCTGCAGGGTATGTGGATGTCTGTCAGCCCAGCCTCTCGAGGAGACATCAGGTCAGCGAACCATGACACACAGGGACCTGATGAGTCTCCCAAATATAAGGTCAGGAAAGAGGTCAACCCGGGGGAGAGACTCCAGCTCTGTGATATTCTAGAACTGCCCAGGTAATGCAGTTAGGATGACAGTGGCCCACAGGTATGTGTGGCGACTTCCCAAGGGGTGTCCTGAGGTGCTTGGAGGGGCTGTGGCTGTTGTCTCCTTAGTGCTTGGTTACGTGGATGTCCACACTGTCAAAATCCTAAAGCAGGCACGGTTTGTGCTCTTTCCCGTGGATGTATCTTCCATGCATCTGAATAATAAAGTGACTGAAAAAAATGGGGGGCGGGGTTAATCTGGGGAGGAAGATGGCTTAGTCAGCAGAGCTCTTGTACAGGCTCAAGGGCCTGAGGTTGGGTTCCCAGTAACTGCATAAAAACCAGTGGGTGGCTGTGTTTGTAATCTCAGAGCTGGGAAGGTAGAGACAGGTAGACCATTGGGGCTCACTGGACAGCCAGCCTAGCCTAATGGGTGAATGGGTAAGCCTACTACTACCACTACTACGACGACGACTGCTACTACACACACACACAACACACACACACACACAAGAGAGAGAGAGAGAGAGAGAGAGAGAGAGAGAGAGAGAGAGAGAGAGACAGAGACAGAGACACAGAGAGACAGAGACAGGGACATGGAGGGAGAGGATGGTCTCAAATTTGGAAGGCCTTCAGGAACCTCTAGATGTCTTAGCTTACCAACTGTCGCTGCTCCACCAGCAGACAGATTCATAGCACAACCATCTCAACAATGTCGCTTCTTAATTCTCAGAGCCTCAAACTTCCTGTGTGAAAAGTGGGGTCCAGGAGGCTCTATAGGAAAGGTTACTGGTGGAGTGATTGCCACATAATAGTCGGCACATTACTGAGGTCACCTGGCGACCCTCCTTCCCAGGATTGAGGCTTGGGACTGACCCCTGGAGAGGGCTGCGACACCCAGAGAGCCTCATTTCTAGACGAGAGCTGGTCACACGCAAGGGGATTTCCATGGGACTTCTTGGTTCATCCAGGGCAATCCACATGCTCGTGGGGGTTGGATTGGTGGGTAAAAATGCAGACCTGGTAACCTGAGTTTATTTCTTAGAACCCCACCCCCCAAAAAGAGCAAGGCTCAGCAGTACTCGTCTGTAGTCCTGGCACTCTTCCAGCAAATGGGGGATGGAGACAGGAGAACCAGTCCAAAGCTTGCAGGCCAGTGAATGTGGGACACGGGCAACAGAAGAGAGATCCTGCCTCAACACGGCGGAGGCGAGAACTGTCTCCTGAAAGGTGTCCTTAGATCTCCACATGTTTACGGTGGCATGTGTGTGCCCATCCCCCACACAGAAAATTAATGAAAAAAAAAAAAAGGCCCATGCTTTTTCAAAATTCCTAGCACAGCCCATAGCCAGAAGCTGGAAGGGGGTCATTGCTGGGGTGTTCTTGCTCATTTGCAGCCCTGTCAAGCCCCTGCTCTCCCTCGGGCCCTGACCTTGGCAGCCACAGACCCTGACTCCTTTCTGCCTTTTGTTTGCTGTTTGCTTTTTTTGTTTGAGACAGATTTTCTCTGTGTAATAACCCTGAGTGTCCTGGACTCTGGTAGACCAGGCTGACCTCGAACTCAAAAGAGATCTGCCTGCCTCTGCTTCCCAAGTGCTGGGATTGAAGGCGTGCACCACCACACCTGGTTGTCCCCTTTCTGCCTTCTGGTTTATGAAGTGGGGCTGCCATTCTGAACATCCCATGCCATGGGCCGGGGACAGTGGTCCATGTGCCTGGTACGCAGCAAGTCAGAGCTGATAGTGGCTTGGCCTATGGGAAGGAAGAACACTTTCAAGAAATTGCCCAGGAGCCAAGCAAACGAATCCATTTGGCAGATATTTCTTGAACACCTACTGTGTGCAGGGGGTAGAGAAAGAAGAACAGAAAAGTCCCTGTCTGCTAAGGCCCAGAGTAGACAGACTGTCAAACTAGGGTCTGTGTTACATACAGACAGCTTGTGGCACCTTAAAGAAACGATGGTAAGACTTGCCTTGTTTATTTATTTATTCTGAGGGTACAGAGAGGGTGCCAAGTAGGGCAAGAAAGCCGAGGCAATAGTTTAAAATCATTAATCAAATCCCACAGTGGTCTATGACTCAGAGGTGAGGTTCCTGCTGAGGGACATGCTTTAAGTGTAAAGGAAATGACAGCCCTGTGGCATGCAAACTTCCCCTTCCTCCAGGAAGCCCATCTGTGTTTTTTTTTTTTTTTAAATTGTGTTCTTGGGCTTCTGTCTGTACCAGAACCACTCATTTCTCACAGGAAGGTTGGCCTGCTGTGTGTGTCCTTCTAGTAGAGCAATTAATGGCAGGTGAGTATGAATGCTCTGAGCCTGTGATCCCAGTCCACGAGAGGCTGAGGCAGAAAGATCACAAGTTCCAGGCTAGCCTGCTCTACCTAGCAAGTCCCAGCCAGTAGCTAGGCCCAGACGTTCAGCTTGCACAGCTGTGAACAAAGAAATTTCCAGGCTCGGGGAGATGATCTGCTCAGTAAAGTGCTTGCTGCACAAGGCCAGACAGAGCCTGTTTTGGGATCTACAGCACACATGTGAAAAGCTGTCATGGTGGCGCACATGTAATCCCAGCACTGGGCAGGGTCTGGGGTGTGAGCACAGAGGGTCCCAGGGCTGTTGGCCAGACAACTAGCCACTTCTTGGCTAGTGGAAGTGGTTTTCCAGGGCTCAGTGAGAGACCCTATCTCAAAAACTAAAGAGAGAGAAACCTCTGGCCTCTGCCTGTACACACATGTATACATGTGCATGCACACACATGCATGTATGTGTTCTCTCTTTCTCACTCTTTTCCTGTTCGGTCCGATGGGATGTTGTAACTCTAGAAAGCTCACATTGACAGTAGAGAGCCCCAAGAAAACAGTGTAAGTGAAAGAGAGTCCTCCTGGAGGATTGGCTCTGGTAGACTGTTGGTTTTGTCGTCTGACCCCCTCACAAGCACAACAAGGTCCCTGCAAAGCCACAGGCAGGTCTGAGGCAGCCTGGCCCTCAGGGAGACTAGCTGCCTGTGCAGGCTGAGATGCATACGTAGTTCAGTTTCTACCCTCACAAAATGGGAATAATGACCTTTGAGACTGCCTTCCTCCAGAGTTAAGGACTAGAAATCACTTAGTTACAGAAACACGAAATGGTTTTATGAAACTCGGTTTTATTAAGATATAATTTCCTTCATTTTATTCATTTACATTTCAAATGACAGCCCCCTTCCCAGTTACCCCTCCACAAAACCCCTCTCCCATCCCTCCTCTTCCCCACTGTGCCTCTATGAGGGTGCTCCTCCACCCACCCAGCCACTCCCGCCTCATCGATCTAGCATCCCCCTACACTGGGGCATCGAGCCTCCACAGGACCAAGGGCCTCCTCTCCCACTGATGTCAGATAAGGCCATCCTCTGCTGCATATGTATCTGGAGCCATGGATCCCTCCATGTATACCTTTGGTTGGTGGGTTTCTTTCTCCCTCTCTTCCTTCCTTTCATTCATTCATTTATTTTTTAAAAGAAAATATTTTTGAGACAGGCTTTTATTTATTCCTGGTTGACCTAAAACTTGTTAAGTAGCTCAGGATGACTTTGAGCTTCTGGCCCTCTGGCTTCTTCCTCCTAAATGCTGAGATTACAGGAATGTCCCACCAAGCCTGGCTTCACATAATGTTGGGTATTGAATTCAGAGCCTTTTGCTTGGACATGTGGTTACTGAGCTATACCATGGAGTTATTTTTTCTTTTTTGAATTATAATTTTATAAGATAAAAAGAACCCAATAGTAGTTTGGCTAATTCCATGAAGACACAGCTGAACTGGAGAACTTCCGTAATCATTACCATTTTCATTAACCTTTCCCTGCACCCACTGCTCCTGTCCCTACTCTACCCCCACTGCCTCTCAACACCCCTGCTGAAGAAATCTCCTTTGAGTCCCTGAGAAGTCAATTTTCCTCCCTCCTCCAGTCTGGGACAATCACCAACCCATCCCATCTTTATGGAATGGGTTGTCTTGTAAAGTTCTCTCAGTGTGTCATAACCCCAGCAGAAGAGGCAGAGACAGCCAGATCTGGGAGGTGGGGGCAGTAGACCGATTGCTGGCCAGCCAGTTTTACCAAATTGCTGAGCTCTGATAAACCCCTTGTGTGTATGCATGTTTGTGCATGCATGTGTAAAAGTGTGTGTGTGTGTGTGTGTTGTGCATACCACAAGGGATTAAGGCCAAGGGCAAGGTTCACACCAGTCATCATTGCTGTCACCATCAACCTCCAGCTTCACAAGTTGTCCAGGCTGGTTTGAACTGGCTCTGTCACTTGGACAGATTTTGAATCTGTTATCTTGCCTGAGTTTCTCAAGTATTGGGGACTATAGGTTTGTGTCACCTGATCCTCCTTAGTCCTTAGATGAGTTGAGTTTCAGACAAGAATTATCCAGTTTAGGGACTTGGTCTCTGCCCACCTTCCGTAGCACATATAATGTTCCTATATATAATTCTGAGGTCCACCCACAATGTTGCATGTATGGGTTGTGAGTTGCATCTCTGAGTAGCATCTTGTCTTGTCCTATGGACACACCACAGTCCCTTTGTCCTTTCCTCAGGTGACGGGCGTTTTGGCTGCTCCTAGTTAGGCTGTCACAAGAGACACTTGTGGTAAGGTTCCAGATTGAACACATGCACAAGGTCTGCTCTCTGTGTGAGCACCAGGGAGTAGAAGGATTGTGTTGTGTGGTGAGTATGTGTTCAGCTTTATAGGAAATTGCCACACTGTCTTCAAAGGCTGCTCAATTTTCATTCCCTCCGGAAGTGTGTGTTTCCGTTGTCTGACCTGCTCACCAGTGTGCACCGTTCTTAAACTGCAGACACGCTAACAGAAGCGTCTCTTCCTTCTCTCTCTTTGTCTGATTCTCTCCCCTCCCTTTCCTCTTATAACATCATTGAAATAAAATTGAGATAAAATTAATGGCATACATCGTCAGCTCCTGTAGTGGGATACTATCCCACTGCATTTGTATAAAACTCAGTGATTGGGCTGTATTAGTAGGTGGAGGTGGGAGTGAGGAGAGGAAGAGGGAGAAGGAAGAGGAGAAGCGAGACAGAGATGTAGGAGCTACGTAGAACCACTCATGTAGCAAGAGCAGTTCCGGGTAACAACTTAAATCTAGGTTAGTTAATTGATTAACACTTCCAATTGTGTGGGCATCTTGATATTTGAGAATTACTATATATATTAAGCTATTGGATAATCTTTAAACATTAGAGTCTCATTTCTTCTGGGTACTGTGTGGATGGCAGGATGGTCTGGGCTCAGCCCAACCTTGTAGAGACAGCGTGGTAGATTGGCAGAGCCATCTCCCACGCTGGCGTCTCATGGGTGCCAGGGCCTATGTTCTGGCCTGCCTGAGCCAGCGCCCTCGTGGCCTCGGCCTTGCCTAGAAGATGGCGGCTCCGTAACTACAAGCCAGATAACTACAAGCCAGATCCGGTGCCAATGTTTTAAATAATTATTGTGACAAGCTCCCATACTGTGAGTTTTACTCCGATGGCCAACCACAGATCAGGAATATTTGGGGAAGGCATAGAGAGATAGCTCCGTGGCTAAGAGCATGTATGGCTCTTCCTGAGAACCTAACTTTAGTTCCCAGCACCCATGTCAAGCAGCTCACAGCTGTCTGTTAAATCCAGATCTAGGAGACCCGACTCCCTCTTCTGGCCTCCATGGACAAACTACACTCACTTGCACATAAACACACACATCTATACTTATAATTAAAAACAAAATATTTGGGGAAATTTTCTGTGTGCTGAACACATACAGATATTCTCATTTTTATCCTTTTTTTCTTCTATCTTTTTTCTTCTCGGCAGTGTTGGGGATTGAACCCAGGGCCTCATGCATGCTAGGCAAGCACTCTACCACTGAGCCACACCTCCAGTCAACAGATTTTCTTTTCCTGTTATTCGTCCCTAAAATAACTGTTTATGAGGCAGGAGATATAGCCCAGGGGATAAAGTGCTGGCTAGACAACCTTGAGGACCCAAGTTCAGGTCCCTAGAACCCACATAAAAGCCAGGCATGGCTGTGCATGCCTAGAGCCCCAGTGCTGTGGGTACAGATGGCAGAGGCAGGTCCTGGAGCCTCACTGGCCAGCTGGTCTGTCCACCACAGCAATCTCCAGGCTCAGTGAGAGACCGTGTCTCAAAAAATTAAATGGAGTGTGATGGAGAAATATACCTCTGGCTTCTACTTGCACAGATGAATATCTGTACTCACAAGTACATATGTGTATGTATGTATGTATGTATGTATGTATATATGCATGTATATATATACAATATATACATATGCATGTATATATATGTATATATATATATGTGAAGGAGGGAAAGGAGGATGGAGAGGAGGAGGGAGAAGAGGAGGAGGAGGGAGAGAAGGAGGGAGTAGGAAGAAGATGTATATATATATATATATATATATACATGCAGTATATATATGCATACATATATGTATGTATATATGACATACACACAAAGCTATTTGCATTATACATGATCTAAAGATAATTCATTAAATAATTTATTTACTTTTAGATTTTTGAGGTAGAGCCTCACTGTGTAGCTGAAACTGGCTGGAACTGGTTGTGATCTTCTTCACTCTGCCTCTCAAGTTGAGGCTTATGGACATGCACCGCCATGCTCAGCTTCTAGAGCAGCTTTAAAGGGATTTTAAAACAATGGCCAGATGAGTGCAGCTTGTATGCAAGCACTAAGCCATTTTATGTAAGTATAGTGAACTTGAGTAGCTACAAGTCTGGGTATTGGCGTGGGTCTTGCTATACCCTAAGGATAGCAAGGCTGTATTTAAAACATCTAGTTTCGGGCTGGAGGGATGGCTCAGTGGTTGAGAGTACTTGTGGCTTTTGTAGAGGACCTGAATTGGGTTCTCAGCATCCATGTCAGGTGGCTCATCACAGCCTGCAACTCCACTCCCAGGGGTCCCCCTTCTGGCCTCTATGGGTACTCCACTCTCATGCACCCCTCCCCCATACACATACACACATAATTTAAAAGAATTTTTTTAAATGTGCAATTCTCTCATGATGCCTGCGTGCACCGTAAAATGGCTGTCACGATGAAGACAGTGATCATATTCATCCCCCAACCTCAAGGTGTCCTCACTTCCCCATTCGGCTTCCAGGCAACCCCTCATTGGCTTATTAGTACAGATGATTTGCATGGTGTGAGAAATCGCATGGGAACAGAAACACACACACAAAACACACCCATTTACATATTTTGTCTGGTTTTATTCTGCATGATGCTTTTCACTGCTGAGTAGTATTCCATGGTACAGCTGTATGGAATTTTTTTTATCTATTTACTGGTCTCCAGACATTTGGTTGTTAGGACAAAGGTTTTCATCTCTCTTGGGAAAATGTCTAGGAATGAAATGGCTGGGTTATTGTCCTTTCAAGAAAGTATCTGAGCTGGAGATGTTACTTAGAAGTGCTTTGCATGTGTGCCCGGGGGCCTGTAGAAGAACAGAGGGAAAAGAAGAGGATGATGAAGAGGAGAAGTGAGAGGAGGATTGAGAGGAGGAGGGAGAAGAGGAGAGGAGAAGAGAAGAGGAGGAGTGGAGAGGAAGACGGAGAAGAGGAAGGAGAGAAAGCAGGAGAGGAGAAGGGAAAGGAGGCGGAAGGAGTATCAAACAAGTCTCAACACCTTCCCCATGTGCTAATTTACTGTTGATCATCTTCTTTGGTGAAGTGCCTGTTCAAATACTTAATTCATTTTTAATGTCCTCCTCCCTCCCCCACCTCCTCGCCCTCCTCTTCCCTCCTTTTGTCTCTCCATGCTGGAGACTGAATCTAGCATCAAGCACGTGAGGAAATGCTGTACTCTCCAGATACACACCAAGCTCTTCCATTTTCATGGGAGGATCTAGGAAAGGCCAAGAAGTTAAAGGCTCTTGAAGTCTAATGTGCTGGGATTGTCCCTGACATGTGTGCTGTGCTTTCCATGTTGTGTTAAGGACTGTACCAATACCTGTCACGGGATGTTCTTTGTGTGTGTGTGTGTGTGTGTGTGTTTGTGGGGAGAGGACAGGAGAGAGAAGAGAGGAGGAGAAGAAGAAGTTATAGGTGACCTGATATGGGTATTGGGACCCAAACTCAGGGCCTCTGCAAGAACTGTGTTTCTTTCCTTCTTTTTTTTCCATTTATTTTATTGTATGGTATTTGCCTGCATGTATGTCTCTGTACCATGTGTGTATGGTGCCCAGGTAGCCAGTGGGGGCATTGGATGCCCTGGGACTGGAGCTACAGCTTCTATGTGGGTGCTGGAACTTCTTCACAAACAACCAGTGCTCTTAACCACTGAGCCATCTCTCCAGCCTGGTTTTGTTTTGTCTTGTCTTGACACAGGATGTCATGTACCCAGACTGGCCATGAGCTCTTTATCCTTGAGACCCCAACCCCCAAGGACTGACTTACAGACGTGCATCCTGTTTTCTTTAAAAATTCCCTAAGCTCAAATCTCACGTGTAGGCCCACACATTATTTAAAACAAATTTTCCTCAACATATATAAAATGCATGTAACCCATGATAATCATTTCAGCTGTGCGGCATCCTGGCCGTCAGCATATTCCACCGTGTTGCTCAACTGTCCCCACCATCCCCCACGGAACTTTCTGTCTTGCAAAACTGAAACTCTGCTCCCAAGGAGAGCATTGAGTGTTCCCGCTCCCCTCCCAGCCCCTGGAAACCACTACTTCTCTTTCTTCTGTAAATTTGAACCTCGTGCATGCTGGACTCTATGGTGTTTGTCTCTATGATTGACAGCTCGAGTATTTCATTATGAGATTAATGGCCTTGTTTGTTCATATTGGGAGATGTGTTGGAACTTCCTTCCTTGAGGCCAAGCAAAATGATCCATCCTCAAAGGCAGTATACATACGTATACTATTTAAATGTATATGTATAGTTGTATCGTATATGTTGTGTGTATGTACACATAGTGTTCTTTCAAGTATATATATTCTTGTTTCGAGATAGGCTCTCAAATGACCCAGACTGGCCTCAAACTCAAGATGTCGAGAGGACGGCCTTGAACTTCTGCTCCTGTCTCCACCTCTTAAGTACTAAGATCGCAGCTGTGTACCTCAATCCATGCCTTATGGGAACTGAACTTGGGGCTTCTTGCATGTGCTCTACCACTCAGTTGCATTTCCACCCCTTAACTCAATTTTCTTTTTGTTTTCTGAGCAGGGCTTGTGTAGCCCAGGCTGGCCTCAAACCCTTGATCCTCCTACCTCTACTTCCCAAGTGTTTGGGATTGGAGATGTGTGGCTACCATGCCCGGCTTCGACTCTTTTACAAACACATTTATGTAACCGTGACCAGATCAAACTTTCCAGGCCCTTGGTGCAACTGTACAGATGATAGTCACTCCCTGATCGCCTCCGCCATGTACTCCCTCCTCTCAGCTAGCTGACTAACCTGTTTTCTATCTCTGTTGCTTGTCTCAGACCTGGATGAGAATGGACCACGCAACAGTATTCAGTGTTCCGTGAAGGAGAACAGCCTTCAGTGACTGCTTCCCCTTCCTGACATTTCTCCCCATACTGTGACATTTATTGACACTGGATTCTTTTTGTTTCTTTGTTTGATGTGTCTGTATATGTGTTCTTGTATGTTTGTATGTATGTGTGTAGTATGTACATTTGTATGTGTATGTATGCAAGTGTGTATGTGTTCTTCTATGCTATGTATACACATGTATGTATGTATACATGTGTGTATTTGTGCAAGTGTATGTATGCAGATATACGTGCATGTATGTATTCCTGTATGTATGTATAAACATTGTGTATGTATACACATATTTATGCAAGTGTGAATGCATGTGTGTATGTGTGTGCAGGTGTGTGTATTTGTATGTGTTTGTGTGTATCAGGTATGTGTATATGTTTGCATGTGTTTATGTATACAGGTGTGTGTGTGTGTGTGTGTGTGTGTGTGTGGTGTATATGTGTGTGTGTGTGTGTATGTGTGTGTGGGCTAGAGGTTCACATTCCATCCTTCTCATTTTCTCCACTTATTTTCAGGGTAAGTCTCTAAGTGCACGCGGAGCTTAGCTAGACTCATTGACCGGTGAGACCCATGGATCCTCGTGTCTCTACCTCTCAGGGCTGGAGTTACAGGCATGCCCTGCTGTGCCGAGTGGCAGGGTCTAGCTTGTGTCTTCCCATTTGTGTGGAAATCATCTACCAGCAGAGCCATAGGTTTGCAGCCTCTGTTGCTTTCAGTGATCGATAATATGTGCTTGTGTAGCTGGTTCGCATTTCACATGTCCCCTGGCCCATCAGTGGGACGTCTGCCTCATTCTTGGCTGTACTGCACAGCGTGACTGTGGCCAGTGTATACATCCTGTGGATACCTGTTTTTGTTTCTTAGGGTGTAGATCTATATGTGGCTATATACACGTGGGTACAGTACCCTCAGAGGCCAGAAGAAGGGTTTGATGGATGCCCCAGATTGTAACTTCTGTTTCATATGGAAAACTCCACACTTAATGCTTTGAGGAAGGGCCAGGCTATTTTCCAAAGCCACTCAAGGGTTCCAGGTGTGGAATATTCTCACCATCCCTTTTCATGAGAGTTGTCTTTAGTGGGCGTGAGGTGTTTTCTCATGGCGGCTTGATTTGTATTTGTCTAGTGACTAACAATGTAAAATACCTTCCCATGTGCCTGTTGGTCATTGCTTTATCTTATGTGGAGGAGCTACTATTCAAGGTCCTTGTCATTTTGAAATCGGCTTGGTTTTGCTTTACTGCTGACCTATGAGAGTCCTTGTATGTTCGGGGTATAGTCTATGACACACATAGTTCTCTCCCACCCTGTGGATTACCTTTTTTTTTTTTTTTTTCCCTGATAGTACGGTTTGCAGCACAGGGTTTTATATTTAGTGTGTGTGTGTGTGTGTGTATGTTACGTGATTTAGGAAACCATTACCTAACCTCAATACCACAGAGATTTATTCCCACACTTTCTTCTAAGAGTTTTTTTTTTCTTTCTAGTTTTGTTTGCTTGTTTGACGCAGGGTCTTGCTATGCAGCCCAGATTAGCTTCCATTCATTGGTGAGTCTCCTGCCTTCACTTCCCTAGTGCTGGGACCGCAACCACAGGTCACCATACCTGGCTGTTTTCTGAAGGCTATTCTTTACATGTAGGTTTCTTATTCATTTTGTCTTTAATTGCATGTATGTGTGGGTATCCGTATGTGGCTATATACACGTGAGTGCAGCACCCTCAGAGGCCAGAAGAGGGCGTTGGATGGATGCCCAGAGTGGAGTTAGGCTACAAGCAGATGTGACTGAATTTCTGATCATCCTGTCTCCATCTCTCAAGTACCAAGCTTGCAGATGGGAGCCAGGATCCTCAGTTTGTGAAGTGAATCAGGGTTTCATGCATGCTGGGCAAACACTCTAGCAACTGAGCTATGTCTCCAGCTCTTGACTCAATTTCTTTTTGTTTTCTGAGCAGGGGCTCATGTAGCCCAGGCTGGCCTCAAACCCTTGATCTTCCACCTCTACTTCCCAATAGTTTGGGATGGGAGGTGCGTGCCATGAAGCCCAACTTCAATTAGTAAAAATTCGCATTTATGTAATTGTGACTATGATCTAATTTTATACACCCCAAATTAAACTCTACCAGTAACAGTCACTCACTGCTTTCTTTGTCACACACTCTATTAACTGATGTAATAACTCAGGTGCTGAGATTCAACTTGGGTTCCCTCACAAGAGCCTTAAGTACTCTTTACTGCTGAGCCATGTCTCCACCCCCATTTGGAGCTAACTTTTGTGGGTGGCACGGGAAGGGATTCAGCCTTATTCTTTTGAATCCAGTGATCTCCTGTAGACTTTTAAAAAGAGTGCTTTCTCTCCATTTATAGTATTAACATCATTGAGGTTTCAGCACACGTTTTCCATTTCTTTATCAGCTTTGTCCACACATCTTTGGTACTTGGGATATTTTTGTAAATGTGCTTTTAGGGTTTTGGTTTTTAAACTTTTGGGGGGTTTGTTGTTTGTTTGTTTTTGTTTGTTTGTTTGTTTGTTTTGTTTTTCGAGACAGGGTTTCTCTGTGTAGCCCTGGTTGTCCTGGAAGTCACTCTGTAGACCAGGCTAGCCTCAACTCAGAAATCCTCCTGCCTCTGCTTCCCAAGTGCTGGGATTAAAGACGTGCGCCACCACTGCCTGGCGGGTTTTGGTTTTTAAACACTCATTTCTAGTGTGAAGAAATAACATTGTTGGGCTGGAGAGATGGCTCAGTGGTTAAGAGCACTGACTGTTCTAACAAGTTCCTGAGTTCAATTCCCAGCAACTACATGGTGTGCTCACAGCCATCTGTAGTGGGATCCTATCCTCTCTTCTGGTGTGTCTGAAGATAATGATAGCGTATTCATATACATAAAATTAAAAAAATAACAACTTATTATTTTGAATTTCCTTATTCTACTCTGCAACCTGGCTGAACACAGTGTATGAATTCATTATGTGTAGATTTTACATGATTGTTGGCTTTTATTTTATGGTTTTGAGACATGGTCTTACATTCCCTGGCTGTTTGGGAAGTCAGTGCCAGTCCAGCCTGGTCTTGAACCCTCGGCCTTCCTCCTCTTGCTTTCCCTCCCTAAGCACTGAGATCACGGTGTGAGACACCACTTCTTCTAAAATGTTAAACAGTGATCTCATTGCTCGAGCACAGAGATGAGTGTGTACAACTGGGACAAAGCTGCTGGTGATTCATCTTCCTGAGGATGGGGGAGGACTCAAGTGATACTGGGTCAATGGATGGGTCATCTCTATCAGAACCATCCAGAACTTAGTACCCTCATCCTAGTAGTAGGAGTTCCTCAGACTGAAGAAAGCTTTTTGCTTTGGTTTTCAGACCTGGTCTCACTATGTAGCTCTGGCTGACCTTGAACCTGTGATCCTCCTGTCTCTGCCTCCTGTGTGCTGAGACTTCAGGCAGACACAGCTCGTTCTGCCTGGCTAGAAATAGCTTCTTTAATTACCACAATGCATACTGTACTATATCCTGTGAGTCCTTTGAGGTCACACTGGTTGGGGATGGAGCTGGGCCCTTTTTTTTTTTTTTTTTTTTTTTTTTGCCAGTTTATAAACATGCCCCTCCTGTCATCAGAAGTTTGTTTCAGCTAAGTGAAGACACTATCCTGACAGGGCGGGACCCTGAGCACATGACTGGCAGTAGCAATGTTCAGGCAAGAATCCTCATGGGGACTATTACGGCTGATGCTAACAGAAGCATCCTTTTGTTGTTGGTGGTGGTTGATGGCTTACTTTTTGAGTCAGTGTCTCTCTATGTAGCTCAGGCTGGCCTCAAATTCATAGGAGATCTGCATGCTTTTGCCTCCTGAGAACTGAGCTGGGCACATGTTTCACTGGGTCCAGGGACATTTGCATCCTTTGGGGACTTAGTGTGTTTTATTTCTTCCTCTCCCACTCCTCCTCCTGTCCACTCTCTCCCTCCTCTCCCTCTCCCTCTCCCTCTCCTCTCCCTCTCCCTCTCCCTCTCCCTCTCCCTCTCCCTCTCCCTCTCCCTCTCCCCCCCTCTCCTCTCCCTCTCCTCTCCCTCTCTCCCTCTCTCCCTCTCTCTCCCTCTCCCTCTCCATCTTCTTCTCTCCTATCCCTTTCCCTCTCCCTCTTCCTCTCCTCTCCCCCATTCACTTTTCAGCCCCAGAAAAGACATTGCCTGTGGACTGTAGTTCAAGTCAAACTTAGATCTCAATTTTGTAACTTATTTATTGATTTATTTGCCAGGAATGAATCTGGATTTTGCCACATGGTGTTTCTTGGTTGATTTGATTACATCCAAGATATCATATGCTATCATATAACTAACCAACTTAGTTACAGTTTACATTCTTGTTTATATGCTTATATTCTTGTTTCTTATAGATTCTGCCTGTCAGGATTTAGTTAAGAGGTTCCATGTCAGCAGGGTCATTGGTCTATCCTCTTTCTTTTGGGTGATGTTGCCATCAGCTTTGTGATCAGGATAAACATGCTGATGGGAGAATGTAAATTCATCATTTCGTCACTTACATGTGACGCAGGAACCCCTATCCATGCTTGTTCTGAGCAGAATTGTGCTCCCTCAAAATTCACAGGTGGAGATGAGCACTCTGGCTTAGAGCCTCGGGATGTGTCAATATCCACAAAGAGTGCTTTCAAAGAGGTGAGTTAAAATGAGAGCGGACCCTAACCCACTTGATTGTCTACAAAAACAAAGGGCAGAAAGGCACCCCATGGTGTCTCTTTGTACTCATCTTCCAGAAACAGCTTGGGTTTGTATCCAGGGTTGCTCTCCCACAAGTGGAATTTCTGGGTTGACCAGTTTATTATTCATTATCGAATACTAGCAACTTGGAAGGAGAAGGTGGGAGTGGAGGAGCCTGCCCCTCCCCAGGAGGGAGGAGCCAGGCCTGTCTGAAGACCTGCTTGACTTGCTGACTTGCTCCTCCACCAGAATTTTGGAGACACCAAGTGGCTTGCTGGGTCCCAGGTCTTGGCCACATCTCAAATGTCAGCACTCCCAGCTCCTGCAGCCTGGGAGCTGTGTCTTCTCTAAAGTTCAGTGATCTTCATGAGAGGCGGATGCAAATGTGGGCATAAAATTAGAACTCAGCTCCCTGCAGACACAAACAGCAATGCCAGCCTTGCCACTGCCAGTCTGAGGTGGTAGAGCAAGCCGTTGTCACCTGGGGAACTCCTGGGGCTCCTTGAGAAAATAAGGGTGCTTGCTCTCCAGGATCTCCAATCTGTGCCAAGGTCTACAAACCAAAACATACAGGAGCCTGCAAAGGAACACATGTCCAAATACAAATTAGAGCCTTCCCGTGTGTGGATGTGCGACTGGAGGCTGAGAGGGACTTCCTGGGGAGAGGAGGGATGGTGGGGGACAATGAAGGATGCTGAGATAGCCCCACTGGCTTGGGACAGTCAGAAGAGGAAGTCTGAAAGTCCTAAGGAGGAAGAGACACTTCGGGAGACCTTTGTCAAGAGAATTGGAAACACTGGACAAGGAGAGATGTATGCATGAAGGGACCACATTGAGTACCAGTTCCAACAGGACTACTTTCCCAACCCAATTCACTCCAGGCCCTCGTCACAATCCATTCTTTAAAACTGAGCCCCGCGCATGCCCCATCTCACGAGTACTTGCCCTCAGCAATTACAATTTCTGGAAGGAGGCCTTGGTACCTTGACCCCACAGCTGGGGGGTGGGGCACAGAACAGAGAAGCAGGCCCACTGGCCAAGGTCTCAGCCTGGAGATGGAGGATCAGTCCCTGCTCAGACCGCTCAGGCAGCTCCCAGATCTCAGGCCCTGTCTTCTTTTCTGAGCCCACACAGTAGACAGTAATGACAGAGACCAGCTACACATGCAAACAAACAAGCAACTGATGCTAATACCCTGACTCACCAGACCGTCCACCAGAGACTATGGTACCACTCAGGGACTTATAGTGATTTTCAAAGACATTTTGCAGGGTGTGTGTGTGTGTGTGTGTGTGTCTGTGTGTCTCTGTGTGTGTGTCTGTGTGTCTGTATGTCTGTGTCTCTCTGTGTGTGTATGTATGTGTGTGTGTGTGTCTGTGTCTCTCTCTGTGTGTATATGTGTGTGTGTGTGAGAGAGACAGACAGACAGACAGACAACATTCAGGATCGAGGTAGGCAAACTGAGCCTGGAGGCCAGGGGTGCTGTCTGAAGCCCAGCAGTATTCTAAATGGCCACATCGATTGTGATCTCTACCCATCAGGACAGGTTTAAAAAGAACCCGGAGAGGCCTTGCCCTTGACGGTGCAGGTGAGCTGGAGGCTTCCTACCACATGCAAGTGCTTGAGCCCCTCTGGTCTCAGTCTGGGGGAGATGGCCAGCAACATGCTCCTGAATGACTGGAGCCCCCTTCAGAGATAAGGGAGATTCTGTCCATCTGGACAGGGGACAGGTACGTGTCCACCCAAAGCCCCCTCATCAACAAGTCTCCTTCACTTGGACAGACTTGGGTTCCTCTGAACTCTCTAATGAGCTGGCCTCTGACGGTCGGGCTTCTTTGTGGGTATCTGCAGTGTCCATTTCTAGCTACAGACCTGTAAAGATGGTTCAACTGGATCTCTGTCGTTCTTCTCTGACATCTCCCATGCCCGAGAAGCTCCTCAGCCTCTGACCCGGGGGTAATCATCCCGATTTCTTTAGGAAAAGCTGTCCAGGCAGCTTAGCTGGAACCTCTGCAGCTGCCACGTTCTCTCCACGATTTTGTATCCATGAACCATTCTCTTTGCCTAGTTTTATTTACTTCTTTTTCTTTAAAACAAACAGACAAAAATAAAAACGTATCTATTTTATTGATTTACTTGTTTTTTTGGTTGGTTGGTTGGTTTGGTTTTTTTTTTGTTTGTTTGGTTTTTGAGACAGGGTTTCTCTGTGTAGCCCTGTAGACCAAGCTGGCCTGGAACTCAGAGATCCTCCTTCTGCCTACCAAGTCTCTGGGATTAAAGGCGTGCACTGCCACACCCAGCTTTTTTTTTTTAATATTATATTTTATTTTTATGTGTATGTGCCTGAGTGCATGTATGTGTACTGCACACAAAGTCAGAAGAGGCATGGGAGCCCCAGGAACAGGAGTCACAGATGGTTGTGAGACACCATGTGGGTGCAGGAAACTGAACCTCGGTCCTCTGCAAAGGCAATAAGTGCCTTTAACTGCTGAGCCATCATTCCAGCCTCTATTTATTTTTATGTGTATGAATGCTTTGTGTGTGTGTGTGTGTGCATGAGGACACAGGATCCCATGAAGCTGGAGTGAGCTTCAATGTGGGTGCTGGGAATTGAACCCAGGTCCTCTGCAAGAGCAGCAAGTGCTCTTAACCACTGAGGCACGTTCCGACTCTTCTCTACCCTCGCCCCCTCGAGACATAGTCTTATGTTGGAGGGTAAGCTAAAACTTGCTATGCAGATGAAGATGGACTTGAACTCCTGCTTCCCCCGACTCCATCTCCCAAGTGTCAGGGTTACAGGCATGTGCCAGCATAACTCGATTTCTGCTGTGGATGGATCCAGACCCTTGTGCATTCTGGGAACTTAACCCTCTTATCTTAGCCTTGTATTTGGAAGAGAGTTCAATCTCACGTGCTCCCCGCAAGGGCCTAGTGCGGTGTTCCCTATAGGAAGGTCCCTTGAAGAAAGTACCTCTTGTTTTTCTCTGACAAGTGTCGTTGGGTAACATTTTCCCTAGCATCTTCCAGCTGGGGATGGAGAAGGCTCAGCTCTTGCTTCAGGTGCAGGGGGGTGGGCTAATTCTCTATCGATACACCCCACTCCCAAGCCCAAGGGGTTGGGTAGGCCGATGTGGGGTGGGAATTTCACCAGCCATGTGGGAAGGACTGTAGCAGTGGGAGGGAGGGGGTGGAGCCAGCTGTTTCTAGGACATCTGTCATCTGCCTCCTGCCCAGGGGCATTGCCCGGCACTACCCTGCTAGTGTGCGTGACAGCGTGAAGCTGGGGCCTGCTCTCCAGAGACTTCTGGGCATATCAAGGATCTCTCAAGCTCTATGTCGCTGGTCTTCCAAAATCCAAGACATGGCAGATGGGGCACAGGCCAACCCCAAAGGGTTCAGGAAGAAGGTGCAGGTTAAACACACCACTGGACGGAAGAGCCCAAGCCTCAGGGCCTCTCCTTCTAAAACCTCCAGGTAGGTGTTTGCTGCTCTGGAACGGACCATTCTTTGGAGAGAGGCAGCTGAGGGGTAAGGGATCTACTCCTGGAGTTGGTTCTCCAGAAAGGAGATCTCCAAGTTTCTGCGTGCTGAGCAGATGTGGCCAGCCGTGTTCTAGTACTAACACGTGTGCTAGAAGGACTTTGGGACCATTTAGTTAACTTCATTCTGTTCTTGAAGCCAGAGAGGCTGAGAGATCTGCCTGTGGTCACTCAGTATTTGCAGAGCTGGAATTAGATTCCAGTGACCCGGGTCTCTTGCTTTTAGCTTTTAAGATCCAGTTGCCAGGTGGGGTCCCCATGACTAGGACTAGGTCCTAGGACTCCTTGGAGTATGTATGGACTCAAGAGAGCTGACCCTGGTGCGGGGCAATGGCTTCCTATCTTGGAGCTCAAAGTTGGAGCTGAAATTGGTTCTGGTGGCTCTGTCACTCTGGGGTGTGTTCCTCCCAGGAGACACAGGCCAGGTGGGGAGGTGCTGATCACAGGGCTGGGTGACAGTAACTAGGGCAAGAGAAAACATGGGTGAGGCCTTGGGTAGACAAGCTACGAGGCAACTGTAGAGGAGGGTTCAGGATGGCTATTCCTCTTTCTCAGGTCCAGCCTGGGTATGAAGAAATTCTTCGCCATCGCAGTCCTGGCCAGCAGTGGTGAGCATGGCTCCCAGGAGACCTTTCTGATTATCTGCTCCCCACCCCCACTCCCCCAGCCCCTTCCTAGAAATGCGGGCGCCTAGGGTGTGGGTGCCTGTGTTGTACCACTGGAAAGCAGGTCCTTCCTCTCTCTGAGCCCCTCCACTCCCCTGTCAGGCTTCATCCTGTCCTCTGGGGGCTGTTTGGTTCTGGAGACCTGTAAACAAGCCAGGAGCCTCCTGTTTTTACAAGCTCTGCTTGGCAGGTGCAAGCCTCGTAAACTGGCAGTGTTTGCTATCATTGTGGGCCTGAGCATATGTATGTATTAGTGACTTTCCGTGCTGGCAGGAGTTAATGAGTTTGTGTGCAGCTAGATGCATGTCTGTGCATGAGTGTAGGTGTGTCTGAGCATACACGATGTCTGTAGGCCCCACACGCCAGTAAAGTGAGGCTCGTGGCTCGTGACTGGCTGACTGGCTGGCTGGCGTCTCGGTGTACGTCTGTGTTCATTGTGACGTCTGTGTCCACAGTGTGTGAATGACAATGGGGGTGTATAACTCTACATGAGTGTATGTGTGTGTGCGTGTGAGTGTGTGTGCCTGTAAACTTACTTCCTAGGGCTGATACCCAGGACTTCCTGGATCAGAAACACGGCTGAGTGAGGCTCCTAACACAAGCCTGACCTTACCTTGCATTCCTAAAGATGGGTCCATTGTGGCCAGATACAAGAAAGGGCTCCTGCAGTCAGACAAAATGATCTGTCATTTAGAAAACAACCCCTCATGTCTCTCCCAAACCACTGGTCCCAGGAGGCTGAACATGGGTTATTTCTTCTGCCCGTGGACATGGTCTTAGTTCTGGATAGACTGATTCTCCCTAGTGTCATACTGGATAACTTTGTGATGTATATAGGAAGTGTGTGTGTGTGTGTGTGTGTGTGTGTGTGTGTGTGTGTGTAGCAGGAATTATAAGGGAGCATGTCTATCCTTTGCATAATCATATATGCTTCTTACTCTCATCCCGTGAGAGCTGACAGCGGCTAGGAGCCTGGTGCTGCACATACCGTACCCCCAGAGTAAGATGCCTACGGCTACAATAGGAAATGGAGCTTCCAAGTTAGGGGAGGAGACAGCCAGGGCCTCAAGTGGCAACCAGGTACTTAAAGGCCCACTGGGGTCCATCCAGCCTCCTGCTTTCTGATTATAGGTTTAATGTCTCTCAGAACATTTTCTTGTCTGGGGATGTGGGGTGAACAAGGGACAGGTACTGAGCTGGGTGCCTAACTCCAGGTGCAATCAGAGCAGGCCAGAGTGGAGGTTATGTGCACACAGGTTCAGCTTAGCATCCAGCTAAGGACAACAGGCCAGGTTCCTACCTGAACTCTGCTCCTATGAGCCTGTGCCACTGGAGCAAGCCTTTTTAATCTTTGAGCCTTAGTTTTCTCATTCTGTAAATGGGATAAGACCTCCCTCCTGCTGGTGTGTGTGTGTTGTGTGTGTGTGTGTGTGTGTGTGTGTAGGGGGTGGGGGGTGAGTGGCTTCACCCAGGTAGGGACTGCAGGCCCAGGCTCACTGCACTGGCTCAGGACAGATAGCTCAGTGAGAGCCACACCCTTCAGGGGACCACAAGAGAGGGAAGCAGTTGACAGGAAGGAAGGATGAATTGATAGAGGGTCTGGCCACTGCCTGGAAGCTGATGTCTGTTGGTGGTAGAAGTGACTTTGCTTTGCTTCCTCTGTGTGTGCACTGTGCTGAGACAAACCTTCTCCAGGAGTGCTGGCAGGGACCCTGGCTCTCCTTGAGCCACAGAGACACCAGACGGAGGTCATAAAGAGAGTGTAAAGAATCAAATTCCTGTAACTCATGACAGTAGGTGGCATTTGTGAGCCTCTCTAGTGAATTCAGAATGACCTCTTGGGGGAGTGGTCTCTGATCTCATTAAGTTGCTCAAGCGAGTCTTGAACCCAGTCTATAGCCCAGGCAGTCTTTGTGTGTTCAATTCTCCTGCCTCGGACTGTTTCCTGAGTAGGTGGAACGTGTACGGTCAAACCCAGCTGAAACATGATTCTGACTTTTAGTATTTTTACATTACTCCGGTGTTTATCAGGAAGTAGCTCCAGCAGAAGCCGTTGCGTGTGAGGCAGAGGGTATGGCTGAGGAGCCCTGGGCCCAGGTTCCCTTATCATGTGACAGCATGACCCTAGGCAAATTACTCAGGGCTCCAGCATCAATTTGCTTATCTGTAAAAATGTGATAACAACACAGTCAGGAGTTACTGTAAGAACGCAATGAGTTATCAGAGGCAAGGGCTTACGAAACACTCCCTGGCCTGCAGCTAACATGAACCAAGTTTGGTCCTCCAGGCTGGAGTGAATAACACCTCAGCCTACAGGATTTTGTATGTTTCTTCCCCTCCCATCCCTCCTCCTCTTTCCCGTCTCACTCCGTGTCTTGGCTCTGAGGAGCTCCCAGGCTGGACTTACACTCCCAACTTTCTTGCAGTTGTATCCATGGCCCACTGCAGCCTGTTGAACCTGAAGTCCATGGTGGAAGCCATCACACACAGAAACCCCATCCTGTCCTTTGTGGGCTACGGCTGCTACTGTGGACTGGGGGGACGCGGCAACCCCAAGGATGAGTTAGACTGGTAGGTTCTGGAGGCCTCCTGTGGTGAGATGGGAGCGCATGACAGACGGGCATAGGAGGAAGGGTTGGGAGCTTAGATACTTTTGTTTTCTGTATTTCAATCTTCTTGCCCGAGGAAGGAGTGGCCTTTTATGTCCTCCTACAGACGAGGAGGTGCCAGTCTCGTGGCTGATGCTCCACAACGGCAAGGGACATCATGGAACCCGCCCCCATCAGACCATGCTTCCTCCCTCAGACTAAGATCCCGGAAGCCATGGCTTCTGCTCACACTTCCCTAGCAGCGGTCAGCAAAGAGTCTGGCGCCACAGGGAGCTGGCAGTCAGCTGCCCTCTTTTAGAAGAGGCAGGATAACTGCTCTGTTTATCCTTCATTCCTCCCCCCCCCCCCATTGCCTGTTGGCTCCACCCCCACTCCATCCCCTCCCTGGCCATTCAGCACATAAGGCCCTAACAAAGAGGATCAATGACAAGAATCCAGGGCGTCAATGGCAGCTCTGCTTTACAGTGTGACCTTAGGCATGTGACTCTGCTCCCCTCTTCCCCGGAACTGTAGTCCTAAGAACTGATCATCAGGGACTAAAACAGATGGTCTGAGGTCTCTGCTGGGGGGAAAGGACACAGGTCAGCTACCCACACCTGTCTGCTCACCTCTGCCCCTGTCAGGTGCTGTCACGCCCATGACTGTTGCTATCAGAAGCTCTTTGACCAGGGCTGCCGCCCCTATGTGGACCACTATGACCACAGGATCGACAACGACACCGTGATTGTTTGCAGTGAGTTCCCTCCCCTGACACCACAGCTCAGAATGGGGCCTTAGCACCCCAAAGGGGACGGGGAATCCTAACACAAACCAAGGATGTCCCACTAAAATTGGATTTCAGGCAAACCATGAAAAATGTTTTTTTTGGATAAGACTATCCCAAATGAGACACACTGACACTAAAAGTTAGCTGTTGGTTTCAAATTGGTATTAGCATAAAATGAGGAATTAGAATAAGCAGCATGAATTTGGGTAAGAACTACCTTCTGTTACTTGGCCCTTTCTAATCTCTCCCTAGGAAAGTGGGGGTTGTCTGATTATTCCACTGAAGGGTGGAGTCTGGGAGAGTAGGAGGTGACAGATAGGGGTGGGTTTACCCCTTTCCTTTCTTCTTAATTTTGTAGATTTTTTACTTATGTGTATTTATGTGTGCCTGCTTGTCTGTATACACACTGTGTATGTGCCTGTACCCATAGAGGCCGGCAGAGGGCAACAGATTCTGTTATCAGAGTTACAGGCGGTTGTGAGTCACTTGATGTGGTCACCAAGAACCGAACCTGGGTTCTCTGCAAGAACAGCCAGAGCTCTTCACCGCTGAGCCATCTCTCCAGCTCCCCTATCCCTCATTTACAGCCTCAGTTATACCATCTATACAATGGCCACATCAGACTTCAGAGGTTCTCCAGTTTTACCCTATGCTAGAGGCACTCATGAGGCTATGGGGCCCCAGCCAGGGCAGGGCACCCTAAGGGTCAGGGTGGCACAAGACCTACCAGCTTAAAGTCATATTCCAAAGGCCATTGGGTTCCCAGAGTCAGCTTCCCTCCCTCCACTCTTGTCTTGGCATCACCCGGACCCCATACCTCCTTTCCATGACAGCTGAGCTCAATGAGACCGAGTGTGACAAGCAGACTGTGAGTGTGACAAGAACCTGACCCTGTGCCTCAAGGATCATCCATACAGGGACAAGTACCGAGGCTACCTCAACATCTACTGCCAGGGTCCTACACCCAACTGCAGCATCTACGACCCGTACCCAGAGCAAGTCACCTGTGGACATGGCCTCCCGGCGACCCCTGTCTCAACCTAGCCTGACTGAGGTCCAAGAGAAAAGAGGGTGGAGTGTCCAGCTGGGGTCTACATCTGATGTGTGGGGCCAGATAGGGTGCAGGACTGTCCTGTGGCACCATCGTGATAGCTCAGTACTAGAAGACTCTGGAAGGTCAGAGGTTGTCAATGCATCACTCTGTCAGCATCACACTAAGCATCTAGATCAGGTCTTAGCAGAAGATACACAGTCTGCTGGGGTCTCTCCTGGATATAGAAGGAAAGGATGTGGCCCTGGCTCAACTCCAAGAACCTTTGAGACCCTTCACAGGCCTGAAATTGCACTCCCAGGCAGGCAGAGTGCCAGGTCGAGGTTGGATTCTGGGGACCCCAGGCGTCCACAAGCTGACATAAAGAGTCATCTCTGCTTTGAGGACTTGTGGCTCTCTAAAGTCTCATTCACAGAGTGGGTGGCCCCATCCAGTTCTCAGCCAACAAGATGTGTCTAGGCCCAAAGCCTGCCCTCTGTTACCCAGAGTGCCTCGGGGCTGGCTCCGAGGGCACAGGGACCCCATGTACATAGTAGCTGCACATACAGGGACTGGCAGGAGGTGGTCACATGTCCACAGTTCTTCCCGACCCTCTGATTCCTGCACAGAAGTGGTGTGTACCCTCCTGTGCCATTGTCCCACCCAAATTCAGAGTGGCAAGCCAGGGCTTCTGGGAGGGTACATACTCTCTCTCTATACAGACTGTCGCTGGGGAAGACACTAAGGTCTGGGTTGAAATGTGGAAGGGAAGGTCAAATCAGGAGACTGAGAGGGAAACTCAGGTGGAGAGGAAGTGGGGCAGTAAAGAAAGGAGCGGGGGGGGGGGGGGGTCGGGGGAGAGGTGGAGGCAAGTTGTAAAAGAAAAAAACTCAGACCAGTTGCCACACATGTCAAAGAGAAAAGATGGCGACGGGCTAGTGTAACTAAGGGGCGCTGGGCCCTATAGGTCTGGGGAATCTTGGGCAGAGGTGAGGGCTCCTGCTGGCAGGTCACCTCTGCTGTCCCCAGCCTCATATTTCTTCAGGCGCACCTCCCCGTCTCCTGCCTCTCCTTCCATCTCAGGGTCAGAAATGTCTAGCCCTACCTCACATCTGTCTTCTGCCTTTGTCCAATGTCAACGCTGAGGACCCATGGATGCCACCCCCGTCTGGATGCTGAGAACATTCGTCAGGAACCTCAGCTTGTGTGGTTACGTGGGACATTGTTACTGGGGACAGAGAGCCAAGCAGGGTGATGGTAGAGGCAGGGAAGGATGTTTATGCAGATGGCGTGTCTACAACAACAGCATTTTTGGAGGAAAGGGTCACTGTGCGAGAGGGACCACTCTGAAGCTTGCCTCGTGCTGGTTGTGGCATGACACGGTGGTCACCTATGTGCACTCATCCAGCTGGCCCCAGCCTTGCTGATCTTCTCCACTACCCTCTCAGAAGCTCAGCCGACAAGCCTCCCTCCCCTTCCCTGCCTCACTGGTTCCACCAAGCCAGGGACGGGCACCCAGAGAGCTTCCTGCTGAGTTTTGACTCCAGACGTGTGGGCTCCTCCATGGATATACAGCTATAGAGTAAGCTGGGCCAGTGAGACTCTACTGTTGTAGGATGTAGCTCACCTGTACCTCGGCCCCCCTCCCCCTTGCCTCTGTCTCCATGGAATACAGCATCCCTTCTTCAGACTAATAAAAGCCCTCCCATCTCGGCTGCCATTGCTGGGTCCTTCTTAGAGTCAGGGTGGGTACGGGGATGCATTCCTAGGTTTCTAGTGCCGAGGAAGGCAGATTCCTTGTGGTGCTCCATCTTTCCCTCACCCCCCTGCTTTTGGGGAGATCTGGTCCTGTGAGGCTAAAGGCACAGCTGAGAAGGTAGGAGAGTGATGCCCAGGTCATAGGCAAGGGCGTAGGGACCCACCACTCGATGGTGACAGCCTGTGTAGCTGTCGCAGACATCCACATCGCCCACTTGTGGTAATGAGCTGGGATCCAGAGTTCAGCAATTGTCCCAAAGCCTCTGAAGCCACGGCTGTGCCCCTGAATCATGAAGACTCCCCCTCCCTTGTGCCTCCACGCTGAGGCACAGCAAGAAGTGGCTGAGGTCCCTCTTTCAGGGCTGTGTCTCTGGTTGTCCCAATTGTAGGACGTGTAAAGTGGACAAAACCAAAACCAGCCCAGTGCTCCTGTGGGTAGGGTAGAGGAAGTTCCCAAGGTGGGGGGGGGGCGAGGCTGACACACATGGCTTCTGACCCCTGCCCCAGTCCTCACTGAAGCAGCCTCTCTGCATCACAGACCCAGCTCATTATGAGACTCTATAGAAGAGTCTCTGTATTATCTGTGTCTCCCAGGGATGGCCTCTGTCCCCCAAGAGCCCAGGCCTGGCAGGTGAAGAAGTTGCATGGGACCACAACATCCACACATGGTGCCCTGTGGTATACCAGTACAGGTGAGGACGTTCCAAGTCTGTGGGGTCCCAGGTGTGCCCCGGAGGCCATTCGGGTAGCGCTGGGGTGAAAGGAAGAGCAGGGAAACCATGACCTTGAGGGGGCTCCATGCTCCCTCAGGCTGTCTCTCCTTTGTTACTCTGGCTCAGTCTTTCTGAGCCCCAAGGTTGTCTGCTGAGGCTTGAGGACGATGCTGTCCTTGCTCCCTCTGATCCAGCCCTTCTCCAGCTAGCTCCTGTCTGTCCTCCCTCCCCTAGTCACAGACTTTGGGACCCTTAGGGCTTTTTTTGGTTTGTTTGTTTGTTTTTAAATGTATCATTATTATTATTTTTTTTTACTTATTCACTTTATATCCCACTCACTGCCCCACTCCTGGTCACCCTCTCCCACAATCATTTCCCCCTCCCTTCCCTCTGACAAGGTGTCCCCCCCATAACCCCCACCCTGGCACATCAAGTCTCTGTGAGGCTAGGCAAATCCTCTCCCACGGAGGTCAGATTTATGACTGTTTTCTAGGACTTGGGTGACACCTGGTGGTCAGTATAGCTCACACCTGGTGCTAGTCACTACCATGTCAGCTCCTCTATGGAACCGCAGTGGAGTCCCTACCCCGCAGACAGATCTCACCCTAGGCAGCCAATGTTCCCCTGGAGCAAAAGGATATTACTTCAGTTATCCTGTCACGGCCACCAATACTGTCTTTCAAAACCACCAGACAACCGGTTAGGCAAAGACCGTGGATTAGGTGGTACCCAGTTCAGCCGCTGGCTGGCCACAGGGCCCTGAGCAAGTCACATCACCCTCTGAGTCTCAGCCTTTGCACACTGTGGCTGGTGAGTGCACAGCAGAGGTCTGGGAGTCGGGGGTGACAGAGGTCAAGAACACATATGCCCTACCTCGCACAGGGTCTGGCATGGAGGACAGAAAGTGTCAGAGTTGGTGGTGATGGGGCCTCTGGCTCGGGTATTGATCACCCAAGGGTCCTTAAGTCAGGTAGGCAAGTAGGAGCAGGAAGAGCGAGAAATGAATTGGTTGTGACCTTCCCACGACAGAAGCCTGGCAGAGCCAAAACTGTAGTTTAGTGAGCCAGTCTGGTCCTGATTAGGGTGTGGGAGGAGTTGGAGGGACCTTAAGGAGGAGGGAGAGGGGGAGGACACCTACTTCCCAAGCCCACAGGCCCCTTTACTCTGTGCTGGGCTGAACTGAGCCAAGCTCCGTGTGCATATAGTAGGTGCTGGCCCAGCCTTGACTGTGAACACAGCCCTTCCTCCCCAGAGGCTGGCACAGCGACACCAGCTGTCAGGCTCCCCAGTTGTGGCTTCCTAACAAGCAGCTGATGCTACCGACTGTGACAAGCAAGGTTCTGGAGAGAAATACGGAAGCTTCCTAGAATCAGAGACAGGATCCTGGCAAACCCAAAGCGGACCTCCCTGTAAGGGCCACCATGCAAGAGCAGCCTATTGGAGCAGGACTCAATCCCCGGATGTCACTCAAAGATTAACTGAGCACCTACTATGTGTACACTGTACTCCAGGTTGCCTTGAGCACCTACTATGTGCACACTGTGCTCCAGGTTGCCTTCTCTCTCCTGCCTGGCAGCCGCCTGAGCTCAACACTCTTCACCGCTTCCTTTATAAATGAACACCCAGAGAGGCCACATAAGTTATTCATCGTCACCCAAGAATTGCCCCCTGACTCCACTGAGCCATGACCTCAGAAGGCTTTAGGTCTCTAATACCCCTCTCCTATAAAGGGGAATGAGATGTGTCCTAGTTAATTTTGCTGTGACAGAGTTCCTGGTAAAGCTACTTAAGGAAGGAAGGGTTTGTTTTGGGCTCTTAAGGGTTTGTTTGAGGGCACACACAATCCATTATGATGGAGAAGGCATGGGAGCCAGAGCTTGTGGCAGCTGGGGATATAGGTCTGCAGTCAGGGAAGAGGGAAGGAGGGAGGAGGGAGGGAGGAGGAGGGAGGAGGGAGGGAGGAGGAGGGAAGAAAGTAAAGGAGGGAGGAGGGAGGGAGGGAAAGGAGGGAAAGGGAGAGAGAGGAATGCTAGTGACCATCTAGCTTTCTCCTTTACCCCTTTTATTCAGTCTGGGTCCCTAGCCATGAAATGCTGTCTGCCATATTCAGAGTTGATCTTATCTCCTCAGTCAAACTACCCCAGAAACACCCTTAAAGAAGCACTTGGAGGGGTGTCTTCTAGGTGAATCCAAATCCAGATGGTTCATAAGGAAGTAGACATCATGGGAAGTGAGCAAGATTTCAAATTAGAAGACGAGGCTTGCCTTCCGGCGCTCTGCAGACACAAGCCTTCATTTCCACCAGTGATGCGAGAGTGACTCGCTGACTCCTAGGATCTCTCCAGTGGTCAGTAAGACCATGCATGAAAAAGCGCACGGGGTTACACGAACACCAGCTACTCACCACAGTGAGGCAACTAAGGGAGGAGGCTAGGGAGGCCACCTCTGAATCACAAGCACTTCTTTTGTGTCCCTTGGGTACAGCCAGAACAGGGCTTTCCAGGGGGAAGGGGATAGCCCTGAACCCAAGAGTGACCTCTGAGCTCTCCCCCTTCCCAGTTCTGGGTTTTTCTGGGATCAGCCCATGGACGGGAGCTCTTGGACACAGTCAGGTTCAAGCTGTTGGGCAGCATGGCAGCGGGTGATAGAGACCAGGGGATTGGATTGCGTCTGCCTTGGGATGGCTCAGGAGTTGCTGGTGTGCATTAGATCAGCATTCAGAGGCTACCTGTACCAGCAGTAGGGCCTGGGGTCATATCTCTTGCTCACACACTATGCTTTTGAAGGGCCTGTGCTACATCCCTGCCATTTGAGCCCCCAGCGAGTGCTCAGGAATCCAGAGTGCCACTCCTTAAAGCCACCTCCCATGCTATCTCCTTCCCAGCTGCACAGACACCCTGGAGTGGAGCTAGGGATGACATCTCGTAGCAATTCAGCCTCAGCTCCCATGCATACAATCAGAGACAGCCAGCCACTCCCGGGTCTCCACTCTCCATGAGAAGCCTATTCTACCACCTTGACATCTGATGGCTTCAAGCAGACCTGGAGAAGTGCAACAGAGTGTAAAACGCCATCTGTGTCTGGAGCCTGTATGTGACTCTAACAGCTGTGCCACATGGAGTCCCCACTGCACCTCCTCCAATGCTGTCATGGTCCCAGATGCCCACTTCGCTCCAGAGGAATCCAGGACCCTAGGAAGTTGGGGTGCCCAGGGCCACTCAGGTAGAGAGAGCATGGGATCTCCAAATATCTCAGACATACAGCTCCCAGGACCAAAATTAGACTTTTCACTGACGGTAGGCTCTGCTATTACACCATCAAAACACCACCTCCTTCCATCCCCCTTCAGAGCTACTTGCAAACTTTTTCACATTCCAATGTCCTCTTTAAAACACACACACACACACACACACACACACACACACACACACACACACACACAGTGTTTTCGTTTGTGTGCATATGGACCACATGAAAGCCTGATGCCCAAGGGTAAAAGAAGAGGGTGCTGGATCCCTTGGAACTGAAGCTACCGATGGTTGTAAGTTGCCATGTGAATGCCAGGACCGGAAACAGATCCCCTGCAAGAGCAAGAGCGACAAGTGCTTTTAACCGCCTGCTGTCTCTCCAGCCTCTCCAGATGCCCTCTTCCCTCCACTCGGCTTCACATACACGTCAGTGATAGCAAGGGGAACAGAATCGTCGCTCTCGTGAACTTCCGCTCTAATGGGGCAAACTGTATAAAGACCGATGGGCATGGTGCACTGGGCAAGAGAGAAACCGCTGGAGGGGAGACAGGGGCGGGGCTAGTAGTGTAGATAGGTCACGTGTTACAGAGCTGGGTTGCAGGGGAACCAACCACCGCAATGTCGGGGAAGAGTTGACCGGGTGCTGCTGTGGGAGGCGCGGATGAGGAACACAAACCAGGAGGCTGAATCTTGATTTCTTGTCTTGTATTTTATTTGCATGTAATCATTTCGCTCGAGTATTTTGTAAATACACAATCGGCTGTGTCAGCAGCTTGAAGGTGGGATTTGAGGAGAATCTGACGCCCCTCTCCCCATATTATCCTTCATCCTTTTACCTGGGGGTGGGGGTGGGGCTCCACATCCCTACATTCCTTGAAGGAGCCTTCTTCCCAGACAGTGGCCATTGCTCTCTAAGCAGCCGCCTACCTCAGCACCTCGCAAGCTATTTGGTCCTTGTGTCCTTCCTCCCAGGGTGACTGCTCCTTGGCGTGGACAGAATTTCTACTTCTCTACCCTCATCTCAGGCCTGGCACAAAGTCAGTCCCTGGTGTAGATGAATGGCTGCCCTTCCAAGAAATCGATGATTTCCTGCAAGCAGCAACACATTCTTTTACAGTCCTAACTCTCTGCTCTGATTCCCGGCACAACGCTGGCTGGGACTCACACCACCCTGCATACCGTATCGCGTCTATTCCAGTGTAGAAGCCGACCTCAGCGGCAGAAAGGACCCACATCTCACATAGTAACCCAGCCTTCTGTGCAGTGTCACCCTGGCTCCTCCCACCACAGCTGTCACTCAGACATCTTTCAAGGTTGGAACCAGTCTCTGATAGGACAGGGCCCCCAGAAGGTGACATGCTCTACCTTAACCTAGCCTCATCGGTATGCCTGAGGCCCCTGATGTTCCTAGATCTCAGATTCCTGGCTCCCCGGCCCCGCTGTACATGGATAGGCTGGGGAAGAAAGAGGACTATGTGGTTTGAGTTGGGTAGAGCTCAGGGCCCTGACTCCCAGGCCCTCCGCTGACCCTGCAATCTCCGTGCTCTTGGCTTTTTCAGTCAGGGTTTAGCCTCTGGCACTGGAAGCTGCCATGGCTCCCGGAGTTCTCCCTGGAATTCAAAATTCTCAAACTTGAAGTGTGTGTGTGTTGTGTGTGTGTGTGTGTGTTTTCTTTAAATCTCCGAATCCCTGCTGCTCAGTGATGCACATGGCACACAGTATGGGCTCAATTCACACATGTTAGCTGACCTACTAAGTGAAGGGAGCCCCACGTGTTCTCTTCCACTATACAAATCCAACCATTTTCCCAATTTCTCCTGGGGGATGGGGCGGGGCAAATGACCACATCCCCATGGCCTCCAAGTCTGGCCCAAGAGCTGAGAACCTGGCAGTATCTATGAATAAAGACCAGTATCAACAGCTTGTTAGGCAGTGTTCTGAGTCCAGCCATCTCAGGAATGAGTTCCACCTTGCCGGCAGGATCAGAACTGAGTTCATGCTCCCAGGCCCCAGGACCTAACTCCTGTCCCGCCTCTTCAGATGGTTCCTGTCTGTCTGTTAACCAGTGAGGGATGCAAAGAGGGAAGATGCTGTTATCCCACTATCTAACCTAAGGCACTCAAGTCATAAGTGCGCTGCCTGTCTTGACTTAATTGACTGTGTGCAGCTTGCCCACTCCTTTGTTCCCTTATCATTCTAAATTCCGAGCCAGAGTCCAGGAGGGGACCTGACTGCTGAACCTGACTCAAGGACCCTGAAACCAGGACAAGGCCCAGGCACCAACGTTAACGTCCTTGCTATGCAACAGTCCCCCTGCTGCCCCTCACTTTGTGTTCCGATCCAAAATAAATGCTGTATACGCTCCCTTTGGGGACTGGTGCTGAGCGCTCAGAAGACAAAGCTTCCATTTTAAGCTTCTGCATCTGAAGTGAGTGTTCTCAGCTTCCACTCTGAACCAACAGCTGTGTAATCAGCCACCCTGAAGCATCACAAAGACGCAGCTTCCTGTGTGCGGCTCATGGTTCTGTGTGCTGCAGTTAATCCTGGGCTCGGCTGGGCTCTTCCATGCTTGCAAAGCCCCTGAGCCCAGTGATCTGCGGATACTGTTCACCCAGCAAACTCTCATCATCCAGGAGGCTGAGCCCAAGGCTTCCTCCTGGTGGATTCAGGGGTCTTGAGAACAGACCTGCCTGGACTTCAGAGGCTGGAGCCTGCACTTTAGACCTCCGCTTTTGCTACATTAGCAAGCAGAGTCTCAGATTCAAGGGATGCAACAGAGACTCTTTTCAGATGTGCTGTGTGCTAGAGCTGGAAAGGCAAGTGTCACCATGCAGAGAGGCAAGCATGGTCACAACCCTGTCTGCCACCCACCACTCCAGCCTGGCACCATCAACTTCAGACTCCAGCCCAATTAGACCTTCCTCGTTTACTAGATTTAAGTCTTACAGGACCAAAGGCTTCTAAATTGGGGTGATGACTTTGGGTCCCTTGAACCCACTGTCCCAAACGTCCTCTTTCCATTTCTTGATGCCATCTTAACCATGACATCTGTGTGGCACTAGTGCACATCTTTGTTCTAACAGTGCCCTGTCACCTCCTGAGACAGGAACAGCCTGCTTCCTGCTGGAGGGTTTACAGAGGTCAGACCTGGAGCAAATGAGGACTGGATTCCAGGCGAGGCTCTTGGGACTGTATTTTCTAAGATACCTGCTTAGTTCCCAGCCAGACCTGGGTGGAGGACTTGGTTCCCCAGTAAGACACACATCCTGACCTGGATTGAGGGTAGAGGGGAGTTTAGACTGGATCCTGGGGCTTTATGCTCTATGGGGAAAAGGGCCAATTCCCGTGTCCCTCTGTTTTCTTTTCCTTTTAAAAAATTTTAAAATTTTTTCGAGGTAGGTCTCAGGTAGCTCAGGCTAGCCTTGAACTTACCGTATAGTGGAGGCTGCCCCAACCTCCTGCCTCTCCTGCCTCCACCTCTCAAATGCTGGGATTGCAGGATGGCCCCACCCCTGATCCCTTGTGTTCTTGCTTCCTACTGCCAGAATGTATCACTTAATTGCCAGATACGGTCTGTTTCCAGGGCAGGAATTCCCTGCCTCCAGTCTCCTAATGACTGAGAAGACACTCCCCAGACAGCAGTGCAGGAGCTTGGGGACTCTTGGAGGGAGAGGTTTTCAGAAGGGCCTTGAACTAGAGCGGGTGACATGCAGGTGACAGAGGGACAATGGTGGCCTCCCTAACACTGGAGTTTGTCCGTGCCACACTGGGGCCTGGTGGGGAAGAACTGCTTGAAGGTTTTCTCATAGGTGGCCAGGTTCTCCTTGAAGCAGTACACAGACTGTTTGTCACACTCACAAGCCTTCTGCCCGCAAAAGCAGCTGCCGCCCACGGTGCATCCACCTGTGGAGACACGGGCGTCACTGGGGGTCTTGTGGCTCATCCCACAGCTGAGTTTAAGGTGGGGAAGCAGGGCTGGGAACCTAGGAGGATCTACAGGAGCCAAGGGCAGAGGGCAAGAAGAGAAGGAGTGAGGGGGTGCTCTGTCTTTGTTCACAGCCCTTCCCCAATCCCATCCTACCCCTCGGCAAGGAACAGCCGCCTAGGAGAGGGTAAATGGGATGCAGAAGACAGGCTGCATGCTGAGGGTAGGGTGAGTTACTACACCCAGGCAGCTCATGGGCCAAGGCAACAGACAGGACTCAACCGCCCAGCCCCCAAGACCCATGTCCTGTTCCAGACACCGGCTTGACATCATCCCAGGGGCTGTCTGGAACATCTCCAACTGCAGATGTTCAAAGCACAGACAACCGTGCTGCTGTAGGCAGGGCTTCGTGCATGCGAGGAAGGCATTCTACCAAATGAGCTGCACCCCAGCTCTCTCTAGGTCCTTCCTACTGTGTGACTGAATCCTCTCCTGACGTGTAGGTCAGAGACTGGCTTGCTTATTATTGCTCTCCATCCCTACTTCTGGTCAAAGCTCCAGTGTCATCTGCAGGAGCCTTTAGCGGCTGTACTTATGTGGCCTGTGGACCACAGAAAGGCAGCCATCCCTGGACCCTGGAAGCCAAGTTCTAGACCCAAGTCTGTGACTCACAGACTTTATGATCTTAGGCAGGTTGCTGCTTCTCCCAAAGCTTGTCTCCCTAGCTTTTAAATGGGATAAATATGTCGGCATCGCTTACTGAAACAAACAGGTACTAAACTTCTAGCACATGACTCGTCTTTGTCTAGAGACTGGGGTTACAGATTCAAGCAAGCACGTCTTCAGACTGAACAGGCCCAAGAGCATCATACCATACGGACCCTGAGAGTAAGGGCCCCTCCATAACAAGTCAAGTGTACCCCTGTTATATCTAAATATGAATATTCCTCCCACAGATGCATGCATTAAACAGGTGGTCTGCAGAAGGTAGCACTATCTGGAAGAAGCAGTGGAAACTTTTGGAGGTAGGGCCCTGCTGGGGGAGGTAGGCCACTGGAGGGTTGAATTTGGTCCTGGCCTTTCTCCCTGACTTCTCTGCCGCATGTTCTCGCCTCTATACTGATCCACTTCCCCACCAGCCAAGGACAACAGGGCCAAGGACAATGGACTCAGGTGCCTGAATCCTCATCAGCTTTTAAGTTGTTCTCTTGGGTCTAACAATGGGAAAACCCCATTAATACAGACAACGAGCTTTCGGACCCCTGGAAATGAACTACAAGCTGTAGTATGAGACGGCCGTGAGGCTTTGCGGGCAGAGGCACAGTGTTATGAACTGGGTATGACGCGGCCCCCAGAGGCCTGTGTTGGAAAGTGATGGAGGCTTTAGCTGGAGGGCAGGTCTAGCTGAAGGAACTAGGTCACTGTTAGCAAGTCTTAGGGGGAATGGGGGCCGGGGGGGGGGCTGTGGGTTATCTTCTGCATGTCTTCTGCTCAGGCCCAGGAATGACTGAACTCCCAGAAACTGAGCCAAGTTATGTCTGTAACATCAGTCATTTTGTCATGGCTGCTGGTCACATTCATGGCTCTCAGGAGGCCGTGGTACCAGTGACTGGAATCAGTCTCTATCCCCCACAGCCAGGCTCCATCCTACACATATGCATGTGGGGGGGTGTGTAAGGGGGTGTCAGTGTGCTGATCTCAACGTCCCTGTGAATGCCAAGTGCTTATATAAACCACCTCAGAGGAGGCCCAGCCACCCTGTCAGCCTCGCTGGGGCAGCTGTCTAAGGAGAAAACTGGCTCCGGGGCTTTTTCCAAGACTTGGTTGTGTGCTGATCTCTGAGTGGCCTTTTAAGCTGCAGACCCCAAGCTCTCTCCCCACCCCTCACCTACCACACCCGCCCCACAGGCCTCACCACACTGGTTGCTAGGCAACCTGGGACTAGGTTTGGGTGCCGGATTTCAGAACTACTGGAGGCATTAACTCTTCCAGTGCAGCTCCATGAACTGCACTGTGGCCTGGGCGGGGAAGACACTTAACTCCATAAGGGTCACAGGAATGACTTTGGCCCCAGAGGGGCAAGCACGGGGCAGATGTCAAAGGAACTGTAATTAAGGCAACAAGGGGAGGGTGGACTGGAGTTTTCAGGGGATCTGACACCCTCTTCCGGCTTCCGCTGGTCCTGCATGCATGTGGTATACAGGCATACACACAGGCAAAACACTTAGACATATGCAATTTTAAAATTTTTAAAATAACCCCGATTCTCCCCCACAAAGTAAAAAGCACATCTGAGTCAAACCAGAAATTCCCAGGTCCAAATGGCAGGCACTAACTAAACATCTGCATGGGTCAGCCTCTGCAGTCGTCACATGGTCACATGAGGGGGCACTCCTATTGGTCACTCAGCAACCTAGTGCAGTGTGGGTGAGGAAACTCAAGCTTGTCTGGGAGGACGAGGCTGGACTGGGAGGTGGTGGTTCTGCCTCCCCGCTACCCTGCCTAAGGGGTAGGTATCTACTTGATGGGAGGGTTATTATTCAAATGCAAGTCCCTGGACCTCTAACAACTGGTGAGGTGCTCTGTCCTGGCTGGGGAGCACAGTCTGAGTCCCTGAATGTCACATTTCCTATATCGTAGCTGATGCCAGGGAGAGATGACAGTCCTCACTCGGACTGCGTATCTGGGAGGGTACTCGGCATCCAGTACAGAGTCTGAAGTCCCCTATCCTCGGGGATGAGTCAGGGCCAAGTGATTGTCCTCTGACCTTGGAGGAGGTGGATGCACACCCAGAAACACAGTGTGCATACACCTCGGAGGAAGTGGCTCACTGTGCCCTAAGGCCTGGCAGGAGCTGGGTGTATGCCCCGTGAGGAGAAAGAAGCCATCCACTGGGCTGGAATACAAGGCTAGACAAAGGCATGCCCACAGCCTTCATGGGTTTAGGCTAGACTTGCCCTCGCATGCCCACACCCTCAGGCCCAGGACATATACTCCTCTTGAGTGGGCACTCTGTGTGCCTATCCTCCCAGCCCCCTCCTGGACAGTGCCTCACACCTAGTTATTTTTCTGTCCCTACCCACATTGGTCACAGTGCATAGCCTGCAGTCGCCCTTAGCAAATATTTGTTCAACTGAAAGGCAAACAAAATGCCTTATTAACACATGACAGGTAAAAAGGACGTTGTTGGGACTGGGATAATTCAATGGGTAAAGCATCTGAGAGGACTAGAATTCAGACACCCAGAAACCAATGTTGGGTGGGTGTGGTGGTCGGCCTATGATGGCAGCCCTTAAAGGATCCCCACAGTAAGCTAGCAGCATCGGGCAGCTGAGGGTTTGGCTGAGAGACTCTGCCTCAATGAATAAGGTAGAAGACAGATAGAGGACAATCACTAATCTCAGTCTCAAGTCTCCACACATGTGTACTCACCCACAAGTGTGCCTACGCACATCAACACACACGCACATGCAGGCACGCACGCACGCATGCATGCCGGGCAGTGGTGGCTCATGCCAGTAATCCCAGCACTTGGGAGGCAGAGGCAGGCAGATCTCTGAGTTCGAGGCCAGCCTGGTCTACAGAGTGAGTTCCAGGACAGCCAGGGCTGCACAGAGAAACCCTGTCTCAAAAAAATCAAAACCAAACCAAAATCAAAACCAAATCACACGTTCACACAAATATACCACACACACATGAGAAAATGGGGGTTAGGGGATGCTCTCAACAGCCACAGCTGCCTAGGGGAACTGCAAAGTCAACAGAATCCACAGTCAACAACTCCTTGTTGGTTCATAATGCAGGGTGGGCTCTGGGTTCTTGGTGGGAGCTGATACTCAGTGGCGGACCAGGAAAAATCAAGCAATGACGCTCCAAGAATCTCTGACTCTCAGACTTACATATCTCACCCCTCCATCCCCCAACTCCGCCATCTGCTCTCTAGATCTCAAAGCACTTTGGGACAGTTTCATTCCCTAAGATGATCAATGGGCTAATGAGGAGGTGACCGTTAAGGACCAGCCCAGGTCACACTGTTTCCCTGTAGGGAGAGCTACTCACAGGTCACAGTCCCGTTGACAATGGTGAACTGGTAGGCATTCAAGATGGGCTGGCAGCCATATTCCTTAAGCTTGTGGTAGCAGCAGTCATGAGCCCTGCAGCACCTAGTGGTGGGGAGAGAGAGGTGAGAGTCTGTGCCTACCTGTAGGTGTCCCGGGCAGTCAGCAAAAGGACACTGGGTGAGACCTGGGAGGGACTTACCTGTTCCCTTCTCTAGGCCTGAAGGCACTGGAGTTGGGGAGGTGAGTTACTGATACATCTGCCCTTCTATGGCTGTCCCCATGTATAAGTGGGCTCAAGGCCCTCTGTGGCCCTTGGCTAATGGTGTGCGGTATTGAATCTACCTCTGGCCTCCAACAGGCAAGGTATAGGAAGTGGGAAAAGACAGGAGGTAGACCTAGAAGGAGTAGATCACTGTTCCAGACCAGGGTCTGCTGCTCTCCTAATGGTGGCTGAGCAACTCTCTGTCCTCAGCTGTGAGGTGGGTTGCGGTGGGGATGCTGCCTTCCTGTATTCACCGTGAGGGTTGAAGCCCATACACAGATCACTGGTTCAGTGCCGGCTACACAATGAACATCTCTCACGTGCCAGTGGCCTTCTGTGGCTCCACAGACAAGCCTGGGGACTCAAGGTTTGTATGCTAGGCCAGTGTTTCTCAACCTGGGGGTTATGACCCCTTTGCCGGTCATGCATCAGGTATCCTCCATATCAGATATTTATAGTAGCAAAACTACAGTTATGAAGAAGCAATGGAGTAATTTCATGGTTGGAGGTCGGCACAATACCGGGAACTGTATTCAAGGGTCACAGTGCTAAGAAGGCTGTGGTAGGCCCTGCTGTAAGGACAAGCCAAGAGACATTCCCCTTCTTAGTTTTTTCAAGTGGGAAAAGACACACACTATCCAGTCTTCCCTCTGGCCCCTCCCCAGGCTGTAGTAGCTTTCGCTTTTTCTAAAAGTCCACACCGCCCACCCTCAGATCCTTTGAGCTGTCCTGGAAGCCAACTTTGTACCGTACGACTGCCTCCAGATGGACAACTTTTTCGAACTGGGCCACTTGGCTTCACTCTCCTAAAATATGGAATTAGGTTGGGAGCTGGCAGGGCAGTCTGGCTGGGCCCATCATCCTAAAAAGACGGAGCAGATGAGCAAAGATGACCTTTGCTAGGGGAATGGGAGAGTCCTCCAGAGCTTTGGGCAGGACTGACTGTGTAACATGGGGGCTCTGGGTAGAGGGTATCAGGATGGGGCCTGGGGAAATCTCTGTGGTATGACTGTCCAGCAGGGATGAGGTTCTGGGTTTGAGTGGTACATGGTGGCACAGAATCTGAACACTTGGGAGGCTGAGGCAGGAGGGTCCAGAGTTCAAGTCCAACCTGGACTATATGGTAAATTAGGGGCCAACATGAGTTGGAAGGTAAGACCCCCATCTCGAGATGGCAACAGCACACAAGCCATATTAAGGACCCTAGGCATACAGGCCCCTGGGCAGTGTCACAGGTCACACAGAGAACAGTGGCTCAGTCTGGCTTCCTCAAAACTGACCCCGCAACTCTCTTCAGTCTCATGTTGCCTTGTAATTGTTTCTCCAGGATTCCCAACCCCCTCTCCCCTGGTTGTAAGCAAATGCAATAAGGGTTAGCCCAGAGCGTCTGCATCACCTGTCTGTGGCGTCCACAGGGATCCCTCTGCCTCCAAGCCCACAGTAGCAGCCGTATCCGTAATAGGAGAAGAAGGCACTGCGTCCTGTGGTGTGTTTGACCATCCTCTGGAACTGCCAGAAGCTGCTGAGGGTGGAGGTTGTCCCTGCCGAAACAACGAACTGAAAGAGCCTGAGGGCCCACAGGCCTTGCAGAAGTGTTTGCAGAGGGGTGGGCAGTCCAGAGCCCTCCCACAAGATATCGGCCTGCTTCACAGGAAAGAAAATAGGACCAGTGTTACTCCATCACTAAGAAGGTGTCTTGCTAAGCAGGATGGGGTCCAGGCTCCCCAACTGTCAGGGGATGGATGCTCTAACACCATCCAGATCTGATCTGGGAAAATTCAAAGCTACAGGTTCCAGTCTGTAGCCAGTGTTTTCTCTGTTGACATTGATCCTATTAGACCCCCTAATTGACAGCACGAGTAGCATTTAAAAAGAACGTGCATAATCTAGTCACAAGGCCAACAGGCCACATGGCTATGCATAGCTCCTTAGAAATCAGCTTCCAAGAGACCCTCAACGGAGAGGCTGACGTTCCAGTCGGTCCCTCCTCTAGGTAGCATCAGGCGGTTAGAGTCTCACAGGAGACGCAGAACACAGGGACAAGAGATAGGAAAGCACCCTTGATCCAGTCTGTAAAACTGCAAATACACACAGACCCACCAATTCTTGTTTTGTTTTAATAGACAGGGTCTTGTCTTACTACGCAACCCTGGCTGGCCTGGAAGGCCCAATAAGAGACCAAGCCAGTCTTGAGCCTTTTCTTTCTGCCTTCGAGGTGCTGGACTTTACAGGCATGCATCAGTAGGCTTTTTCACTTTTACAAAATGCTCACACAACCACACAGAGATGCATATACAAGGGTGTGTGCTGGCAGTGTGGTCTGTGAGATCAGAAGGCTGCAAATGCCAGATGCCCACCCACAGAAGAATGGTCACCAAAGCACATGTCTTGGGGATATATCACTTTTAACAGCTGAACTCCAGGCAGTGACTGAAGCGGATGGAGAAAGAACAAGGCCACGTGCATTTTACACGCACTTCCACATACCTTTCTTAATAAGCATGCTGTGGTAGTCTGAATAAGAAAGACCTCACAGGCTCATATATTTAAATGTGTGGTCACCAGGGAGTGGAACTATTTGGGAAGGATTAATAGGTGTGGCCTTTTCAGAGGAAATGTGTCAGTGGGGGTGAGCTTTAAGGTTTCACAAGCCCATACTAGGCCTAGTCTCTACATCTCTCTGCTTACCAGTCAGAATATAGTTCTCAGCTATTTCTCCAGCACCTGTTATGATGATAAGGGACTAAACCTCTGAAACTGTAAGCCAGCTCCAATTAAATGTTTTTCTTTATAAGAGGGACCTTGAAGTGGTGTCTCTTCACAGCAATTGGACAGTGACTAAGACACGTTTTATTTTGTTACAGCATTTTGACTGTGTGTGTGTATGTGTGTGTGTATGTGTGTGCATGTGAGTGTGTATGTGCTCACATAAGTGAGTGCATGTATGCATGCATGTGCAATCTCCAAAGCAGTTATTGAATCTAAGTGTAGAAAAGTACTGGTTCCTAAGAAGGTTGTACCTTTGTTACTATATATTTTATGGTATATAAATAATAATAATGTGTGTAATCTAGTCACAAGGCTAACAGGCTACTTGGCTATGTACAGCTCCTTAGAAATCAGCTTCCTGAGAGACCCTCAACAGAGAGACTGATGTTCTAGTCAGTCTCTGCTCTAGGCAGCATCGGCGGCTAGAGTCTCACAGGAGAAGCTGGCCTTAAACTCCTATGTGGCTAAGGATGCTCTTGAACTTCTAACTCTGCTTCCTCTACCTCCACCACAGGTGCGTGCCATTCTGCCTGGCTCTATTCAGTGCTGGGGATCGAACCCTGGTTTTTGTGTACAGTAGGCAAGCACTCTACTCGCTGGCTATGTCTCCAGTCCTGAATTTGATTCCCTAATTACAGGCTTATATCTGGTTTGCGACACAAATACAGCAAAGGCAGGAACTCAAAGGAGAACAGTAAGAGTGGCCGGGGTGGGGGTGGGGTTTCTCATGCTCCCTCCCTCCTCAGTGCTGAGTTAGATGCCTTGACCTGAACTCTCCATCCTCTTGCCTTCACTTCCCAAGTGCAGAGATTACAGGCCTGTGCCACCTCACTTAGTGTGATTTTTGAAAGCTGCAAAGCTCACTAGCAACTTGGGGAAAGATCGAGACCTGATATGTCTGACTTAAAGAACCCCAAAGATACTGCGGCACTGCTGAAACCAGCACGAAACTGGTTTTGGACCAGCAGTTAACCCAGGCACTCAGTAAGAGACACTGGATTTTGTTTTGTTTGTTAAACAGACCTCAGGCTCCCAGGAAGCCCTTGGTCACTTTGGAGAGGTGTGAAATCTGAAACCCTGGCGGCAGCGACTAGGTTTGACTGAGTATCCCACTAGGCAATGCCAGGATGCCTTCCCCGGAAGACTTACTCCAGCTGGCTAGAATCCTGCCTGCTGTTTCTGCACTGCAGCACACACAGCTTTGAATAAAGGCAACCAGAATAGGAAGGAAGGAAGTCTCCCAGGCAGGGAGTGCTGACACCACAGTCCAACGTCATTTTTAGTACGTGGTCTCTGGATTCCAAGGTGTTCTGTGAGGGCCCTGCACGTCAGACGTCAGAGGGCACAACCAGAGGTTGGAGAACTGTGGAGGGAGCCTGGCTCTCTCCTGGATGTCTTGTACTCTCTCTTCACTCAGTGCTACCCAGGAGGGGCCACCCCTGTGACACAGGCACAGCCTGCTCCGTTCTCCCTGACGGCTTCACTTACAGCAGAAGATGAAGACAAGGAAGACAGCGATGCCCTTCATTCCAGAGGAGACCAGGAGGTCCATGGTGCCTGGGCTTCACCTTCATCTGCCAGTTCAGCTCCTGTTTGGGGAGGAAGTAAGAGACCATGTGGGTACAAACCACCGTCGTGGTAATTATTCTGGGGTTTGCTATACCCCCTCGATGTCTTTAAATATCTGTTAAGGGTTAGCACCCTACTTAGACAATAGAGTTCCCAAATACAAGACACAACGACCTTTATATTTAATAAGTCTTAACAGCGCTGGAGCTGGGCAGATATCAACCCTCTGTGCTATTTTGCCTACTTCCCTGTCAGTAACCCTGAAATATCACTTGCCGTGTTCCACCTGGGTCACTGCTACTCCTACAAGCCGGCTCTCACAGTCACATGTTCACAATCCACCTATCCCATGGTGACTTCCTCCTTCTTCCTCCTGTCTCTCCTCACCATGGTCCCTGCCTGAGACCCCAAGCCTGGCGACCTTCACTCTGGCTCCTCCTCTTCTGCCCAGCCCAGGCTGTAGGTATCTTTATCAGTTAATCAGGGATAACTGGGGGTCAGGGGCAAGGTTTACACAAAGCTGGTATACGTGAGAATCTCGTCAGGGGCAACCAGATCTTGGGGTACAGAATTTAGCATTTGAAAACATAACAGTGCCAGACCAACCCCCTACAAACAGGCCTTTGGATGACTCCAACACAGGGCTTTAAGAGATCTTTGCAAGACCTAGTGATGTCTGAATATGACACCCTATCCTGTCACTTTGACCCAGATGTAGACGTTAGAAAGGCTTCATTGTTTGAAAATAGTGCTAAAGGAGTCTTTCTTTCTCTGGGGACACTAATCGCTGCCTGTTTTTTTTTCTCTCTGGAGGAGTCAGCATCCCTGTGATCCCAGAAAGGAAGAAAGATGGCTGGAGAGAGATGACAGAAGCACAGAGAGAATGAACAAATTTCTATAGAGGTCTACTCCCATGGACTTGCGGTATGGACCAGCTGGAAAACGACAAACACGCTTGGGACTAAAACCAAACTCACACATAGATGTGACATTTACATTAGAACCGTAATGAGATGGAAAAACTATAAGGCCCACTTCCCATAGGGCAATGGGGGTGAATGTGGGCGACTGCCCCTCCACAGACTGGCCCTACCATTAGCACACAGCTTACTTCTAGTCCAAGTGTTCGCCACTAGCCCCGTGAGATGTCAGGCTACATCTGACTGTCACAGGTCCTGAAGAGGGTACCATGGCTCAGTGGAGCCGTGGTTGACTTTCCTAGGAAAATGTCAAAGCATCAGACCTATGGCAAGAGCTCTGGGAGAGTCCACCTGGTGTCCCAGCCACCTTGCCTTCTTTAGCATAGCGTTGGTGGATGCTGAGAGGCTGGGGGGTTCTGGGCAGGCTGGTCCTGCCCAATCATTATTTCAACAGCCGGACAAGCTTTTCTAATTAGGTTCTGTCTCCACGGGAACCTGACAAAGCCAGGTCTGGGTTTGGGCTACAAAGAAAGGACTTACAGCTTTTGAACCAGCAGGTGATGAGACTCCACATACGAAGAGGCCTGGAGTGCGTTCCTGGTAACGAAATCCAACTGAAGAGCCAACTGTGTACTTGGCTAATGAGAAGATCCCAAGGAAGATCCAAAGGAGGCCGAGGAGCTGACTACAGATAAACAGAGCCCTGACATAGACCAAGAGCCCTATATGGGCCTTGACTTTGGTCAACAAGGTTTTGCCGGAGACAGCTGTTGTCTTTGGATTTGTGCAATAGGCAGCAATGTGGGGAGCAATGAACTCTGAGTCTATGTCAAAGAGAGTTGGAGCAGACCCAGTATTTCCTGTCAGTGGACCTAAGCTGCAGGACCCCAAGCTTCCCATCTGTGAAGTGGAGCCAATGACCTTTGTCTTCTGTGGCGCCAGCAGGATTCTAGACGCTCCTGGTGTGAAAGCGCTTGGTCAACATGGGGCCAACGAGACTGACAGTTTGATATATTCCCTCTAACCCAGACAGGAAGCATCAGGACACACTTGGCTATGTTTCAGGGATCCATTAGAAGCAATGAAACATTGTGTCTTTGGTGGCTCCATTTATTATCAGAAACTGCTTGTTGAGGGTCTCCAGGAAGCTGATTGCTACCGAGCTTTGTGCATGCAGTTCTTGTGTTACTTTCTTAAGTCTTTTTCATCTACCGCACTCTCAAACTATGAGTCTGACAGGATCAAAGTCAACAGAACAAACACTGGCTACAGACTGAAATCTAAAAGTCACCAGTTCAAAATAGGCCTACAGATTCTCTGGGAACAAGATTAAAAAAAAAAAAAAAAACACAAAACCTGGAGGGCTTGCCTTCAGCCAGCCCAAGGGAGGCCATTTACATTCCAAACTAGTTAGCCTGGGGTCTAATAGTGGCTTGTGGGTCTTTCGTAAACAATGAAACCCAAACAATTTCTCATTTGCTGCATTTTGCCAACAAGCGGGGTGTAAGGGCTAAACGTGGAACTGAGGGAACAAACAAGTTCCTGCCCTTAGGCAATGTATCATCAACTGAAGGAGAAGTCAGGAAGGACATCGGCAAGGACAGGATTTCCGTTGGACCTCATGTCTCAGCAAGACAAACAGTTAATGGATTACCATTTATCTAGAGCAAGCGGTCTGGCAACATCAACAGTCTGCGAAGTCCTTCATATGGTGGCAAACTTCATGGAAGACTTACAAGGCATGCTCAAGGTGTCCCATATGGGAGTGCGCATTCAAACTGCTGCTTGACTCCAGGAAGGCATGCAGGAGGTCTATGGCCAGCCTAGCGGCAGCGTTCCAATAAGTCACCTGGAACTGAGAGTGGGTGTACACAGGGCTGTCCAGACGCTTAGTTCCAAGTCTCAAACTTCCTCCTATTCGTCACAAAGACCTGAACTAGCTGGTTTTACTTTTTTTTTGAAAGGCAAACGGAAGCCGCAATGGTGCCTGTGGAGTTTCAGAGCATCTGAGACTGACTGGAAAGGTACATGGGCCCCCTTGGCATGTTATCACAGACAGAAGCGACTTAAGATAGACCATGGGCTGGATTAGGGAGACCAGTGCAGGAAAAGCCTTCAGAAACGTGACTTTTAAGAAGGATCAAGAGTAGCAGTTCACCTTGGAGAGGGAGAAACAGGACACTGGAGATGAAAACGCTAAGGGGAACAAGCTGGCTAGAGCCCAGGAGAGAGCGGGGGAGAAAGGCCTGGTACAAAGAAAGATGAGTTGACACATAAGCAGACAGGAGAGTAGCCTCCAGCCATCTTCCGAGAATCTAGTGCGTGTGTCTGCGTGTTCAGCCCCGGCATCAGAGGGGACATCCTTTGAAGCTGCTGTCTGTGGTGCAGGTCAGGAGACAAAGGCAGGGACTAGCTGGCTGCCTCTTCTTCCCCACGGGCTGCATCACACCACACCAGAGAACAAAGACTCATGTGCTGATGAACATGAAATAGACCACGGATGTAAGCGGCGTCTCGCCATGCCCCAGCGAGGGCACACACACCACTCTCGAACACAGTCGGGGAGCAAGGGATTGAAACCAAGTCGATTCCCAAAGGACTGCATAATTCTTAGCTGATGTGAAAATAGCTGATGAAGGAGCTACTTTAATCTTTTCTGAGTGGGCGCTGGAGGGCTGGAGAGCATCGCCTGGAGACTTCTGACAGAATCATTAACAAGATGTAAGCCGGCAAGTCTGTGACTCAAAGCAACCAGCTTCTGAAAGTACCAGCTGTACCTTCCTGGGGCCACAGATGCCTCCCGGATATCGAGAGACAGAATTCCCAGAAAGGAGGCCAGCCTAGCCCAGGCTCCCATCCACGGCCAGGTGCTCTCCCAGGGTCAGCAGCTTCCTCTCTGAGATAGGCTAATAGAAATGCACTCCTCCATGCCAGCTCCCAAAGAATGTGCCATTGGGACCAATCACAGCGTATGGGATCATATCCAGCAAGCTGTCTTCAAACCCATGGCTCAAACGAAACTGAAAACGGTACTATTTATAACTCTATCCATGAGCAATGTGTCTTTCTGACCCAGCTGTGACTGTGCTGACAAACGCCTTAGAATTGTCCCCATATCAAAATCCCATCCCTGCACACTCAGGACAAAGCGGGTAACAAAGATGTGGCCATAATGTTAGGTAATGAATCCATAGTTTTTAACGGTCTATTAGTAACTTCTACTAGTTCAATCACTAAATTACTCTAAGGGTCTGTCTAGAGCAGAGTCCAACAGGACTCCTTTTAAAGCATTCCTTGTTTTGTTTTTGTTTTGAGACGCAGCCTCCCTATGTAGTCATGACTGTCCTTGAGCTTGCTCTGTAGACCAGGCTGGCCTTGAATTTAGAGGTCTGTCTACCTCTTCCTCCTGAGTATTGGGATTAAAGGAGTGCGTCATCCTGTCCAGTTTTAAAGTCATCTTAATGCCAGCTTGGAAGGAAGATTTCACAAGATTGGAACAAAGACAGGGAGGAATTGGGCAAATGAAGGGATAGGCTAGACTAGGGAGGAACCTTTATTCAACTCAGGGGACAACAGAAGCCAAGGTGTTGAGCCTAGGGAGGGAGGGTGTGTGTGTGTGTGTGTGTGTGGCCATGGTTGGGAAGCACCACAGAGGCAGTTAATGGGACGGAATCAGATGACAACCTCTTTCCATTCCAACAGACCAGAGGCAAGACAGCAAGCACGCAAAGAAAGGCTGGGAGCTCGCTGGTCTGACAGCAGACAACTAAGAAGGTCCATATTCAAAGGTTTCTATTTTCCTCTGCAGAGGGCAGGGACTGTCATCTCACAGGGAGGAAGACAGCAGTGGGAAGTTTTTGGAAGACAGATAAGGATTTGAAATAGCCACTGGAGAGGGCAGGAAACAGAATGCTGGCCAGGGAGGGTTGAGGGTCTCAGGGCAGAGACTATCCAAGTGGGTGACATGTCATGGCTTGGTGTGGGGTGGTCAGATTCCAGCTAAGGCTCCATCACATGGACGGGATGACAGTAGGGCCAGAAGGACTCTTACCAACAAAATGGCTGAAGTAGTGGATCATAGCTTCTGAGAATGCAGTCGGGCCGCGGGCCTCCAAATCTCAAAGCTGTTGGGAAACGGGTGAAGTGGCTGGAGTTGGTGACTGTATATAGTTAGACCCTTAAGGAGGAAAAATAGGGGTGGTGATCACATGGTGGCCCTGGAGTGGGAACCCCCATGACAACATATTCTTAAAAAAAAAAAAATCACCACTCAGATTCTAAGGGTCTCGGGAATGAGTTGCACAACCCTGTTTTAAAATGAAGACACTGACAAAGTCAGGCCAAGGACAGACAGGGGTTTGATCCTGGTCCCTACCCCGGACTCCAGGGCAGGGCTCCCTTTCCCCTGAAGGCACACTCCCCAGGAGACAAGAGTCAGGCCAGGTCAGGAAGAAGAATTCCGGTGGCAGGGGCCCAGGGCCCTGTGGCCTCCATGGGGCAGGACACACCAAGGTCCTGAGCCTGGAATCCGTGAACCACGGGCTGTAGCCCTCAGCCCTCCGTCCTCCGTGCTCAAGCTAGTCCAATTGAGCTTGCGGTCCAGGTCAGGCAGGTTCCGGTCCCACCGGAAGCACGTGGCCCCCCACCCCCTTGGCGGTTGCCAGGGAGACGGGGCTGTTTACCAGCTGGTCACAGCCAGGCACAGGAGGCAGATGGAGCTGAGCTGCGAGGTGAGAGGCCCCTCGCTGTGGGTCCCCAGAAACTGAGAGCCGGGACTTTTGTGCGGCCTTCCCCAGGGGCAGAGCCAACCTGGCTGGAGCCTGAGTCTGCAGCAACCAAGGGGTCTCCTGGGAGGGGCGTCTACAAGCCAGTCCCTGGACTCAGATCCAAAGACAGAAAAGGGAGTCTGTGTCATGTGCAGAGGCTGGAGCTACAGGGAGCCTCCCACGGCTCCGTGCCCTTTACCCAGGTCTGCATTCATGTTCCAGTCCTTTCTGCCATTCCCCCGGCACTCCTCCTTCTGCACTTGAAGCTTTGCCTCTAGGCCTGCCAGACCGCGGAAATAATAGAGGCCTCTCCCCAAACCCCTCGCCCGCCCTTCTATCCTGGAATCAACCCCGGTTCTCTTCGAAAAGCTTCACTCTCTTGGTGGCTTGCGGTTTCCCACATTCTAATCTCTGGTTTGGGGTAACACAGCGAATGGTTTCGATCCTCTCTCTCTCTCTCTCTCTCTCTCTCTCTCTCTCTCTCTCTCTCTCTCTCTTCTCTCTCTCTCTCTCTCCATTCCCTGGGTTGGTTCCTTTACAGAGTTTAATTTCGTAAACCAGGCTGGGGACTATGGGGTGGCGGCAGTGGATGTTAGTAACTGATAAACAATTTTAAAAGACCAATGCACGTGTACGTGTCCTGGTATATGCCAGCAGATGGTTCGTAGGAGGTTGTATTTTACTACTTTCGCTGTAGGTTTAGATTTGGGCTGTAAAGTACTATGGTCTGACCCCCGTGGAGGCTTGCGGGCATCATTGGAAAAACAACAGGAGTCTTGATTTCATTTCTACCAATGCCCCTTCCTTCCTACTCGTGTGGAGATAATCCTAAGGAAGGGGCACCTGCCCTTCTGGCAACATCTTGGAAATGGTGGCCAGCATTTTGTTTCCTGCTTCCTAGCAGGCGTCTTCCTCCTAGCTATTGTGTTTAAGTAAACAGGCCACTTGCCTGGCAGCATGATGGATGCCTACGCCTAGATATTGTCAAATCACTTTGTGGTTGAGTGTCTGCCAGGCCCTAGAAGTGGTGAAGTGAGCCAGGCAGGGACTGTGCTGTCGCAGAAGCCTGGACTGAGGGCAGAGGCAGAGTTTGGGACCCAGGGTGTGTCTATGAAGGCTCCATGGATGCCAGTCTCCAAACACCTGTTTCCTGCAGCATCGTGCCCTTGTTCTGGGTGGGGGTTGGAGCTGGTGTTCCCTCCGTGTAACAGATGGTCTCTGTGCTGGGGAGGAGGCGGTGGGTTATAAAAGCAGGTTGGGTGTAACGGCTTTACCTGAAGGAGGTGTTAGTCTGTAAATAGCCATGAGTGGGCTTATGCGAATTAGTCATAATTGAGGTTTTGTTTTTTTTCTCTCTCTCTCTCGAGATAGCTTGCAGTCATGTTATCTTATGACCAGGGTGTCTTGAATATGACACCCCCTGAACATGGCTAATTATATAGAGTACCAAAAGGTATAGCAACTACACGCACACACTCAAGTTTGACTGTTAAAAATAACCCAGCACAGTGCCTGGGAGAACACATGACTTTTCTCATCAGAGTTGTTAGGGAGAGGTTTCTAAGTTACCAAACTTCCTGACAGCCAACCCTTCCCAGGCATGTGTGGGTGTTGGAAGCCAAGCCTGTGATAATTCTGTAGAAGCTGTGGCAAATTAATAGCCATTCCCAAGAGAGAAGGATGGGAGCTTAGCTAGATGCTTATCTTCACCTCAGCTGGACAGCTATGGCTTTCTCCTGCCACTTAGAATGAGAAAACTCATAGGGAAAAAAATTATTCTTTATAGTTGATGAGAAAATAAATGAACAAGGAAATGGGCAGGCATTTCTAGCGTCAAAACTTTTTTTGCTCAGGAAGAAGTTTCTGAACTGCCTGCAGCCAGATTGGGCATGGAAAAGAGAGGGGGAGAGTGGAGAAAGGTTTGGTTGTATAGAGACAGCCACAGAGCCGCTTTTAACCCGTGAACAGGGGTTGAGGTGATGGCTCAGTGGGTATAGCACAATCCAATTAAAAGCCCGGTGAGTGTGTCAGTTCACCTATAATTCCAGCAGAGTCTCCTGGGGATGACGTCATATTGCAGGGTCCAAAGCTACCAACGCCTGTTGAAGAGCAACAGGTACACAGCACTGACCTAGAATACCAGAAGCACACAAGACAGGCCTCCAACCAACTGGAGGTCACAGCCATCCATTTGCTCCTGCCCAGGACTGTCCTGCAGAGGCAGAGCTGCCTGATGTCTACGGACAGACAGACAGACAGACAGACAAGTCAAAATAGATGCTCTCTAGGTCTTCATGTGGAGGCTTGTGGACTCCTTGTCCAGAACCTGGGCAACTCCTGTGAGTTCTAGCAGGTGGTCAGAGCAGTCCCTGTCCTCTAGACCCTGACCAAACTGGGGAGCCTTGTTCCACGTGTCCTGTGTGTAAGGGCAAAATGTAGGTAGCCAGGGGAGCGGGGCTGAGGGAGGCCCATGGCAGGGGGATGGGAATCCCAGGGGGCGGCATGTCAATAGTGAATGATGTCAAGGCAGACAGTGTCCCTTGTCTGGAGAAGTCCCCTGCTATTGAGTGGAGCTGAGCCTGGTTGCCCTGTAGAGAGTCTTAACAGGGTTACCTTCCCCTCTCTGAGCAAACACAGTCTGCCTCTGACACTCCTGTCTCTGCCTCTGAGGTCTGTGTTGGCCACTCCCTAAGGGAGCTTCCTGCCCTGGGAGCCAGCGAGGACTCTGGAGCCCAGTTCATTCTGCCTGTTGTAGGACTTCCCCAGGGCCCTTCTGTCCCCTGGACACTTTTCTGGGTTGGGCCCAATCAGATTTTACCAGAGCACAGTGCACTCTCCTCAGGCCAAAGGTTCGTGTGCTACTTCAGACCCAGTGACCATGCAGTGACCATGCAGTGACGCATGCTGGTTATGTCCCAGGGCAGCAGTCAGAATTCAGTCGTTTCAAGCAAATGCATTGACGGTGAAAGTTGTCTGACCCTGACTCTGGCTTGTCACATGGCTCGTTCCTTCTCAGACTGGTCTTTCTGCATGCAGGCCCTTCTCCACAAGAATGAGCACTGGCCTTTCTTTTTTTCGTAGTACTTACCATTCATTGAAATTATCTAAAGACCTGTGGTTTCCACTCACTTTAAGAATTTAAGTTCCAAGGACTTTGGATCACTGATGTGTGTTCCAAGTGCCTGTAATAGATGAGTCACGGCTGCTTCCCCACGTCAGAAAACCAGAGCTAGGTCCCACACACTGGTCCAGGGATGCTTACTCTCTCAGTGAGCAGCACATGGCAGAAGAGTGAGCCCCAGTGTCTCAGGAAGCCTAACCCACGGCGTTCTCTGTCTCTGCCTGCTTCCTTAGGGGTCCTGAGAAGCAATGGCCATAGAAGTCCCTGTGAACTTTGCACCACCTGAACACAGCACTGTGGTCAGCGCCGCAGCCGACAGCTTCACCTGGCAGCCCGGCTCACTCAGGATGCACGTCATCAGGCCCAAGTCTGCCAAGGGCGGAAGCGGCCGAATCTGCACAGACCACAAGGCATGGGGGATGGCTCCCCTGGTGTACTATCCTCCTCACCTCCACCACGTTCCTCCAGGTCACCAAGCAACCAGAAACCAGGAGTCTGTGCAACTGTCTCTCCATCTCAGGGAGCTCCTGATGAGATGCTGGAGCTGCTGCCGCAGGCACCCATAGGGACCGCTTCATCGCTCAATAGGTACCCAGTCCTCCCATCCATCAACAGAAGGAACTTAGAGGATGGGGCTGTGGACACTGTGGCCAGCAAGACCAGTTCCCTGCAGCTGAGCAGCGTTCAGGCCCTTTACCAAGAGGAGGCCCGCGCCACTGTGAAGTCAAGCCAGGAAGACTCCGGAACACAAGTCTGTGCCTTAGAGAAGAAATTCATCATCCGAACCAAAAGACAGAGTTCCTCCAGGGCCTCAAACATGGAGGAGCCATCGGACGAAGAGCCAAGGCTGCTGCTGGCCATCAGGTCACCCTCAGGCCAAAGGTTCGTGCGCTACTTCAGGCCCAGTGACGACCTCCAGACCGTCCTCGAGGTGGCCGAGCAGAGAAACAAAGCCACCTACCAACACTGCAGCATTGAAACGATGGAGGTGCCCAGGAGACGTTTCTCTGACCTCACCAAATCCCTGCAGGAGTGCGGCATCCTCCATAAATCCGTGCTGGGCATCTCTCAGGAAGAGGGGGAGGGGTGGCCCTGAGCCGTCTGCACCAGGCTGGGGTCCCAGGTCTTTGAGCAAAGAGAATGTTGGGCAGCCTGAAGCCTCCAACACAACCTTGGTTTCAAGTGCCACACGAGCCAGTTCAGGGAAGACCCTAGGGCCTTGTCTGTATAGAATGTTTATAGAGGCAAGGACAAATCTACACACGGGAAGAGCCTTCTGGAACACTCCCATGTAGCCCCACATTCTCCAATGCAGCCACAGGGAAGTTCTACATCCGTCCCTAGACTGTGGCTGCGGCCAGGATACCTTCTTTCCACCATTGGCTCCTTCCAGAATCTTCTGTCAGTGCAGTGAACTCTAGATCTCTCAAAGCCAACACTTTGCCTTTGTGTACTTGACACCAGATTAAACTCTTCCCAGAGAGGATTCTAGTCTAGTAAATAAGCAGGGTTTAGGAATCACGGCACTAACATTGGTCGTTCTCGCCATATCGTGAGAGACAGGCTGTCGATTCTGAGTCTGGACGCAGCCTCCCTCTCGAGCTGCACCAGCAAAGATGCCTGAGGATCCCTGTTGGTATGAGGTGGTAGCAAAGGGAAGAACTATCTTCTGCTGTCACAAATCCCCCAGCAGAAACATTTCTGAAATGTCCTAGAGCTAGCCTATACAAATTGCTTCTACAGCCACGGACTAGCCAGGGCTACTTTTGAGTAGACTGACGGTTGGAGCTTATTGGTAGCACCTGTTTATGTGCAGAATCCTTCCAAACTGGAAGTAATATATGCAGCACCCTGTTTTTGAGATGCACACAGCTACACGGCTTTACGAGTTTGTGCTAACAACCTCTTGGCCTACTTGGGCACAGGTAAATTGTTTTAATCCCCCAGTCTCAGCGTCTCTCTCAACCATGTCAAACATGGAAGGTCAGTGCCCCAAAGTGAGCATCAGGTCCTCCAGAGGAGAAGGAAGGCTGCTCAGTGGGATTCCTTTCCTGTGTCCCTGATGAGACCGTGCCATGCAGCTGCCTGACTGGCATGGAAGGCCCCTATCCGCCTTAGCCAGAGCTATCACAAGCACTGTAGAGTCTTGTTTTTCTGGGGATACAGATCATTTGCCAAAGCTCTCTCATATTGCAGGTTCAGTCAGACACCCACAAGTCATCTGCATCCCTTGACGGCCAAATCCCCATTTGGAGTCAGGAACACTGAGACCTTCTGGGCACTTTGTCCCCCTTGGAGCCTAAGCACCACATGTCCTGGGTACTGACTGGTACATGCCCCCACACCCTCAGTTCACAGACAAGGCAGGGTTTAGGAGTTGTTGGAGCATCTCAGAGTGTCACTACCTCAGCAACAGGGGCTTCTTGTGCATGGGACAACACCAGCAGTTACAGGTGTCCCTTCTAGCACATTATCCCTTGGTGACAGCAGTGATTATTCTGAACAGAGTCATCCTACCCCAGACACCTCCCACACCACACAGATCACTCTGGACTAGGATATTCCTGAACATTTGCAAGATTTACCATCCTGCCTTGGTTAACAGCTCCTTTGATGGGAAACATCAGCTGGGACTTGGCTTTGATGTGGGCAGGCCCGTGAAGCTGGCCATATCATCTGCCCAATGACCACAGCAGGGGCTGGTGGCTTAAGCCTAGACCCTCCAATACAGGCATCCCACTTACCCGCAAGTGTATAATTCAGCCCCTGATCTAGGAGCCTATAAAAAATTCACACCTACTCTATGGTAAGAATAAAATCCCATTCACCCACAGCTTGGTGATTCGAAGCTTTAGAATGCTCCAGTGAGAAATAGAGCATGCTTAGTGGAGTCAGAAACTCCTGGATTTTGGGGTTTGCTGCTGCTATTTGGCTGAGCATTTGGGGGTGGTGGGGAAAAAGGGAGACGCATGAAGCATAGGAATATTTTAGGATCTTCTAGGAGACATGATAGAAAGAGCTAGATTTGAGCCATCATAATAATAAACTCTCCTTTTTTCTTCTTGGACAAAAGATAATGATACGAACAATAAAGGCTGATTTGTGTGAAACACTGTGTGGAGACGGACATCCTATGTTTTAACCTAAGACTTGAGCCACCAGACAGGAGTACGCAGAGAGACACATGAGTCTTATCTTCAGTTGTCTCCCTGGGAAACCATGTATCCTGCAGGCCATTTCAGCCAAGGCTACACACACACACACACACACACACACACACACACACACTCAGATGCCCACCGTGGAAGCTCCCTCAGAAGCTCTGCTTCAGACATAGCATGAAGAGCTGGGGAAGAGTCCCCTCTGACTCACCTGTGGCATCAGGGATGCTCTGTTTTAATGGAACCTACCCAGTTGCACATTCATCTTGGTGGCCTTTGGTGGGCTGTCCTCACTTGGTTTGTGTGGTCACAGACCTTCATCATTTGTTGAACCAATCAATAGTTATCTGAGGTGTCTCCCCTAGGACAACATAGTGAGCAACCTCCATCTGGTGGTTTGAATGTGTGGCCATAGGGAGTGGCACTCTTAGGAGGCGTAGCCTTGTTGAAGGAGGTGTGGCCTTGTGGGAGGAAGTGTGTCACTGTGTAGGGGGTGTTGAGGCCTCCTATGTTCAGGCCTCTACCCAGTGTGGAAGAGACCTTTTTCCTGGCTGCCTGCAGAAGACAGTGTCCTCTGGCTGCCTGCAGATCAAGATGTAGAACTCTCAGCTCCTTCTCTAGCACCATGTCTGCCTGGATGCTGCCATGCTTCCCACCATGGTGATAATGGACTGAAACCTTTGACGCTGTAAGCCAACCCCAATCAAATGTTTTCCTTTATAAGAGTTGCCTTGGACATGGTGTCTCTTCACAGCAATGAAACCCTAACTAGGATACCCTAAGAGACTGCTAGCAAGAGAATACAAACCCATAACTGAGCACTCCTTCTGAGGTCGGTCTGCGGCTCAGCTGTATCTGTGACAGGCTCGGAGTAGGGGGGAGGGGTCACACTATGTTCTGTGTCTTTGTCCTGTTCCTGCCACTGCCAGACTCATCACCTTCACCTCTCCAGTGGCGGTACTGGGAAGACTGCTCATCATGGACGCAGACTTAGCAGAGGATGTGTGATCCCAACGTATCTTTCAGTAAAGCAGATAACTACATCACCCTCGGCAGCAGCAAGAACAGCGGGAGAAGCAGGTGACTCATCACCTCGAATCCAAAAAAGTAAATAAATAAAATAAAATGCATTAACAGATGGCAGGTAGCTCTGACACAGCCCTTACCCTGACTGCACCTGGGGATGGGGCCAACAGCCAGGCCAGTTAGGTCATGTCAAAGAGACAGCCTGGGAACAAGACTGCAGGCCATTACTGGTGACCCGAGGAGGGCAGATCCCTAGCCTCGTACAAGTAGATGCAGGGGAACTAGGCAGGGATGAGAGAGAGCTCATTGTCTTGGTGTTTGATGTATCTTTTGGAAGAGCCTTCCACGTGGTGGGGTCCGTTCCTCTGCCTTCTGAGCAGACTCCTGGATGGGCTTCTGGTTTGAACGTCAGCTTGAAGTGTTTTATCAAACGTGGCCCTCTGTTTTCTTCATCCACGGCCACACATCACAATGGTGTGGTGACAATGAAGCCTATACTCCGACTTAATCACCCAAACAGCCGTCGGGACTTAGACCCACCGTGGAGGCCCAGGCAGTGGAAGCAGGGCGGACATCTGGTGAGTCAGTTATGAACACTCAAGTCAGTAGTTCCCATGATAAAAATAAAATCAGTTGTTTTCTTTTCGGTCCCCACGAGTGACGTGCCACTCCTTTGCTTAGGGATGTCCCTCCCAGCCCACTCTGACGTCCTTTTATCTTCCTGTACATTCAAATGTTCAGGAAGCATTTGCTCCCCTGAATAGTCAACACAGAAAGAACAAACCAAGGTATTTCTGGACAGTTACATTCTCTCCTAAAGGGCTGAACATCCGTTGTGACACACACTGGTGGGTGAAACTCGGCCCCCACCTATTCAGCCTGCCCTGACTGGAGGGGCTCTCTGGCTGGTGGCTCAGTGAACTAGGAGGCTGGGGTGGAAAATGGAAGATCAACTCCTGGAAGTAGAGTGTAGGAGGAGCTAAGGTGGGAGGAGTTAGGAGAGGAAAAGATAAAAGGAAGAGGAGGAGCGAGAGAGGGCAGAGATGTAGGAGCAATGGAGACATGTTGGTATATTCTAGGTTTGGTATTGGGTTACACTTCTGATTGTATGGTATCTTGTTACTGATCATTGCCAAATATATAAGCTTTGATTAATCTATAAGAATTAGAGTCTCATTCTCTTACTGGGCCGGTATGGATGGCAGAATGGTCTGGGCAATGTCCTGCCTTGCGGAGACAGCATGGAAGATTGGCAGAGCCATCTCTCATGCTGGCATCTAGTGGGTGGCAGGGCTGATGTTTCTGGTGGCTGGTTCTAGCTGTAGTGCTCACTTGGCCTCCGGCCGAGAAACATGGTGGCTGGGCTAGGCAGAGCGGCTGCAGCTTAGATAGTCGGCCTGAGCCAGAGGCTGTTTTTAAATAATTACCACAACAGTAGAGAGTAACTAGGCAAAGGTTAGGGGGTGGTAGCCTAGGCTTCTGAAAGCCGGTCAGATTTAGGGTAGCCAATCTCTTCACTTTGGAAAGAAAAGAAAAAGGGTGTAGTTTGACAGGCTGGTATATCCTTGAGTTGGCCTGACCAATATTTCCAGTGTGTGGTTCTTGTAAAGACAAACACAGAACATGGAAGCCCACAGCAGGCAGGGGTGGGGGTGGGGGGATAGTCCTGAGCATCTGTGGCACTCCTCGGAAGAGAAGACACACTGTGTTTATGGGCAAAATGTGTGGAGAAAAACAAGCCTATTAACTCCACTTGTTGAGGAGAGATGCACCTTCAAAGGTCCCTGACTCACTGGTCCAAGTTAATGCTAGTCACCACCTCCCTCCAGGGGTATGACTCCTGACCAAGGTTGCTTTGGAAGACACCTGCTCCAAGAAAGCATTGTACTGGCTCCCTGGCTCCTCTGTCCCTCCCTACCCCTCTGCCCTTCGTTTCCTTTATCTGAATCCTGGAAGCTAATTTGGAATCCGAGTCTTCTCAAGAGGGTCTAGTGACCTAACAAGACTCTTATTTTATAACTTTCATGACTGTTGACAATGAGGGTTCCAGGGCTCTAGGTCTTGGTCCTTCCGTGATCGGTCGAAAACTCACTGTTCTGATTGATATCGTCCCTTGTGACAGAAGACATGTCCACGATGTTTCATGAGCACCTCCCATGGATAGTTTAGGTCTCTTTGAGCGCTAGCCCCTGTTAGGAAGGATCTAACATTAGAGGAGAAACTTGAGGCAATGGCGGTAGCTCCTACCTCCCAGGAGGAAAGTATGGTCTGGAAGTGCTACCCATGCCCCACCATTAAATCCAGCCATGGGATGCTTCGTTGTCCACTCTGACCAGACTCAAATATACCACATCCCTCAGACTTGCATCTGGACTCTAGTACTCTATAGGGATTTCCTGCATCCAGGCCTCTGCTTCTTCTTGCTTTTTTCCTCTTAACAGTGTTCCCAACAAACCCCCATGTATTCAAATCTACAACACACCAATTCAACAAATATATATTAAGTAGCTACATGCCAAGCATATTAGATCTATTGGGCAACAGAACAGGCTCTTATCTCTATACTTAAGGAGTTACATTTGGTAAAGGGGGAGACAGGAAGTGAGTGAAATCCATAATAGATGATGCAGAACGGTAGAAGGAAGACCAAGACAAGAAAAGGCTACCAGTAGAATCCAAGCCAAGGACCACGGTGGGTGGCTGCACAACTCCTGGGAAGTGACCAGCTTCTGGGATTCCAGTCAATTTGTCTTCCTTCCTTCCTTCCTTCCTTCCTTCCTTCCTTCCTTCCTTCCTTCCTTCTTTCCTTCCTTTCTTTCTCCCCCTCCCCAGTTTTTGCAGGATCTCATGTTAGTTCCAGTAGCCTTGAACTTGATACATAGCTGAGATGTCCTCGAACTTCTGATCCTTCTGTCTCTACTTCTCAAATGCTGCGGTTATAGGTGTTTGTGCCACAGCACCCGGTTTATGCAGTACTGGGGATCAGACCCAGGGCTCAGAGCATGTTAGGTGAGCTCTCTCTACCCACTGAGTCACACCCCCAGACCGTGTTTACTTTTTTTCCAAAGTCATAATTTTATTGTAAAATATCAAACTCTGCAGATCTATAGCATACACCGTCTTCATCATACATTATCCACCACACACACACACACACCCAGCGCAAAATGACGAGGACTCATCCACAGAGTCAGTTATAGCCTGTCCGTCGAGTAAAACATAAGTTGTTTTGGTAATGTGAAAATTGTGAAATGTAGAGAAGACTGACAGGGGAAAGAAAGCCATCCTCAACCCCTCTTGTCAAAGACTGCCATGGTTCCTGTCTTGTTTTTATCCTCAGAGATTACATTTATGTGGCATGCTCCTTTCTTGCCAATAGACAAACATGAATATATATATATATATATATATATATATATATATATATATATATATATATGTTAACATTTGTGTTCCTAGCAAGACTTACATGTCCTCATCCCAAGTTTCTAAGGACCCACAATTATTTTAGATTGAGTGATACTCAATGCGTTGGCATCTTTTTTTTTTTCCTCTGGCTCTTCCTTTTGTTTCTTGCTTGGCATCTTATTACCGACTATTTCCTCTTTACGAAGCGTTCGTGCGTTCCCTGTTTGGTTTTTAACCACAGAAGTCAAAGCTAAAACTCTTCACTTATGTAGCATTTTCTTTATCTCTTACATTATTTCTTCAGGGCAAATATCCAGAAAGACAGTCAAGGGTTTAACTTTGGCTTTTCTCTGTAACCCTGTGACTCAGACAGATTTTGAGCTTGCAATCTTCCTTCCTCAAACTAGGGGGAGACAGGACGGAAGACCCCAGCTCTCAGGCCCATTGACTTGGTTTTGCTTTTTAAATGGTTACAAAGCAAAGCAAACAGAAACTTTGGCTATTGCTTTTAATAATTTGCCTTTTAAAAAATTGGAAATACAAACTAAATGCTTTCTTAATTTTGAATATTATGAGTTATTACTTATTACTAACATTATTAACACTTAAAAGAAGTATCTTTTAAGATACTTCTACAAATTATTTATTTATTTGTGTGTGTGTGTGTGTGTGTGTGTGTGTGTGTGTGTGTGCATGTGTGTGCAGGGTAGGTTCTGGGATTGAATCCAAGTCTTCAGATTTATACTACCCACACTTCTGCCTGCAGAGAATGCACTCTTTAAAACTAAAATGGAGGATCAAGAGAGAGAGAGAGTTCAGCAGTTAAGAGCACTGCTTTTCCTGGGGCTGGAGTAGCCTAATGGTCAAGAATACACACTGCTATTCTAGAGGATCAGGGTTCGATTCCCAGAATACACACAATGGCTTACAACTGTAACTCTAGTTCTGGGGGACTTTCTGGCTTCTGATGGTACCAGGCATATGTGTGGTACATAGACACACATGCAGGCAAAACACCTATATACATAAAAATAAAATTTAATAATAAAAAAAGAGTACTTGCTGTTCATCTGGAGAACCTGGGTCCAGTGCCTAAACCCTACATGACAACTTGTATATGTCCATATTTAGTTCCAGGGGATTCAAAGCCTCCTCTGGCCTCCAAGGGCACTACACCCAGGGTGAGCACATACATACCCACATACATACACACACAAGTAAAATTCTGATACACATAAAAGAAATTTTGAATTTTGCTGCGTGTGGTGGTGAATACCCTTTATCCCAGCACTAGGGAGGCAGAAACAAATGGATCTATGAGTTTAAGACCAGCCTGATCTACACAGTGAGTTCTAGGACAGCCTGGTCTACACAGTGAGTTCTAGGACAGCCTGGTCTACACAGTGGGTTCTAGGACAGCCAGGGCTACACAGTGAGACACCCTGTCAAAAACAACAACAATAACATTTGTTTTTAAAATTAAAACTCAAATAGATTCTATCTGATGAATAATATGCAAAGTAGAGACAATCTGTTTTCTCTCTATTCATATTTATGTCATGCATTGTATTTCACAAAATATATATGGTATTGAACTATCTGAACACTGGTTCTTGTTCAACTGATTGATAATTGTCAGAAAAGGACCTCATTGTGTTGCTTAGGCTGGTCTTGAACTCCCAGACTCAACTCCCAACTCAACATCTCCAGCATTGGGAATTCAGGCATGTGGCAGTATGCAGGGCTTTGAGCTTAGGTTCTAATGAGTCAAATCTTGTATGTTTTCACTTCACTAGCAAGATGAACAAGGACACAGCACACCAGGCACAGAACATGATGGTGAATCAGACTGGATCTGTTCTCGAAGAATTTCCAATCAAGTTGGGGAAAACCCATGTGAAAGAGACGCTGGTGCATTTGCCAAGCATCCTCCGTCTCATTTGGTGAGAGTCAGAAACCAACAAGGCGCTTGGTGGCAGGAAATACCCCTGAGCATCTGCATCAGCCTCCAGAGGGAGTCTGTATGCCACCTTCACAGAGCAAAGCCATCAACACCCGGGCCGAGGGTCAGGCTACTAAGCTGCTGGCTTCTAATGCCTTTCAGTCCACAGTTTTCAAGGGTGTTGAGAGGTGAGAGGCAGGTTGAGGCAAAGGCTCACATGGGATCCTGGAAGTCAGTCCTGTTTGCAGAGACCATTTGCCTTTCAATGTCAAATTGCACTGAGAAGGAACCTCCAAGGAGATGTTCTAGGACTTTCTTAAAAAGTCTCTGAGGGAAGCCCAGGGAATCCCAAGGCAGAGCCAGGTCAAGAACCTCTGGACAAACTGGATCATCTCAAGTCCATGTCATGATCCATGACTCTTATCAGGTCAGACCAGTGACCTGCTTCCAGACCTCCCCAGGACTTCCTGCTCACTGCCAAGCTCTGACTGTGAAACGTTCTTCATATGCTTATGGGTTTGAACACATGGTCCTCAGCTGCTGGTGCCATTTGGGAAGGTTGTGGAAGAACCTTGTGGGAGAAGTGGGTCACCAGGGATGAGTGTTGAGGTCTTAGAGCCCATCTCCACTTCCTGTTCACTTTCTGCTTCCCAAATGCAGACGCCACATGACTACCCAGCCTCCCGCTCCCAACTTGCATGTCTTCCTTGCACTGTTGTCTTCCCAGTTGTGATGCAGGGTAGTGCCCTGGAAGTTCAAATACACCCTCCCTCCCTCGAGTTGCTTTTTGTTTGGTTAGTTGGTTGGTTTTGTCAGCATATTTTATCACAGTAATGAAAAAATGAGATAGTCATCATGTCGGCTCCAGCTTTAGCCTCCAGGATGCTCTCTCTTCCCTGGGCTCCCCTAGTTCGTTACCTCTTCCAATTAAAAAACAAACACTCGTGGGGCTGTAGAGAAGGACCAGCAGTTAAAAGCTCAAGCTGCTTTTTGTAGAGGACCTAGGTCTGATTTCCAGAATATACACAGCAGATAATAAGCATATGCAATTCCTATTCCAGGGGACCTAACATCTTCTTCAGCTTCTGAGGATACTGCGTGCACATGGTCCACTTGTATACATGCAGGCAAAACACCCAGATGCATAAAATAGTCTTCTAAATTTTCTTCTTTAAAAAAGGAAACATCCCTATGTAGTACAGAAAGTAAATAGCATGAGGACCAAAGGTCACGTGACCTGCCTCTGGGTGGGCGGGTCAACATGTCTCCAAGCCTTCCTGCTCCCAGAGCGAGGTGGCGGCTGCTTCACCTGGGACTTTGTGAGGAATCACACAAAGTCATTTATAGGGAGGATGTTTTGACACCTGTAAGAAGTATGTACAAATTTTTTTTTTTTGTAATTTTTATTTTAGCAACCATCTTATATTGCCGTCATTTCTTGTTCACCTGTCCCCCCCACCCACGCGCTTAACGAGCCAGAAACTGGCCCAGAAATGAAGACAGGCTCCCTGCCCTCTACTCGGGGAGGATAGGGAGGACCAGAAGCTGCCACCTCCACTATGGATTAGATCAGCCGTCCATTTTTCTTACTGATGCATGTCCAGCAGCAAACACTGCCAGGCACACAGCAGGTGCCCAGAGGTGTCTGTGGGCTGAGTAGATGCATCGAAGGGTATGTAGACTCACAGATTTGAAGATGGGGAGGTTCGCAGTCTCACATGGGGCTGACATTTAAAGGTCATGGGGCAAAGCATCCAGGGAAACAGTGAAATCTGAGAACCAAAACCCAGCTGGCCTGTTCCCCAAGGCTGCGAGGGCTTTGAATGCCAGCCTGTGACAGTGGCATCATTACATCTCTCTGGTGCCTTGTGTCTCTTCACATGTCAGTGCCAACCTCCCTGAAACAAAACCATTGAGAGAGCCCAGAACTTGATATGAAAAACCAGCTCAGAATCACAGGCATCAAGCTAACGGGTTATTTGGGTCAGCCAAGCCCTTCAGCCAGGACACAGTGATGTGATTCATGACGCTGCCATCCCCAAAGAGCTTGGCATGGTTGCAGAGCTTCCCGTGGAGAGCTGGCAAACACACACAGCTCAGCCCATCTGCTGTGATCCTCATCTGCGTGTTTCAGAACAGGCCCCTCATTACCCTAATAAAGACAACACGCTCTTTGCAGCAAGAAGCCAGGCAGGTACACTCCGCTTTTCCAGGTACTTTATATTTTATAAGAGCAGAAACACGCTCACAGGTGAGACAGTGTCAGTAATACAAGACTAACCAATGGCCCCTGACTGGGGCCCTTTCAAGGACCTCATGTCTAAATAAAACATTGAAACCTGGGTTCAGTGAGGGCGGTAACCTGGCAGACACTAGGGAATGTACGATAGAGGTCCCTCTGGGGGCTCTGTCTATGAATCTACCCAAGAAGAGAAACGGAAACCTTGAGACTAGGATGAAGGCAGCATCCATCAATCATGTGGGACCCTTTCGATTCCTTGATATCATAGATATCATAGGCCGTCAGGGGCAGAGTCTTCATTGCCTGTAGCTGATTTTTTTTTTGTTGTTGTTGTTAAAGTGGACTTCTCTCCACAATGTCCAGTTCTGACCTTCCACCACTGTGGCAGAGCCCTGCAACATGGCTGCTGGCTACCCAGCCTGCCTAGATCTAGATAGCTGTACTCTTTACACAGGGGACTGGGCTGCTGGCAAGGCTCACAGCCAGCCTAACGGAGCCTCAGGAGAACCGTTGGCATTTGGAGAACATGTCTTCCCTCATTTAATGATTTGCCTACACTTTAAATGATGGCATGTCAGGATGTGGGAGGAGGGGTGCCATTGGGTGGGCGTAGAGGTCCCTGCACAAGTCAGATGACATTTTCTCTGCCTGGAGGAGATTGCAGACTTAGGAAAGGTTTAGTTGATCTGATTTCTGCACCAGCTTGCCATATCTCCCCACCCCCCCGCCCCCAACACCTCTTTGCTACTTCTGACCAGTGCTTCCACACTATCTCACTAACCTTGACTCTGATTATATTATGGTTATCATCCCAAGTCATCTTATTTACACAAGAAGGCTCCAGGGACTCAAGCACACCCCAAGTGCGTTTTGTGTGTGTTTTCTTATCTTTGTGTGTGTGTGTGTGTTCGTGCACTCGCGTGTGTGCACGCACATGCATGCATCCATGCTCACAAATGTAGGCACACATATGCCATGGTGCACATGTTGAGGTTAGAGGACAATCTTGGGTGTCCATCCTTGACTTCCGCCTTGTTTGACACAAGGTCTCTTGTCCACCACCATCTTTGCCCTGGAAGTCGACCTGAGATCTTGCAGGGACTCTCCTGTCTTCATCCCCCACCTTGCTGTGAGAGTGCCAGGATTATAGACATGCACACTATTGCATCCAGCTTTACAGGGGTTCTAGGCATCCAGACTCAAACGTGTACGGCCAATGCTCTACCCATTAAGCCACCTCTCCAGCCCAACACTGGTTTCTGATCTTAGGGAAAGATAACCTAAAAGGCACACCATTGAAGAACAGGTGAGAGTTACTTGTCTTTTGTGTGGCATGAAGGTGGGACATGCATATCCCCGGGGTCTAGACCCCAAGGTGTCATCCCAGGCTCCCCATCTACCTCTTGAGACAAGTTACTTCACCTTTTTGCCTCCCAAGCTTTAAAAGGAGGGTGCTACCTTCCAGAGCTGAGGGAACTAAGTGGATAAATACTCAAGAGTTACAGAGAGTCAGGGACTCTCTCTGAGCACCATGCTTGTCCACAACCAGCTCTGTGTGTCAAAGCTCTCTACTTTTGTCCCCACGGGGCATCCTTCTTGGTCCCTCCTTCCTGGGGACCAGTCACCCTAAAGCGCCACCTGGTGTTCTTCCCAGTGCTATGTCAGCACTCACCAGCCTGTCTGCATACCAAGATTAAACAGTAGAAATGTGTGCTGAGCAACTGGGTTTGGTGCTGCAAAGGCCCCACCTCTGCAAACCAGCCACTGGCCCTCAGACAGGAAGTACAACCTTTGAACCCTTTATCACATGGCATCTGCAGCTCAAGCTTTGAGGAGGCAGTGGAAAGAGGAGAGAGGGAGGCTGTTGCTCTGATCCTGCATTGTAAGGAGATGCTCACAGACCTAGTGGCCAGCTGTGGGAATGACTCCTTCTGTAGAACCTGGGATAGATTCTTAGCTGGAAGGACCAAGGAAGGACCAGGATGAATAAAACTGACAAGTTTGAGGATGTAATAGGAATTCTGTAAAGAGAATCTTATTTAATTTTCAGGGCATTTCCTGGAGGCAAACATCTCATTTCCATTTCTAGACGAGGAAATGGAGATTCAGAGTGGGATGCACACCCAACACCTAGTGCCACGTCCTTGTCAGTGGCTCAGGATGCCTGCAGTGGTGGAGGGCAAGAGGACATTTTAGTTGTGACCAGAGAGTCAGCACTATCAACCACCAATCTGTGTGAGGAAGAGCCTGATGGTGGCTCAGAACTCCCTGGCTCCTGCCTCGAGCTGAGAGCCCTGCTAAAGAACTCAGCGGACTCTTAAGTTCCAAGTCCTAATGCGTATCCGTTTGGTTATTGCAAAACTAATGAGACAATTTAATGGTGTTTACCACTTCCTAATCATCAATTATACAATTTCCATGTCAAGGACGATTCCTGTTACAACTGTTCACACTGAGTCTTAGAGGGTGGGCTAGCACAGTCAGCATAGGACAAATCTCAAGAATGCTTTCTGTGCCCAAGCGGTCCAAGCTGTGGGTCTCAGTAGCACCTGCTATAGGTGGCCCTGGTAGCAGGGGCTGGCTTTTGATTGACAGAGGGCAATGCAACTTTCACTAGTCACGAGCAGGAGTCTGTGGGAGATGAAGGCAAAGAAAAAGCTTAAAGGTGACAGATTCTGGGTCTCCTCAGAGCTGGGTGCAGATGTGGCTACACAGGGATTTTATTTCTCAGATCATAGGCAAAAAAGAAAAAAATAAAAATTTAAAATCCAACTCTAGCTTTTATTTGCATCTGTCAAGTGTGACCTTTAGAAATGTGGTAAAGCTGGGAGTTTCATACTTTTACTCCCAGCACTGAGAGGAAAAGGCAGGCCAAGCTCTGTGAGTTCAGGTCCCAGTCTGATCTACACAGTGAGTTCTAGAACAGCCAGGGCTACATAGTGAGACCCTGTCTCAAAAAGAAACAAACAAACCCAGGAAGGATAGAATCACATATACAGACACACTCAGCTATCACTGTGTGTTTGTTCTTTATTCTACCCAAGCTAGGTTGTGGGGACCTCTCCAGGAGATGCAGAGTTTGTTTGAGAGGATAAAGGTGCTATAACAGGTTTCAACACAAAGGGGTGTCATAGGCTGAATCCTGGTGATGAAGGTGAGAAGACCTTTAAGGCAGGGAGGAGAGTATGATGAGATTGAGGCAGGAGAGGGTGGCCTGCTCTGCCAAGGACCCATGAGCTCAGAGCATCAGGGGCATGTCCTTCCTGCACAGGTAGGTGTGACTGCACAGGACTCGAAATGCCACATCAAGGTATGGGCTTGACCCTGTAGGAGAGGGAAGCCAGCATGGGCTATGAAGACCTATGCATCACAGCCCAAACCGGAAGCATGTCTGAGAGCTGCACTCCCCAGAGCTCCATGGGGGCCAACGAGGGTGAGGTGGGCTTGATGGGAGTCAGATCTGGGGGGACATTACATAACCTTTCCTGAGGGGAAATGAAGAAACATGTATTGACCCCAGATAGAAAGGGCACCAGCCACAAAGAAGGAGTCTGTCCAAATCCGGTTTGGAGAACCAAAGGTTATTGGAATTATTTTCGGGATTGTAAGTGACTCAGGACAGCTAAAACGCTAGGAAGTCCTTTGGGAAGCTGACTCTCAGCTGTACCGCTGAAGAGACCACACAGAGCGTGGCTTAGCTCAGGAAAAGCTGCATCACTGAAGATTCCTCAGGGAACTTACAGGCGCCACACTACCTAAGGTTCCCCGCCCACTCTTTAACATAACTTCAGGAAGGGGAGGAGCTATAGGAGGGCATACTGAAGGAAGACTTCACCGAGGAACATCTCTGAGTACCTAAAGCTTCATCTTCTTCAGAGGGAATGTCAGCTTCCAGAGAGAGCATCATCTGGCCCAGTCTCAAGAAGGTCTTGTGCAGGTGACCACAGCTTCCATGACTTAAGACAGGGATGGTCCGATCCAGCCTGGGGGACATAACTGGATAAATGCTGGTGATAAGGCTCCTGTGCTCCCAATACAGCCTCAGCCAAAGCCCATCGGCAACCCTAAAATCCCTAGGATAGCCTGAGCTTCTGTGTCCTCAGCCCTGATGTCAGCACAGCACAGACTCCCTGTGCATGTGGGAAGACATGGCTGCACTTCTCAGGGAACACGTTCTCGGTCTTTGACCCATGGCCCACCAACATGCAGCTTGGGTTTCCTTCAACACCTTTACCCAGGTTAGGGAGCCTGTGAAAAGTAAGATGCAGAGTAAAGGGGACTTTCTACAGCAGCCAAGGGCATCAGCTCTCCCTGTCCCTGCCTCTGCATTTCTACTTATGAAATGGAGACAGTGATGGTTTAGCACACAGGACAATGAATCCCTCAAGCCCTGTGGTGAACTCCTAGAGTCCTAGTCATGGGTCCTAGAAGAACAAAACTAACAAACAAACAAGAAAGCATGTCAGGACAGAGGTCCTTGAAGGGCATGGGAAAATAGCCAAGAGCTATGGGGGCCTTGATGTCCCCAGTCAGCTGTTCTCCAATCAGAGTACACCATGTATAAAACCCTTTCCCCATCACCTCTCCTGTCCCATCAAAGCACACCAACAAGCAAGATAGTTTGTGGGTTTTGCTTGTTTGTTTGTTTTTGTTTTTTGCTTTATTTTATTTTATTAACTCCTCATTAATTGGATGAGGTGCCCTTCTTTGAGGGTTTCCATTTCTACCTAGCCTGGGAAATGGCTCTACTATCTAATGAGGTGGTCTGTGGCTTTTAGAGTGTGCTCATTAGTAGCCATACTTTCTGGCTCCTGGTTTTAAAAAGCCCTTAGACTCCCACGGACACACACTGGATTCCTTCACCCTTAGCAGTTACTCCTGTGCTGAGGCTCAGAGAGTGCCTCGGAGGCCGTTTCTTGCCGAACATAGAGCAAATTTCGGGGTGGGTTGAGGGCTGCTACAGCTTGTCCAAATGATACAGATATGAGTCAGAGCTTCACTCTTTGTTACTCATTAAGGAAGGCATATCAGCTACAAAGGCAGTCAAAACCAGAAGCTCCTAAAACACACCCACAAACCTTCATCATGGACCAGTTTGAAGAAACTGCTCTTTGATTAGACAGGAGCAGGTGTTTCTTTTGGATGGAGGTTCTTCTTGCTAAGTTGAAGATGACAATCTTTATTCCTTTACCAAAAGGCCAGCAGAGTGTTGTGGCCATTAGGGCTGTGTGCCTGGGAAAACAATCTGGTAGTTTAGCCAACATGCCGGTATAATCCAATGGCCAAAAGATGTTCAACAATGAAAACAATCTTTGGTCTGGGCACCCAGAGAGCAGGGTAGTTAAATAAGAACCACACAGAAAAATGTGCATTGTGGTTCTATATCTCCGGCTCTGAGGAAGGTGGTAGCCAGAAGGACAAATAGTTCTATCTGACAGAGCACAGGGACTCTTCAGAGTTACCCTCAAACCCTAGAATAAGGTTAACAAACTTGACATCAGAAACACTTTTTCATGAGGACACCAGCCCTGTCCGACCAAGGCTCTGTGAGAAGCAATACACACCCATCATGGCATACTCAAGAACTTTCAGCCCCAATGCCCAAATCCCTGAACCATTCTTTGCTGCTGTGTACAAACTCAGAAAGCACAAACGTCTTTTTAGCCCTTCTTAGCCTCAGCTTTTCTATGCTCAACACAAAGAATAGTACCTGCCCTGTCTGTCTGCCCAAGCTGTCCCAAGAAGCAAAGGAAGAGATGAATGAAGAATCACCTAAGGGTCTGTGCCAAGTGCAACCTAAGGTCACCATGGCTCTTACTGTCCCGTGTCCCAAATGTGAGCTTAAGAGCTTGTGGAGTTGCCTTTTGTAACTTCCAGATCTAAACTTCAACGTCTCCTGACTCCTCTGCCCCAGCTCCCAGCTGGGATGATTCTGAATGCTTAGAAGTGCATCTTAAATTCACGGTCCCAGATGCCTGTCTAAAACAGGTAAAAATCTTCACCTGTCCTACAGATGCTGACAGATGTGTTGTCCAAAACAGGCTGGAGAGTGAGCTCGGAGTTTAAGAGAGCTAGCTGTTCCTCCAGGACAGTTCCCAGCACTTACATTGAGCTGGTTACAACCTCCTGCAACTTCAGCTCCAGGGGATCTGGCACCATCATGTGGCCTCTGCAGGCATTACACACACACACACACACACACACACACCAGAGAGAGAGAGAGAGAGAGAGAGAGGAGAGAGGAGAGAGAGAGACAATTAAAAATAAAAACAAACCTTTTTAAAAAAAAAAACAAACATTTTTAAAGGATGTAGCTGTACTTGTGCTAAAAATTTTCAAAATGTCCTCCAAATGCGAGACTGTGATACCAAATGCTCCCCAGAATCCAGCCCCAGCCCTGAGTAGGAACTGGCCTTTTCTCGTTGCCATCAACCAGAAGGTCATAGTTAGAAAGGCCTCTGGCTATTTTCTTTTGGGACAACAGAGGAAGCCAAGACCAACTGCCTCAGAAAACAAGGGCGAGGTGCGAGTGACCTGGTGGTGGTCAAGAGCTAAATATAGAAAGAAAACCTTTCCCAGACTTTGCTTCCAGAAGGGAGTCACATTCTGCACTTGTAAAACTATTTCCTGGCTGAGAGCTGACCTACATCGCCGTCCTGCCCACACTGGTAATTGTCTACCACAGGGCGCCTGCTCTCGGGCCAGCATCCTTCCTCTGGTTTTTCTGCCTGCTAATTGGTTTCCAGTGGATCTGTTGCACCAACTGTGCCGAAACCCTCCCTGTGATCGCCTCTGCTCCCTTAACATGCTCAAGGGAGCAGATGACCCTCAAGGGCCTCACAAAGACCCTAAGGAGGTATTCCCTTCACAAAACCATTCGGAGAAAAAAAATCATGTGGCTGTTTTGAAAGAAGGTTGCGAACACAGAAAAACCGAGACAGGTGATAACAGAAGGGATTAGAGAGAAAGGTGAACTCAGTCAGCCTGATGAGAGTCTCCTCCTTCTTCCTCAAGACCCTGCAATCAAAGCAGGGGAGAATGTGAGGGCAGAGAGCGAAGCTGGCTGGAAGTTCTCACAGAAGAGCTGGCCTCTCTGCTGTGGGCCAGGAAGCCAGAGTCTGGAGTGTAAGCGATTGGCAGCTGAGAGTCCTTCCCTGTGACCAAGTCTGGATTTTTTTTTTCCATTCTCCAGATGGGCAGGCTAGATCAGAGTGGGAAACAGTGATTGGATGATTAATGGAAGTGTCTAACAGGCTCTGCCCCCAGCAACGGTGGCTCTACTCATTCACAGGGTCCCCTGATGGATTGCTCCAGACGTCCTCCAGAGTGGGCAAGATCTCCATAAATAATGCATCACCCTGTCTCAGCTCCCCTTTCCCCTTGAGTGGAGGTGGGGTACAGTGGGATGTTTCAGGGTTCTGGCCAGTGAGTGTTCTTAGGGTTCTCTTATATATGCTAATCAGACAGGGTTTCCAGTGTAGGAAGGATTCTGGGAGAGGGGCACGCATCACAATGTGAATTATGGCAACACATGAAAACGGGATGGTAAGGAATTCAGTGTGGGAAGAGCCCCAAGATGAGGAACAGGAGAGGGCAGGAGGGACTCTGGTAGGTGTGGCAGGTGAGGGGCAGCTCAGTTTCGGAACTCTGAGGAATGAGCCTAAGGCCTTGCTGGAACTAGAAGCAGAGGGCAGCACGTGCTCTTGGGATGAGCAGTCACAGGTATCTGAGGACATGTTGGCTTTTAAGACTAGTTGCTGGAGATGGCGGTGACGAATTTGGTGTCTGGCCACTGTTTGGACACACGTCCCAATTATAACGGGGAAGTATGATCTGCAATGTGAATATGCTCTTCTTTATAAATGCTTTGCTGGCCATGTTTTTGGGTTGGAAGACAGGACTATGTGTTTACATTGCAATGGACTTCCGGGTGCTACAGCAAGCCTGATTTTTGACTCTGTGTGTGTGTGTGTGTGTGCTGGAATAGAATGCCTTCTGGAGAGCAGGCCAAAGACCATGGCTAGTGGTGAAGCATATGGGGCAGAGCCCAGCTGAGGCAAGCTTTCATTTGCGATCACCTGAGAGTGGGTTCAGCTGTCTGGAGAACATAAGAGATTGTTCTGCTCAGGATAAGGCAAGCCATGGGATGCTTCCCGGTGACTCAGCCGGGGCCTTTGGCATCAAAGGCTTGGTCTAGTCTTGGCCAGTTCAGGACATTCCAGACAACAAAGGTCTTAGAGTTGGATTCTTTGAGATAGAAAAAGCAAAGAGCCAGAGAAGTTCTCCAAACTCAAATCAGCTTGGAACAAGGAAGGAAGGGACGGAGGGAGGAAGGAAGGAAGGAGAAAGGGAGGGAGAGAGAAGGTAGGGAGGGAGGAAGGAAAAATTAAGATGTTGAACTGCTCACAGTCTCTCTGAATAGTCCATCACCGGCTGAGTCTCAGGGCAAGAGAGATTGGCAGCAGTACATAGCCAACTGAACTTACCCAGACCCTGCACCCATCGCCCAGAGCCAAGCCAAGGCATTCTATAAAGCAGTAGAGGTTCTCCAGTGACCAATTCCAGCACACACCTGCCAGCTGAAGCCAGAACTGCCACTCAACCAAAGCCAGAAATATTTTCACCTGCTTTCTGTGGCATGGTCCCAAGAACACCAAACCAAGGCTGGGCATAAAGATTCTATAAGTCAGTTGCAGACATTGGCTGGCTCTGTGGAATTCAAGAAACCAGTTTCTGTCTCTAGGTGTTCCTGAGAATCAAAGGACGGCAAATCATTCAGTCAGTCTGTTTACCACCATTCCCTACGAATTAAAAAACAAGACAACAAACCCAACCCCCACAAACATCAGAGCATGGAGAGGCTTTTCTGTCCACTAGATGGCATTGTGCCTCTAACTGCAGCAAACCAGGCCTGAAGTGGAGGACCAGACTGCCTTCACTGGTTCCAGCTGGCTGAGAAGGAGGCAGGTACCAAGATGCTTCACTCCTTAGACCAGGTCAAGATGGTGCAACTAGGCTCTGCAGGCAGAATCCAGACAGAACAGGAAATGGTCAAAAACTTGGAGTCTCACAAATTGACTTGGTTTTCAAAGGATGTGTCTTAGTTAAGCCCCAGATCCAAATCCCACAACCTTACCAGCACGTGGATATGGTGGCCCAGAGGATTCTGATCCAGGCTGGGCTGGCTCCTTAAAAGACCAGCCCGAAGAACCAATGATTCTGAAATGTCTCCGAGTCAGAGCCCCTACTACGAACCCTCAACGACTGGCAGTCCAAGTCACCTGTGACTTTCTCGTTTCCTCATCTGCTCATATCATGACAGGACCAGCATTGCCTTCCTCTTAGCTATAATTTCATTTTTGCGTGTGCTGTGAATGTGTATGTGTGTGTGAGTGCATGTGTGTGTGTGTGTGTGTGCGCGCGGATGCATGCTGGCATTTTAATTTGTGTTCTAGGGATAAAACTCAGGTCCTCACACTTGCTTGGCAAGCACATCTTCCAACTGAGCCATCTCCCTAGACCCTCAACACAGTATAGTTTTAAAAAGAAAAGTTCAGTGCACACCAATAAATGTTCCAGAACCACCGTGTTTGACACATAGTCGTTAAGTCCTTCTTTGAATAACTATCTGAAATCATTGATTTAGAATTCTTAAGTGGTGTTGAGGGGGATGGATATTATTATATAATAAAATATATAACTAAAGCTACATGAGGTTTAGGGGTATAAATGGGAAAGTACTCAAATGTGAGCAACAGAAGAGAGCTTGGGTTGTGGCATTTGTGTAATAAAGAGTGAACTTTTCTTCTTGAATTGAGAGTTGTTTGTTCTGATGTTTGAAAAATATCGATAGAAAAACTTTATGACTGGGATATGTTGATTTCTGAGCAGTTTTCGTATTTCCCTAAAAAAAAAAAAATTATTTTCCTGTAAGAATCTATGAAGGATTTTTCTAGACTAGATTGGTTTATAAGGAATTACCTTGACATTGTGTTAATTGAGATGAGAAGAGCTGCCCACTGCGGGTGCCACCATTCCCTAGGCGAAGATCCTGAACTGTATCCAACCTGAGAAAGCAGGCTGAACACCAGTATGTGTGCATTAATCACTGCGCTCTGCTCTTGACTGTGAATGTAATGTGATTGGCTGCTTCAAGTTCTTGCTGCCCTCACTTCTCCACAGTGATGGGCTGTAATCTGTAACTGTGAGCCAAATTAACCCCCTTTCCCTTAAGTTGCTTTTGTTAGGGTATTTAATCATAGCCACAGAAAAATAGACCTGACAAGCTACTGCAATTTTGTTCTTCTCTTTAAATTGGAGTAAAGCAATGTTAGAAAAAAAAATCAGGAAAATTAATTTATAGCCTTACTAATATAAAAGAACTACTTTGTATATTTCTGTCTCAATACTGGTCTTACATAAATACCTTTACATAATTATAATGGTGCAGTGCTTGTTACCTTTTGTAATACTTTGTTGTTGTTGTTGTAAGACCTGCTGAAGTTGTATCCAATCCACTGCACACTGCAGTGCATTAAGCATTAGAACAGCACTGAGTTCTGACATCCCCTGACATGACATGCTTCACTCTCAGAAGCCATAAATGTCTGCAGGTTCAGACTGGTCCAATTATACCGTGAGGCACCCACCACCATGAGTCACTGATTCTCTGTCATTTGCTCCTTCTGCAGTCCTCTGGGCATCTCTGTTTAACACCTTCAAAGCTCAGGGCCTCCCAGAGCTTCTTGTTTGCTGTCTGTGTGGTGGGGGGTGGGATGGTGTCTCTTGCCTTCCTATCCCCGGCTCACCACTGAGCACAGCACCTATGCTAGGCAGTTCAGTGATTTCTAAGACTGAGTCCTCCTGTGTCAGAGGCAGGGGGCTGGAACTCGAGCTTTTCGGGCTAGTGGTATAACTCAATGGTGGAATGCTTGCCTGCCCCTGGGTTCTATACCCAGCATAGTAGGGAGGGAGGGAGGAAGGGAGAGAGAGAGAGAGAGAGAGAAGAGAGAGAGAGAGAGAGAGAGAGAGAGAGAATCTTTTTAAGATAAAAGAACCCCTCGGTTCACTTTCAAGAGGAGATATTTCCCAAGTGTTGAGGAGCTGTCTCCCATCTCCTACACAGCAAGAAGAAATGGCCGCGCACCATAATTACACAGGTCTGTGCACACCATTAACTGTTCCATTCCTTCTCCAAGCTCAATGACAGCCTTCACTGATCTGTGCCCTTGGTGAGATTCCAAGGTAGCGCCTGCCCTTGAATCGGGGCAGATTCCTGCTGGCTCCCACTGGCCACTCCTCAGGCCACTGAGCTCTCTAGGAAGCAGGAAAGTGACCCCTCACCTCATGAAGGCAGGGGGACAGGTGAGTCACTGTGAGACCTAAAATGGTTTACAGCATACTGAACCACTTTACAGCACAGTGGTTTTTTTTTTTTTTTTTTTTTTTAACTATCCTATGGAGCTAGTCAAGACTAATACTAATGTTTAATTAAAACAAACACAAAATAAATACTGTTAGGTCCTTAGATTTTGCTCACAGCAGCCTCACAGATACCGTAATGAGACACGGCAGGCCGGTAATTAACATGTAGACTTTGCTTTCTGGCATTCCAGGGTAAAAATGGGTGTGGCTCGCTGAAATACTTTAGTAGGAGGGTAATTACTCGATACTTCACAGCAAGGTTCTATTGAAGCGTCCCATGCAACCCCAGATGCCAGGACAAAAGAGTTCCCTTTTAATAAATCTTTATCACATCATCAAACTATTTATACCCTGCCTTGACTCAGAAAAGGCTTGAGGTAGCCAGCAAGAAGAATAGAAAGAGCTGCTCTTTGTGAGGAAGTGGTGTGTGTCAGACACTGCCTGTCGAGTGTGTCACTTATGTTGTCTATAATTTTACAGAAATTCTTCCTTCAGGAGAGACTCATGACAGAGGCAACCAGTACAGGTTTCTGGCTTCCATCCTGGCCCCAAATTGTGGATGAGCTGTGAGATGCTGACAAGGAACACCACCTGGTTCTGTTTGTTGCCTATATGGTGATTGGTAATGACTTCATAGGGTCCGATAATATGAGAACATCCCTGCTAAGTGTTGGGACAAGTGTGTACACAGTAAGGGCTGTGTTAATGTTACAATGTGTTGGGAACATTTAGGAGTTACCCAGTAGTGCACATGCACTCCTTGATTCCACTGTGGTAGGGGAAAGCGACATGGCTGCCTTGAATCAATGACATGGTAGTGGAGGTGATGGGCTATTATTTCTGGAGAAACCATTTCACAGGCTGGCATGTGACCCTTTTAAGCACTTCCTTCCCACCTCTGTGGCCCTAGATGTTATGTGAGATGGTGGCGATATTTACCTGACTGACTTCTGCATCCCAGAATCATTGGATGGAGAAGGAGGGCCCAGATGATGCACACAGGTCATTATTGTTGTTGTTATTACTATTATTTTATTTCATGAGTGTGTTGTGTGATGTGTGTGTGTGGTGCGCGCGCGCACGCACACTGGTAATCTTCTTGGAGCTGAAATCACAATTGTGAACCACTCTATATGGGTCTGGGAATTGAACTTGGATTCTCTGCAAGAACAAACACAGTCTTAATCTCTGAGCCATCTCTAGCTCTTTCACAGAGAATTTTACATGAGCCAGATAATTGTTCCTATAAAAAGCTATAGAGCTCCAGCTAAAAGTGTTACTACAGCAAAGCATACACTACCCTGACTACCATAGCTATTAAAATACCATTCCTAATACTTTCTATTCATACTTAAAACATGAGACTCAAGATGCTATAGGAAGAATGCCCTAACTATGCTTAGTGATGCCTGCAATATTATCCATGAATACCTTTCTTGAATCCTGACCAACCCTAAGGAGATATGAAAAAAAAAACAATCAGTTGGGTACCGATAAAATACTGAGATGATACATATTCGGTTTCTCTTCATGGCATGTAAAGCTTCCATCTTTTATAATACCAATGATGGTAACCTGGGTCATGTATATATTTACGTCCTGCTCTGGGTCAACTGTGGCCTCCTTGAAAAACAAAAAAAAAAAAACAAAACACTCAGAAACTGAGATGAGGAGACATTGCAGATTACATCACCAGAAGGAACAAATGGAACCAAAACAATGTAGGTAGGCTGGTATGACAGAGACCCCAAGTTGGTGTAAGAATCCAGGAACTGGAGTTGGGGGAATCACAGGAGAGGGACGGGATGCGTCTGTCACAAGGAGTAAGAAAGAGAGCTGGAAGCATGGACAATCTTGTGAACACAGGTTTGGGTCCACCTCCTCTGGGTGCCACCAGACTCCCTACCTTTTGGGTTCTACTCTAATGTATATTAATTGAAGGTCCCTTCTCCCTTTCTTGAAGGGCTTCACAGTAAGAATACAGTAAGCCGAAACTCTCCTCTTGAATGTCCTCCATCTTAAACAACAAGGCTTGGGAGATGACTTATGAACTGCAGGCTAACATGTGGGTTGCCTCTATCTCCTCTTTTTGGTGCCGTGTGCATCAGTTTCCAAAGTTTCAAAGCGCTGTGCTCTGATGAGTGTGGCTGCTACCCTGACATCCTAAGAGGGTCCTGTATCAGAGCCCGAGAGCCTCCCCAAGGCAAGAGGCAGTCTGCACTCTGGGCCCCTTCTGCCCCCTTTTATTATAGAAAAGCATTACAATTCTACTGCCTACCACACAGGCATGAGAACGAGCTCAGGTGGGTAAATCCTTCAGAAGCCTCCCACGACGTGTTACATAAGGCTAGACACTAATATCTAACAGCTGCCACTCAAACCACCACCGATTTCTAATTTAGCACTTCTACTGTATCTCCTTCCAAGCTGACGAGATTCATGTCTTTTGCTTTTTGCTAAATAACACTTATGCCTAAATTGAAGTAATTTATGTGTACTGTGGAAAATTAGAAAACACGGAGAAATACAAAGAATAAAATAAAACCCCTAGTCCCACGCCCCGGTGACAGCTTTGATACAGTTATCAGCATAACCATTTTCCTTTTGCCTTTTATCATTTTTTAAAAAAACTTTACAACAAAATCAGGCTCAGCTCACAGTTCTGTGTCCTACTTTAGCGTTACATCACGAGTGGCTTCCTACATCGTCCCTTAAACATGTGCTCGCCAATGTATTTGTGTGTGCGTGTTCATGTGCATGTGTCTGTGCCTGTGTGTGTGTGTGTGTAGGTCAGAGGTCATCTTTGTGACAGGCTTTGCTTTCCACCATATTTGAGGCAGGGTCTCCTACTCATCACTGCAAACACCAAGCTCCTGGGTTTGCCCCTTCTCTCTCTCCATAGGAACATGGGGAATAGAGTAAATACTATTGCATCCATCTTTTATATGAGTTCTGGGGGTTCCAAATCAGGTTCTCATGCTCTGTGGGAAGCGCTTCACCTACTGAACCCCCCTTCCCCAACCCCACAAACATAATTTTTCACGACTGTATGAAACCCCTACTTTACAAAGTGATTTGATTCTAAGTTTAGCGTTTGTAGGGCTTGTAATTATTTCTTGAGGCTGGACTCTCATATACAGCTAGTTCATACTAAAGCTACAATCAGCTCGTGAGATATTTAGTTCTGCACAAAAGATAAAAAGGTCCAGTCCTTGTATCATTGCTGCTGATGTGACTAATGGCCTCTCTGCAGAGCTCCTGGATAGGAGTGGGGGTTGGAGGTTGTGACGGTTTAGTGCACAGCTAAGAAGAGGCTCTTGAGGCTGGCTGTTCTCCAGCTAGGGTTAAGACATTGTTCTCTGTCGCCACTTAACCAGAGAGCTGTTTCACCAATACCAGGCGCTAGTTTAAAAAGTGTAATCACTATTCAAGGAAGGTATCTGGCTACCCACACCTTCCTCGTAATTCAAAAGGCTCTCTAAAAAGCACATATTGCCTACAGACATTATTGGATAGACACAAAGGCTTTGAAAGTCTAACCTTTCTATGTCCTCTAGCTGCAAGCAAAGCTCTTAGGAGCTCTGCTCTCGCCCAAACAGTTGCCAAGGAGACCTTGAGTAGCAACAGAACCCGAGCTCCATTAGTCCGAGGGCCCTCATTGGTTAAACATTTTTGCTTTTTTATTTTGACAGATGAATACATATTTTTCAAACACAAAACAGAGGAACGCATAAAGCCATCCAACCTCCATTCTTTGGATGCAGCCATGTACACATAACCGCTCATCATGCAGGACTCTATTTTCCAAAGAGGCTGTCCCATCAATAAACATCACAATAGCAATGTTGACAGCCGCAGTAATTAGAGTAGCAAAGCACTTATTGTGCCAGACGCTTCTTGCGTGAAACAGAGGCTGCATAGATCAATCATACGGTTTCCAGAGTATAATCAGGAAACAAAAAAACTGCATATGAACTCTTCTAAAATTGCAATGAATTCTTCTAAACATTTTAAAAATTAAATTAAAGAAAACACACCTTGATTTATTAAGAACAAACCTTCGCAGTATGATGACATGAGTGTCGTCTTCTACTGGGACTTTGAAGGCATTTTTTTTTTTTTAAAAAACCAACCTTTAGAACTGCCCTGTAAGGGAGGCTTTACTAGCCTCATTTTACAAAAAAGGAAACTGAGGCTCACGGTATCTCGGAGCGATAGAACTTAGAGCCAGGGTTTAAGGATAGGATCAAGCTAGGGGGCAGGGCTCTTGTCCTTTCTGCCACCGTCTCCACAGCCTCAGCTAAACTGGTAAACCTATAATAATCATTGGTCCCAGGGTGGGAAATATTGTCACTTAAGAGAAGAGCTAAAGGAGACGATTTGATGTAGCTGACTGGTAAGCACAAGGCAGAAGACAACGGACACTCTGGCGCCCCCTGTCTATGATGGGGCACTGCCTCCATTAATGGTGACAGAGAAGCCTTGTGGTTTGTTTCTGAGCCTCTCCTCAGTTATACATATGCATATACATGTGTGTGTGTGTATATGTCTGGTATATGTACTAGGTCTACACACACATGCAGACATGCACACATGTACACACTGTTCTGTCTCCAGGGAAAAGAGGCCGATGTCACCACTCCTCCATAAAAGAGTTTCCTAATCATCTGCTGGGGAAAACTCCAGAGCTTTTAGATTAGAGCTATCCTTGAGCCAAAAGCTTGTAAAGATTACAAACAAAGTAGTTTGCACTCAGAAAGGTGAGAAGCGGCCCCTTTTGAGAAGCAAGGAATTCAAAGTAGGGAGAAATCCAGAGAAGGGGCCCAAACTGTGACAGGTGGTGATGAGGCAGGAGAGGCTGTCGCACTGCTGCTTGTGAGAAATGGCTCCAAAGAAAGCCATTTGATGCTGTGGGCTTGGTGGGTGATACTGAGATAGTGCCATTTAAACCAAGAGAGCCACCTCCAGCTTGCAGGGGAGGGAGCCTTCTGCAGTGTTTGCATATTTATCCAATACTGCAAGTCCTTTTGGGGAGCATTTGAGAACTGAAGCTGACATCCTAGGGAAAGCAGACTGGAAATGAGGAGTGTGGATTCCCGGACCAGCTCTTCCGATCATAAGCTAGGGTGTAGCCTCACTTTCGTGTACACAAAGGAAGGACTGTAGACCTTTCCCAGTCAGCATCTGTGCATTCAAGTCAGTTCAGCAACCATTTTATCTACCATGCACACAGGACCAGGTGTGATCCTGGAGCTGAGATTTAAGGAGCTGGGGAAGGGCTTGGGAACACTATCTGAGCAGTTTTAGTGTGACTAGTCCCACTGATGTGGTTAAGGTATTCCTGGGTAGGCATGCAAATGCCAAAGTTAGGACAGGAAGGAGCATAGGGGAACAGTGTTGATGCTTCCCTGATACTATAACCTAAAGCGATTCTAGACACCGAATTTAAAGACACTGGATTCCCTGGTCCGTGGGCAGTGTGGGCTGTAGCCTTTGAACAGTCTCCAGAATCCTTCTACTCATGAGTTGTGCTAAATTCAGGAGGCCAAGTGGGCTCCTGCTAGGACAGGGCTATTTCTATGCCTTTCCTTGGAGCTTTGGAAGTCAGAAGTGGGAGTGTGGGATTCAGGTCGGCCAGAGATAGGAAGGCTAAGGAAGACTGGGTCTCATCCCTAACTGCCCCCATATTCTGAGTGACGACCCTGGAGGCTTGTTGCTTAAATATTTGTGGAAATTCAATACACTGAGTCCTGAGGTAGCTAGAATGTTCAAGGCAATTTCTGCATAGAAAGCCAGGGACACAAGGAGGCAACCCAGGTGCCTTCTCCTGTCACTGGCAACAGCTTTCTGGTGCCCCGGGCTAGCCCCTGGATCCACCTCCTTCTAAGACACCATTAAGGTTGGGATTCCTCTGTGCTCTGCTCTCTGTTTAAGCCTTTTCTCAGACTGTCGAGTCCCCAGGGAGCCTTAGGTTCACAGTCTACTGGTTGGTCTCCTCTTCTCCAGCTCCTGTGTTGCGTATCTACCCAGCCCTCTGCCATCACCACTTGACACTTGAAACTAAATAGACAGAGTTTTGGCTCCTGCTTGTCGCCTGAGGAAGCTCCCCTCTCCATCACTGCCACTCCAGAAATCATGCCACTCAGCCATAGCTTTAGGAACAGCTCCTGGCTTCTCCTCCCGCCTCCCTCTCTCCCAGCATGCCATTGGCTTCTCCTCCCACCTCCCTCTCTCCCAGCATGCTGTTAGCCACCTATTCTCCCATCTTCAAAAGCTCTCAGGAATCCACCACCTCTCTGCATTCCCACCTCCAGCATCTTAGTTCAGGCCAGTGAATGCCTCCAAATGACCTCTGCCCAGCTTGCATTGCTTGCATTCCTAATAACCTGCTCTCCTGAGCAAGCCGCTGCTGTGGGGATAGCTCAGGAACACAAACGTGGCCTTGAGACCATCTAGAAAAAGCCTTCTAGAGGCCCCCTTAACAGCTGACAGCCTCAGATCCTCTGAATGGCTTGAAAGACTGTGAAGGACCAAGTGTCCTCTCCAGTCACAACTCAGGGCAATCTCATCTGCTCCATCTCACAGATCTAGGTTTCGAGCACAGTTCCCGCCCTCTTCCTCCCAGCACGTCCCCCATGTCAGCCCACATCTGTCCCCTCTGCTAAGCCAAACCTGGTGGTTAAACACACCCTGGGCAATAACTCCACTACCGAACTATATACTTCAAGCTAAACATTGTCAAGGCAACCTCAAGTGACTGGTTTCCTCCCTGTCCTGGCACATGTACTAGGCATTGAACGTAGGGCCTCATGCATGTTGGGCAAGCCCTGTAGCACTGAGCTATATAGCCCCAGCTGCCCAAGGTGACTATCACCTCTTAGCGTTGGCTTCGTTCCTTGAGGGAGTCTATAGTGATCGTTAGGATGTGCTGCAGAGCTTACAATTAATCTTATGCTGCTCCTTGCACATAAAAAGATTGCAGTGATTTGTTTATTGTCTATCTTTAAACCAATTGTTTTCTTTCCTGCCTAGAACCTGTGTACAGCATGGTGCCAGCACACAATAATTGCTTGATATACGCTGTCACATGCCTGTTAGGTTACTCACATATGCTCGGTTGCTTCCTAGCCTGACACGCAGTAGCTGCCCTCAGATTCAGGCCCCACCCCCCTTGTCCTCTTTCTCCTATTTCATGGTTTGGTTCCTGGAAGGCTCTTCTCTTCTGCCTATGAGCAAGCCTGCTGCCCCCATGACCCTCACCCCCATCACAGTCTGGAAAGCAACTTCATGTCCTGATGAACAATCCCTGCTGTGGAAGAAAATTCCCACTACAGTCATCAATACAGAAATAAGAATTTCAACTTTAGAGTTCTGTGTAGTGTCTAGCATCCAGGTGAATGGAAGGAAAGGGGGAGGGGCAACATTCTACATAGACCTCTAGATTCACCATCACCTTTACACACACACAGACAGAGAAATTAAATAATTCATCTCCAGCAGCATTTATAACCTGTAATCAACCTGCTCGACGCTACGGAGTGGGATCAGTGGGTTGGGCAGTGCCCTTAACAAGCGCCAAGCATAGCAGGACAAAAAGGCAGCACCCTTCTGCTACAGAGCCTGGCTCAGACAATGTGACCAGGAACAGAGCATGAACGACAGCCTCTGATTTGTTCAGCGAAACCCATTCCAGAGCAATTAAAAAGAAAATGTCATCTCCTGTCCAAGGCGCAAACAAAAGGCCAAGGAGACTTTTTCTCTCTTTTAATTGATCGAGGCTGTCAGCTGCTGCATTAGCAACCTGATTGGGTTCTAATTAACACCCTAATTAAGTGTTTTACCATCAGAACCTGAGAAGGGTGTGAACCCGGGAAGTGAAGGTGCCAGTGGGGTGGAAAGGTCTGAGGTCCCCTGGGCAGGACATTTAAACATGGTTCTTAGCCGTGGGCAGGTTTGTTATTCTTTCTTGCCAGTGGGTTTCCACAGAGAAAGAGTCTTTCAAACAGGTTGTCTCCGATGCAAATGTTTCAACCTCTTATGGACAAAGCTTGGGTAGGGATGCACAAAGAACAATTCAGAACCTAGCAGACAAGAGTAAAGGGAGAAATGGGTGCTTTGGGCTCTAGCTGCCTTTGCAGGTGCTCTAGGATGGTGGATATTCTTTGAACTTGTGAAATCCTCAGATTGCAGGCAACCAAGAAGAATCCTGGAAACTTCTCTAATCTAATCTAAGGTTCCCCGAAGCCTGGCAGCAATCCTTGCAGACCAGAGAGAGTCAGGCGCTGATGTTACCTCAGTCTCGTCTTCCAGAGCGCCTCACTCTGGGGATATACTGCTACTGCTGCTGCTTCCTCAGCTGCAGGTCACCGCCTTAAGACCTCCCTCCGCTAGCAGGTGGAATCGTGGGAATCGTACCCTCCTTGACCACAGGCACGCAGTTTCAGCTGCTAAGACTGTTTAAAGCCAAGCATGGAAGGGAAGAACACCTAATCACTTCTTTAAGAGCAGTTTCTCCTGGGGCGAGAGATGGCTTCAGTGGAAGACACTTGCTGCCAAGCTTGGTAATCTGAGTTCAATCTCTGTAACTCACATGGTGGAAAGACAGTGGACCCCTCCGCTTCCCACAAGCTGTCCTCTGTCATGGTGTATGCACATACACATAGACTCATAGACATAAAACTAAATAAAGACAACAATTTTAAAGTTTTTCACCTTCTTTTACCTTCTTTGAAGCAGACACCAGAGGGTATCAAATAAGGAGTTACATGCAGTGGCTTTGGACATAGGCCAGAATGTTGATGCTTATGAGATGAAACTATTCCATTGACTGATCAATCCAAGGTCTTACCTTAGCGTTTGAATATTATAATCTCACCCCAGCTCCAGAATTTTCTAGCTCCCCTCCCTGCCAAATAAATTGAAAGTCAGAGAGATCCATTTGTCAATAATGGATTGAACCATAGACAGTGTGGAAATTAGTTAAAATTAGGTTGTCTGAATTAACTCTGCCTCTGTCTGTTTGTCTGTCTGTGTCTCTGTCTCACTCTCTCTTTCTGTGTATGTGTCTGTGTGTGCTTGTATGTGTAGGGAGAAAGAATTAGAGAGATGGGGTAGGGTGTGAATTCATTCTGACATTTTCATTGGCCAGTGTTATAAACAAATCAACACTACTATGTGGCACGCCTTGTTGGTTTCATCTTGTGAGAGTAGAAATCTTAGGTTGGTTACAGATTATCTGGGACTGGTGGGAGGGGGAAGGTGCTAGCCTCCAAGCCCGATGACTCAGGTTCTATCCCTGAAGTCCACATGATGGAAGGAGAGAACTGACTCCCAGAAGTGTCCTCTGACTCCCACAGGGGCACCATGACCATACGTGCCCCAGCCCCAAAAGATAAGTTTAAAACATTTATGGTACTGGAATGTCCTACACCTCTACCACCCAGATTCTCTAGTGGGATGAACTAGGCTGAGGACCAGAGGCTTTGGGGAAGATCCTTTGTCATGGTTTGAATATGCTTGGCCCAGGGAGTGGCACTATTTGAAGGTGTAGCCTTGTGTCAAATTGGAGGCATGTCCAAAACCACAAAAAAAAAAAAAAAAAAAAAAGCCTTGGTCCTTGGCCCAGCCTGTGGCAATATCAGCAGGAAGTAGAGCCTTTGGTAGATGGTCCCTTCTGGAAGTGAACTAGGTCACAGTCACTGGGGGCTCCATAAGGTGAACAGGCCTCCTCTTCAAGCCAAATGCTCCCAACACAATGGGTTGCTGTGTCACAACCGGAAGAAATGACCACAGGCAGACCCCTCTGAAACCAGGGGACAAAACAAAGCTTCCCTTGTTGAAGATCTCAGGCGTTTTGTTATAGTAACAGGCATTGGCTAATAACCATTTCCATCTGTCATTTCCACAGATCCTGTGCATTTCTGGAGATCTCAGAGTACAGATGTTAGCACCTGACATCTAAGGTCTTCAGTCTCTCATTGCACACAAAACTCTGAGAGCAATGACACTCTCTACTCATTGTTCTGGGACGTCCCAGACTCCTGTCACCTGCCTCTTGTCACAGGGCCTCAACAGTGGCTGCGAAGTCTCTGCCTCCTCTTACATTCTCTCCATTATCAGCCTCAGGACAGACAGCTGCACTGCTCAGGGGCTGCCCAGCGCCCTCACTCAAGGGCGAGGGTTGCAAATGAGATTGCTGTGACACTGCCAGAGCTTCTGCAGGCTGGCTTTTGCAGCAGCCCAAAAGGGAAATGCTATGGATGTTTATGCAAATGACAAAGTGGGCTCGCCCACCTTGGGAGCTGCTTCACTTCTCCCACACACACATACCCACCAGGGCTACCCGCTGGCCCTAGGGGCAGGTTGGCTGCTGGGTGGTGGTGTGGAGGAGCCTTGGTTGGGGGAGGTTGTTGGGGGACAGTGAAAAGAGCACAGCCTGGAGAAGGTCTAAATTTAGGGGGTGGAGAGGGAAGAGGAGGCAACAGAGCAGAGAATATGTGTTGGAAAAAAAGTGGGTGCATCAAGAGAGTGTGATTTCACGGAGTCCAAGAAAACTGGCAAACAGAGACATGCTCGGCAGCTGCTACTCCTGACCTACAAGCACCACTGCCCGGTATAGTGTACCAGAGTCTATCCCAGGACATGATGGAAGTCAACTCCGTCAACACCGTCTATAGCTTTACACTTATATTCCAAATAAGGAAGCTGAGATCCCAAGATTAGTATGAAAGACCACACCGCTGTAAATGACACAGACACGTGTAGAATTCCAATAGCTGTATGGCTTCCCGACCTTTCTCTACCGTCTCCTGTGAGCAGGCATCAAGTACTGGGATGCAAGAGTAACAACATGGAGCTTTCTCCAAGGTCGGATTCCCTGAGACTGATTTGTTCAGGGTTCATGGGACAGCGTGCCCTTGATCATCCTTGTAGCAGAGAAGAGCCCAGAAATGCACAGGAGAAACCACACTGCCCTACAGCCATGGGGAATGTCTCATTCAACCCTGCTAGCAACCTGAAGATGGAATAGCCTTGAAGTTACACTGCACTGAGACAATAGGGTAATTGAGGGGACCCACTGACAGCCATCAGTCACCAATACCTTCAGCAATAGGAATAAAGACCTCAGCTCCAATACGTGCAAAATCTTACACGCTCACCGCCAAGCTCGAACACATACTGGTCCTCCTTCATATCCTCTGAAGGATGATGTTGATGTTGGGCATAGGGGTGCTTGAAGAAGGAAGGTTTAAGGCAATAGGTACAGCCTAGCTGAGGAGGGGAACGGCATCTAATGAGTGTTGGGTTGCTAGGCACCAATAGGATTAGCACTCAGGTGCTAAGTCATTTAATAGAGCCACTGCTATTTAAAACAAGGATGTGTTCTTGTGTTCTCTCCCCAGCACTGAAACAGAGTTACTAGAACTGGAACCAGCCTCACTAGCAAGCGAAGGCTCTTCGCCTTCTATCTCTGGTTGGTAGTGACTGTGTCTCATCCCCTTGGTGGGAGCTCAACTTCAGAATCTGACATGATTGGCTAATAAGTACAAAGTGGGGGTGGGGGCTTGTCTGACTACTAGCTTTGATTAAAATAAAACTCTCACAGGGCCAAGTTCAAACTCTCTCTGGCTACGACTTCCAGTATCTAGCATCCAGGCTCAGTGTTAAGGACTTCAGTATCAGCAGTGGACAGGGGCGACAGTCACCAACATTACAGTGTCAGGTAATAGAACTCAGAGGTCCCTTTAGAGTTCTAAAGCCAAGGAAGGGCTCCTTCTCAGAGGCACAATTGGTGCATCGGTGTGGCCCTGTGCATCCTGCCTCTCACTTGTGTGATTCAGGACAGTTCCAACGTACTCAGGACTCACATTCCCTTAGCCTACAATCTCCCACAAACTCACACTCAGCTCTAAGTTTTCTGACCACCAGGCCTGTGCACACCTTAGCTGGATACCACAGAGCTCTTGCAGCCCCGAGGACTCTAGTTCCAACACTGACTCCCACACTCAGCCATGTGGCCTCAGGGACGTAGCTACTTCACACAGCCAGGGAATACAGCAGCAGCAGCATTCAAACGCAGGTCTTTCTGACTCAAACTCACCTCTGAGTTGACTATGGCCCCCAAAGGGCAGAGCAGAGAGGACATGCCTCCCACAGCAGGCACTTAAGTGGCTGCTCCTTAGTCAGTTTAGGACTTCCAGGCAGGGACACCAAGGACCTCTGTCTTCTCAAAGGGTGTTCAAGTGTAACTGTGGTAGTGGAGGTGGTGGTGATGGTTGTGGTGGTGGTGGTGATGGTAGCAGCTACTTCCAGGGGACAGGGATAAAGCCAGCAAACACCTAGCTCTCAGTACTTGCAACAGCACTGGAATTTGTGTTCCCTGGGAATTGGCTAGTGAAAATGAGAGGAAGACTCACCTCTGACCTGGGCTAGGGAGCAGGAGGAGAGCACAGGGCTCAGAGCCAAGGAAGGGAAGAGACAGAGAAGCATAGTGGAGGCCAGGCCAAGGCTGCAGTTAGAGCCATCTGCCCCAAGAACAGTGACAAACTCAGAGAGAAGGGGATTAAAGGGGGAGGGGAGGGGAGGGGAGGGGAGGGGAGGGGAGGGGAGGGGAGGGGAGGGGAGGGGGAGGGGAAGGGACTCTGCTCACACATGAACCACAGAAGCAGCAAGTTCCCTAACGCAGCCCTGGTGCCACCCTTCATGAGCACTGTTCAGTCAATTACATCAGCACTTGTCTCGGAGTACTTTCTGTTGCTGTGATAAACACCATGACCAGAAGCAACTTGGGGAAGAAAGGGCTTATCTCATCTCCCAGCGTTAGTCCGGGACTAAGAAAAATCAGGGCCGGAACTCAAGGCATGTGCCTGGAGGCAGAGGCAGGAATGGCAAGGAGAAGCCAAGGAGTGGTGCTGCTTGCTGGCTTCCCTTTCAGGACTTGCTCAGCCTGCTTTCTTATACAACCCAGAACCACTGCCCCAGGGGCGGCACCACTCGTAGTGGGCTGGGCCTCTCACATCAATGGTCAATCACTAAAATGCCCCCATAGACTTGCCTCCAGGATAATCTGATGGAGGGACTTTCTTCAATTGAAATTCCCTCTTCCCAGATGCCCCTGGCATTGACAATTGACAAAATTTTAACCAGCTTGGTACCATAGGGTGACTTTTTAAAAAGCCATAAAGAGAATGTGTTAAAACTTCTACATGCTGGAGGAGTTTTCTGTCTTCTATTAGGAGAGAAATGTGGTTTGCTTGGGAGGCATCGGTAGTGAGGAGGATGCAGAAGGGAGGTTCCCCCTGCAGTTCTAGGCAGGGCCCCCATCTTCACTGGAGCTGCAGAGGAAGGAGAATTACAACAGGTGGGAGGCTCTGTGTCTGAGAAACAGGAAACAATTATGCCTCATCGTTCAGGAACCAGCCCGGTTCATTTTCAAGGACATGAGCTGATAAATGTCGATTGTCCTGGCTGCTGCATGCATTATGCAAATGAACCAAAGGGGACAGATAATGCTTCAGGGTCACCACCTGTCATATTCTAGTGCCTCACATTTTGAAAAGGGGTTAAGAATGGCTGGCTTCCTCCTTAAATACCTGTGTGGGAGTCTACAGTGTTGACCACCATTACTTCAGATCTGACTCACTGGGGGCCACATTAATTTCCTATTTACAGAAGCCACTCTCCGACGCATGATGGAGCCTGCTCATTCAATTTACCACCCACGTATTCATCAGATGCTACTGATGGCCAGGGGCTCGCATGCTAGTCTTCCCTAAGGACCTAGAGAAGCGATGCTCTTTCAATTACAGCTTAAGATGGTAGCATTCAACATCTGCGTTAACCACATTAAACTAATAGATAGGCCATGAATTCTTTAAAAGACTTGAAAGGGCTGGGGGGTAAAAGAGAGAGTGAAAGAGAGAGAGAGAGAGAGAGAGAGGAGAGAGAGAGAGAGAGAAGAAAAGGCCTATCAAAATAGGTCAGTCAATGAGACGATAATCTTACACAATAATAATGGTCATCGTCCCCCATCAGTCACCCTCAGCCAAAGCCACAACAAAGGTAAATCGTCACCCTTTTTGAAAAGCCTTCTGAGTTTCTATGGGGTTTTCAGATGCTCAGTGATCGGGCCAGGCCTTCAGAACTGTCCCTTCTATGCCGGAAGAAAGACAATGGCTTAGAAGCGACATTTATTTTACATGTGTGGAAGAACAGAACTGAGGAGACAGCTTGGTGAGTTAAGTGCTCATTTTGGAAGCATGAAGACCTGAGTTTGATTCTCCCCAAGTCATTGTTTTTAAAAAGGCCCAGTGCTGGGAAGGTAGAGACAGGGAGATCCCTCGTGTCCTAATTTGCTTTCTATAAAGCAACTTTACAGGGAAGGGAGGGTTTATTTTGCCTTACAGCTTATAGTCCATCATGAAGGGAAACCAGGGCAGGAACTCAAGACAGGAACCAGGAGTTAGAAGGTGAAATAGAGACCACGGAGGAATACTGCTTACTGGCTTGCTCGCCATGGCTTGCTTGGCCTGCTTCCTTATACAACCCAGGACTATCTGCCCAGGAGTGGTCCCACCCACAGTGGGCTGGGTCCTCCCACATCAATCATCAACAAACAAAATACTCCTACAGGCTTGACTACAGGCCAATTAGATGGAGGCCCTTTCTCTGTTGAAGTTCCTTCTCAGATGACACAGTTTCCGACAAGCTAAGAAAAAGCATTAACCAGCAGGCCTAGGGCTCATTGGCTAGTTTGCCTAGCCAAATTTATGAGCCCTGGGTTTCAGTGAAAGATTCTGCCTCAGAAAACACGATGGAAAGCTCCTGAAGGGCAACACCTGAAGTTGACCCCTGACCTACACACACACACACACACACACACACACACACACACACACCACACACACACAAACACACCACACCAAAGACCACAGTAGAAGAAATAGCTCCAGGTAAAAAGGAAATAAATCTTATCTAGAGTCTGTCCTCTTCGCCTCACTATCTGTAAAGCTCCTGTATCATGACTCTAAGAGTAAGGGCTGCACAGGGAAGCTAAAACCCTCATCAGAGCTAGACTGTAGCCCTTGCATTGGAACACTCGCCTGTGCTGTTTCCGAAGAAGGTTTGTTGTTATTGTTGTTGTTTTACAAGAACACATTTAAAGGATGCAAGGTAAATTGAAGACAGTGTTTATACATCTCCCAGGGGCCATCTGTCTCCTTAATAAGACAGTTAAAGCATTCTACTGTTTTCATTATCCTCTTCCTCTTTCCTCTTCTTCCTCCTCCCTCCCATGTCCCCTCCTCCTCCCTCCCATGTCCCTCCTCCTCCCTCCATGCCCCTCCCTCCCTCCCATGCCCCTCCTCCTCCCTCCCATGCCCCTCCTCCTCCTTCTCCTCCTCTTCTATTATTCTTGTGATAGAATCTGTCCAGTAAATAAAACCAGAAAGCTGAAACCAAATTGGGTTTTCTTTAAAGCTCTTTTTTTTTTTTTTTTTTCCCTAACACAAACTCAAAATCAATGAAATCACCATCAGCCTGGGCAAGTTAACTGTCAGCCTCTCTGTCCCCAAGTTCATTGTGAAGAGAGATGTTAAGTTGAAGCCATGAGAATTCCTCTTTGGCAACAAAATATGACTAGTGTACAATGAGCTGAGAGCTGAGCATTCCAGAACTGTGACCCACCTCGCTTCCATCTTTCCTTTCTCCTGTATCTCCCTAGTGCTGACCAGGCCCTTTGGCAGCCAGAGGACTTTGAAGAGGCTTTGATAGTAATGATGAACTGTGTGGCAGAGTCCAGTAGGCTACTGCAGGACTCAGGCAGCCCCACCCCCAGCAGTGGCCTCTCTCAGCTCCAGCCTGTTCTACCCACTGCCAGGCTAGGCTTTCTTTCTGCAATGAGCATTTTTTCTCTGCGGCGCAGCCTCCAAGGCCTCTGTAACAATTCCAGCAACAATCACATCATTTGGAAAGCCATTCCCCACTGTCCCTCATCCTCCGTCTTTGACTGGGATTATGTCTATGCTGAGCTAGGAGGGTGGATTGTGAATTTAAACCTGGCCTGAATCACTTGGCCTGTTGCATTCTCCCGGTAACAGGTCCTAGGATGTGCACATGTACAAAGCCAGGCTGTGCCATCTACTCAGATTTAGTTCCATGATGGTCACCGGTGGATCTGGGAAAGCTAATGACCTTATTTCCTCTCTGGACCTTAGCCTTTAAGGATGTGATCCAGGTGTTTGCTGCAACCATATGACCTAGTGATTTTCTAGATGTAAGCAGCACATCCAGCGAATGAAAATAGGAGACAAGAACAAGTTCTGGGTCTCTGGTTTCAGGCACTCCATGCAGATGGCCACTGTAGGTGGTAGAACAGGCTTAAGGAGGCTTACTCCAGATGGATTAAAGACATTGTAGAGGAAGTGCATTTATCCAAAGACAGATATATGGGCTGAAAGTTTGGAAGTCTAGACGTTAGATATAAATTTTGAAGTCTCTGGCACATAAAGAATATTTAAAACCGGGAGTGGATGTCTAACCAAGGAGACTGTAAATGAGAATGACCAACTGGACTGACCTTCGTGAATTCCAATTTAAGAGGTCGACTTGTTTGGATCAAATTGGCAGAAAGGAAGTGGAACCTGCCGTTTCCCAGACAGACTGCAGCTTCCCAAGAAGAGAAAGCATGCTTCATCCATTTCTTTAAAAACACAGTACGCTGGGCAATGGTGGCGTACACCTTTGATCCCGGCACTCGGAGGCAGAGGCAGGTACATCTCTGTGAGTTTAAGGCCAACCTGGTCTAACAAAGCAAGTTCCAGGACAGCCAGGACTACACAAAGAAACCCTGTTCCCAATGGCCTGATGTGACCAGAGCATCCAGATGAGATTTAGAGGCCATGAATTCTAAAATATTATGGTTTTGGACGAAAAAGAACACTTTTAGTTCCCATTCATAATTTAACAGGCTATGACAGGTTCACCCTCACTCATTCAACTGAAGTATATAAGAGGTGTCGGCACAAACACTGCCTAAGGCTGGGGAATTATAAGTCTGAAGGGACAAGCAAGAGGCTACTTTCAATCTTGCTTATTAAATTCTTATCATGTGACTATGAATAAAAATCCCTCAAGACAAATCCTTAAAGCTGAAGATACCAAGGTCCTTGAAACTTCATTTGTGCAGGCAATAAGCATTGGGATCAGAACTCAAGTCAGTGAACTTTTACTATTAATGCACACCATCCTTCAGCCACCATCAAGAACTCATGGTCTTATCGTGCACATGATAAATTCAGGGTGTCTCATGAACTAAATGTAAAAATAATAAAAGAAAACCTGCTGTGATGTGGCCAAGCAATGGACCATCTAAATGACCTGGTAGTCATGAAGTAGGGAGAATTAACTGAACCTTCAAATAAAAATGAACCTAAGAGTTTAGAGTGCATATTTCTGGGGGGAGGGCAGTAATCCCAAATCCAGAATACTAAATGTAAGTAAATTGAACCTCAGAAATTCTTTCATGTGTGTCACACGGGTCTCAAAGAATATGTTCCTAAAATCATGTGGCCTGTCTGGAACAGCAAATGTTGTATCAGAAACAGGTAAATCATTTAAGGTCTTCTGCATGATCGCTGAGTAGTCTGGCAAAGCTTGTGACTTGGTATGGACTGAAAGGTGTGACATGGGTCATGAATCAATAAAATTCCCACAGGTTTTAATAAGATAAAGGAGATAATCTTCAAGCTCTCGTTTACTCCTGATTTAACTCTACCAGTATCGTACCACCCCCCACATTCTTCTTTCAATACTGTGAGATCCTTGAGAAGAGGACCCACGGGGTCTCCGTGATGCAGCATCTCTCAAAGGACCTCATAGTCATTTCTCTTGACTCAAGAGACTTGGAACATTGTCTCATCCATGTTAATTATCTCGTATATTTTACACTACTAGAAAAGAAACATACTGTAACATTTGCCCAAAACCCAAACAACCTGAATGAAGAGAGGAAGCAATGTGAATGCCAGGCTCCTTCCTCATCCTTACTGGGTTTTTTTTATTTTATCAATCGTTTGGGGGGTGCAGGGACGGAAGCGGCTGCCAAGTGTTCCATTTTCAACATTAACAATTTCCAATTTTCCAAATTCATTAGTAAATTGAAATACAACCTGAACCTGCCAGAGATCCAAAGAGCAGCTACAAATTACAGGCTCCCGCTGCTCCTGCTGAAGGAATCTTAAAGATCCATTGCATAATGAGAGCAATACCACGGTCATCTGTCCGCACTCTTCCAGTGACTAATTGGACCCATTTGCAAGAAATCTGGTCCCGGGGAATGGGTGGGACCCGGGGGCTGGAAATTGGCAAAGCTTGACCTCATTTTTGATAAAAACCAACTACAATTATATAAGGTTCCACTTTCATAAGAGCTCGCATTTAGAGCATGTTTAAAAGCATGTAGAGGGCTTGCTAGCTCATCCTGTCGTTTGGTTTCCTCCATAACAAACTTGAGAATAAGAAGCACCCAGCGCAGACCCGTTTAGAGTGCAATCAATTATATTGACTGGATGAACAAAGTTCTAGCAGGGTTCGTGATCTCTTTTCACATATCAAAAAGCCTGGCTCAGAGAAGGAAATATAAGCTTACTCCAGGGCTCTGGAAGAGACTGTGGCTCAGTTTACCTAACAGAATGGTAGGGGAGGGGCTTCTCACAAACTTTGGAATCCTGCCACGCTCTCTGACTTCTGGGGCCCTTTGTGTTAGAGATTTCTAGGCCAGCTCTCAACCCCACCCTCTTCGCCACTCTGCCCTCTGCAGACTCTCTCTGCTTGTCTGTCGCCATTCTCAGCTAAGGACCGCTAAGATCCAGAACCTGGAAAGCCCAGCAGGAGTGTCAGTTGCCTGTGCTCACAGGCAACAATGCCCTAACTAGAACATTGCGCCTGCGCAAGAGTCCTGTCCACTTTTGCCTGGATGGGAACCCAAGCCCTGTACTTACGTTCCGCAGGCAAGCTCTAGGGTCACTGCAAATGCATTGTCTTCGAGTCTGGGTCCCTATCGAGGTTGATCAGAGCAGCGATTCGCCATAACTTCTTAAAAAAAGCAACCTCCATAGCAGATTTTTCAATTAAAATTTAAAACTGCTAGTTGGGGGAGGAATTCACACACACACACACACACACACACACCTCTCAATCACATTGAAAATGATAGCACTTTTTTGTTTTTTTTTTGTTTTTCGAGACAGGGTTTCTCTGATGATAGCCTTGGCTGTCCTGGAACTCAGTCTGTAGACCAGTGCTCGAACTCAGAAATCCGCCTGCCTCTGCCTCTCAAGTGCTGGGATTAAAGGCGTGCGCCACCACAGCCCGGCTATAGCACTTTCAAGGTTGATTCAAGGAGCCAAATTTGCTGAACTAAGATCTGATATTTAATACAGGATGACACTAAATCTTGGTTAATATGAGACTTAAATGTATTCATAGATGTAAATCATCTATAGCAGCATAGTGCTTGGCCTATAAGGTAAACATAGGCAAAAGTAAAGTAAACATTGTAAATACCTTGCTGGAAAGGCAATATCAGTTCTATTCTTGAGTAGGTGTGTTTGATCTTGCTAAGGGCTGATTATGAGATCTGTCCCCCTTCTCCCCAGAGTCTTCTCTCTTTACCTGAATAGCTTACCGTTCCTTCTACTTTGCTGACCAGAGGGGCGTTTTTCCAAAGTGGGGATAGGTCTTTGTTTTATATAAAAGAAAACCTGTTTTGTTTTTGTTATTTGTTTTTTTTTTTTTTTTTTTTTTTAATGTTTGGAGGGAACTGAGGCGTGGCTATCACCTGAAATTTGTCTGGTGAGGGCTCTCCCTATATTTCCTCAATTTGTACAAAAAAAAAAGTCAACGGGGAAAAAAAAAAAAAAAAACCTTTCTTTGATTTGTGAGATTTGTTTTCTCAACAAAACAAATAGCTGTATAAAAGGCATAAAGCAACGAATAAGCAGTCTTAACATGAAACTGCGGCGATGTGGTAAAAAAGGCTTCCCATTTTAAATAACCATCTTATGACCGGTGTGAAGCACGTGGCTATCACACCGTTTAGACTCCGGAACGTCACGGGGAGCTGTCCTTTCAGCACCACGCACGGCTGAGCCTTGAACCACGTAGCTAATGGGTCATCTGGTGTCATCCTGGCCAGGCGACAAGAGATACAGTCGATAAAGCCTTTGGCTGTTTCTCAAAGAGATTGCAATGATGTTAATCTTGTCAACTTGAGGTGTCTAGACTCACCCAGGAGTCGTGCCTCTGGCTGTGGGAAATAATCTAGATCAGATTAATCTCTGGGCATGTCTGGGATGGAGTTTCTAAATTAGGTTAAATGAGGTGAGAAACACCATCCATGGGCTGGGGCTCTGGACTGAACAAAAAGGAGAAAGTGAGCTGAGCACTGGTATCCATCTCTCTGCTTCCTGACACCATGCAGATACCATGTGACCAACCGCCTCATGCTCCTGCCCCCATGCCTTCCCCACCACAATGGGCTGTGCCCTCCAGCGGTGAGGCAAGGTAACCCTTCCTTCCTTATGTTGCTTTGTTGAGTATTTTGCCACAGCAACACACAGGGACTGACACAGACAGGAACATAAAAGCACACATAGTGTCCCTTCCCAGCACCATGTGGTTCTGCTCAGCAGCACATGAGATAAAGGAAGTATGAAGGGGTCATCATCTTGCCATAAACTCTCCCATGGCTTCTCACTTACACCTCTCTGCAGTTACCCCTGAAGCTCTGTATGCACCTCCTATCCTCAGGCTTCATGTCCTCCTGCCTCACACCTTTGTTCTTTATGCTCTCCCAGCTTGGGATGCTGTCTATTGCTTCCTTTACCAGCTTCACTCAGCCATTATGGAGATGTCCCTCTGGAGAACTGCCATAGCCTGCACAGACTGAGTCGGGGCACCAGGTGACAGCAAACCAAAATGCTACAAAACAGAGGGCCAAGCTATCTCAGCAGCGAACACCATGGCATGTGTGCCTGTGCATGCACATACACATATGCATGGCTGGAAGCCAGTGTTGACATCACCTGTCTTTCTCTATGCTCTCCACCTTATCTTTTGAGATTGGATCTCTTGTTGAGCTTGGACCTGCGATTCAGCTGGACTGGCTGATCAGAAAGCCCCAGGGGTCCTCTGTCTCCACTTCGCGGGACCCCGCCCGCGTTTCTGTCCCACACCTCCCCAGGCACTGAGATTATAGGTGTGCCTACTACTGTGCCTGGCTGTTTTACAAGGATGCTGGAGATCTGAACTCAAATCCTCATGCCTATGCAGAAAGCATTTTACCAGTTGGACCATCTCCCAGTCTCTATAGCATTTACAGATGTGCAGGGGAATAGAAGCCAGCTGTTGAGATCCGTTAGGTCACTCTGCTGATGTCATCTGTGTGCCTAACCCATCTTCAAGGACTGAGAGTGTAGCTAGCCTAGGCCTGTGTCTCCTCTTAATTAGAGTGGGTGAGGAGTATTCTCAAGGTGATGTCAGAGGCCCAAGAAGGCAAGAGGAACATACCAAGACCTCTTAAAGCTTAGGTTTAGAGTTAGTTCTCTCTTAGCCCGCGCTAAAAGTCAAGGGGCTGTGAAAATGTAGTTTGTTGTTACAGAGGAAACTTCATGGTCATGTGACAAGACTGAGTATGCAAGATCTGTAGCAGAACACACTTAAAGCCATTTCAAATACATCCATTCATTTGTATTGATTCTATCCTTCTACTGTGTAATAAACCCCACAGGATAAAGAACAAGTCAAGATCACTCTTTTCTAATGAAGAGCCCAATAGTGCTCAGCACATAGCAGGTTCTCAATAATCACTTGCTGGTTGGATGAATGTGCATAGGCATCAGTAGGAGGCATTCATTGGTGGGCCCAGTGATTTCTGAGAGTGTTAGGCAGGGCAACCTTCCAAAAGAAGGATTGGTAAGTTGAGATGTAAATGCATTTCTGCCTGACTTGCTTCTAACCTCCTGCTCAACCAGACCCTGTTCTCCATTGCAGACAGCAGGAGGCTTGCTATCAAACTCTTTGTAGGTTGTGGGTATTGCACTCAGACCCCCTTTGTAGGTTGTGGGGAGACCTTTGGAAGACACTTGAATCTCCAGATGCAGATGGCCCAGAGCCCTGTGGTCACTGCTTTCCCAGCCGCACACTCTCCTTTGTCAACTTTGCCTTCAGCAGTCAGAACTTGCAGCTCTTCCTTTTCCTGGAAGAAAATTTATTTGGATAAAATCCTTCTCTTCAAAGTCCTTCGATGGCTTCCCATGTTCCTCAGGATCTTGTTTAGAGTCCAGGCATTGGCAACAGCATCCCAGTATCCCAGAGGTAGTGCCTCCACCTCCCTCTCCAAGCCATTTCCTCTCATGTGATCTGTCTCGCACCATCTGCATTGGGCATGGACCTTCAGAGGAACAGAACTGGTATAGTATGCATATGTTGTTAAGGGGTGTGTCGGACTGCTGTTTGTGGCCTTTCTGGGCAGTGTGACAGTGGCCACTTGCACACTAGAGAGACTGAGAACCCAGGAATCCACACTGGAAAGCCAGAGAAGCTGGAGGCTAATGGGGTGGAAGACGGAGCCGCAGAAGGTCTCTCAGGAAGAGGGGGAGATGGAAACACACATCTGCCTCTTCCTCAGATCTCTTTACATCTGGACTGCCCACTGGGCAGACAGCAGCCACGCTGAGGGAACGTGGCATCACCTCTCTGGAAATATCCTGTGAAACACACTCAGAGATGTGTTCCCTAGGATAGACTAAATCCTGTCGGGTTAACCATCAACCCACCTGAGCACCAGCAGATTGTAATGCCTTCAGTTTCTAGAAAGCATTTCCTGCTCATGTTTACCTCCTCTGCCTAGAACACAGGGCTCCATTCCTCCTGCCCCCTCCCACCACAGGCTACGCCTCTCCCTTCCACAACCAGAATTATGAAGACCCTGCTCATCCATGATCTTCTCTACAAAGTCTTGCCTGATGCTTTGTAGCTCCCCTCTTAATTTCTTCTCCTCAGACCTCTATCACAGCACACAGTCCTACTTAAAGATTTGCTTCTATAATGTAGAAACCATGTTAAAAACCATGGTTTTCAAAGGCCAGCTACAGCGATACTTGCACCAGATGACAGCCACTCTTTCACAAAGTGTGCACTCCAAAGCTTTAAAGTGCTTAGGACATTGATAGCACAGAAGCTAGGGGCTTATGCCAGTTACTCTTTCTTTCCTTCCTCCTTTCTCAAATGCTTTATTTATTTATTGTCCTGGCTGCTAGGAAGCTCTGATAAAATGTTAGAGCTGGCCAACACATCTTTATAGCAAATGGACAGGCATTGACTCCGGTTTTCTGTCTCTGAATAAGGTGTGTGGGTGTTAGAAAGAAAGTACATAGAGGACACAGTAGACACAGCAAAGGCCGCAAAGATGTCCATGTATTATCCTTGGAGCCTGTGACAGTGTCATCCACACAGCATAAGGGACTGTATGGATATGATTACATTTAGAGCAGTGAGGTGGAAGTGAGATGTCCCTGGAGTCCTTGGATGACCTGATGTCATCACAGGGACTTGTGAATGGAGGAGTGAGGCAGGAGAGTCCCAGTCAGTATGACAAAACATGAGCAAGACTGGATGGCCATTGTGACTTTGAAAGTTATGAGTTAGGCCAATACCTGAGGAGGGTGGGAAGCATCTAGAAATAGGAGACGCTCTGAAGACAGGGTTTAGTCAATAAAGTACCCACTCTGCAAACATGAAGACCTGAGTTCGATTCCCAGAACCCACATTTTAAATAAACCTGGGTATGGTGGCTGGAGAGGCAGAGACATGTGAATCCTTGAAGCTTGCTGGCCAGCTACCTGCAGCCAGTGAAGGACCCTGTCCCCAACCCCAGAAAAGTTAGGGACACTCAGGCTTTTCTCTAACCTCTAATTGCACACACATGAACATGCATATGTGAATGCACACATACAGGAATAGAAGAAGCAGGGGGTGAAAATGAGGTGGACTGTTCACAAAGTCTCCATCCAGCTACCATGTATCCCCAGTGATGCCTCAGCAATAGCCAACAGGAGATCCATCTTGGACAAGTATGTGCTCATTGTTACAGCAGCAACGGGAAACATATGGGTGACCAGCTCAGTGCATTTTTGTGGGGAAAAAAAAAGGAAGAAGAGAGAGGGGAAGGGACATCTTAAGACAGGGAGAGGCCGAGCCCATTAGAGGAAGAACTTGGTCTCTGGGGTTTGTACAAGCCAACAGCCTCTGCTGCCTTTCCTGGCAAAGGGAGCCTGTGTAAATCAATATTTACCAAAGCAGCTTCGCCTCTGAGCTGCTGCTTACTCTCTCTCTTATGAGTCACCTTTAGCCTGCATTAGAAAGCACTCAAAGTCAACCACTGCCAGCCTCAGAGTGCTTGAAAACATATGGAACCAAGATCCCCAAGGGCTCAGCGGCAACATTTAAAATGCAGATTAATACTTCAATATGAGCCTGGCTCTACTGCAGTAATCCTCCGGGCCTTGAAGCTGACCTGAGTGGGAGAGGCTGGTTTGGGTGTGGGGTTGGGGTCAGGGAGGTGATATGTGTGGGGGAGTGGGGATCACCAGTCATCTCCCCCACAAAGGCACATAGCTACATGGCTACATCATGCAAGCTTCATGGAGCTGAAACAGAATAGAGCCAGCTCTGCTTTGCTGCTTACCCTCCGCCCTCAGTTCTTCTGGATGTCTCCCGGTAGGTGGGTCATGAAAAAGGCAAGAAAGACAGAGCTCCAAAACAAGTGTCCCTGGTATGTCTAGTTTCGTCAAACTTCCAAAGAAAATGTGTAGCCTCTTCCCCCAACCCCTTCTGCTCCGTGAAAAGCTGCTCTACAGATGCAAACATCTCATGGCTGATCGGTCACTCATACGTTTTTCTGCCAGGAGTGTCTCCATGACCCCCAGCGAAATACTCAAATGCTATCGCTCTGCGTCTGTGTGGTGTGCATACACATAGGTGTGCATGTGTGCATTCAACTATGCACATGTGAGGAGGCCAGGGGAGGGTATTAGGTGCCTTACCTGTCACTCTCCACTTTATTCTATGAGGCAGGGACTCTCCATTGAGCTAGGCTGTCAGCTAGCCATCCCCAGCTATCCTCCTTTCTCTCTACTCCCCCATGGCTGGAGTTACAGGTATGGTGGAATCACATAAGAGCCCTGGATCCTTATGTGGGTACAGGAGCAGGATGTGAAGTCCAAACCTCATGGACCACTCTTTGTATTGGAGATATCTCTCCACCTCCAAGGATTGGCTTTCAAACCTTCTCAGAGAGGCTATCCCAGCCTGCTTGGGAACGTCTACCCAGCCCAGCCCAGTTACTCGTGTGGTCAAGCTATTGTTGGGACAATACTCTTCATCAGTTTATTTGTGATCCATTATGTAAACCCCTAGGAAGCTGTGTCTGCTTCCTCTGAGTGCTGCTGGCTCTTTCCTTGTGCATCCACCCTGCCTGATAGTCCTGTTTTCTCAGTTCTCAGCCTCATGAAAGACTGAACTGTGCACCCCCCCACTTTCTTAGAAGATGCCGGCACTTGGAGATAGTGCCTTAAAAGAGGTGATTAAATTAACATGAAGCCATTAGACTGGGCCCTCATTCTGTTGAATTCATGAGAGGAAATTGGAACACGACCGGTAGTGATGGGAGCTGTAAAGATACAGGAGAAGCCATCCATCTTTGATCCAAGGAGACAGGCAGAGCTGGAGTAAATGTTTTCGCATCTGTGCTGGGGAGAACCAACTCTGCTAACACCTTGATCTTGGACTCCCAGCCTCCCTAAGGGTGAGAAATTAAATTTGTGTTATTAGAGCCCCTAGGTCTGGGGTATTTCATCTGAACAGCTCCATCAAACTCATATACACTACCCAGAGAGTACCTGGACACTTGTATGAAAATCCAGAGGGAGTGTCTGTGACCTCTGCTGGCAAATGTAAGGGCAGGGAAAAGGGTCCCTTCCTGCCTACTGTTTAGGGGCCCAGTGACACTCTATAACATAAACCAGGTTAACGAAAGGAAGCAGGATAAATCTATTTGATTGTGGCTTTATATGACATGAGAGCATTCTGATTTGGGAGACCAGAAGACCCACATGAACTATCTATTTGCATGTTTGTGTTTAGTGAAGTAACATGGACACCCAGATAGAAACGTGATTGGGCGAAAATGTATTAGCTAAGGATGACAGACCAGTGTGGGCCAGCAGGGCTTGTCCAGGTTTTTCCATCTGAGTGGCATTTCCTCTTTCCTGGTGTTGGGGGGATCTCCCTGGGTAAAGTCTTATGACTTATAAGCAAACAAGATAGATATGGGGACCTCTTTATGGTTAAGTCTCACGCACACAGACAGGGAGTGTTCGAGTGACACCTTAAGTTTTATGGTTAGCATGAGATCAGAACAGTTTCAATACACCGTGCAGGTTAAGGGTTCTGTTTGCAGTTCAAGAATGGGTTCCTGTTTGTCCTACGCTAAGCCCTTGCAAGTTAAGGTTTCTATTTGCAATTAAGAGTAAGTTTCTGTTTCTTAGATCCATTGTAAACCATAAGACATGTTTTTCAACCTACACTAAACCTGTGAGCCTGTCCCCATGACGTCTATCCTTACCCTCTTCCTCCCCTTTTGTTGCATCTTTCTAACAATGTATGACAGCCTACTCTCACTCCTGAGAACACTTTATCTCTCCTATAAAAGGGACTTCAAGAGTCAGCAGGGACTGCCCTCTAAAAATCCCGACTTAGGGAGAGGCAGCCTGCTGGTCAGTCCCAGGTGCTTTAATCGGACAGTCGTGGTTTTGGTCTTTTCTTCTCTTGATTCTCAGGTGTAACAGCTAGCATTAGAAAGGATCCAGTCCCTTGACATGCTTGGGAAAGAGGAATCTGGTTTCTGTGCCTTGCACTGGGGAATTAGGAGGGACAAGAGAGGCAGTCAGAAGAATAAGGGAGAGCAATGACCTTCCTGAGCGCTTCCTTTTGTGACACTTTTTTGAGTCCCAACCCAAGAATCGGAGGGAACCTGCAGTGGGTAATCTGAGGACATATAGTGGGAGCAGAATGTCTTGTAGAGTGTGGGGCCCTGGGGAGGCCACAGCGAGAGATCGTAATACCCCGAGCTGCCAGGGAGAGAGAAGGAAGCATTTGGTAGGAAGCTGAAGAGAGACAACTTCTTGTGGAGAAGGACATTCCAGAATAAAAGCTATAGTTTTTGGAGAAGCAACCAGGAAGCTACAAGGAGAGGCCAGGATAGCAAGAGCCTACCTCAGGTCTCTCTCCCACAGAACTTATGATCTGGAGGACTCACAGAGTCCATGTGTAGCTAACCCACTCGCCCTCGCCTCACATAATCTAAGAATGTGGTTTCTGTCAGTACTGACCTTCACAGACACCCAGTGAGCCTTGGGCTTTCCCAATGCTTCTTTGACGGCATTAGCACACAGATGGCCCTCCCGCAAGGGTCTCTGGCAAGTCTATGAGAGATGCTTCAAAGGAACTCACTCCTCAATGTCCAGCAATTCATAAACGGATGGAATGGGTGACTTGCATGCACTGAGTGTCTTCCAAGCATCTGACAGTTAACTAGCCCAATCCTCACATGCATGGCAAGTGATATATCCCAGCTCTGTCCCTGTCACACTGTTCTGTCCAATGTCTGACTTCAAAGGAAAGTGAGGCTGTGGCTCAGTAGGTAGTGCACTGGCCTGGCAAGCACAGAAGCCTGGAGCTCCATCCTCAGCACTGTGGAAACCAGGTACGGTGCTGGTGCACACCTGTGATTCTGGTACTCAAAGGAGAGACAAGAAGATAAGAAGGTTGAGGTCATCTCTCTGCTACATGGCAAGTTCGAAGCTAGCCTAGCCTAGCATTGAGGCCTGGTCTCAAGAAGAACAAAACAAACAAAGAAAGAAAATGGGTTTATTTTGACTCATGGTTTCATTCTTTCATGGTGGGGGAAAGCATGGCAGACTGGTCACTTCACAGCAGACCAGAAAGCAAAGTGAGACATCACATATGTGCGAGCATGCTCTCTCGCTCACACTCACACACGCACACATTCTCACTGTCTCTCTTTCTCAAACATACACTCACACTCTCACACACATACTTACACACTAACACACAGGCATACACACGGAGACACGCTCTTTCTCTCACAGATACTCACATACACTTACATACTCACTCACATGCATACACATACATGCACACACATGCACACACATACACACACCTGTTACTTAGCTAGGTAACAAGCATTCAAAACAGCCAGAAGGGAGCCTTTCGTAGTCACATCAGCTTTGCAGATAAGGAAACAGAGACTCGGAAAGTCACGTGACTAAGGTGATAACAGCCAGAAGGCAGGCAGAACTGAATCAGAACTGCAGGCAGCTTGCTCCTGCATCTTTCTCCTGTCCACCAAGCCAGAAAAGCTTTTCAAAGACATGAAAGGCTCCAAGCTGAATGTGGTGACTCAAGCCCAGAATCCCAGCAACTGTGAGGGTAGGCAGGAGGGTTGCTTTGAGTTTTGAGGGCACCGTGCTAAGCTCCAGGTTAGCCTGGACTACAAGGTGAGACTCCCCAGCAATGTGACAGAAAGTGACAGCAGAGTGAGGAAGACACTTGATGTCCTCTTCTGGCCTCCATGTATGCCGTGCATACCTGCATGTGTGTGTACTGCACACGCACACAGGCATGCACACGGAGCTAGCATAGGGGCTGGGGTATGAGTAAATAGAAGAGGGCTTGCCTGGTGCACTCAGTGTTCTGCAGTCCATCCCCAGCACTTGGGGAAGTTCTCTTTTAGGCTAGGCTGGCTGGCCAGTAATACACTTGTCTCTGCTTCCTGTGGCTGGGATTGCATATCTGAGCAGCTGCATCAGTCTTTCTTTCCAGGAGCTGGGGATTTGAACTCAGATCCTCAAGCTTGGGCAGCAAGTGCTCTTGTCCACTGAGCTCTCTCTCCAGCACATGCTAGCTCAGTTTTAGAGATAAAGACTAGGCTGGAGTTGTAGCCTGGTGTTGATGGAGTGCTTGACTAGTGTGTGGGAGGCTCTGAGTTCCATGCCAGATGTTGAAAGTAAAATAAAAATAAAATAAATAAAATAAAATAAAATAAAATAAAATAAATGAGGTTTTTGAGATTCAGAAGGGTTAAATGAGTATTCTAGGTAAGACACAGGTTCACATTCGAACCCTAGACAACCCAAGTCTGGAGCCCAGTCTTTCCACAAGAATCCGAGCAAGCGAGAACAGAATCAAGTTGAATCAGAATGTCAGAGACGCAGTGAGAAGGAAGACCCCCCTCCCTGTGTGTGGGAAACTCGAGCATCGCAGGTGAGCTCTCGGGTGTATGAGACACAAAAATGAAAAGGTCTGTGTGGCATGAACTGCTCATGGAACCTTCCAGAAAGGAATCTGTTTTCTCAGTGTTCCGTGGGATGTAGGAGAGTGACTCTAACTTGACATTTACGTCTCCTTACTGCTGCCACTGGTCTTGGGTAACTTTGTGATGAGGCTACAGGTGGTCATGGGAGGATACCTTAAATGACCATAAGACTTAGCAACAATCTACCCACCCTGATGTAGCAACTCCCAGTGTCTCCACACTACCCAGATAACTACCTGCACTACAAAACCACTACCATCCCCACCTACTGTAGTGGGTGATATTTAGAAAATGGCACCCAGTCCAGCTTGTTCCTGGGCAGCCGCCATGTTTCTGCTGCTCCTTGGCTCTGGCTGGGGCTCCAGCTAGCTAGATACGCAGGCCCTGGCACCCATGAGACGCCAATGTGGGGGATGGCTCTGCCAATCCACCATGCTGCATCCATAAAGCTCGGCTGAACCCAGACAATATCTGCCATCCTTGCAGTACCTGGTAGAAATGAGACTCTTAAAGCTTAAATGATTATCTAAAGGATTTATATATTTAGAAATGCTCAATTAACAAGATGCCCACACAATTAGAGTTGTTACCCAACATACAACCTTTTGATAGAAGTTGCTACCCAGGACAGCTTTTGACCCATCCGTGGTTCTCCATGGCTGCTAGCCTCCTCCTTCTCCTCCCCTTCCTGTCTTTCTCCCCTCCCCTTCCTCTCTTCTACTCGCAGCTCCACCTCCTACTTGCCTAATCACCGAGCTCCACTGCCAATACAATGTAGCAGAATAAATATCCTGCTACCACGTACTTCCCACCTCTACTCTGACTGAGAGCCCCGACTGACAGCTCAGAGTAAAGGTGAGAAGCTGGAAAGAGAGTGTGTTCATCGCTAAACAGTCAAGGCTCAGGTATGAGGTCACTTGTCGCTATGCAAGTGTGGGCAGATCACCTAGCCTTGCAGAGTTCCAGACTCTCAGTCTCTAAGGGCATAAAAAACTCTACCTATCACCATGTCTTGACATGGTGTCCATGGTGAATTCTCACATATGGTCAGGACACACAAAATGCTGTACCCTTCCCCCTTATTTCTGAATCCTGCAAGGTCAGGTTCTGTGGCTGCCAAGACTGACATCTATCTTCCTGCCTGTTCTGATGATGTCCTCTGTCACCCTCTAAACAGCTGGCCAAGGATGAGTCACTTCCCCAGACGAGACGTATCTTACAGAGGGAATGGAGAGGCTCGTGGTGGGGGATGCTGAGATGCAGTGAAAGGGGGGATGGAGCCCATGGGGATGATGGGGTAGCTAGACACACAGGGTGTAGCAACCCAAGACCTGAGGCTGAGAGATACACTGGGGTCCAGGCTCTCCCTCATCATCTCTCTGCTCATCTGGTACACACCTACCCATCCTTTGAGACCAATCCCAATGAAGAAAAAAATAGAGCCTCCTATGGGTGAGTACGAAGTATTCAGTCAGGTATCCCAAGAGCAGGCCTCACAGAGTGTTTGAGTCTCGGTTATGAAAGCCTGTCCTTGTTCTGTTGACAGGAAGACCCCAAATTAACTGACACTGAACCCGAGTGCTACCTTCTCTAAGATGTCTAGGGGACCACCCTCCATCAAACCATGTCCTCTGCCCTCTGTACTTCCTGGGTCCTCACCGCTGTCTTGATAAATGCATGTTGTTCTGTGGAGGTCCTTTTGAACCTGCGTCTCCCGTAGGGCAGTGTGCTGTGTGACAGGAAAGAGGTCAGATATTGTTCATCTTCCTGTTCTTCGTGACCAGCACAGAGTCTACACAGCACTTATTGCCAGGGGCTACCCCAGCATCCACTCTCCTCATCTCCATACCTAATAGAATCCCAATGTAGTGACAAACTTAATTAAAAATAGTCACATCCCCAGACACTCAGGAAGCTCCGGTGCTGTGCAATTTTGCAGAATGAGATCAAGTTGAATTTCATAGGGTGGGCTCTTGGAGAATAATGGTTTTCCTGATAAAGGGCCAAGCCTATGGGTATGTCACCCTTGGTCCTTCATTCCCACCCATCCTCGCTGGTCTCCGCCTCCAGTGTTGAGCTGCATGGGCACAGTAAGGCCATCATCCCACGGTCTTGGAGATGAAGGACTCACAGCTAAGCAAACACTAGGAAGGAGCTGAGTGTGTGGCTGTAATAGCCTTAGAATTCCCTTAAATGTAAAAACAACCCCCAGCGGAGGTGACCCAGCACCTGGGCTAAATGCAATCTTTAGTGCTATGACCTGGCGTAAAGGGCACTCAGGGAACTGTGATGACCCAGTTTAATGCCAGATCGCTTGCTTGCTCAGCTTGGACACTGTGGCCTCTAGTGGGCTGGGAAAAATGTGCTCGAGTGGACTCATTAAGCTTCTTATTCTTGGGCTAAAGTGTGGAGTGTTTTGTGTGTGTGTGTGTGTGTGTGTGTGTGTGTGTGGTAGTGTAGTGTGTGTGTCTGTGCTTACTGTATGCTGTAGTGTGCAGGTGTGTGTTCTTCTGTGTATGCTTGTGTATGCAGAAGCCAGAGGTCAGCTTCAGGATCTTCTTTTCTCTCAACTTAATTTCTTGGGATTTGTTTTCATTATTTTTTAATTCTGAGTACATGTGTGTCTGTGTGTACGTGAGTCAGTCAGGTTCTCAAAGAGGTCGAAGGCATCAGATGTCCTGGAGCTGGAGTTACAGGCAGTTGTGAGCTACCTAACATGGGTGCTGGGAACTGAACCTGAGTCCTTTGGAAACCCATCAGGTGCTCTTAACCACCGAGCCATCCCTCTAGCCCATCCACTTTATTTTTGAGACAGGGTCTCTTGTTGAAACTGAATTTTAGCTAACAGACTGGCTAAAGAGCTCCTGAGACCTGCTGCCCCTACCCCAGCGCTGGGGTCGCAGGCACATGCTGTCACCCGTGGCGTGGGATCATCACTCACAATGACCCTCATGTTCTCACAGCAAGCACTGTACCCTCGGAGCCCTCTCTCCAACTCTTCCCCCATCATGCTTAATGCATAAAGATTCAGGCTTTCCCCAATTTGGGTCTTCTCCTTTCTTGGAATACGCTGGTTCTGGAATGCATTCTTAGTTCATTCATATGAATTTGGGTGGGTGGGTGGGGATCTGTGAAAGTTTGGGTATAGGCATTGACATGAGATCCGTTGTGGTGTGTGTCTTGCCTTTCTTTCAGCATCTAATTGAAGAGCTGTTGGTCTGCCCTGCTGTGGTCATGGTGCTGAGAGAACAAGGACACCCCCCCCACCCGCCACATCTTTCTCCCTAACCCTGGAAGCTGAAGTCTAGTGGGAGACCCAGTGCATCACACACGAGCACTGTGGAATGCTAAGCTACCCAGAGAGGAAAGCCCTGCAGACCATGGAAGCTTCCCAGAGACAGTGGCAGGTGGAAGTGATCTGGCAAGGGCTCTGATTTGTCACCTGCTAGTTGACATCACCTGGATGCTTCCTCAAGAGGAGACGGGCATGACTGCTGATCTTTGCTGGTTCAAACCTGTGTAGATCTGCTCAGGAAATCCTGTACTGGGCAGGATATGAACAAAGCCATCACCGAAGTCAAAGGATAATTAAGTCCCCAGGGCTGACCCCAGCCAGGTCCCCGTCTCTTCCGCAGAGAATCTTTTCCTGGAGTATGCTATCCACACCATCTCCAGAAACCTCAGGCTTTAGTGAAGTTGATTCAGGATAAAGGGTGGGGGTGGGGCTATGAGCTGCCTCCCTGGGAGATCAGAGATGTAAGACTGGGGGAGTCATAAAAAGCAGGACATTATCCCCAAACGCAGGTGACCTTTCCAGATCTCCTACCTCCTGGCTGCAGGGCAGACCCACATGAGACAGAGAAATCTAGATAAATCCATTTCTATCTTTGACCCTCAGTTCCCTCATTTGTGAAATGCATAGACTAAAATCCAGAAGAATCAAGCTCATAAATATTCTACTGCTGTACCCCAACCAATGAAATCCGAAAAAAGAGGCTGAGATGCAGGTGTCAGCATTTTCAGCCCCCCGGGGGACTCTGTGTATAGCAGTGTAGAAGCCCTGTCCATCCTTTCCAACTGTGAGGCTCCATGTTACTTTCTAGCTGTGTGACCTCAGAGAAACAGCAAGCCCACTCTGTGTCCAATTTGTTACCAGTACTGGGAGAATAGGGTGACCTTCCTTGAGGTGTCCTGAGTGATAACAAGATCCATTTCCGTAAAGTGTGTGTGGTAACTGTTGCCAAGTTCAGCCAATGGGAGCTGTTGTTTGCTAAGGCTATCCTTGTTCATACTCTTCTTGGGATCTCAAAGATGAAGCAGAAGACGGGAGTTGGGGAGAAGGAAGGACAGTCCGTGGTCTGTCCCATCAGCTATAGCAGCAGAAAAGGGACAAACTGAACCCTACATCCCATAGAGGCAGGAAGGCAGGGTTCAGTAGCAGTTAAGAATGTTCTGGGGGCTAGAGTGGTTAAGAGCACTGGCTGCACTTGCAGAGGATCCAGGTTTTAATTTCTAGCCTCCATTTGGCCGACAGTAATCATCTGTAACTTTGGTTCTGGGGACCAGTGCCCTCTTCTGGCCTCTATGGGTACTGCAGGTATGAGATACACAACACACAGACACACACAGAGAGAGAGAGAGAGAAGAGAGAGAGAGAGAGAGAGAGAGAGAGAGAGAGAGAGAGAGAGAGAGAGAGAGAGGAGAGAGAGAGAGAGGCAAACACATAAAATAAAAATAAATCTAAAAAAAAGGTACAAGGCTGGGGAGTTGGCCAGGTTCTTAAAGAGCCTGTCTCTAAAGCATGAGAAGCTATACTGGGTGGACATTGTAGATTCCCTACAATCCCAGTCCCAGATGGGAAGAAAGGCACCACCAGAGCAAGCTAACCAGCGAGACTAGATAGGCTCTAGGTTTAAATTGAGAGACCCTACCTTAGTGAATACGGTGGAGGATGGATAGAGGATAATTTATCAGCCTTGGAGGAAAAATGGAAAAGAGGAAGAAAAAAAAGAATGTTCTGTCAGTAGGAGAAAGGATGGGTGAACACAGGCAGCCAATCAGCAGAGGCCTTGCTTACTGCACTGCCCAGTGCCCCTTTGGAATTTCCAGGGAATGGCTAGAGGAATCATAGATGTTACTCATTTAAGCAATGAAGATTCTAAAGCTCAGAGAGGTTAAGTAATTCACCTAAGGTCACACAGCCTTGTGCCGAGTCAGGTATTAAATCTAAGTTTATTTTTTCCTTCAAATCCTAGTCTAGAAGACATTAAGAAGAGAATAGCTGTCTGCAACCTTCTCTCAGAGGACGAAAGCCCATCAGCACCGATCAGTATATTATATATATATATTAATTTATATATATATATTATATATTATATATATTTGGTTTTGGCAAGGATACCTTATCTCTTTATTCTCAGCAGACACAGTGCCTACAGCTGAACAGAGCAATTGGGATAATTAATAACAATATTTTACACTTAGAACATTCTCTCTGCCAGCAGCTGCTCTGAAAACATCTCATCATTCAGCCACAAATATCAGCCAATCAATCAGTCCCAGAGAGCCCATGAGCTTGGGCCACCAGCTCCCGCACCGGGTCCTAGAGCGACAGATGGCTTAGGAAGCAGATCCAGCCATCAAAGGGCCCGGGAGGCAAAAATAAAGTCCCACAAGAGGTGGCCTGGGAATCTAGAGCCCAGTCACGAAAGACATATACCCTTTGTCCCTCGGTTGGGTCTAGCAGTTTTCCTCCTCAGGGAACCAGGGAGGTCACCAGCCAAGGGTAATCTGCATGAACCCAAGAGTACTGCACAGGGTGCCTCTATAAATGGCCACATGACACACTGAGACAGAGGGGGCGGCAAGATGGCTCAGCTGCTAAAGTTCTTAGTCCAAGGGTCTGAGTTTGGACTCCAAAACTCACATAAAAAGCTGTGTGAGGTGTGGCACACCTCTAGTCCCAGCGACAGTGACACTGGAGGCCGAGCTAGGAGGGTCTCTGGCTTGACGTCATGGGGCTCTCCCAAAGTGAGACACTATCCAGAGGAGGTCTGAATAATAGTAGTAAGCGCTTGCTGCACAGTGGCTCTAACTGGAAGCCACGGACTGCTTCCGGCCATAGGTTGTGACTTTTCGACTCTGAATCTCAGCATGGGAAGTTGTGTTGATATCTCTGTATTGTGAGAACCCTCCATCTCTTTCACAGGGAGCCCAAGCTTCACAGAATTTAGCCTGAGATGCTCAACGCCACAGACATACAGAAGCCGAGCCAGGTGGTTCTGACTCCACACACACCCCTCTGCCTCAGTGGAGCTCCGAGAAGGGTCCGCGCTTCTCATGTTTCTAGAGGGGCGGGCAAGGTTGTGACAACCTGGAACTCCGGGGAGCCTTGTCTGCACTCTCACCCTCTCGACCTACACCATCTCCTCAGTGAACCACACTGGGTTCTTTAGTACCACCCCCCCACACACACACCATCTTCACACAAATCTTCAAGATTTGTCTCCTGACTAGTCTCAGGTCCCAGGAGAGATCCCAAGGGTTGGGCAGAGCATCCCAAGGGCCAAGCAGCTGGCAGTGGATGTAGGCAGCCGTGTTTACAGTTGCAAAGTCATATGACTAGCACCTGACAAGGCAGGCAGCTGGCTTCCACAGTGGCCAGCTCAGAAACTGGTAAACAAGTCCTTTGAGCATGCGTCGGCCTCGTGCCCCTCCTGAGCGGGCTCATGATAATGAGGTATTGGCAGCTTAACCTATCCTGAGAGGACACGTCACCCAGCGCGCCTAGGGCAGCTAGATAAGCAGCTCGCTTCTGCTGCTGCGCCCCTTTTGGCCTTCGCCTTTTGGCCCTTCGCTTCGCTTCCCTTCCCTTCCTTCCCTGCCCTTCCCTTGCCTTCCCTTCCCGGGCCTTCCCGGTCCGGTCCCCGGCCATACATCCCTATCCTAGTCCCTCGTCCAGTTCCCCGTCCCTAAGTCAAGAGCCGTTCCTGGAATAAAGCTGACTGAGAAGGATCCGACCGTGTCACGTCTTACTTGCTGGCCAAGGCGGACGCGACATATGGTGGCCCGTACGGGGAACTGAGGACTTCGCCTTCGGGGGATTCAGAACTCAGCAGCTAGGAACGGCGGTACAGGTATGTTTATTGTTACAGAAAGTGCCCGGAGAGTAGGGCCGTCACAAGTTCCGCGGTAAAGCGGCGTCACAGAAAGTGCCCGGTGAATAGGGCCGTCACAAAGTCCGTGGTAAAGCGGCGTCACAGAAAGTGCCCGGTGGATAGGGCCGTCACAAGGTCCGCGGTAAAGCGGCGTCATAAGGTCCATGGTCATAGGTCCATGGTAAAGTGGCAATTGAATCACGAGAAACCTTAGAAGTATCATGTTTGTGTTTGTTGTAGACCAGGTGTGGATCGGTCTGGGTGTCGTAATTATGTTTTTCCTAGTATGTAGTCTTTGTTTCTGTTTAAATTGTCATCGTCCAGGACATAAGTGTAAAAAAGACAAAGGACGAAAAAGGGCCTCCAACATTTATCCTAGCTTAAAAGATTTAGAGACAGAGAGTTCCTCCAGCTCCGATAGCTCAGATGAGGAGGAAGGAGGGAACTTAGACAAGATGGCGGAAGAAGAAAATTTAGAAAAGATGGAGGAGGATCTAGAGAACCTATCAGTTGAAAGGGAGTCTGTGACCCTCCCTAGGCGGAGGAAAGGCAAACATGGGGCGGAGAAGCTTAAACCACCTGCTCGGGAGACGCCCACAGCTCCGCCCTAGGCCCGCCTCCATATGCGGAGGTTCCTCGGGCCGGTCCACCCCCAGGGACTCCAGGGACTCAATCGTTCTGCCCTGAGACTTGGAAGGAAGCGCGTATGGCCTTTCCAGTTTTTGAAGATCCGAATCAACAAAGATATCATGAGCACTTGGATATCAAGATGTTAAAAAATCTTGCAGAATCAGTCAGGACTTACGGCGTTAATGCTTCCTACACGCAATCCTTGATAGAAAGGATAGCGACACAGGCCATGACACCATCTGATTGGATAAGTACTGTGAAAGCCTGCTTAACTATGGGGCAATATCTTGATTGGAAATCTATTTACAGTGATTATGCTCAAAGGACTTGTTTACCAGTTTCTGAGCTGGCCACTGTGGAAGCCAGCTGCCTGCCTTGTCAGGTGCTAGTCATATGACTTTGCAACTGTAAACACGGCTGCCTACATCTAATTTGAATTATCTACATCTGTCTAACCAGGAATTAAAACCTTTGTATGAGATATTGATGGGTGATTCAGCTCTTGACTCGCCCCGTCTCCTGACTCCGGAAGGCAGAGCTGCACTTGAGAAGGTAGAAAAGAGCTTGAGGGAAGCCTTCCTAGGAAGACTAAAACCGGAGCTACCCATAATCCTATGTGTCCTTGCCACACGTAATCAACCTACAGGGGTTTTGTGGCAGGATGAGCCACTCTTGTGGGTCCACCCAAAAATATCTCCAAGCAAATCCATTGAACATTATCCCACCACAGTAGCTCGTCTGGCCCAGGAGGGCATTCGCCTATGTGTGCAGCACTTTGGACGAACGCCTGAAACACTCATAACACCCTACTCTGCTTACCAGGTGAAGGTCTTATGTGGTACAATAGATGACTGGGCCATTTTGACCTGTAGTTTTGATGGCATTATAGATAATCATTACCCCAACATCCTTTATTATCCTTTTTCAAGGAGCATCCTGTAGTTTTTCCTTCCGTCACCTCTCATAGTCCCTTGAAAAATGTACCTAATATTTTCACTGACGGTTCCAAAACTGGTTGCGGAGCCTATTTGATAGAGAACTCTGAGCTGTAATGTGTCAATTCCAGCCTGGATCACCTCAGGTTGTTGAACTGAAAATAGTTCTAGAAGTTTTTAGAAACTGTCATTTTGCTTTTAATTTGCTTTCAGACTCTGCATATGTGGTAAACGCTGTCAGAGTCTTAGAAGTTGCCGGTCCAATCAAAGCCAGTAGTACAGTGTGCGCTCTTTTTAAAGATCTGCAACACATGATTCGGCAGCGCACCAACAAATTCTTTATCCAGCATATTAGAGCTCATACAGGACTCCCTGGTCCCTTGAGCGCTGGAAATGATGCAGTAGATCAACTGTCTCGAAAAGAGTTTATCTTTTTGAACAGTGTATACGACCGGGCAGTACACTTTCATCAACGCTTTCATGTCAATTCTAAAACTTTACAGCAAAAATTTAACTTGCCGCGAGCCACAGCACACCAAATTGTGCTCGATTGCCCCCAATGCATTATACACTTACATCCATCGCATGTGGGCATCAACCCTCGAGGCATTTCACCCCTCAGGGTTTGGCAGATGGATGTCACTCACTTTTACAGAATTTGGAAAATTAAAATATATTCATGTCTCTGTGGATACTTGTTCAGGTATCATCCATGCTACTCCCCTCACTGGGGAAAGAACTACCAATGTAACTACTCATTGCTTGGAAGCATGGGCAGCTTGGGGAAAACCCCAAACGCTTAAGACGGACAATGGGCCAGCCTACACGGCACAGGCCTTTTCTTCCTTTTGCCAACGCATGGAAGTCTCACTCACTCATGGACTGCCCTACAACCCCCAGGGGCAGGGCATTGTAGAACGAGCACACCGCACGCTCAAAGAATGCCTTCAAAAACAAAAAGGGAATAGGCCACGGCCTTACCCCCAAGCATAGACTATCCTTAGCACTATTTACCTTAAATTTCCTAAATTTGGATGCTCAGGGTCAGTCTGCTGCTGACAGGCATCATAATCACTACGCCCTCCGCCAGAGAAAGTAAAATGGAAAGATATTATAACAAACATATGGCGAGGGCCCGATCCCGTGCTCTTAAGGGCACGAGGTTCTGTTTGTGTCTTTCCAGAGGACCAAGAAAACCCCATCTGGGTACCCGAGAGATTAACTCGGAAGATCTCCAGCCCGGCAGTCCCAGACAGAGAAAAGGATGATGAGGGCATAGATCCTGTTTCTGACCCTACTACTGCTATGGATACCGGGTGACTTTATACCTTTGTGGGCCGTCACACGCACCTGGCCAGTGCCTATGCCGGTCCATTCTAAACTCCCGGTCCTCCTACCTTTTCTCTACCTTTTGTGTTTGTATGCTTTGCCAAAATCAAAACTCTGCGCCTTGTATTAGCCAATGTATCTGCTTGGTTGGATCCCCTTGCAGATAGTAAGGTTGACGCAGAGGTTTTGAGAAACGTGCTTGTTCAGGTAAGTTTGGGATCGTCACAAGGTTCGGGGGACGCCTCGAACGGACTGATGACTCCCTAAACATCACATGCTATTTATGATTTACAATGCCACCATATCTTTGCCAAAGAACTTACTAAATGCAGAGTGCTGGGAAGGCAGGAATGACACTGCCTTTATTGTCAGACTGCCTACCTTTGTACCGGTAACGGTGGAGGCTGACCTTAATACCTTTCCATTTTTAACCTGTTTAAATATAAACTTATTCAGCTCTCTTGCGTCTCCTCTCTCAGGGGACTGTATATTATTCCTTTGGTATATAACTCTTCTCAGTCTCTCAATCAGAGTCGCTCCTGTCTGAGTACCTAAAAGGAAATCGGTCGAAGGAAGATGAGGACCTATCCAGGAGGCTCCTGTTGCAGATCGCTACCCTGAATGGCACCCGCCTGGATCCCTTACTTTGGAGGGGTCACCACTTGGGTCAAGGGTGCCCTTAATTTTCTTTAAAGAATGAGCAAGAGTATTTATTGGGGAGCTGTTGTTCTCCTAGGATGTGGTTTCTGCCTTTGGTTTCTGTGTCATTTGTGCCATGACCATGCAGGACATAAGGTTGTTGTTTACCAGGCGCTGACTGCCATGGAGGAAGGCACTCCCCAGGTATTTGGCTGGCCTCCCTTAGGGAGGCATAGTGGGGAGCTTTCTGGACCCAGTAATGGCCATCCAGGCATAATCCCTAGATCCTGACCATCTTGACCATTGCCAAAGGTATACACTAATGAATGAGTTCAAGCATGCTTGGGTGTGGGATGCCTAAGGTCTGAAGGGTCCAGAGGTAAACTACTTCAAATTTAATAAAATAAATAAGGGGGAGATGTAGGGCAGCCGTGTTTACAGTTGCAAAGTCATATGACTAGCACCTGACAAGGCAGGCAGCTGGCTTCCACAGTGGCCAGCTCAGAAACTGGGTAAACAAGTCCTTTGAGCATGCGTCGGCCTCGTGCCCTCCTGAGCGGGCTCATGATAATGAGGTATTGGCAGCTTAACCTATCCTGAGGGACACGTCACCCAGCGCGCCTAGGGCAGCTAGTAAGCAGCTCGCTTCTGCTGCTGCGCCCCTTTTGGCCTTCGCCTTTTGGCCCTTCGCTTCGCTTCCCTTCCCTTCCTTCCCTGCCCTCCCTTGCCTCCCTTCCCGGGCCTTCCCGGTCCGGTCCCCGGCCATACATCCCTATCCTAGTCCCTCGTCCAGTTCCCCGTCCCTAAGTCAAGAGCCGTTCCTGGAATAAAAGCTGACTGAGAAGGATCCGACCGTGTCACGTCTTACTTGCTGGCCAAGGCGGACGCGACAAGTGGCCACAGGCCTTGCCATTCCTTTTCTCTCCTCTCTGTGCTCTCCCCTCCAACAGCCCTTGTCACCAGATCCCCAATACCTGGCTCTGGCTTTTCCTCATTATTAGGAGAAATGACTTCCTAATATCTAATTAGTGTCTTGCTTTCTCATCCACTCTCCCTTCCCTCCCCCTCCCTAGTTTCTTTCTTCCCTTCCCTCTTTCTCACTTTTTTCCTCTGCTCCTGTTGAGCCTCCCCCAACCCCTGCCTCCACACCTGAATGTGACCATGACCACATCTTCTGTCAAAGTCTCTGTAAGCCTTTCCGTGTCCTCCCTACAGAACACCCATCTCCCATGACAGGGAAGCCTGGGAAAAGGAAGTGGGCCTCCATAGCCCTTCATCTCCAGTTTCTCTTGGAGCTGCCCACGGGGGAGCTGAGTTCTGTTTGGCTCCTCCAGTCCCTGCCATGGCCCAATGCTGCCCACACGCGGTGGGCGAGTCTGCCTATTCTGAGTCCAACAGAAGGCAACCCACTTCCCTGCACATAGAGCCACTCCTCCACGGCAGCTTTGTCTTAATGGATGCTCAGGCCTCCGTCTGCCTTCCTCTGGGCTTGCTTCTTAACTGGTTCACAATGTGTCTGGGATGGTGGGTTAGTCTTCAGGGACTCTCTTCTTAGTTACAGCCCTGGAGGAAGATCTCACACCCAAAGGGCCGGTTCATTTTAAGCAGCAATTCAACTAAATTGCTCTCACTTATGAAGAACAGAAGGTCCATCTAAAAGTAGCGTGAACAATAAGGGGCTGTTATCTCAAACGGTAAGAATTCTGTGGGTGAATTTCTTCTCCAGCCTCCTCTCATCTTGGACTCATTCCCGTGCTACATACATGGTCCAGCCCCGGGTCACCTGTCCTATAGCCATACATACTCCATAGGTAGAAGGGACAGAAGTTAGATCACTGGGTTCTAGTGTCTGCTGTGTTAGCTCCCATCTGGGGGGGCCTTGGCGAAGTGCGCTAAACTCTTCAGTCTTTTCCTCTGAAACAATTCCAAGAATACTCTCCTGCTGAGAGTGCAGAGGGCCTGAAGTGAAGACAGAGTGCCTGGCAAAGCCCTGCACAGCGGCACTCGGCACCTTGGGGTTCATGGCCTACTTTTCCCTCCTACAGCCTCTTTGGTTAGCAGAGAGAGCTCCGGGGGCCAGCATTAGTACTTAAGAGTACTCAGTTCATGGTATAGCTTTGTGGGGGGTTATTCTAAGCCAGAAGGAAGGAGGCCCCTTAGCCTGGTCACAGTTTCCTCTTTCTTTCTTCTTCCTTCCTTCCTTCCTTCCTTCCTTCCTTCCTTCCTTCCTTCCTTCCCTTCCCTTCCTTCCTCTCCTTCTCTCTCTCTCTCTCTCTCTCTCTCTCTCTCTCTCTCTCCTTCCTTCCTTCTTTGTTTCTTTTCTTTTTTCTTTTTCCCTCTGAGGTGGGGTCTTGCTATCCAGCCCACTGGGCCCTGAACCCTGGGATCTTCCTGCCTCAGCCTCCCAGGTGCCAGGTCACAGGTGGCAACATCTGGCAACGATTGCTTTGAGCTGCTCCTTGGTCCCCCTGGGAAGCTCATTCTCCCCTTTGTGACTTGTGGTTACAATGACTTTTCTGTTCCTAGGCACGTGGCAGCCCTTCTCCCTTGGGGCCGTTGGACAGTGTAGACCCACAGAGTCCCTGCCCAGGCTTGCCAGGGCGGCCACAGTGCCAATGACCGGTGGACTTTCTCTGATTCAAGCACCTCTGTGCCTTAATTCTCTTTTCCATAAGGACATCGGTCATGTTGGTCTAGGGACCTACCAACCCAGTAGGACCTCATTCTACTAATTACATCTGAAGGACACTAATCAAGATCACACTCTGAGGCATTAGGACTCTGTTTTAGGGATGTGGAGACACCATCCAGCTCATGCTTGCACTGCCTTGCAATAGTATCTAGTAAAGGAACCCTTTCTACTCTGTGTTCTTGCTCATGGGTCCCCTAAATCAGGGCACCCTTTCCTTTCCTTCTTTATCAAAATCCTATCCCCCTTTAGGGATTATTTTATTTTATTTATATACTATATTTCTCTCTCTTTTTACCCTACAGATTCTTTTGCATATATATTGTGGCTTCCAGTTCATGGTTTTTTCCGGTGATTCCTGGGTGTGTGAATGAGTGGGTCTCTGCTTCTTGTGCCTTCTTTGGGGCTCTTTTCCTTCTATTTTTTTTGTCCAATTCCAATGGGACAGGTTTTTGTTGGATCTCATTATATTTTATCATATTATTATCCCATAGAAGCCTGTTTGTTTTTTAATGAGAGACAGAAAGGGGTGGATCCAGATATGAGGGTCAGGAAGGACTGGGAGGAGTAGAAGAATATGTAATCAGGGAATATTAGGTGAGAAAAAAAAAGTATTTTCAATAAAAGGAATAAAAATTAAAGCAAGAGGAAGAAGCTGTTGTTTGTGGAGCTTGTCACTGAGGTTTTGCTTTGTTTCATTTTCGTGTGTTCTCTGTTGGGGTCAGGGGCTTTTGATATGAGACCCATCCCCATGTAGCTCAGATTGGCTGCCATACGTGATTCAAAAGAGCCAGTATATTTAGTTCCACTTCATAGATAAGGAAACCAAGATCCACAGTGTTGAAAGTGCTCGTGCAAGTCCACCGGGCTAGCTACTGATAGAAGGATGTCAACACGGACGTCTCTGCTCTTTGCAGAATGAGATGGGAGGAAGGTGGAGATGGAAGACCCCTAAGACTGACCCTGTGCCTCCTTCTGTTCAAAACAGGGCAAGATGGGACCTAAGAAGGGAATTCCACAGACAAGGATCCTAGAGAGCTCCCAGAACAATCTGGGCAAGGGTGGGGAGAGAGGAATGGAGGGCTGCTCCCTCTGCTTCTCCACAGTTAAACAAGCAGGGATGTAGGTTGGGGGGGGTCTTGGGTAGCATCTTAAGCATGCACCCCACCTCTCTTCCAGCTGCCATTCCCAGTCTTTGTGAGTTAGGTGAAGAATATGTTTTTCAAATTTTATTACTGCCCCATTTTATGGATGAAGCAACTGAGGGATAAGGGGACTTACTTGTTCAGAACCTCAGGACCAGGAAATGGCAAAGCCAGGGTTAAAACTAGCTCTATTTGATCTCAACTGTGGAGTTCCTGCTGTCTCACACTTGAGAGTCTTGGAGGTAGATGTAACAGATGGAACTCACTCTCTCTGACCCTTTAGCCATATGTAGAGAGAATCTCTTGTGCACTGTATGGATGCAGCACCTGTGGCCTAAAGCCTAGGCAGGAAATAGAAGGTGGGACATTAGGAAGGGAGATTGCATTCTGGGATAGAGAGAAGCGAGGGGATTTGCCCGGAACATGGAGAAGATCAGAAGCACAGGAGCTGAGCAGAAGTAACCAGCCTTGTGGCAGAGCTTAGATTAGAATAAATGGATATTATGATCTAATTGGGGAACAGACAAAGCTCATGGCCTAGGTATTGGTAAATATATTTGAGTTTCAGAATCATTATTCCTAGAGCCTTGGGCTAGGAGGAAAACCTCAGCTTTGACAGCCACAACTCTCTATCTGTCCCCGGGGATGGAGACAAGACTGCCTCTTTTTGAGGCACAGCGAGCACTGCCTTTATGACACCAGAGGATAGAGAGAAGGCTCACTGCAAGACTCACTGTCTGCAGCATAACACTCCAGGGAGGTTCCAACTCAGACCCACCGGGCCTCGCTCCCCTTAAACCTGTCCACCTCTTCAGCTGTGTCTACCTTCCCCACACCCACTCCTTCAGCCCTTGGTACCTGTCTCACCGCATCTCACGACTCCTCAACATCTGTCCTATTATTTGCTTGAGGTTTTCCTCGCTGGTGACCATTAAAATTTGGTCCTACTTTAAAGAATAATAGCCAGAAATATTATAGCTTTGGTATGCTGCTTAGACTGCCATCCACAGAAATAAACACACAACTGTGGGTAGTGACATTTATCAAATTTTAGAAAACTCTGGCCTAAGACTGGTTAAGAAATGGATCCTACAACTCTGGACTGGAGGGCTACCATTACCCTCAGTTTGGCAAACAGACTCAGAGAAGCTCACCTAAGGTTAACGCCACCTGAAGCATCTCCTAGGATCACTGTTCTGCTGAGGCTACCTCAAGAAGAACTGGTCAAGTCAGCAGTGTTGACATAGACCTGTTCAGCTAAGGCAGGAGGATAGAGAGCTTTGAGGCCAGCCTGGGCAACACAGTGACATCTTGTTGAAAAAAAGTGAGGTGGCGGTGGGGTAAGGCTGTGGCCTCCCCTCTGCCTGACACTCCTGTGTCCTTGCATGTCTGACACGATCATATAACGGGAACTGCCCCTGTAGCATCGAAATTAGGAGGAACACTTGTCTTCTGTCTGCATAGTCAAGACACTGTAAGGGCAAAAAGCCACGTGGTGCCTGCACACATCTTCAAGGGGCACATCTTCTCCTTTTAAGTGTGTGTGTGTGGTGTGTGTGTGTGTGTGTGTGTGTGTGTGCACAAACATGTAGAAATCAGGAGGTCAACCTCCAGTGTTATTCCTCAGGAGCCATCCACACTGTTTTGCTGAAATGCCGGGGCCTGGAGCCGGTGAGCTTCCAGTTGTCCCCACTGTCCCCTACTCCACCCCCATCACCCCTGCACTGGGGCTGCAGACACTACCAAAACTGGCCTTTTGTGTAAGTTCTGGGGATTCAACTCAGGTCCTCATGCTTACATGACACAATCACCCACTAAGTCACCCACTAAGTCACCCTCCCAGAACATTCTGGGTTCCAGAAAGGACACAGAGGGAGGTTTTTTCCCAAGTCAAAGCCTCTTCACACCTCCAGATAAACTGCTGCATCAGGCCCCTGCAGTTAAGACAGTGTTAGAGACCATTAGTCACACAAAGTAGAATCCATACTGGGTCCTTTAAGCAAAGTAGACACTTGAGGACAGTACCCACATGCCCAAACAAAACAAAAAAAACAAAACAAAAAAACCAAAAAAGTCAAAACAAACAACAAAGACAAAAAAAACACAACAAAAACCCAAACCCCAACTCAAAACCACAGCAACAATAAAACTCACACCCTTAGCCATCAGGAAAATGCAAATGGAAACTATAGTTGAGATTCCACCTCAGCCCAGTCAGAAGGGCTAGCACCAAGGAAGCAGACAACAGATGTTAGCACGGGTGCCACGGTTGGGGGAGGAATCCGATACACTAATGTCAGGAACATAGATACAGCCACTATGGAAATCAGTATGAAAATCAAAAACAGTAAAAATAGGACTATCGCATGACCCAGCTATGTGGTTCTGAATACAAACCCAAAGGGACCCAAGTCAACCAGGAAGAGCGAGATTATGTCACCTGTGGATGGTAGACAGGACCGGTGATCGTATGTTAAATTAAGATAAACTCAGAAAGGTAAATGTCACATGTTTTCTTTCCTATGTGGACTCTGGACTTTATCTATGGCATAGAAGTAGAAGTGGGGAGATTTGGACAAGAGAGGATGGGGAGGTATGACCAATGCTTGTGGTATGTCTGTACGGCTACGTCACGGTGAAACTTACCATTTTCTTTTTTTTTTTACAGTGGGTATATGCTAATCATAGAAACTGGAGCTTGTGACATAAGGAAGGGATGAAAGGAAGAGAACTCACTGGGAGGGCACAGGGAAGCTTTCAGGTCAAAGGAAAAAGGGAAACAAGCCAATCAGACTTTGGAAAAAACAAGAACCTGGAGTCCAGGAAGCACAACAGACAGGAAGCACCCAGGCCTGTGAATGAATAAATGCTCGCCCAGTGGTGGCTCACATCCTGTGACTTCCCTTTAGATTTAAACTCAGGCACAATCTCAGGTACTGTGCTCACCCATTGCCTGGATGGTGGTCAGGATCCTGTGACTGACAGCTGCCCCCATCCCCCAGCACAGAAGGTGGAGTGGGTGAGGCACACTGGGAGTGTGCCATCATCACAAGGTGGCACAGAACTGGGACACAGAACACGGATACCCAAGTCACCTCCTGGGGGCCTCCAAAGAGTCGAAGATGTGTATTAAGGTCCTTCATTTTCTCACTCAGGACAAGGATGGTTTCCTTTAAAATCCAGATGACCAGGAAGCCCCCAGCATGTCTGTTCTCAGGCAACAGGAGACCAGGTGAGAGGTAAATGGTTCTGTCCCCAAACAACTGCCACATTCCCTGGTGGTGACAGAGGACAGGGAGGATTTGGGAGGTGCTAGTCACACTCCTCAGAGTTTCTGTAGTGGTTGTACCCGAAGATGAGTACTGAGTCCCCCCTTCCCCCCTCCCCGTTCTCCATACCCTTTGGCCACCAAGGTATGGAATTGGTCCCACCCTACTTGCTTTGACTAATGACAGTCATGGGTGATGACGGGACTCCTTCTGCCTTAAGAAACACTCAGTGTTTGCTCTGACATTCAACACCTGGCACTTAGGAGGTGCCACTAGCTACAGACTGTGTGCCCAACAGACATGGTTTCCAAGGGGTAAGAGGCAGGGATAGAGGCAGACATAGTTTCCAGGAGGTAAGGGGCAGGGATGCAGGTAGACATGGTTTCCAGAGGTAAGAGGAGGAAGGGGCAGACATGGTTTCCAGGGGTAGAGGCATGGACGGAGGCAGACATGATCAGAGAGGAACAGAATTGTAAGCAGAGTCCAGCGATGCCTCCTGATGAGCCTACGTCATCACAAAGGGACAGGCATGGCTGGAATGGAGTGGTTAGGGGTGAGCACAGAGCCCTGGAGGTGGCAGTGGGGAACTGGGCTGTCCCCTGAGTTAAAATCCCAAACAGTTTAAGCAGAAGACCAACTTGATCAAAACTTTCTTTTGAAGCATGGCTATCCTCGTACTTTTGGGAAGAATGTCCTCTGCCCTCTGGGCTACCGTGGCAACCCAGATGTTGGAGGTGGTAGTTTTGGCCTTAGGTTCTTCCCTCTGCCTGGCCCTTGCTTTGGCTTCCTTTACGTGAGAGAATTCGTTTTCCAGACTCGCTTTAATGCTGCAGGGCCAGCAGATGTGCCACAAGAGGAGGCCATCTATATGCCAGAGAGAAGACGCCAGCCCTGTTGACCCTTAGTCTCAGACTTCAAGCCTCTAGAACCATAAGAACAAAGATTTCTGTTGTTAATGTCCTCTAGTCCATGACACTCTGGGATGGCAGCCCTATCGAACTAACACACTTCTAGTAGTTTCTGTCAGAGCCTAGATGACAGTGACCATCATGGTGGATATGTAATTGTGTGTTCCTGTCTCTCATAGAAGACTAAAAATTCTACACAGCCACTCACTGGCTGTGGGACCACAGTCTATCTAGCATAGTGCGCAGCACATAGTAGGTACTCCCCGCCCCAAACATCATGGGAATGAGTGTGAATGAATGAGTGAATCAATGAAAGAAAGAACGAATGAACAAACGAGCATCATCCAGATGAGGAAGCAAAGCTGAAGGAGGCTGAGGAGGCTGGGAGGTGAGGAGGCTGTGGAGGTGGAGAGGATGGGAGGCTGGGAAGGTGGAGGCTGAGGAGGGTGGGAGGCTGGGAGGATGGGGAGGCGAGTGGGAGATGGGGAGGATGGGAGATGGGGAGGTGAGAGGCTGGGGATGGGGAGGAGGAGGCTGGGAGCTGGGAGGTGGGAGGATGGGGAGGGGGGGAGGGAGATGGGGGCGGGAGGATGGGAGGTGGGAGGATGGGGAGGCTGAGGATGGGGAGGATGGGAGGCTGGAGGCTGAGGAGGTGGGGAGGTGGGGGAGGATGGGAGGATGGGGAGGTGGGAGGATGGGGATGGGGAGGATGGGGAAAATGGGGAGGTAGGGGACGCTGGCGCCAGCCAGTAAGGTCTTGCCTCAACCCTTGGCGTTTCTCAAAAGAGCTGCTCCCTCTGAGATCTGAAATTTGATTTACTCCTGTATGACATCATAGCCATCACCATGGCAACATCCAGCGATGCCTGTCTGCCAGACAGAGTCTCTGCCATCAGCAAAGGGCAAAGGGGCTTAGAGGATAGAAAAGAGCATCTCCAAGGTATGAGCATCAGGTCTGCTACCCTGCAGCTGGGGCCCGGGGAGCTGTGCTCACACAACCTGCAGCCGTGCCCCTAAAGGAGCCAGGACCACCTTCTCTGGCCCAGAAGAACTCATCTTAGGGACAAATGAGCCTACAGTAAACAAAATTACAAAGAAAAGGCGAAATTACATTGGTGGAAACTACATGTCGCACACAGGCAGCCGTGGGTTGCCTCGCTGTTTCCTGTGAACGCCTCCGTTTACCCTCAAGTCATCCAAACAATGAACAAAGCTATTGGTTCCTGTCCAGTTTTATTATTTCCTCCTGCCTCTGGTCTTCCACACTCCTTTCTACTTTCTTCTCCTGCCCTTTCGCTGTCTGCAAGCATCTATTAAGAATCTATTATAAATGTGGAGTGGTAACCAGTGTGGAAGTTAACTCAATTAACCATAGGACATGTTCCTACAGAGAAGATTTAAGCCCTTACCCTGGACTTCTGGGTAGGTGGTACTCTGAAGTGTCAGCTTTTGTTTTAGGGACATTGGTGTCATGATCCAGCCCCCATATGCAAGCTTTGCAGCTGCAGAGTTGCTGGATGAGGTTGACACACTGCTAATGTCCCCAGTTATCTAGGAGTATTGATGACCAGTTAAAGAAGCGAAACAATATCTTACAGAAGGCCAGTGGAATCCATAGCCCAGGCCTGGACACTGGAAGGAAGCTGTACTTGGAAGTTTTCCATTGCCTCTCCCTGAGCCCATCTTTCTCCCCAGAAGCCAAAAGACCACAAACTTAGATTTTTGGTACAGTGTTGACTCCAAGCCAGGCAGCCTGGCTGTAAAACTATGACACTTATAAACACAGACTTGTGTTGTGACATCAAGGACACACCCACACTAGCACTGCCATTGCCTGGTTATGTGAACTCACTCCAGCAGCCTCAGTCTTTTGATCCATAAAATGGGTTTACACTAGCTACATTCCTGGATGCCTGTGGGGAATAGGGCCATCATATATAAGGAAAACAAGTCCACGGAAGACACAGAAAAATGTCAGCTGTTCCATTAGCTTCTGTAGGGAGGTACAGCTTGTCTTTCAACCACCCCACTGGCTGAAGTGTCATTAGAAAGAGCAAAGTATTGAGAGATACCTCCTGAGCTGATACTGACAGGAACTGTGACAGTCTGCCTCTAGAAAAACTCTCAGCGAGCTGCCTGGCCCAGGGGAATCCAACCCTGACGATCTGCCCAGACTCTGCAAGATGTTTCCTACATGTTAATGTTCTTGAGGGACAGGGAACAGCTGAGCTCATGCTTCCTCCCATCGTTCTGTAGCATCTGCCCGTCCCTTACCGACAGCAAAAAAAAAAAAAGGACACGGGAGGGGGGCATGCATTTAGACATCCATCCTTTGACAAGATAATGGGGCCTCCTAGAAGTCAGATTCTATAACTACCTTCTGCGATGCACCAAGAGGTTTTGGTGTTTAATTTGTCTGTTTGTTTGATAAGTTGATTGGTTGGTTGGTTGGTTGGTTGGTTGGTTGGTTGGTTTAGGGAGCAACTCTGGTATTCAGGCTTCATAAGGTTCTATCCTTTTTGCTGTTTTGCTCTTACATAGTAGAGAGTGAGTATTCATAAAAACTAGACAGATGGATGCCTGAATAGACGGATGGGTGGATGGTTAGGTTAATGGGTAGGTGAATGGGTGGATGCCCTAGTAGATGAATAAGTGGATCAGTAGGTAGATAGGTGGACAGACAGATGGATGGGCAGATTGATGGGTGGGTGTGAGGGTTGAGTGGATGGATGGATGGATGGATGATGGATGGAAGATGGATGGATGGATAGTGGATGGATGGATGATGAATGGATAAATGGATGGATGGGTGAATGGATGGTGAATGGGTGGATGATGGATGGATGAATGATGGATGGATGGATGGATGGATGGATGGATGGATGAATGGATAATGGATGGATGGGTGAATGGATGGGTGAATGGGTGGATGATGGATGGATGGATAGGTGGATGGATAGATGGATGGATGGATGGGTGGTAGATGACTAGGTGGGTGAGTGGGTGGATGGACAAATGGGAAAGCGAATAGTAGTTCTGTAGGTAGATGGATAGATGTATAGGTGGGTGGGTGGATGAGTTAATGGTCAGAGTATTGAGAATATAAATGATATAAATGAAAATTGTTTATTTCACACCAAAGAATTTCGTAAGCACATAAGAACCTGGCCTTAGGGCACAGTAAGACATGGGCTCTGAGAAACACTCTAAGTACCATTGACAAGGGTCAGCCACTAACAACCTAAGAGCCAGATAAGTCATCGCTTGTGCATATATAAGATGTGTGTCACAGGGGTATTAACTGCAGGTTTAAGGCCAGCCCAGTCCCATCTGGTTCACTGTAAATGAGGGCTTGAGCCTTGTTTCTTCCCCACAACAATGATACAGATATGGCACCTGCCTGGAGGATATTAGAATCCTTTTCAGATCCTGCCAGCTAAGCAGTTTGTGTAGTCTGACAGGCACCCATGCTCAATCAAAATACCCTTCCATTTACAATACACCAACACCCATTATTGATAACATTATCTGGGTCAGAGAACCTTCTAGAACATGCATATATAGAAAGAACAGGGCATGTGCCTTTATTTCCTTGCATGGTTTCCTGATACACTCCCTTCATGAATCCAAGGAACCCCAGGACCAAATGGCATCCCATCCTACCCATCTTGGGAAGACACATTGTAAAAGTCACCACATTGTAAAAAGTGTGGTAGAGACCCCAGCTCAGCAATATACCGACTGAGTCAACTAGAGCCTCTCAGATTCCTCATCTATAAAATAGAAATTTCATCGTGTTCTCAATATGATACTTTTTACCAGGAGTTGTGGTAGCTTTGTCAACCCTGAATCATCTGGAAACAGTCTCGATGAGGGATCGGCTACAGCAGGCTGATGATGTGGGGCTTGCTTGATTGCCTTAACTCTGGAGAGGCCCACTGTGAGTGTGAACGGCACCCTCAGGTCCTACGAGGTAAATTCACACGGAAGAAGGAAACCTCCTTTTGCTTTCTTGGTCTTCACTCTGGCTGGAGAGCCCATCTACCCTGTTGGTGCCACTGCCGATCCCTTCACTGATTTTGGAACCAGCCTCTCTCAGCTTCTAGCATGGACCGAAGACCAGCAGCATTCCAGGTCTTTAGCACTGGAATGCTGAAGTGTTCCGCTTCATGGATTCAGCAACCATCAGGTTCATTCTATTGGTTCTGTGCCTCTGTGCCCCTACCCCTAGAGAACCTTGACTAATCCAGCCGGTGGACTAGTTACTTCTCTAGTTGCTATTACAAAACACTTGACAACAACTGTGGAAAGGAAGGGTTTACTCTGGATCACAGCTTGAGAGTACAGTCCATCATGGTGGGGACAGCAAGACAGTGGGAGCTTAAGTTGGGAAGAAAGATGAATGTCTGTACTCAGCTCACTTTCTCTCCTTTTATTCAACTCAGGACCCAGCCACGGGGTGATGTGTCCATTTAGGGTGGGTCAATTCATCTAATTAGCCAAGTCTAAGTGACACCCTCACAGACATGCCTGGAGGCTTGTCTCCTAGGCGATTCAAGATGCTGGCAAGTTGATAATCAGTATTAACTGTCTCATCATAATTAAATCAAGACCCTGGTCTGGGTAGATGCTCCAGTCCACCTGCCCTTTGCCCTTAAAAAGGCAACAGGAAGTGAATAGTGATTTGGGCCAATGTATAGGGGAGAGACCTCAGGGAGGACTGCAGAGCCAGAGAGGAGTTTCCCCTTAGGTGGATCTTGCAGAATGGGGTACAGGTTTCAGACAAAAAGCAGTCCTTGGGAATTAAGTCACTGTGTTCCAGAAGGGTGGAGGGTCAGGGGATGGAGAGGGGATACTTACTCAGTCTGTACATTGTGCTATCAAAAGGTAGTCACAGCCTGTACTCCCTGGGGCTCCATCAAAACCGGGCTTCAGACGGGAACTCTGCCAGCCGCAGGCATGGTTGATGATACAATAGTCAGGCAAGATCGGATGTCTCAAGTCCTGTGGGGGCTGGTCAGAGCTGTGCCAATGTGACACAGAGGCCTGAGGGAGGCAGGGTCAGTAGGGAAGGGGTAAGGGGTGGATTTGAAAGACAGGCTTCGAATAGTTATTGAGAGTTGCTCCCACCTACCCCCACCTTCTATCCCTCCATCTCTTCCCTTGGTGGCCACACAATCATTTTAAAAGAGACGAAACACATCTCCCTGCTTAGAAGCTTTCTGATGACCCTTGAGAGGAAAGCCAGACTCCTCAGTGTGCTCCATGCTTGCTCTTCTGCTTCAGCCAAACTGCCCCTCCATGCATCAGGCCACAGGGCCTTTGCATATGCTTTCCTCTATGCAGGCTGCTCTTTCTCCTCCTCTGGTTAAAACACACCTATTGGGATCTCAACTCTAATAGATTTTTCAGTTTAGGCCAGCAAGCACTAAGTAATTTTGGCATTCATGGGCAGTTCCCTCTTCCACCAAAGAGAAACTCCATGATGACAGGCCCTGGGATGTTTCTTACTCTCTCATCACAGCCACGGTGCTGGGCACTAAGCATCAGGTGAGTGGATGGGGCCATGGGGATGCACTGAAAGACAGACTCTGTGTCTAACACTGTGGAGGACACAGACAGGGACTCTCTTAGGACCAGAGGTTAGCCTTTAGAACAGAAATATCGCCAGGCTGTGGTGGCGCACGCCTTTAATCCTAGCACTTGGGAGGCAGAGGCAGGCAGATTTCTGAGTTCGAGGCCAGCCTGGTCTACAGAGTGAGTTCCAGAACAGCTTGAGCTATACAGAAAAACCCTGTCTCGAAAAAACAACAACAACAACAAAAGAACAGAAATATCACAATGGACCTTTGTCCCTACCCCCCCACCCCACTTCATACACACCCTGGCTGCCCCAGAGTCTCTTGGGGACTAGTATCCCCTGGCAACATCAACAGCAGCCAGGCATTACCTGATGCTTATCTGGCCCAGTCTCAGAGGAGCTAAGGCGGACACCATGGCAACAGCCTGCTCCTCAGAGGCCCAGAAAGGCTTCAAGGGATGCCCAATCATGAATCTCTGCTCTCTGGAAATTGGTCCAGGGTTCAAGTTTAGAAAGACAAAAGTCTTTGAGGGAGCAAATGCACCTTTAAATCGCTGAGAAAACATCATTGCCACAGATTGCCTGGGAGAGTTCAGGGGAAGCTACCGTTGTACCAGCAGGACCCACAGACTGTCCATAGAGGTCCTGAGGTTCCTCACTGGGTGATGGGGAGCCACACCCTAGAGTAGGTCAAGAAAGGTTCCCCTCCACACAGATGAGACCCAGAGAGGCTGAAGTCTGCAGATTTGGTCATGGAGACGGGGCAGTATGACCTTCTACCTGCCTGTGTCTAGGGTCCTCCTTTACACAGGGAAGATCAAAAGCAAGACTCTTGTGAGGCCCACTGTGAGGCCGGGATCTGTTACTTAGGTGAGCACCCTGGAGCATAGAGGGCGGGAGCCCACAACTGTCTTCAAGGCCCGGGTGTTGCTGGTCGGAGCAGGACGCTGTGAAAACGGACCTTGCGATGTCTTCTGTGGAGTCTCCCATTAGGTCAGCAACATCCCGAGAGCTCCATGCCTGGTGACCTCAAAAGGCTGAGACCAAACACTGCTGTTCTGGGTACTGACCAATGTGGCTCACACGACCTAGAAGAGGAGACTCTAGTCAGTTAAATTTCTTAAGTTTTGGCACAGGTTTCCATGTTGATTCTGCAGGGGGCTGGGCAGGGGGCTGGGCAGGGGGCTGACTCTTCTTCACAATCATTTTCCAGAGCAGGATGGTGAAGACCAGAGAGCTCAAACAACTTCCTGGGCTGCCAGGCCATGAAGTCACACATCGTCACCAAATCAACCATGAAGGTGCCACTGAAGCCACTCACCCACTTACCACCGAAGGCCATTGTGAGCCACCATTAGCCTGAAGTGCTTCTGACCTCACTGGGATTAAGACTTAGCACAGGCCAGAAACAGCCCCCAACAGCTAGCTGATAGTCTTGCTTTCAGCCCACATATGCTGCTGTGAGGGCCAACTGTGTGTATGCCTATTCCCCAGAAGGAATTTTTAAGGCTTTCTGGGGAATCCTTGTCTCTGTCTAAGCCCAACATCAAAAGTGTAGGCTGAGCCTAAATCACTTTTTCAGGATGCAAGAGTGGAAGACAAACAGATCTGTTTACTGCCACTGAGAGCAAAGGATCATGGTAAAGCTGACCAGCCACTCGAAGATGTCATTAATATGATGCACATCCTCCAGAGACTTGGACTCCCTACAAGTGGGTGGGAGGGACTTCTGATGCCCAGGCATCCCTTCCTTTATTTCTGCAAGTGCATGGTGGGTAGATGGGGATTAGTCTGAATAATTTCAGATAAGCCCATGTTATCTGGACAGCAGCACACACTTAGATTACTCACAGAGGGATGTGTGCAGTTTTTTGTGGGTGCTCAAACTAGGCTTGAACAAACATTGGGGTCTATAGCCTTGGTATCGAAAGGTAAAGGCTTAGGATGTTCAAATCATGTCTTTTGCCTTTCTTTCTTCACTGTGAGATGCCATAGTTCTTAAGCTTCTATGATGTGACAGGCCCTCTGTCAGGGATGGCCCTTCTGAGGAGGTGACATATTATATATATATATAATTTAAAATTTATATTATTGTATAATATAACTATATTTTATATGTTATGTTATTTATAAAATAACTTATATATACTATATATTATAATTAATTAAATATATAATGATATATATTGTATATGAATTTTATTTATTTTGTGTGCTTGTTTATCTGGATTGCATTATATGCAAGCAGTACCTGCAGAGACCAGAAAGGGGATTTGATTCTTCTGGAACTGGAGTCACAGGTAATTGCAAGCCTTCTAGTATGGATGACAGGAATCAAACCCAAATGCTCTTACCCATGGAGACATACCTCCATCCTCTGAGGAAGTAGTGTTGATGCTTAAATACTTAAGGAGACATTCATGCAAAAAAAGTGAGGGGCAGAGCATTCCAAGATGGGAAGACAGGATCAGAGGAAGACCCTGTATGTTAGACCTGAAGGGCCAAGAAGGAAGTAGCTATACCTAGGTCCAAAAGAGAGGAGGAGGGAGGAGAGGGAGGGGGAGAGAAGGAGAGACGGAGGGAGGAGAGGAGAAGGGGGAAGGTTGGAGAGGGAGACTGGACTGAGTCCTTCAAGACCATGGTAAGAGATTTTATTTGGTGTCATTTAATCCCCAAAGTATTTTAATGGAGCAGGAGAATGATTTAATTCATGGTGATAAAATGTCTCTCAGCTGCTGAATGAGAAGTGTATGCTGTGGGAAAGCTCCAGAGAAAAACAGCAAGGAGTCTCTGCACCAGGGCCCAGGGAAGAGGTGGCGCCCGTGCGGGGATCAGTCCGCCAGGGGTGGGGAGTGTGGAAGAGCATGAATTTAAAGGAGTTTGGAGAGTGATGGAGAGCGAAGCAACCATGCTTGCCTATGGACTAACCATAGGCAACTTGGTATTATTATTTTAAATCATCATCATCGTCATTATAAGATAGGGGGTAGAGAAATGATTTAATGGACAAATACTTGCTATGGAAACTGAAGAACCAATGTCCAGATCCTCACCACCCATATGAAAAGCAGGGCATGTATGGGTGGGTATGGCAACCCACTATAGTCTCAGTACTCAGACGTCCTCCTGGGCTAGCTGTTAGTTATGCCAGCGGGATCAGTGAACTCCATGTTCATCAAGGGACTCTACCTTAACAAAATGGAAAGTGACTAAGAAAGACATATGTCAACCTCTGGCCTCCACATGTACACACTACACGTGCCCCCATACACACATGCACATGACACACACTTACACATGCAATAATTATTGAAATACATGCCTGTGTTAGTTCAAGGCCTTTCTTAGTACCAAGCAGACCTTGACTGCGTGCCAATGCTCAGGGTGGGCAATCTACAACCTTCTCAACCCAGGCATTGGCCCCCAAGGCTTCTTGTATGTACTTGTCCTTTCCCGAGCAGAGGCTGGACCTACTGCTCCACCTCCTATGACCTGTATGGGCATGTGCCACAGGGAGTGGGACACAGACATTGAGAACCACTTCTACTCCTTGTATAGAAGTCAAGACCCCGAGAAGCCCAGAGATTGACTCCAGATATCATTCAGTGAATTTTCAAGCTACAAATGCAAAACCACTCAGGACACTTCCAAGAAGCATTACCTAAGAGGCATCCTTAGAGAATTCTTTTCAATAAATAACTAAGAATATATTAATTCTGTAAGCCAGAAATTCTCTACTGTCTATTCAAGGACATCGGCTGTGTGATACATGTTGCCTGGGAATCACTGGCCAACCTCTAGAGCCAGGAACATAAAATGGACACAGCCCACATCCTCCTCACAATGCTGGAAGTTCGGAGAGTGTGGTGGGCAAGGGGCAGGGAGATAGAGAGTTAAGACAATCACCAAACCTAGCTTGATGGTTTGTATATGCTTGGCCCAGGGAGTGGCACTATTAGGAGGTTTGGCCTTGTTGGAGTAGGCATAGCACTGTGGGTGTGGGTTATAAGATCCTCATCCTAGCTGCCTGGAAGCCAGTATTCTGCTAGCAGCCTTCATATGAGATGTAGAACTCTCAGCTCCTCCAGCACTATGCCTGCCTGGATGCTGCCATGTTCCCACCTTGATGATTATGGACTGAACCTCTGAACCTGTAAGCCAGCCCCAATTAAATGGTGTCCTTCTAAGAGTTGCCTTGGTCATGGTGTCTGTTCACAGCAGTAAAACCTGACTGAGACACCTAGAGAAACCAATGTAGCAGGCAGGTACAATATGCTCCAGGAAAACAAACTGCACCCCAGTTCGTCAGAGGTGATCTAATTGCATCATACCACAGGGTCTCACTATATACACCAGGATGGCCTTGAACTCATAACTCTTTTGCTTCAGCTTTCCAAGTGCTCAGGTTGCAAGGCAAGCACCATCATGCCCAGTTAACAGATACTTCATAAGGGCTTGAAAACCAGTTATTTCTCAGGCTCACTACATTTTCCCTCAGATGTTCCTTTAGCTTGGAGGTGTGCACTAAGGTAGGGTCTGCAAGGTCAAGTTCAATGACATTTCCATCTCACCCTGACTCTAAACTGGTCGTGTGGCTGTTTTGCTTCCGTGTGGCCTCACCTAATAAGAATCCCCGAAGCAAGGGAACATGCCATTGGCTGCCTTTGCCTCTCTCCTCTGGTGTTCACAATGACTGAACAGATATTGTTTTGGGCTGGATAGCTGCTGTTGAGCAATGAGTGTCAAAGACCAAGCTTCCTGCCCTCACTGGGCTTTCGAGTGGCATTCAATCAGTCCTCTAGATCCACTCAGCATCCTCTGCGTTCCAAACTCACATCCAACTGCAGGGTCTACCTGGACACATGCTTTGCCATAAACTCATGATACCCAGATTCCCACAGCAGTAACCACACAACCTAGTCCTCCTTCGTCTGCCTTGGTGCTTTAGTGCATAGCCCGTAACCTACAAAGCATCTTTATCCTTCCCTTTCCCCTCCCCCCCCAGCCCATCAGTCAGCCACCATCCCCAACCCCAGCCCTGCCACGCCTGCCTCCATTCTTTCTCTTTACCAGTGCTCCCCTGCCGACTTCCCCCCAACCCATGCTCCAACCTACTCTACAGCATCCACGAGTGTTTTTATAAAGTGAAACCAAAGGCATGGTTCTCTCCTTTCTAGATCTTTTCAGAAGTTACATTTTCTAAAAAGGGTTCATTTCAAGTTTCCCAGGGACCCCTACACTCCTTCCCTCCTTCTTGCCCATGAGCTGATGAGCTCCAGTGTACCCAGCACACATCGTGTTAGGTGCGTTGATCAACACCAAATCATACCTCATCCTCTGCAGAGCCCTCTCGTTTTGCACCAGCTCCCTTCCCTGCTGGGCTCTGCAGGGCTCCCCGTCACCCTCTGCACCTGCTGGCCCTGGTTCTGATATTCCTTCTTTGTCTTGGTCTTCAAGAAACTGAGATCCTAACGCTTCCCATTTAATCATGCATGCAATCCGCTCTTAAACACCCCACTCCCAGGACTTCCTAACCCAAAGGCCACCCCGGGCTCTAGTGACTACAGCATTTCACTCAAGTGATTTCCTTTCTAGCCTCTATCCACTTCTTGGTGGTACAGGACTCACGATGGAAGGAACAGTGGCTTCTTGTTGGCTGCTGGAACCCAGAGTCTGCTCTGAAGGAAACATTGTGTTTATTGAATTCAGACAGCAAAAGCTTCTGGGATCTGGTCTGAAGATGGTACGAGTCAGTGTGGATCAAAGCACCTGACATGAGGCATGCTGGGTACACCGGAGGTCGTCAGCACATGCCCAGCATGGTGTGGACGGCCTGAAGACTACAGGGACTAGAACTGCATTGTCCTTGCCTCCAGGGGAGAAAGACAAGAGACAAGAGGCAGGAAGTCCACACCACATCTGAGAGTTTCTTCTCTCTTCCTTCAGTGGCCTATTTTTACAAAGCTACAGTAGATCGTAGCATGAGATTGACAGCTACAAAGATTGGCCCTCTCTGTATCCTGGGCAGCCTCCTGCCTCACTCCAATTGTTCCCTAGCAGCCACCTGTTCAGAGGCAGCCAACTCTGCCCCATCTCCTCATCCTCAGGAAGCTGCCAGCTCCCACCCTCACACAAGGCCAGCTGTGTTCCTGCCCCAGGAGGCTTTGAAGCCTGGAGTTGTCACCCTCTATTTGTTTGAACTCATGACAACAGATCATGATAAGGAACACACAGCTGTCTCGGCCTGCCCTAATCCCTGTCAGCCACTGTCTGCAAATCCCAGGCAGCCTGCCTCCTGCAGAGGGAGTAGGGTACAGGCAACTGGGCACGGGAATTAGTAGTAGCTCATTTCAGCTCAGTAGGCATGGAATGATCCCTTTGATGTGCAAGGGATCCTGGTTTCCAGTCTTGCCTCTGCTCCTACAGAGGGGAAGCCCTAACCTTGCTCCACTTCCTTAAAAGTGGGGACATATATTAAGTGAGTGCCTTCCTTTGTTTTTGAGAAACTCTCTCATCGAGAGTCATTCGATTTTATTCTTCAGTTGTCTCCTGGTCTCACACCTGCCAGATTTAAGCTGACATGTAGACTTGCAGTTCAAGAGGTAAGGTGTGATCTAGTGAGATTCACTGGGTGTGAGACCATACTAATGTATCTAATAAAATGTTAACTTGTCGTCATAATTAAGGGTACAAAAATCTACAAAGGATGGATATCAAGAGACCTGGGAATCTGCAGTGGAAGATGTGAGCTTGAGGCCCCATGGGAAATTGATGGTCGAGCTGACACCTGAAGAAGTAGAAGTCCTAACTGAAGATCAGCCGGAGGGAGCATTTAGGCTGAAAGAACAGCTCCAGTTGAGACCAAGGCCAGAGACCACAGGAGCCTAAGGGGAACCCATTGTTTCCAGGATCCAGAATAGGTGACAAAGAAAGAGACTGGAGAAGTCCGTGGAATAAAACCTGTTGGCTGAAGTCAAGGGCATCTTGTCCTTCTACTGAGCAGCAGGAAGCCATGCACAGGTCTCATTGGGTATTTATAAGGTATGATTGAGTGTGATGCAGGTTCATTCTGGCTACTGTGGAGAGGTTTGGGGTCCTGAGAAAACACAGGTGACAGATTGTAGGAACTATTCCTACTCAAAAAAAAAGGGAGTGTCACGGGCAGAGCTTGAGAAAGCATCTACACAGCTGTCCCCACATCAGTGAGGAGAGGTTGTTAATTGCCAGAGAAATGCAGGGACACAAAAGGTCAGCAGTCCCCATTACAGGCCATGGCTGAACTCACACTCACCTTGAGAGGCAGAGGTTTGATTTCAGGGGACCAATGATTTAAGTCAGGTGCCATTATTTAAGTGAGGTTTGAGTGGCCATGAGTAAGAAGTGTCATTTAGCCAGAGCTGGCTTCTATCTTAAGGTCCTGCCTGCTCTGTTGGTGACCAGCCTAGCTAGTCCTCATACCTGACCAGCTTTTCCTATAACCATGCTACATCCTCAGCCAAAGTCAAAGGAGCCAGCTATTGCCACGAGGAGAGCCAGCTTGAAGGCCAGCTAGAAATGGGACCCGAGAGAATGAACAGTGTGAATTCAGACATCCCACCATCGGGAATCCAGATCCTATGCTGTTGCCTTCCTGATGTGTCCTGTGTCTCACCTGTGGCTTCATGGTGCCACACAGCCAGGCAGCATCACAGCAAGCTGTAAGCCCAGGCTATACCCACTCAGTTTCCTTGGGCTGACAATGAGATACTATGGCTCCAGTCACATTCCCTTGAAGACATGGTACTTCCATTGGGCGTGACCAAGGAAGGTAGGTAGCTATACAGAGAAGGATGATTGTCACCAAGACAGAGGGACCATCATGAGTGAAATCAGGGGAGCACAAAACAATTGGCATGCAGAAATTCCATCATTTCGCATGGTGAGAGTAAAGGGTTCACATGAAGGACTGGGCAGGAGCCAGTCAGAGAGAAATGGTTAAGTGGATAGCAAAAGACCTAAATTTTGTATGAGGAAGTAAAAGCTCTCATAAGTAGTCTGTGGGATTCCTACTGAATGGTTTGGGGCTGGAGAGAAGGGTAACAATTGGAGGCAGCCATCATCGGACCATATACAGATCGGCTACAGCGTGGGGACTAGATTGGGATCCATTAGACTGGAAGTAGAGAGACCAGGCAGGGAGTGATTAGGCTGGAGTCACCACCAGGAGGGCAGGGGAAAGTGTGACTAAGCAATATTGGGAGGCGGGCTCTATAAAAGGCAGAGTGTCAATGAGCCATTGCCAGGAAGGGCTGCCTATCAGACTGCTCCAAACTCAGTGACTTCACCAATCTCTAGAGCAGCTAAGCATAGTAGGTCTTGGCTGGGCTCTGCTGGGTGCTACACTTCCCCAGATTGGGCTGGATAGGCTAATCAACGTGCCTTCGGCAAGTGAGGGTTGGTCTGGTTTAGTCTTGTTTTGCTTAGCTCTTACCCTCCTCCTGGGACAGGAGAACTATCTAGACAGTTCTTATGACAGCTGGACAGAGACACGAGAGAGCAGGCCCTATCAGGCAAGTGTTCTATGAGGCTTTGGCTATGTTGTTATGCCTGTGGTCCACTGGCTGTCACTGTCGCTGAGTCCCAGGGGTAGATGTCAACTTTTACCTTAAGCTGAAGAACTGCTATGTCACATGGTAAAGAGCATGGATACAGGTGGGGATAAAGAATCAGAGTCTTTTTGTGCAATTTTTCATGCAGATAAGGTATTTGAATGGGGGTGGATTCACAAGTTCTGTCTGCACTCCCCAAAGTGACCTTTATCAGCTCAACTGCCTGCAAGTTTGAGCCTCAGCCCCTGCAGAGCCCATGGTCACATGAATGGACTCCTCAGTAACTGTACCAGAATCCTGGACTACACACACACACACACACACACACACACACACAAAAGAGAGAGAGAGAGAGAGAGAGAGAGAGAGAGAGAGAGAGACAGACAGAGACAGACAGAACAGAGACAGACAGACAGAGAAACAGAGAAAACGAAGGGGGGGAAGAGAAGATACATAGAACAACACACACACAACACACATACAACAACACACACACACACACACACACACAGAGGCATGCAGACACACAAGCACGTACCCTGGGCCCTGTGCCCTACCAAGGCCTTCCCTGAATCCTCTACCAGCCTTGCCCTGGCCCACCAAAGTGCTTCCCCAGGGACTAGCTTTTCTCATCGAGCCTCTGTTGATCACACATTCCCCAGGCTTCCTCTCCTCTGTGTGGGCAGAGACAAATGCACGGCTTCCGTTCTGGAAAGGAGAGGGTGGGAGGGGAAAGAGGTGTGTGTTCACAGGCGTGTTCTTTGGGGATCCCCACCTCCACTCTCCACTTCCCTCCTCCTTTGCTACCCTGCCAGGTGTCCTACCTTGGTTTGCTGGGAAAGGAGAGTAGGGAGAAGGGAGGGTGACCAGAAGGAGTTTCTTTCCGATTCGGTGTCTCAGTTTTCACACCTATAAAACAGTAGCATTAGTGGAGGGAACATTTGGTGTTTAGCAAACTTTCATATGGTGCATACTAAGTGTCCTGCTCTCTTAAGTGTATTGCATAGTAACTCATTTCATGATCAGGGCAATGATTTGAAGTATTGTCATTTTACTGCAGAGATAATGCTGCACAGAGAGGGTAGGCCATTTCCCTAAGGCACACAGCTAGAGAATGACAGTGTCAGCAGCTAAACCTGACCAGTCCAGCACCAGGCCACACTTAACCCCATGCGTATGACATCACGTTGCCTCCCGTCCTCTCTGAATTTCTATAGTGCAGCGATACAGCCCCTTGGTATCCTGCCTGCTCTGTCTTTTTAATTCCCCCAGATGGATGTTGTGAGTGCACTGGGTCATCTGCCTCTAAAGTTGTAACTAACTCTGGTCCCCGTGCATGTGACTTTGCTTGGATATTAATCATGTGCTCACACCATTCAGATAAGATGAGGCTGCACCACTAGGACAAGCCTGACGAGCATCCTTTTAAGAAAAAGGAGGGGCGGAAAGATGGTTCAGGGGCAAAGGCACTTGTTCGCCACCCCTGATGATTTAAGTTCAGTCCCAGAACCCACACAGCAAAAGGAGACAGCTGACTCCCAAGAATTGTCCTCTGACCTCTGCTTGTGTACCTTGGCATGTGAACTCTGATATACATGCTCTCACACGTGCACACAAAATAGCAAGCAATTGTACATTTTTCTTTTAAAGACAGAGAAAGGAGACAGATATGCTGAAACACACAGGAGGGATGGCTGTGTAAAAGACAGGCAGAAACTGGAGTGATGTGGTATTGAACCCGGAGCTGGCCAGGATGGTCAGCGACGCCAGACAATGGGCGGAGTCCTTGGTAAAGCCTTCAGTGTCAGCACAACCTGTCACATCTTCCTTTCAGTCCTCCGGTCCCCAGAATCCTGAGACATTAAATCTGTGTTTTGAGCTTCTGTAGTAGCTGTGTTCCCATTGTGGAACTCTGGGAAGTGAAAACAAGGGACAAGAAAATCTTGCAGCTTTCAACAAGAAGTAACTCTAGAAAGCACCTACAAGGCAGCCGCTTTCTGTCCCCAGCCAGTTGGTCACTCTGATCTTATATCTGGCCACTTCTCATGTTATTTGTATGAACTTGCAGACACAGAGCCAGGCTAGTACCAGTCAGTGAGATACAGGTGCCGGCCTTGAGGTGCTAAATAGGCAAGATGGCGGTAGGCATCCATGCTGAATGGAGCACCATTGTATGGCAGATATTTCTTTCTTTCTTTCTTTTTTTTTTTTTTAAATCTTTGTGTGTGTGTGTGTGTATGTGTGTGTATGTGTATCCCTGGCTGTGAGTGAAGGCACACTAGTGCCACAGCACACATGTGGAGGTCACAGACCAACCCCACGGGTTGGTTCTTCTAACTTGTTTGAAGCAGAGTCTCTTGTTTGCAACTGTATGTGGCAGTTATCTGGCACGCAAGCTCGTAGGGATTCTTTGTCTCTGCCTCTTGTCCCATCATGGGTTCACTGGAATTATAGAAGTGTACTGTTGAGGCCACTGGGCTCTAGAGAGCCAAAGCCACATCCTTACACTTACTTACACAGGGTTAGCTACTTTTCTATTGCTGTGATAAGACCCCATGTCTTAGGGTTTCTATTGCTGCAGCAAAACACAGTGGCCAAAAAGCAAGTTGAGAAGAAATGTGTTTATTTGGCTTACAGTTTCACAGCACTGTTCATCCTTGAAGGAAGTCAGGACAGGAACTCACACAGGGCAGGAACCTGGCGGCAGGAGCTGATGCAGAGGCCGTGGATGGGTGCTGCTTACTGGTTTACTCAGCCTGCTTTCTTATAGAACCCAGGACCACAAGCCTAGGGACAGAACTACCCACAATGGGCTGGGCCTTCTCCCACCAAACACTAATTAAGAAGATGCCTTACAGCCAGATGTTATGGAGGCATTTTCTCAATTGATGTTCCCTTCCTTAGATAACTCTAGTTTGGATGTCAAGTTGGTATAAGACCAGTCACATGACCAAGGCAACTTATAGAAAAGAGAGAGTTGGGGAGAGAGAGGGGGAGAGAAAGAGAGAGAGAGAGAGAGAGAGAGAGAGAGTGTGTGTTTATGGAGCTGAGAGCTCACATCCCGATCAACAAGTAGGAGGCAGAGGAAGCTAATTGGGATTGACTTTGGCTTTTGAAACCTTCTCCAATAAGGCCACACCTCCTAATCCTTCCCAAACAGTTCCACCAACTAGGCCACACCCATCCTTCCCAACAGTCCACCACTAGCCACCTCCTATCCTTCCCAAACAGTTCCACCAACTAGGCCACACCTCCTAATCCTTCCCAAACAGTTCCACCAACTAGGCCACACCTCCTAATCCTTCCCAAACAGTTCCACCAACTAGGCCACATCTCCTAATCCTTCTAAATATTCACAACAGCCACTCCTAATCCTCCAAACAGTTCCACCAACTAGGCCACACCTCCTAATCCTTCCCAAACAGTTCCACCAACTAGGCCACACCTCCCAATCCTTCTCAAACAGTTCCATGACTAGGAACCAAGCATTCAACATATGAGCACATGGGGACCATTCTCCTTCAGACCACCACATACAGCAACTCCTTTAGCCACTGAGGCACCTTCCCAGCCTAGATATCACTTTTAAATGTTTTTATTACCATGACAATGAATTACACTTGACATTTTCATGCACATACATAATGAATTTTGATGATATTCACCCCACTCCCCCCTGTTACCCCCACTTCCTGTTGAACTCTTTCCTCTTCCCACTCACCTCCCCACTTCTGCTTTCATGTCTTTTTGTGCGTGATCCAATGCATTTCCTTAGGGTTGCTTACAGGGGCATGCCCACCTTGCCATTGACTGTACCACTGAAGAGATTGCAACAGAGACCTGGACCTTCATGGGGGCTGTGGACTTGGTTGGAGAGCTTTGGGGTTGGGTGGGTGAGGTTTAGAGTTCTAGGCACCTATGTCCCTAAACCCTGGTCCCAGGGATCCAGAATGCTGTGTACTGTACTAAGAGTTTATGCACACTCTAGGCTGCAGGAGGCCTAAGACACTGTGTGTGGGCTCTGGAGGACTGAGTCTGAATCATCTCTTTCTTGCTGGGATGCTGGTTCAGTTGTTTCTCCTCTCAGCTTCTCACGCTTCCCCATACTGAATGAAGATAAGATTCAACAGGCTGGCTACCGGGAGCTGCTGAATGGCACAGAAGCCAGCTGAGAAGCAAGTGTCTTATCTTTTTCCAGGTTCCTGGGAGTCTCTGTGTTGTTTATTATCCAAACGCCAGCGAAGGCTCATTTGTGGTGGGTGAGCATAAGAAGCCAAAATGAATTCTGTCTTGTACCTCAGTCTGTCTTCAGATGTTGGGGAAGCTGGGAAACTTTCCATTCTCCAGACCGTTTGCCCTTCCCTATGACAACAGCTTCATTCTCTGGGGAGGTCAGCCCCCTACCCCCAGGGGCATTTAAGGAGAATCCACTTAAATCGTCAATTCTGAGGGGGTTACTCCCACCCCAGGCTCTCCTTCCTCCCCAAACACCCACTGCCTTTTCTGAGTAATGAGCCAAACCCCTCCCCAGACTGTTCTCCAAGGTTCTTCTACTGGAGTGTCACTCTCAGCTGGCCCACACTTATCAAGGTGGACGAGACCTAAGGTTCCAAGTGGCCTGACTAGTTAAAATCCCTTGGAATCCTATTGTGGCTGTGTAATTGTGGAATCACTGACTCAAGGGCTTTTGGGTAAGAGCAGATCATATATGACCTCGGGCTGAAACAGTGAAATCTCTATGTCCTTGCACCAGGGCACCTAATCACCACCCCCTGGTGCACCCAGAACCCACCCTTTCTAAGTTAAATCCAGTAAAGTGTCAGATGGGGAAGGCAGGGTAGAGAAATGGAGGCAGACAGACCTAAGTGTGAATCCTGGCTCTCAACCTTGTCTGCACCTTCAACCCCAAGCCTGGCCCTCTCTGTGTCCATTCACAGAATGAGTATAGCAGCCCTGTCCAGTGTTCATAAGAACACAGCGCTCCCCGGCTCTGTATAACAGCGCCTGGTGCACAGTGGTATCTACTCAAGGCCAATAGGCTAGAATGGAATGTTTCCATCGGAGTCTGACGGGTGAGCATCTCCGTTCTCTCAATGCTTATCTGTGTGCTTTGGGCAAGCCAGTCCACTCTATGCGTTCCCAACACTATTGAGAGAAAACCTTTCTCCTTGGTGTTTTCCTTACGGAACAAGTGAGTTGGAGTGCACAGACATGATAAGTTCCACCTTGTGTCCCTCAACACCTTGTGTTATCATTAGTTCCCACCCTGTGTCTTGTCTTTGGAACCTTTAACTTTAGGCTCGAATTGTAGACTCAGTTCTTCTGACTGTCTGGCCAGGCGGATTCTAGATCTACCTGTCCTGATCCTCTCAAGCCCTTGCTTCTCTAGGCCACTCAAATGGCTACCCTAGAAGCCCCACTTCCAGGCACTTCCTAACATTCCTCCTATGACTGACTTGGCCCTGGGTCGCCAGTGATGCCTGGAGACTCACCAAAGACACTGGCAGATCCGCTGCCTGGGACCACAGTATCCAGGGCCATCTGCTTGCCTGCATCATGGCCTCTTGGGGGGAGATGGAGTGACAGCTTGTATTAGTTATCTCACTAAATGGACTTGCTGAGGAGCAACAGTGGGATGTGGGGAGGCCAGATCCAGTCAGGACCTCGAGGGCTCTGCCCAGCATTGAATTGCCTCAAGGCAAGTGACTTATTTCCCCCTGGGAGAGTCTGCCCAAAAGCCTGATGTCCCTGGAAGCCAGACATTTGCTATCAGCCTCTGCAGGAGTTAGCCAAGCCTGCTAAGTGGCCTCCTGCTTCCTCCTGTGCTCAGGAGAAGGGGGAAGGGAGGGCGCAGGGTGGGGGAAGGCAGCACAGCCGTGTGAGCCTGGGGTGATTGTCATGGTTACGCTCTGACAAAACAAATGGCTCTGCTTCCTGCAGGCCACCTAAACAGCCATCGCAATGTTGGCATTGATCAAGGCAGCTGCCAGGGCAGACAGGCACTGGACTTGGGTAACAGAGCCCAGCCTGGGAGTCCTCTCCAGTAGCTTTGGGCACAGGAAGGCAGCTGCCGGGAAAGGAAGTGTTTGTCCTCACACATGTTGCTCCTGGGACAAGGTAAGGGTTGGTGCAACCCGTGCCCTGCAGTGCAAGGACAAGGGGTCTTACCCAGGTGCTGAGGGTGAGCTCGAGTGTGCATGCATGGAGAGGTCCTGTGATAGTGACTTGCGCTGTGTGCTTGCTCTGTGGGGAGGGGCTCGGGAGGTTCCAGCCAGCATCAGAAGTGATGTGACCACATGTTGCTCAGTTCTCTCTCTCTCTCTCTCTCTCCTCCCTCTCCATCTCTTCTTCTCCCCCCCCCTTTTCTTTCTTAGTGTCTGTTTTCTGTGTGCAATTCTCTGAGCGTCTCCTTCCTATGCCTCTGTCTCTTCTCTCTGTCTCAGCCTCCTATCCCTGCTACCCCCTTCCACCATCTCCCTGTCCCCATCATTTCTAGTCTGTCCTCTAGGGACCCAGGGCAGTCAGTGCTCTGTGGGCTGCCCACCCCCCTGCCAAGCTCCAGGCTCTTGCCTGCTACCCTCTGGGTGCCTGGCGTGTGACTGTCTCCAAAGCCGCAGGCTGAGTGAACAATCTTCTTTGAGCTCTCACATCCTGGGATCCTGGAGGTAAGAAGGTTCTGAACAGAGAGAGGGGGATCTTTGGATAGTAGAAGGTGGTGGCTGGCGGGGACCTAGCACTGTGAGCAGTGATTTCTGCTAACATGTCAAGACCCTGCTGGAAGTCCCCTCACATCTCCTGCTGCAGCTCCGGAGGTCCCAGGAAGCCCTTGTTTTATTTTGATGTTCCTTTCCTAGCGGGTGGCACAGGAGGCTTCCAAGGTGAGGGGCCAGAAGCCTAGTAGCCCCTCCTCCACTCTGAAGAGCAACAGGCATCTCTCTCTCTCTCTCTCTCTCTCTCTCTCTCTCTCTCTCTCTCTCTCTTCTCTAAGAAGCAGGCAGTACCCTCCCTTTTTTCACTTTCTCTGCTGGGACATTAAGTCTGTTTCCCATGTCCACCCATCTAAACCAAACAAGTCATGGGAACTGGGCAGAGGTCAAAGGGCACAAAGAGAGACCTGCAGCTCTCTCACTTGGAGGAGGGGCACTTGAAGACACAGTGCTCCTGTGGTTAACTGGGATCAGATGGGGTTTCGGAGAGGGACTGAACCATGATGTATGTGGGCTATGTCCTGGAGAGGTATGTAGAGGCACATTTCTGGAGGGAGCTATCCCTGGAAGTAGTGACATGATATGTATGTAGCAAGCCACATGGGTAGATAAAGGGGTTATGATACATGTATATAAACATGGTCACATTTCAGGGGTGTTCATACAGTATGTGATGTGAAGGGAATTAAAAGTGTGTGGTCATGCATGTCTGTAAACTAAGATTGTTAAGACTGTGGGCTAAGCCCGACCATGGGTGACTGAGCAGGACCCGCAACATGGCATGTGAATGCAACATCTTTCAGCTTCGGGATGCTCATTCATCTCCAAGGAGCAGCACTTGGGCCATTTCTAACCCAGCCCAGGTGATAGTCTGTGTCTCCCTGGGCAACCTGTAGACCCCACTGCTTTTCTGGCTTGAGACAGGCCAAGATGCCTGGTATGAAAGTGGCTTGGGTTGTGATCATCCTTCCACCATAGCTTTAGGAGTTGGAAAGCTTTGGGCTCTGTGGCCTCTTATCATACCCACTACCCCAAAACCTGGGCCAGATGATGCTCTCAGAATGTTCGCCAGCCATTGGCCATCAGGTTGTGAGTCAAGTTGTCCAGATCATGGGGAGATGTCTCTGGATCACAACAATATGCTATGGTCAGAGGGATTGGGATGCCCACTGAGATACCTTACCCAAGTAACCTGGCCAGCTTTGGGCTTTGACTGTACCTCTCACAGCTATTGTCCTCCAAGTAAGAACCTTCTCTGACTGGCTGTTCTCTCGTGGCCAGACAAGTGTTGTTGACTGTAGCCTTGAGGAGTACTGACACTCTGTGGGAAAGAATCAAAGGAAGGGGCACCCAGGCTCCCGGGATAAACATCATGGCTTTGAGCTTCTATATAGTTTTGTTTGCTGGGTGCTATTGTTTCTCATAGGGCTTCTCTGATGATCCCTTGCAAGGACTTAGCTCCAGAACCCAACACCCTAGCCCTATAGACTCTCCTGGTTTCATAAGTTCCCTTATTTGGCCAAACTTGGGATGGGGCTTTGGAGAGGCCAAGCAATGTCAGTTGGACATTCTGGGGGACTAGAAATAGACCAGCAGAGCCAGTGGACCACATATGGCTCCAATCCATGAAGAGGGTACACAAGTCTTTTGGTCTTATTAACTCCTTCCTGGAAACCTAGCTTCTCTCCTTAGCCTCTGGGGTATTTATAGAACTATAGAGCTGACATTTGCAACTCTCTGCATATCTAGATTCTTTATGGAAAGGGGATTGAGGTCAAGGGAGCCTAATGTGGGACTAAAAAGGCTTTCTGAAGGAAGTGGTGTTAGTACAGAGTTGTGGAGGAAGCAACAGAGGCACGTGGCCATGTGGGGAAAGAGAAGCAGGAAGTGTCTTTTATATGTGTACATCGGTGTAGAAGCAGCCAAAAGGATTGGTTTAAGAGGGTTGAGCCAGTTTGCTTGATCAGACAGGGTGGGGTGGGAAAAGGAAAAGGAATAAGATCTACTGAGTCCCTGGGTGCCACTCATGCCAGGTACCAAGCTGAGTGTTGGATTTCTGTTCTCTAGGAAATGAGGGCTCAAGCTGGAGAGGGTGGAGATCTCCTTCCTAAGCTTATGTCAACCAATGCCCATGAGAAGGGCTCTTGAATCTGAGCTCCAAGAGCTGGTCAAGAAGCAAGTGACAGAGGGCTGAGACGGTCTGGGGCACAGAAACCAATGTATACATTCATGGATCATTTGCTCACCCATCTGCAGCTGGGAGAGGGCAAGCCATTTTGGGAGGGAGCAGAGAGTTGGCAAGGGAGACAGCTTGAGATAAGAGCTCAAGGGAGGTTCACCTCCAGTCCCTTGCCTCACTATCTCCTGGTCCTGGAGATGAATTTGCAAAAGCAAAGAGGGAGCAGTTGGAGAGGAGGCCAGAGGCTTGTGTGCTCTAACTCTGGTGTCTGCTTTCACTCCCACTTTGCAGAGGTTAAAAAGGCATTGGGGGGGGGGTCTCAAAAAGTTACAGAGTTAAGAGCAGATAGAAAAGTCATTTTACTAGCATGAAGTTGGAGGTGGGGTAGGTAGCCCAGCATCTCCTTAGCATGTGCTATACTTGCTGGTATCAGAGAGAGCTGACAATAAAAAGGGTCTCCATGCCACTTCTAGAGAAGTTGAGAACATTCTGTGAATGGCAACTCTTACATATAGCTCAGAAAAGCTCTAAGGAGGAATCTAAGTAGGCTTCATGGAAGAGGTGGGACTTAAAGGAGCACAGAAGGGGCAAGACACTTTAAAGAAACTTAAATGTAGATGACATGGCTTGGAGTTGAGGGATGAGCATAGGCCAGGGCACAGTCAGGACTCATGGCTGGGCTGGGAATGAGCATATGTATATAAGAACCTGGTAAAAGGGTCTGTGGAATCAGGCCCCTGAATCCTCTATGGAATTTGGAGAAATCAGGAGGCTCTTGGTCTTGTATCCAATCTGAGGCCTATTGTAGAGTTTTCATCTTCTAATGACCATGCTAGGAAACACAGTCCTGACCTAGAGACTGCCCAGAGGCTCTTCTCATGAGACTACTGGTGAGTGGCAGAGATGGGGCTAGAGTGGAGGGCTAGAGAACAGCCTAGAATAGAGCCAGAGGCAGGCATAGCTACAAGGAAGGGGCCATCTATTAGGTTTACACTGTCGTCCCGTCTCTTTGTTCAGACACCATGTGGGTCTCTGTCTAAGCTGCTACCTGAGAGTGCACACTTGCCAGAGTCTAGGCTTAAAAGTTGTTCATACCAGGGTCTGGGAGGAAAGGTCACAAACATGAGGACCTGAATTGGATCCCAGAACCCACATAAAAATGCAGGTGTCACAGAAGGTGTTCACAATTCTACCTCTAGAGACTCTGAGACAGTAGGTTGCTAGGGCTTTCTGGCTAGCCAGTCTTGCCTAATTGTTGAGCTCCAGGCCAGTGAAAAAGCTGTCTGGAAAGGAGGTAGATGATATTCCTAAGGAAGACATCTAAGGTTGGCCTCTTGCACACACACACACACACACACACACACACACACACACACCACAAGCTCATGTGCATGCACGAGTCTTAGTGTTTCTATCCCAGTGATAAAAACATTAGCAAAAGCAACTTGGGGAGGAAAGGGTTGATTTCAGCTCATAACTCATCACTGAGGGAAGTCAGGACAGGAACCTAGAGGCAGGAACTTGGGCAGAGACCATGGAGGAACACTGCTTACTGGCTTGTTTCCCATGGCTTGCTCAGTCTGCTCTCTTATAACATCCAGCCAAGGAGCAGACCCATCCATAGCAGCCTTGGCCCTCCCACATCATTCAAATTAATAAGGAAATGTCCATCAGATTTTTCTACAGGCCAATCTTATGGAGGCATTTTCCCAATTAAGAGTTCCTCTTCTCAAATGACTCTAGCTTGTGCCAAGTTGACATGAAACTAATGCACACATACACCCAACCCACATACCCTAAGTTCAGACATAGAATACTAACATGCTAAGTACTTATACAAATGGTCTGCATAAGTACCTGCCCTTGCTCAAGCCACATGGCGACTCCTGCAGTCAGCACCTATTCCTATTGGTGTCTCTGAGGCTGTTGGGTAGGAGAAGCAATGGCCGTAGAATGCCAAAAAATTACTCCATAGAACCAGAGTCTCATTGAAGCCACAAGACTCAATGAAGAGATTTAGGGGCAATATTGGTCCCACACAATGTCATTGACAGGCTAGTGACTGACCCAAAAAAGAGAGAAAATAACAATGAAGTCTGAAAAGTCAAATGTAATAAACACTTCAGTTCATTTATTCAACATTTAATGAGCACCTACTGGGTGCTAGCCATCTTCCTGAATACTGGAGAGACACTGTTGAGAAAATAAAAGCTCTTTCTTCATGGAGTGTATATCATAGTGGATGCACTGTTCAGAGCCTCTTCCTCTACATGTTTGTCACCTAGTAGTGTGGCTTCCATCCCTGACCATCTGTCACCTTAGCTTATAGACCGGAACATTCATGGTTTTGCTAGCCAAGTTTGACTGTGCTGTGGTGACATGTGCAACCTGTTCAAAGCAGGTCCCATGTCATCGTAGAAGGCCATCCCTCCTACACATGTGTTTCCAATATTGCTACAGCAGGAAACAGGATACCACCAAGCACACACTGCCTTTCAAAGCCTCTGCCCAGAAGTGAAGGACTTCATGACTGCATAGCTCACGGGTTCTCAACCCTCCTAACGCTGCGACCCTTTAATATGGTTTCCTCATTTTGTGGTGACCCCCAAGCAAAAATCATTTCATTACAATTCCCAAACTGTAATTTTGCTACTATTATGAATCATACTGTAAATATCTGATGTGCATGGTATCTGATATGTGACACACACACACCCTCAAAGGAGGTCTTGAGAACTACTGCCATAGCTCCTTGGCTGAAGCAAGACATACCTCAGGTTTTCAAGGAGGGCAGGGACATGCAGCCAGCCCTGTCTCTATGAAGAGGAGAGCCCAGGTCTGCTCAACAGCGTGGAGATCACTGTAGACTTAGCCAAAAGAGTAGCAAAGGAGCCTCTCTCAAAAGACTAACAGACTATAAGGCAGAGCACAGAGATTAACCTGGGGTAGTCATTTCCAGGGTCTTAGCACCCAACCACAATCCCAGTCACTGGTTCTCAGCTTTAATCGGCAGATAAAAAAAACCCTGTGGCCAATAGAGTCAGACTCTTGGCTGGTTCAAGCTTAGTGGGGCAACAGGTTAGTATGAGCAGAAGCCCTCCTGCGCTCCCCCTCCTGAGCTGCCGTCTCCTGATCCTTAAGATGAAAATTGTGAGGCTGCTGGATTTTGTTTCTTGTTTTTCCTCTCTCCTGTCTCCTAGTGTGCTAACATTTGTGGATGGATGCAGAAGGAAGGGCTTTGGTTACAAATTGCATGCGTTATGAATGAGTGCCGGTGCTTCTATGACTCACCACTGAATTTGAAAATGTTAATTGGTCACAGGCTAAAAGCTCCCTGGACAACTTTTAATCACATCATTTTTACTCTTTCAAGCTGCTAAAGACTTCTGAGATAGCCCATTTTGAAGAGCTTGCTCGCAAGCCTTTTTAGAGGTCTGAGCTTGGCTGCCTTGGCCATATTCTCTTATCACCCCTTACACAGGAAGAAGCCACCTATGTGCCAGAATCTGGGTGTGGAGGTGCACGCCTCTCATCCCAGCATTCAGGACGATGAGGCAGGAGAGCTGATCATGAGTTCAAGGCCAGCTACTCTGGGCTATACAGAAAAACCCTACCTCATTAAAAAAAAAAAAAAAAAAAGTGAGCCAGTCACTGTGTGTAATACATTCTAGGCGTGTTGTACTTCCTCCTGACAGCACTGGGCAGCAGGCTGGAGTACTGTGCCATTTCCACAGGTCAGAAAAAAGACGCTTAGCCAAGTGAAGGAATGTGGCACCTCACTGGGTGGCACACACCAGAGCTGAATTCTATCTGGGATCTAAGGCTTTTGGCTCCCAGGGTGGGAATGTCGACAGCTGCCTCCTCTCTCACCTACATTTCTGCTTGGCTTAGTCTCCATTGCTAACACCTCCAGGTGGTACCTGGGCCTCTCAAAGAGAAGGCTGCCTCTTCTCATGTGGATGGAGGGTCCCATAGCTCGGGTTGTTGCTGTGACATTGTAGGAAGTATAGGGACATGGCACAGCCAGGGTTCTCTCCCCACTCCATTACCTACAACTAGCTCTCTGACCCAGGTGGATTTCTGGGCCTCTCTTGTGTTTATTCGAATCCTCTGCAAATCAAAACAAAGCGATGCCCACCGTTCCGGTCCTGAGACATTAGATGATGATCCAGGTACACTAATGCTGTGCTTGGTTTCATAACAGTTTGGAGTTTTGGGAGAGACTTTGAGTCTCCAGATCCTATTTCCATAAGTCTGGTTATCACCTAGGGCACATCCCAAAGGCAGTGATTCCCGGCTGTGCTTCTTTACTTTCTGAGAGTTCCCACAAGCCAAGGGGCACCGCAAGTCATGCCCCGGGTTGGTTCTTCTGCCGCTTGGTACCTGGGAAGAGCTACTCTGAGGCGTCTTCCTCCTCTTCATTCAGCTGCTCGCCCATAAAGGTCATGTGCCCAGAGCTGACTGCAGTAGGCGAGCAATGAGGCTGAATTTCACATCAGCTAGAAATCTTCACTTCACCCTGACTATCGTGAAGTCCAGCAGGACAGGAACCAGGGTGATCCTCAGGGCACCCCCAGAATCAGGTGAGACCTGAATAACAGCAAGCTGGCTACAGGTGCACTGACCGGGCCACAAGACATGAACTGGTTGAAGGCAGCAAGCAACAGAGGGTCACGGTCCAAACAGGTTCCTGAGCTTGGGCTCAAACCCTGCCTCGTCACCAAGTGTGCTGTGTGACCTTGAGGTTTGCCTGACCTCTCTGGATACTGGTTTCCTCCACTGTAAAGGCATGACCTGCCCTTACAGAAATTAAATGAGATCATGGGGTTCCTCCAGAAGCCCACCCCCAATCTGAGGATCAGACTAAGCAGCGAACAAGTGGTCTCCGTAAAAGAGCAGAGCAGCAGAGATGCAGTACAGAGAGAGCATGGCTCTGGCCTGACCTTTGCTGTATCTCAGTCCCTGAGACCCTGGACTGCCCACGGCTGTCATCTGACCTGGGCACAGCTTGATGGGGGTCATCCAATCCAATCCACTCACGGACTCATTCTATAAACAAGCATTGTAGGGTGACGTGGTTCAGAAAGTGATCACTCAAGCCAGAACCCTGCCACCTCAGATGTGTCACCTTAGTCAGGGTATGGAACCATTCCATGTCTCAGTTTTCCTGCCTGCAGAATGGGAGGTGGTAGAGTAGTGGCCAGGCCTGCTTTCCTGTCCTGTTCTGTCCTGTCCTGAGGATTACCTGCTCGCAGAAGGTATTCAGGGTAATACCTGGCATTATTCCTGTGTATCACTGTTTATTTTTTAAACTGTTTCAGGCATTATTTGAAATGCTGGAAACAGAACAAAGATAAGGACATCCCTGGTTCCTATCCCTAGGAACTTAGACTTCTAGAGATATGAGGCAAAGGCAGACACTAAACCCATCAATCTCCAGGCCCTGCACTCTGTGGTATGTGTGGACCCAAGAGTTCTAGTCACTGCAGCTTGTGTGACAGTAGGAGTCCCAGCCTGGGATCAATACTGAGTCAATACTGAGTGAGTAGCAGAGCGGCCACTCAGGCATGGTGGCTTTTACTGCCTGTCTTGTGTTCTCTGCCAACCCCATGGCCTCCCTGTCCCATCTGACGGGGCAGCCTGTGGTACAGAGAGGCCTCACAGCTTGTCACTAACTGATCTAGGCCAGAGGAAGCTAAGACAATGAATGCATTCTGATGCCAACACACGTAGGCATGAGTCCTGGAATGGCTGGATGCAGATCGGTGGGGAGGGAGGGGCTGTGGGTGATCAGGGTCACCGTAGGAAATGCCAGAAGTTCAGAGGCCCAGGTAGAGTCTAAGTGGGTAGATGAGTTAGACACCATCCTAAGAAAACAAACAATAAAGCAGCTGTGAGCCACTGCTGAGGACCAAAGCTAAGTGAGCATCCTATACACAGCCCCACTCCTGCAACCTCCCCATAGCCCTGCCATTCTCCATTGCACCGGGTAGAGAAACTGAATTTCAGAGAAACTCCCAGACAGGGAGAGGAAGAGAAGGAAGACAAGGGAAGGGTCTAGAAGCAGAAGCCAGCTCCCCTGTCTTATTTTTCTTATGTCATGCAGAGGTATTTGGAGAGAACACAGGTCAATGATCGCTCTACTTTCTTTAGCACACCAGTGCAAACAGCCACCTCTGAAGAGCAGTTTCAGAGTAGCCCTTCCTCTGTTCATCATCTTGTGCACACCTCCAAAGGCAGGTATGCAGGAGCTAGAGACAGGGACAAGGCTGGAAGCCCTGTAAGACTCCATATGGACCCTTTTAGCCCCTTTCCACGGGGCTATGGGGATGCTGGCAGCTCATTGGTAAGTTCACCTTTAAAGGCGCCGCAGAAGGGTGACTTAAATTGGTGGAGACAGAATCTAATTTTCCTAGCAACATGTATCCTTATTTGAGAAGCCATCCTAGGAGGATTTCAGCACTGTAAGCTCCCCGAGGGGCTCCAGGGAACAGGCCACCTGCCAGCCAGCAACATTTGCATGCATTTAAGCCATACCTTCGAGAATAGCTAAGACAGTTGATGGAGACTCTGCAGCAGGGCCTCTTTCTTCTGGAGTTTTCAGGCATCACCGTTTCTCCCTTCTCCAGCAGGCCAGTCATTCCCTATTACCTGGTAAGATCAGAAAGTGTGAATAGCCAGGGCCTCTGCCTCCTTAGCTGACTGTCCTGGACATCAGCCCTGGCTGGACTCTATGCTCCTCGGCCAGAGGAGGACAGAAAGGACAAAGGAGGGGTATTTCTGTCTTGACTATTTCTCCAAAGAAGGTTACAGGTGCCTCTGGGATGGGATACTCTGAGCTTTGGACTGAAAGAGAACATTTTCTCTACTATTCAGCTGCTTACATGAACCTACAGCCAAGGCCTCACTTGGTCTAAACCTCTTGACAATATGGCCTGACCCACTCATGGCTTCCATTCACTCCTTTTGCTATGAGGTCTTGGTCTGTAGCTCAGGCTAGCTTCAAACTACTCTTTTTCCTCCTCCATCTCTAAAGAATTGTGATTATAGATACGTGACACTGCATCTAGCCCATCCACTGTTCAGTATGAACTATGGGTCCCACATTGACAGGGAAGACAGGGATCTTTTTATTATTTGATTTGATAGGTTCACATACAAAGTCATGGGCTGCATCTGGGCATTTTCACACAGATGTGTTGGTATATTACATCCTCATTGATCATTCCTCCATTGGCTCCCTCCACTCTCCCATATCCAGCTTCTCGATGCTTTCATATCCTGTGGATACTCCATTATACTCTATTTCCCACCTCCATTACAATCTCTTCCTGCCTCTCATAATTCTCCTTCTGGTTTCATGACCTCCACACACACCAGCTCTTTGAAACATGATGTAGGGTCATCTGGCCAGGTTGGGGGCCAGAAACACCCACACCTGCAACCTCCTGTAACTTTAAATGCAGGTTGTGCCTATGTGAGAAGATGAAACGATTGTCCGTCTTTCCGCGTCTGGCTTGTTTCACTTGACATGGTTATTTCCTACTCCACCGATCTTCTGCAAACGTTGTGACTGTACTTTACAGCTACATAACAGTCCATTATGACTCTGTACTGCCCTTTCCTTATCCATTCATCTTCTGATGGACGTCCAGGCTGGTTCCATTTCCTAGCTAGTGCAAATAGAGCAGTGATCAGCATGGCTGTGCAAGTGTCTCAACATGGGTGTGCAAGCATCTCAACATGAGTGTGCAAATGTCTCAACATGGGTGTGCAAGAGTCCCTGTGGTATGTTACCCTGGAGTCCTTCAGGGAAATCTCCAAGAATGGCATGGCTGGGTGCTGTGTTACATTCTGGCTTTACTGTCTTTGAGATGCTCTGTATTGATTTCCATAGCGGCTATGCAGGTTTATATTCCCAAAAGCAGTGAAAGGTTCTTCTCTCCCTAGATCCTCCCCATATTCTGAAGTCATTTGTTCCTTTGATAGCAGCCATTCAGACTGGGATGAAGCTGTCTCAAAGCAGTTTTAATTTGCATTTCTCTGGTAGCTAGGGATATGAAATACGTTTTTTTTTTGTTTTGTTTTTTTTTTGACTGTCTATTGGCTACTTGTGGTTCTTCTCATGAGAAATGTCTGTTCAGTTCATTAGTCTGTGTACTGTTGGCTCATTTAGTCTTTAGTGTTTATTTCTCCAGTTCTTTATATATCCTACATATTAATTCTCCTGTCTGCTGTGTAATTGGCAAAGATGTTTTCCCTTCTTGTACGTTGTCTCTTCATTCTGCTGATTGTTCTGTGTAATTCTGCTGGTTAGAGCTTGCAATTATTTCTTGTGCTATTGGGATCCTTTCCAGAAAAGCCATGCCCTATGCCTGTCAACAGAGCCCCTGCCCCCAGTTTTCTAGGGGAATGTGTCCTGGATGGGTAGCTGAGAAAAGGACATAAAGTATGGGAACAAGAGCCATGTCTGTCTTGTCCTTTGTCTGTCCGTTGGGCCTGGGACAGGCTTCAGCATGCAGTAGGCTTGCCTTGTGCATGTGTTGACAAGACACAGCACATCCAAAGGAAGCACGTGACATAAGAACAGCCAGCTCTCTCTGCAGAAAGGACTCAGAGGGCTCTGTGGAAATGGGAGCCTTTGAGAGGGGCCTTGATAACATCTAAGATTTCCTCCAGGGGCCTGGGGTAAGCCAGCAATGCCAGAAGACAGAGCTTAGAGAAACAGTGTGGGGGCCCCTGAAAGATGACATAAATATGATGATCATAAATACAGATGACATAAAGGTAGGAGTCTGGCACATGGATGTCTGACCCTGGAAGAGGGACAGTTTGAGGATGGAAGTCAGAATGTGAGAACCCTTGAATTCTAGAAGCTTGGTACAATTGACTTAGACTCTAGGAACATACCAGTTGTGTCCCACTTTGCCTGTCTGTGGTTTGGAGCTGAGCTCCCGAAAGACGTGAAAGGGATTTCTAGGGGTAACAAGAGGAATGGGACCCCAAAACTGAGGTAAGAGGGTAGGTTTGAGCCCTGACTCGTGTGATGAATTAATTGTTTGTCTAGTACAAGCCCAGCTAAGCCCACTTAGCCAAGGGATACCAGCCCTTTGAAACATGATGTAGGGTGGGGGTATCTGGCCAGGTTGGGGGTGGAGGCTTCCAAGATGCCAGTACAGAGCCAAACTGGCATGTCTGGGACAATAATGGGTTAAGTTGCTAGCAGTTGAACAGATTTCATTTCCATCAGAGATTCTGGTCAGAGACCTATATTTCAGCAGAGATTCATGGGAACTTCTCTACTCTGAAGGTGTGGGGAAAGCTAAGACTCAGAGCATTAATTTAGATACTCAAGGCACACAGCACCAGAACAGCAGAGCCACTGGGCCTATCAGATCTGTTTGTGGCTCTCTGGGCTATATCCTCCTACAGGGCTCCAGCATTGCTCTGAACACAGCCTAGCCACATCCAGGCAAATTCCTGTCTTTGTGCTTGCTATTTTTCCTTTTGGGGCAGTGGTAGGAACCACACAAAGGTGCCTGTTGGGCAAGTGCTCTACCAATATGCTATACCTCCAACCTTTTCTAAATCTATTTTTAAAATCCCGAACTTCCCCTAGCAAGGGAGTGTGGACACATCTGACATAGACGCTCACCATCCTCCCTGTAGCAACTGGAGATGCAGGCTCCAGGAGTCTTCTGCCTGCTCCATTCTGTTCCCATTGTATCTCCATACTCAACATAGACTGAGAAGCAGCCTGGGACATGGACAATGGACTGTGGAAAAAGAGCTGAGGCCCATCAAGGTTGGCCTCTGGTGAGCTGTGACATACAAGGACTGAACTTGTAAAGTGAACCCTAACAATGTCAGTTGGCACAGAGGACCTTTAAGGTACCCCTCTGAGAGATCTTTCTCTGAACCAAGCCTGACCAAGGACAGTGGAACATAGGCAAAGAAGTCACAGCCAATGAGAAGTTATCAGTTTGGACATGATAGATAGATGGTTGCAGGGCCTTGGAATGTGGGATGTAATAGGCTAGGGTACATGGAATATGGAAGCCATGGAGAGAGAACATCAGAAGGATAAGAGTGTCCTGAAAGGCTTCATGGGGTTGGAGAGATGGCACAACCAATAGAGTGTTTTCCATGTAAACAGGAAGACCTGGTTTTGATTACTGGAACCCATGTGTGGTGGTTTGAATATGCTTGGCCCTGGGAAGTGGCACTGTTAGGAGCTGTGGCCTCATTGGAGGAAGTGTGTCATTGTGTAGGTGGGCTCTGAAGGATCCTTGTGCTCCAGCTCCACCCAGTGCAGGAGAGACCCTCCTCCTGGCTGCCTGCAGGAGATAGTCCTCTCCTGGCTGCCTTCAGATCAAGATGTAGAACTCACGACTCCTCCAGCACCATGTCTGCCTGCACGCTGCCATGATGATATTGGACTGAACCTCTGAAACTGTTAGCCCCAACTAAATATTTGTCTTTATAAGAGTTGCCTTGGTCATGTGTCTCTTTACAGCAATGAAATCCTAACTAAGAAGCTAGTACCAAAGACAGGTGTATTGCTGTGACAGGCCTGACTGTATTTTTGTTTGGAGAAATGTGGATTTGGGGACTTTGGATTTGGAAAGCAATAGGATGCTTTAAGTGGGGCTTAATAAGCCATCCTAGTAAGAATATGGAAGATGTTGGTGGGGAGAGTATTTGAACTCTAGGAGCCTGGCTTAAGAGGTTTCAGAGGAGAAGAATTTTAGTATGTTGCCTATAGATCTTTCTTGTGATATTTTGATGAAGAATTCGAAGAATGTAACTGCTTTTTTTCCTTGTCTAAAGAGTCTGCTTGAGTATTAGGTAAAGAGATTTAGATTAATTGCCTGGCAAAGGAAGCCTTAAAAATGCCTAGTTTAGCCTTTATCCTGTAGTTCACTCTTATGAGGAACATTTTGATCAAATATAACAAGCTTAGACAGGAAAATACAAAATGTGTTCAAAGAGAAAAGGGCATCAGCATATCTCACCCATCACTCTGGTGGCCACCATGCTCCTTCAGCATCCTGAAGAAAAAATACAAACATGCCCTCTTGCCCATATTTAATACCTGATCGGGATCATGCCTTATGCCAGTAATGGATCCTTCCCTTTCACCTATGCATAAGTATGCTTAGTTGTAGAGCGTCATAGACACTCAGCAGAAAGTTCCTTGAACCCAAAAACAAAAAACAAAAAAACTTTAAAATATAAAATAAAAAGAATACGATTTAAATAAACTTGTGTGTACAGGGATATATCTCCCCTTTTTTTATTTTATGAAGATATTGTTTTAAAGTTCCATGAGCCCATTCCACAGTCTCTTGTCATTGACAATTATAAGGAATCCCTGTAATATGAGTAATGTTAAATTGCTGCTAAAAAGTCTCAAATGTTTGACTGCCATAGCTAGTTCCATTATTCATTTGTTTGTTTGTTTTTGTTTTCTTTTTTTATTATTGGATACTTTATTTATCTGCATTTCAGATGTTATCCCCTTTCCCCATTTCCCACCCCCAGAAACCCCTTAACCCATCCTCCCTCCTCCTGTTTCTATGAGGGTATGCCCACCCACCCACCTATTCCCACCTCCCCTGTGCATCCGCCTCAACCAGCAAGCTAAGACATGACATGGCCGGATCCTTCTCAGACAGCTTTATTCCAGAACAATCTCATTCATCGAAGGGAACCCCCGGGCAGCAGAAATGCGCTGCTTATATACCCATCCAAGGGGGCAGGCCAGGCGGCGTGTTCTCTCAGGATTGGTTAGGGCCAATACCTCATTAGCATAAGCCTGAGGATTGGTTAGAGCCAATCCTCCTTACATAAGCCTCGGAGGGCTCGAGCCGACCATGTGCAACAGCTTGTTATACAGGAAGCTGAGCTGCCATGTCGAAACCGCACCACTTAAATAGATGCTACACTCCCTCCCTGAATTCCCCTCACTGAGCATCCAGCCTTCAAGGATCAAGCCCTCCTCTCCATGATGCCAACAAGTCCATCTCCTCTACAAATACAGCTAGTTCCCCATTTTGTTCCCAGGCTAGTTGTTTAGACTCTGGGAGCTCTGGTTGGTTGGTATTGTCCCTCTCCCCATGAGGCCACAAGATGCCAGGACAAAGAATGATGTGACCTGTGAGCTTGCTGAGTGACCTGACAAGGTGACTGGGAAGCTGTATTGAACATAAGTTCTTGACCCACCATTGCTTACCTATACCCCTGATGGGACAAGCTGCCTTGGCTCAAGTTCTTAGACCTTGTGGAACAGAGAATCAAAAAGAGAAGTTATAATGCCTCTTGTATTGTTATTAAATGTGACCAGTTATTCAGACTCAATCATGGACTGGTCTAGAAATCAATCCAATATTGGAAATAACAGTCTTCATTTGGAAGTCTGGTTCTGGACATTTTTAGAGACATATATGGAAATTAGCTGCAGTTCTCTATGATGTTATGTTAGGAAGAGATAAAGTTGGGGCAGGATCTGGATTTCAAACAGGTGTTAGCACATGTGTTAAGGTTCTTTTAATTGTGAAGTTTAAAATACTTTTGTTTTTTCTACAGTACTTAATGTAAGTCACACTGATTGTACACATTCTAATTGTGTTTTGAAATCCAGCATGTCAGTTATGGAGGTCTATCACCCAGCTTTTGTATTAGTGCCCTGAGTATCACAGAACCTTGGTATTCTAAAAATAGCTTGCAAGTACTGGAAGAAATGAATCAGGCTTTAAGCAGAAGCAAGAGGGTAGTGGGCTTGATTATTGCTGGTATAACAGCTTTAATTACATTAATTGCTAGCACCACTGCTTCTGCAATTGCTGTGACACAAGAAGTTAAGACAGCTACTTTTGTTAATCATTTAGCAAATATACCAGAGGATTTAGATAGGCATTTGGAAGACCGGATTGATGCTCTTTATCCTATTCAAATTACTGGAAGGAGGTTCAGAATTTAAGGGTAAGGAGCAATCTTGAGTGTCATGCCAAATACCATTGGATTCATGTTAGTTCTACAATTTATAGTGGTAATCATTATAATTAGGAAGAAGTTTAATGACACGTGCAGTGAATTTGGCATAATTCTAACACCTCTCTGGATGTTTTACTGATACATAAGGAGCTTATAAATTTCAAGAATACTGCTCTGCTGAGCACTGATGTGGTAGATACTGCAGATAAAATTACCCATGGCCTGAGGTCAGTATTTCTATTTTGGTCAAGCTTCAAAATGGCATATATAGCTTGATCATGTAGCCCTTTTTGTTCTGGGAATATTGTTATTCCTGCCCATTGTGTTAAAGCTTTTCTTTGACAACTCAACATGTGGCAGCCAGTACATGGCTTGAACCTGAAAAAGGGACACCCCAGACAGGAGTTTTAAATTAACAAGCTGACAAGCCAAGGAATGGGTTAAGAATTCTGCACAGGCCTTACCAACTAAGGAACATCAGTGCATGCTTTGATAATGCATATTCCAGGTGAGTAAGGAAGGCATTCTGGCAGAATGACCTGAGACAGCTCAGTCTATTAATGAAAATAATTTCAGACAGGAATCTAAATTTTAGGCTAGAACACAGAAGTAGGCTTCAGACATGAAAATGACCTTGGGCTAGGACAGAAAAGTAAGCTCAGATACTTTGGTCATCCTGATAAGCCCTTAGAAACAGTGATCACGGGAGTGTTCACGTAATTGGGCTTTAATGCCTTGCTTTTTCTTTGACTATTTGTGTTTATTGTCTTACTTGTTCCTTAACTATGCATCTGTTGTATTGTTAGACCCTCAACCTAGAACTGACCTTAATACATGCATGTAATCAAAATGGTATAAAAGCATAAAGGGGGATGACATCTGTATTGTAAATAAATAAAATATCCAATTAAAAAAAAAGAAAGGAAGAAAAAAACGAAGAGTAAAGGGGCGCCAGGAAGTAGAATGAAGTCAAATCTTGTGTTCAAGGATATGACATGGAATTAAGGGAGTAGTGACTTCAGGGCAAGATTCCACCCAGCCAAGCTTATTGTTTATGCACTTTGCAGTTGAACAAGGAATAGTTATATCATGTTAGGTGTTGTTATGACCAGGCTTATTGTTTTCATTTAGAAATAAGGAGATATGATTGTGTGTCAAATTGACAAAGGATGGATTGTGATGGCTATTCTCATCTGTCAACTTGACTGTATCTGCAGTAAACCACAACCCGGAACTTGTAACGATCTTGTGAAATGATAAAGGCTTGGGTCCAGCATGGTGTACATGCCTTTAATCCCAGCCCTCAAGACACAGAGGCATGCAGATCTCTGAGTTCAAGGTCAGTTTACAGAGCAAGTTCTAGGACAACCAAGCCTAAGAAGTGAAGGATGTTATAGACCAAGTGACTTCAGCAACTTCAGACATGTGGCTCTGGCTTTAGAGTCAAGAGTAGAAGGGATTACTGGGACAATTGATGGTGGTTAGTTAGAGCTAAGAAATTGCAATGATTAAGAAGAGACCAACATCACTGAGGTGAAATCTTCTGGGAAGTGTTTTCTGAGATCTCAGAGAAGCTGTGTTCCAGAGATAGACATTGTGTTGGCAGCTGGACTTAGTAATATGTAAGAATCACGCAGGCAGTACTGGTTTTCAAGGCATGAAAGGGTCATGGAGAGCAGCTGAGGCTTGGCAGTGTAAGAGGCGAGGGAAGGCCATCGGTAAAGGTGCAACCTCAGTTGCAGTTGACAGCCCAGGATTGAAGGAGCCATGCAAAAATGTTGAGGCGTGGCACCATGAAGAAAGCTTATGAGAGACTACTGGTGAAGCCTAGTTGTAGCAGAAGTGTATTGGGGATGCTAGTATCATGGGATAACCACCACCAACAGCAGCAGCAGTGGAGTCAACTAGAGCTTAGAGTGTTACAGAGGGCAGAGCTGGAGAAGTGACCCAAGTTCTTTGGAAGAGCCCAGAAGATCCTGTGTAGATACCAGACATTGGAACAAGAAGCTGTAAAATTGAAGTTGCCTCAGATACCCCAAGATGTTAGAGATCCCAGAGCATGGAACATGGGCCGAGGAAAGCTTATAACAGGGAATGGAATCAGCCGAAAGAAAGAATTGTGTTGCAGCCAACAAAACTAAAAAGAGTTGAACATCAGACATGGAGATGCAGAGTTTAGAGTCTGCCCAGCTGGTTTTGGGGTCTTGCTTTGGTCCAATATTTCCTCACTATGCCATCTTTGTAAGGGTAATATATATCCTGTGATGTTGGAGGTATGTGACCTGCTTTTTGATTTTATAGGGGATTACAGTTAAGAAATGGCACAAATCTCCGAAGAGACTTTCAACTTGACTTTTAACATTGTTGAGACTGCTATAGACTATGGAGACTTTTGAAATTGGATTAAATGTATTTTGCATTTTGCTATGGCTAGGTATGGCCCCCATAGAGCCATATGTTTGAATAAGCCTATGGGGGCCAGGGAGTGGTTTGAATATGCTTGGCCCATGGGAAGTGGCACTATTAGGAGGTGTGCCCTATTGGAGGAAGTATGTCACTGTGTAGGCGGGCTTTGAGGGCTTCTAGTGTTCCAGCTCAGCCCAGTGTGGGAGAGACCCTCCTCCCAGATGCCTGCAGGAGATAGTCCCCTCCTGGCTGCCTTCATATCAAAATGTAGAACTCTGGATTCCTCCAACACCATGTTTGCCTGCACACTGTCATGATGATAATAGAGTGAACCTCTGAAACTCTAAGCCAGCCCCAATTAAATATTTGTCTTTATAAGAGTTGCCTTGGTCATGATGTCTCTTCATACAGTGGAACCCTAAGACACCATGTAAGACAATGTTCAAACATCATGATGTGTATTTGCAGTCACAGTGTTTAGGGAGTACAGACAGGTGGTCCCTGGGGCTTGCTAGCCAGCTAGCCTAGTCAAATTGATAAGTTTTGGTAACAGTGAGAGACCTTGTCTCAAAAAATAAGGTAAAAGGTGTCTTCAGAATGATCCCTGTGGTTGGCTCTGGCCAGCCATATTCCATCTAGACACAGACACAAACACACACTCCATACAGATATACACACAAACATATATGCACATATACATACTCCATACAGATACACACACATACTTCTTACAAATACACACGATACACACACACACAAACACACACATTCCATACAGATATACACACTCCATATTAATAATCAAACATACATACTCCATATGGATACACACATTCCACACACATATACTCCATATAGATTTACATGCTCCATATAACATACACACACACACACATGCACATACACATACACACACACATTCCATACAGATACACACAGAAATACAAACATATATACATACATACTCACAGTTCATATGTGTATATACACACACAGATATTCCGTACAGTTATACACACACATGCACACAAACTTTACACAGATACACACACATACAAACCTGCATCTATACGCATACTTCACACATGCTGACATGAAGGCTTCATGAAGGAGGAGGGAACTGGTAGGGCTTGCATGATGAAGAGAAGAGCAGAGAGGGTGGCAACCATTATCCCAGAAAATGGCTCCAGGGTGGCAAAAGTCAGTCTTTTGGGGCTTTAGTGAGGAGGAGATCAGGGTGTCTAGAGGAAGGTGGATGTACAGGAGGGGGCACTGGTCAGAGATGACACCCAGTGGAGAAAGCCTTGAAGAATGTGCAAGGCTTTTGGCTCCCCATTGGACAAAAGCAATGGAGGCCAACTCAGAAAAGAAAACAGGCTTGGCTTGAAGGACCACTTGGAACAGTAACTCTCAACCTGTGTGTCAAGACCCCTTTGGGAGTTAAATGACTTTTACAGGGGTCGTATATCAGACATCTGCATATCAGGATATTTACAGTAGCAAAATTACAGCTATGAAGCAGTAACAAAAATGACTTTATGATGGAGGTCACCACACCATGAGGATCTGTATCGAAGGGTCACAGCATTAGGAAAGTTTCGAACCACTGACTCAGGAGGTAATGGAGGTGTTCCAGGGGGCACAATAAAGTAACAGGTCTAGGTAGAGGTAGAGACGAGAACATTCAGGCATGGGAGAAAGCGAAATGCAGAAAGTGCCATGTCGTTGTGGTTAAGGATTTGGACTTCATGGTCCAGCTGCTCACTGTTGAGCTCAACTCCAGGCCCCATCGCTTCCCAGTTGTGGGATCTTGAACAAGCCTCTCACCATTCTGGACTTTGGTATTTTGTCTGCAATAGAAATAGAAAGGGGCTGGCAAGCTGTCTCAGAGCAAAAGGTGCTTGCTGCCAAGCCTGACCACCTGAGTCTGATCCCTTGGCACCCACATGGTGGGAGGAGAGAATCAACCCCCTCAAGTTGTTTTCCTGGCTTCCAAGGGCATGGACACACATGATCAATAGATCATTAACAATTTTAAGGAAAGATAAAGAGTAGCTGCCTCTAAGACGTTTTCCAAATTATATGTTCAAGGCACTTGGAGTAGGTTTCATCCATTCACAAGCATCTGCTGTGCACTGACATTGTTCTCTAGGTAACAGATACAGTCTAAATAAGCTAAAGCAAAATCCCACCTTCCTAGACTCATACTGAAGAGGAGCACAGAAGACACATTAAACAGACAGGAGGGCAGAGACACAGCTAAACAAGCTAAACAAAATAACATATTTAAACAGGTGTGTGGATTAAGAAAGAAAAAACACAGCAGGGGAGTCTGGAAAGCTGTGAGTAGTTACAGGCCAAGCAGTCACCAATGGGGTCTGAAGCTGAAAGTGTGAGAACAGAAAGGGAGACAAAGCAAGAGAGAAGCAAAGGATGCTGGGTCGAGATAAACTGCAGGAGCAGATGTGCTGTTCTTGATCCCCAGGGATGCTAATGGAGCCAGGATGACGCAGGATTTGGAAAGACAGGCTGTGGGTCAGGGGCTACAGAATGTATGATTGGGACCTTGGATACAGCCAAGGGATAGCCAAAAGGTACCAGGAAAAACCTTCGGAGAGTGGTGTTCCCGGAGCAGTAAGAAGGACCAGGAAGAGCATCTGTCTCTCCCTGACTGGGATGCAGTGACCTATCCTGAGAGTACAAGTTATGTACATCCTGACCCATCTCCGGGATGCAGAGTCACTGGAGCTGAATGGGATACAGGATGTGGTGGCAGCTCTGTTCGAGACTCAGTGAGATGGGCCATGGACAGGGGCTGGTCCAGGGACTTAGACTGACCTAGACTGACCAAACATCCCCTAAGAAACGATGGTCTGTTGCCAGAGAGTTGGGCCTTGCTACAGGGTGAAAGGGAAGTTTTAGGGACTCACATGTAAATGGAACTTACTGACTTCAGCCTCAAGGGTTCCTCAGAGAAGTCACGGAGGAATCTGGTGGCTACTTCTCTCCCTCAGGAAGACCAGTGGCCAGCTTGGCACTGTGATTCTAAACGAGTTCATAATGAATGTTTCCTCGATGCCTTATCTAGGCGAGGCTGGTTCAAGGGACTTGGGATTTGACGATGGGACAATCAGGCTCTGCCTCTGCTCTGTGAAGGGAAAATAGATACCAAAGGATAGACAGAATAAACATTTATCTGTATCTACTGATGAGACTGCTCCAGAAAGCACAAAGAGAAAGTCCTGGAGAGAAAGATGGGGGATGGAGGTTGCAAGACTGAATGACGCATGCAATGGTTCCTCTCTGAATATGTGCCTGCCTCAGCAAAGGTCCAAAGTGGGAGGAATCCATGTAGACGTCTAAGGGAAGGAGATTTCTAGGCATGAGAACAGTCAGTGCAGAAGACCTGAGACACAGGATAACCGGAGAGAAAAAACCACAGGAGAGTCCCAAGAAAAGCAGCCAGCAGGGCCTTAAGATCCTCAGATCACATCAGATTTGATCTATGGTAGTCACATGACTGGATCCTTACCTTCAACAAATTATTCTGACTGCTCCCTTGAAAATCAACTCTAGGGAAGAATGGAATGCCAGCTGTGAAGGTGACAACACCAGGTCTTAGCATCTGTTTCTTGCACTAGTAACTATAGTCACACCTGTGGGCCTGTTTCCCACAGAAACCCAGCACCAAGTGTCCTTTAATGTGCTTGGGGACAGCTGATATTTATTCATTCATTTTCCTTCATAAATATTTATTAAGCCAGGCATAAATACAAATAATGTCCCAGCCAAGCAGAAGGTCATCATTTGAGATTCAGAATTTCTAAGCTACAGAGACCAGTTTTGATGCCCTAGAAAGAAAGCCACCCAGAACTGATGTAGAGATCTCATCCAGCATTTCACCAGAGACACCTGGTCTAGCACCCTGGGTCAGTCCCATCATCCTCTCTCTCTCTCTCTCTCTCTCTCTCTCTCTCTCTCTCTCTTCTCTCTTTCTCTCTCTCTTTCTCTCTCTCTCTCTCTCTCTCTCTCTCTCTTTCTCTCTCTCTCTCTCAACATAAAATGGCAGGCCAATGATAACTCAGAACATCCCTTCTCTGACCAAACCCCTTCTCTGACCACACCTCTTCTCTGACCACACCCCCTCTCTGACCACACCCCTCCTTCCTGCCTTCCCTAGCTTCTGCAGCTGCTGTAAAAGCCTGTTCTCTCTTTTTTTTTTTAATTGGTTTGTTGGTTGTCTTGAGACAAGATCTCACAAGCCCTAGCAGGCTTAGAACTTTCTGTGTCGGTTAGGCTAGCCTTGACTTCACAGAGGCCATGAGTCATACTGAACCTCCAGTCCATTCTAGATCCCATCCTCGGACTAGGCCACGATCTCACACATGGACCTGGAGATGTGTGGGTGGCCTTGCTGACCCTCAGCATTTCCTGCAGCCTTCTGCTCACTGGAGGCCCAGGCTGAGGAAAGAGGCAGAAGAAAGGACATCAAACCCCAATGACCCCTGGCTCCTTCCCAAAGAACCTCAGACACAGCATCTACTATGGCACCTTCTAATGCCACCAAGCTCACATCTAGGACCAAACATGTCTCTTCTCCTGGCCTCAGTGTCCTCTCAGCAAAACAACACTTTACGAGTGCTGCAGAAAATAATCCAAACAATAAATGTGCTTGGCACATTGTCAGCGCCTAATAAACTCTCCCTGTCACTTGCCAGTCTTTGTGACTTCTGGTTTTCTCTGGTACAAAATTATAAACCCCTAAGCTAGATCTCTGTCTTATCTTCATATCCTCAGAGGCTGATCGAGGACCTGGAACACAGTAGGTGTTTATCAATACTGGGAAATGTGTATGAATAAGGGCCTGTGAGGTTTAAAGTCTACCTCTCCTGGGAGGTTCTTTTTAAAATGTATTACTTTCAAGTGTTCAAACATGTGTACACTGGTGAGCACCCATTATCTCTCTTCCTCTCGCTGGCCCCCTTTGTCCTCCACTGACAATTTTGCTTCCCCCTTTCTTGGTACATGAGTATATGCACCCAGTACTGTACACAGTCACATAAAATCTAGGAACCCCAGGTGGGAGCCCTACTGTGACTGGCTTAATTTATTTAATGTCATTAGCTCCGGCTGCCTCCATTTTCCTTCAAGTGACTTGATCCTTCTTGATGAATTTTAAATGCTCCACTGTGCTGCACACCACATGTTCTAGATGACAGCCGTTCTGACAGGAGGGATGGACACCGCATCATTTTGACTTGCATTTTCTGGTGGAGTTGAACATTTTAAAAATATTTTGGCCATTCGTATTTCACCTTTTGACAACTTCCTTAAGCCAGTTGTTAACTGGGTCGTTTTGTTTCTGATTGTTTAGTTTTGAATTGTACATAGTCTAAACCCTCCCTATTGGATGGATAGATTTTCTCCTCCCCGCCCCTCTTTGACCATTCCTTCACGTGATAGTTTCCTTTGCTGTACTGAAGCTTTTTAATCTCCTGGTGTCCGAGTTGTCAATTGTTGGCCTTACTGTAGACCAGCATTGGCTGGGTCTTTTTAGTGTCAGTCTTGCCGCTGTTAGCAGGATCTCTCATCCACACCCACTCTCTGGGTGTGAGGCAGTGGGCTGGTGGCCCTTGCTACACTCTACCCCAGAATGGACTTATGTCCTGCGCATCTGGTGCTGCCTGCATTTCCCCCATAGATATTCTGAACAGTATTGAAACTGGAAGAGAATGAGGAAGGAGAGCCACAGAGAGCAGGGCAGTGTAGGGAGGGGTTGGGGAGAGATGTGTCTCACTCAGGAAATGAAGTCAGTCATCTTTGTTTGCCTCCTGCAAGAGGCCAGCCTCTGTTCTGGCCACCAAGGCAGAAGACAAAACACTGGAACTGTCAGTGCAGTTATCAGTCAGCCTGTCAGTAGATAAGCCCAGTTGAGAGCTGTCTGGGTTCCAGCCACAAGGGAGAACATAATTAAAAAGATGATGCTGGACTGGTGGGGGAGTGGGGGGACAGGGGGTGGAGGGGTGGAGCACCTGACAATCTCACTGGGGACACAGACAGGACCAAGACAGGAAGCACAACCTTCCCTAGGAAAGGACCGAGTAATCAGCTCTCATCAAATAGCCTTGCAAACAGATGGCAAAAGATCCCCAGCTGTGGAAGCTTTCCCTGGCTCACACATAGAGGAAAACCCAGCAAGACCCCCGACTCCAACATGTATCCCCACTCTTTGCTTCCCACCTGGCTACTGGGAGGTCCTCAGCGATGCATCAGGTCTCCATTGGCTGTCCGGAAGACTGAGCACTCCAAAAGCCTGTGTGTGGAAAGAATGAAGCAATTTGTTACTCTTTCACTCAGTCGGAGCTGAGAGGCCAAGGAGAATAAATTAGGCCCTACCCATACCCAAGAACAGAGCAATTTTAAAAACAACGTCACAGAATTTAACATGCTTTACTGAACTGATAGAAATATAACAAGGAGAGAAGATGGGGTATGAGACACAAGATGGATCAAGGATACTGGGCACAGATAGTCTGACCTCTACGATTCAGAAGGAAGAGAAGAAAGTTCCTAGATAAAAGACTGGAGTGGACGGCTGGAGAGACAGCTCAGCGGTTAAGAGCACTGACTGCTCTTCCAGAGGTCCGGAGTTCAATTCCCAGCAACCACATGGTAGCTCACAACCATCTGTAATGGGATCCGATGCCCTCTTCTGGTGTGTCTGAAGATAGCTACAGTGTACTCATATACATATAATAAATAACTTTTAAAAGACAGGAGTCGGGCCAGACTTCCAGGCAGTATGGCAAACCCAGGGGTGAAGAGGGAAAGCTGTAGAGACCCACCAAGCATGTTTGAAATGCACTGCATCAAGGGCAGGGCTTAGGCGGGAGCCCTGTGTCGGAAGGAGCCTGAGGCCACTGGCTTCAGCCAGGAAGTGTATATTTGACTCCAGGAAGAGCTAGGTCCAGGAGGACATGGTACCCTGGGACCTAGGAGCTTGTGATAGAGAAGGAAGGCAGTGGACAGACTCAAGGGCTCTCCCCAGAGAAGTCCAGCCCTAGCCATGGTGTGGGTAAGGGATGGCAAGAAAGCACACCCAGAGGGATGGCAGCTTCCTGATTTTGATGTCTTTGGTGACTTAGACCCCTCACAACTCAAGTATTGACTGTAGTGAGCTGGTCCTGTACAGCCAGAGGAAAGGGACTTAGGGACCTGTTCCAATACCTTCATTTTGCAGAGAGAAATGTGATACTCAGAAATCAAAGGATTTACAGGGATGGAGTGAGAACTGAGTCCTTCCTTCCCACTCAAGTGCAGACCATGGAGGGACAAGAAGGTCTCCACTGTTTGATCAGACACTTCCACACTGGCCCTGACTGTGGACGAGGGCCAGAAAGCTTCATAGTTTTCCTACCTGGGACATGAAATGTCAAGTGACCACGTCCCCTTCTCTCACAATACTAACCCTGAAGTCCCAAGGTGATGAAGAGCATGAAGCTCCAGTTTTTAAGGCGTTCAAAAGAGAAAATTAGGCTTGGGAGGTCTTGGGCCTCATAGACTCCATACCTGACTCTCCTGTCTCTTGCAGACTCTGAGCTGAGCAGTCCCAGAATGCCTGGCCTGCTGAACTGCCTCACAGGGGCAACCCTGCCTCTCACCGCATCTGATGTCACCTCCTATGTAAGTGGCTATGCCCTAGGCCTGACGGCCTCCCTTACCTATGGCAACCTGGAGGCTCAGCCCTTCCAAGGTAAGAACCCTGTGTGGATTTCCTGTGTACTTCCCGTCTACACTGAGCCTCGTCCTGTGCTTTACCAGCTGGCTGACCTGAGGCAAGCGTATGACCTCTTGTGTCTGCCTCCTCACCCATAAAGTGGGGTTTCCAGGTCTGCCCCACAGACTTGAAAGTGAAGGAGAGTCAAAAGCGGGGAGAATTGAGATTTGAGCAGAGATGTGGGTTCTGTGGGGGAGGGGGGGAGGAAGTAGCAGTGTCTAAAGATGGGCTGCATGGGTGGGAAACGTAGAAGTATAGCTCTATATAGCTCTATAGCTCTGGTACTAGCTGGCCACAAAACCTCAACAATCCTCCTGCCTCACCTCCTAAGTACTGGGATTACAGGTATACACCACCACATCTCATCAGGATCCCCTTCTTATTCGAAGCAATGGAATCTCCTAATGGCTGACCCATTCTCCCTGTCCCTGTCCCCAAACTCAGCCACCACTTCCGTGCTGCCCTGGGGGCCAACACTACTGAAAGGAACCCACAGGGGAACTTTATTCTCCTCAGGGATTTGGGTGAACAATTGGCCTCCCTCTTCTGTTTGAGGGAGCCTACAGTTGGAGACTAAGAACAGGGCCTACCTAGGGACCCCGGAGACAAAGCTACTGAGAAACTTTGAGACAGCCCCTCAGCTTTCCTCTTGCAGGAGGGACAAGTATTCCCATTTTACAGATAAGGAAACTGAGTCTCTGGAGGACAAGAAGTCAGGATTTGTAGAGGTCTCACCATGGTCCCAGCACAGTGCAGCTTCCATATTAGAGGGAGACCTTTGAAACCTTCAAACTCAGCATCACTTAGAAGCTGAAGAGAAAAGCAGAATTCCAGGCTCTGTCCCAAATGAGCTCAAATCCAAATCCCAGCAAGACCTCCAAGTGGCTAGCACATTCTTCACGCTAAAGAAGTCTAGCTCAAAAAAAAAAAAAAATGCCCAGGCCTATTGATGCAAGCTGGTAATCCCTACTACTCTAGAGGCTTAGACAGAAGGATTGAAAATTCAAGGTCTAGCTGGGCTATGTAGCAAGTTCAAGGCTAGCCTGGGCAACTTAGTGAGAGCCTGTCTCAAAAGAAAAACTAAGCAGAGGTGTGAGACTAAGTTGGTGGTAGAGCAGTTGCTTAGCCTGTGAAAGGCTCTGGCCCTTAGCACCACAGAGGACAATTGGATACAAAATGTGTGGCACCTGTATGTGGGGCATAGCTTAATAAACAGCACCGTGAGACTTGCCGAGTTTGCCTAGGTGGGGCTACTAGAAGCTTCAAGATGAGTGCCCTGTCCAATGTAGCGAAGTTGGAGAATAAGAAATCGGCCTGGATTTGAACCCTTCTCTAGCTTTTCCACAGCCCCACCCTTTGTTGATCCCAGTGGCAAACCAGTGGCCATGAATGAAATTCACCACCCAGACATGTACTGTCAGGTCGAGACACAACCTATGTGACAGCTCTGGTTTTTATTTTCCTTGAAAACCAGACGTTCTGGCCCCAGCCGCTCATACACCCAAGAGTAAGAGCTGATGGGAACTGGACACAACCCCAGCCTAGCTCTGCTCTGTCCCCTCAGGGGCAGTCAGTACAACCCACCCGGGAGGCCCAAGGCCTGTAGGATGGCTGAGCACCCTGTGATGCCGGGCCTTTCTCCACCAGGTCTCTTCGTGTATCCGACGGATGAGTATACCACAGTGGTTGGTTTTGAAGCCGTCATTGCCGACCGTGTTGTGACCATACAGCTCAGAGACAAAGCCAAGCTGGACAGAAGCCACTTGGGTACCCAATCTGCTACTGTCACAGGTAAGAAGACCTCAGGACCATGGCGAGGCTGGCCTGGATGAAGGCCACCTGAGGCAGAGAGCTTCAGGCACATGGCAAGGCAGCATGGGACACGTTAGAAGGTGCTGAACAGCCAGAGGTCCTGAGGTAGACCTTGTATGTAGATCATAAACTTCTGTGCATCTCGGCTTCGCGGTCTCTATAGCAGCCCACTGTTCTTCGGGGCGTGACGAGGATTAAGAAGGGGCAGGTGATGGATCATTCTGTCTCAGAGCCTGTGTGGAATGAGTCACACCAGGGGCTGGCTCTGATCCTGTTTTTTACAAGTGGAATGAGCTTGGATAAGAAGCAAATCTTGTCTGAGGATTGGAGAGATGGCCCAGCAGTAACAGAGCTTACGGCATAGCGTAAGGACCAGAGTTCAGATGTCCAGTGCCCAAACGAAAAGTCGGGTGTGGCTGTCTGCACTTATGACCCCAGTACTGGATGGAGCAGAGACAGAGTCCCTGGGGTTTGCTGATTAACCAATTTAGCCAAAAATCCTCAGGCTCCCAGTTCAGTGAGAGGCCTTGTCTCAAGAGAATAGTAGAGCAGGGTGTGGTGGCGCATGTCTTTGATCCCAGTACTTGGGAGGCAGAGGCAGGTGGATCTCTGAGTTTGAGGCCAGCCTGGTCTACAGAGGGAATTCCAGGACAGCCATAAAGCCTGTCTTGAAAACCAGAGAGAGAGAGAAAGAGAAAGAAAGAGAGAGAGAGAGAGAGAGAGAGAGAGAGAGAGAGAGAGAGAGAGAGAGAGAAATTATAGAATAAATATAGAGAGACTATAACAGAGGAAGTCACCACCCAGCATCCCTCTGGCCTTACACTCCCAGGTGTATGCACCTGTGTACAGATCCACCCACCCACACACACACATCTGTAAAATGGAATAAACAATCAGACCCACCCAGAACTAAAATGATGCATACCAAGAACTTAAGCCACAGTACGCTCTGGAAGCACAGCTAATGATTCCTGCTAGTGAGGAAACTGAAGCTCAGAAAGAAACAGTGGCAGACTCAAGGCCACACAGCATGTTAGTGGCTTGGCCCATACCAAGTAGGACATGATGTAATGAGATCATTGGCTGCTCTGGATCCAGATGAAGCTGAAGATGTCAATGTGAACATCCAGATGTGCATGGATTCTTTTGTTTTCTTTATCAGCACTGACGATGGTACCTTCTGATGTCTGTTGTGAAAGGTCCTGATGATGTTAGAGGAGGGGAAGGGAGTCTGACTGAGAACCAGGGAGGTTCTCCATGGAGGGGGCTAGCTGATGGATGGGTAGGACTAGCCCAGGGGGACTTGAAGAAATGAACCTTTCAGATGAAAGCAAAGTTCATGAGCAGATTGGGAGTGCTTCAGCTGGGGTCTGGGTGGGGTTTGTGGGGTGGGCGTGTGATCCTCTGGTGGGGCCCTCTGTGGTTTTAAGTCTCCTAATGGAAATCTACAACCTCCAGACAGATCTATGGAGGTACAGATCCAAGTCAGTGAGCTAATAATTGGCTGATTAGCTTAAGCAGGCAACCTTCCATGTTGGGCCTCAGTTTCCCCATCAGCAAAAGGAGGCTGCTCAAAGCTACCCCTGCAACAAGTTTAGAGGGGTCAGATTTGAAGTCTGAACAACACCTGAAGTCAACCTGGCACTTAGGGAACTTTCCAGAAGAGGAGAGTCCCATCGCACCGGGAAAGGTGACCTTGGATGAGGATCTGGAGCGGATTCTGTTCGTGGTCAACCTGGGGACCATTGCTCCCATGGAGAATGTCACTGTCTTCATCAGCACCTCTTCCGAACTCTCCACGCTGCCCAGCGGGGCCGTGAGGGTTCTTCTGCCAGCCATCTGTGCCCCGACCGTGCCTCCATCCTGTACCACAGCTTTGACTCCTCCAGCCAACAGCCACAAGGGTAAGGAGGGTCTATTCAGACCAGGACCTGATCGGGGCAGCAAGAAGGAGATGGGGAGGGGCAGGGGGAGCTTTGGGGCCCTCTTACTTTCAGAGTTCCAGAAAAATCTCCCTGAAAGGCCCCATCTTGGTCCTGGCAGAAGTGCAAGGCTTTAGTTAGTTTTCAGTTCACTTAAGAGGGATTTTTCTGACTACTTACTATGTGGCAAGCCCTACGGCTGAGTGTTACGGAGGGAGAAGAGATAAAACAAGATAAAACAACTTGATTCTTGCTATTTAGAAACCTGGAGGGAAGCCAGGCTTGGTAGCATCCACCTTTAATCTCAGTACTTAAGAGGCAGAGGCGGGCAGATGGGTCTTTGTGAGTTCAAGGCCAGTCTGGTCTGCACTGTGAGTTCACCAATAGCCAGAACTACATAGGTTGACACCCTGCCTCAAAACCAACAACAAAAATTGAAGAGAAGAATCATTATTGCCATGCAACAGTCATGTGATTTCTTATACATGTGCTTGAACACATAACTAGTGGTGTAAAAACCATGGTTGGGGAGAACTCCTTTGGACTAAGAGGATAGGAAAGGGGTGGGTCCCAACCTGGGTATCCAGAGACCAGGTCAGGCTTCACCGACAGCTTTACAGTGAGGACAGGGTCCCTAGGGAAGAGCCGACTTGGGCAGCAGGTAACAGGCTGCAAGGCCAGGATAGCTGGGCAGAATGAATGGGGCTGCTGTTTTATCTAGAAGAGACTAGGGTGAAAACAGTTACATTCTTCTCCCTCTTTCTGTCTCTTCCTTCCCCCTCTTCTTCTTCTTCCTCCTCTTCCCCCTCCTCTTTTTCCTTCTCTTCCTCCTCCTCTTCTTTATCCTCCTCTTCTTCATCTTCCCCTTCCCCTCTTCTTCTTCTTCCTCTTCCTCTTCTCCTTTCTCCTCCTTTTCTCTTCTTCCTCATCCCTTCTCCTTTTTCCTCCCTCCTCCCCTTTCTCCTCTTCCCCTCCTCCTCTTTTCCTCCTCCTCTTCCTCCTCCTCTTAATCTTCCTCTTCCTCCTCTTCCCCCTCCTCCTGTTCTTCATCCTCTTCTCTCTCCTCTTCTTCATCCTCCTCTTCCCCTTCCTTCTCCTTTCTCCTCTTCCTCCTCATCCTTTCTCCTTTGTCCTCCCTCCTCCCCTCTTCCACATCCCCTCTCCTCCCCCCCTTCCTCCTGAGGTGCTGGGGATGGAGCTTACACTTGCCATACAAATGCTCTGCTGCTGGGGAAACTATGGAAGTTTCCAGAAGCAGGTGACAAAGCCGGATAGGCAGCTATCACCAGGCCATGTGTTGCACTGACCACGGGGCTACAGTGTGGACTTAAAAGGCACACGGGGACATTCTGGACAGTAGTACACCAGAGAGCCCTGGAGAACTAGCCCCTCATTCCAGCTGGCAGAGGTGACAGCTATGCTCTTAAGGATCTGTATCACCCCTCCCCCACCATGACCCTCTCAGCTGCCCAAATCTGACCCAAAGAATTAGAAATCCAGCTGATATACTGTTTGCTGGGCCACAGGAAGGAGAGGATTCCTGTTCACTGCCAGGGAAGTGGGAACTGGACTACAGACCAGAAAAGCAATTTGATTTTGCTCATCACGGGCCAATTATCAAGGGACCCAAAGAAGTATTCCTTATGCAACCAAAGGAGATACAGCAAGTATGTTAGCAGCGGTGTTTGTGAGTGTAGGGGGAAGTGAGCCCGTGCTCATGGATGGCCCTATCTGGCATGGAGTTAACAGCCAGAACTCCCTGAGTGGCATCGGTGCAGGCAGAATGGGTAAAAACCAGTATGAAGGTCACTGAGGTGTGTGACAGACCACTGATACAAGGCAGTGTAACATTGTAAGTCATTCGTACCAGAACCAGGCAAACCAGGCAAGCTGCCAGCTCTGCCAAATTCTAGCCCTAGGCTAGAGTCAGTCTCCTGCCTCTGCCTGCTGGGCCTCAGATCCTCGACGGGAGACACTGGGCACTTATATCTTCCTCTTGGGTATGAAGTGAGAATGTCGAGGGTTGAGACACTGGGTATGAACCCCTGCCTGTGTCTTGACCCATCCCAGGTACTCCTCAGAGGTAGTTATAGCTTCTTTCTGTATCCAGGCCCTGATGACGGAGGCCCTGGGATGGGAGGAGGCAGAGCTGTTTGAGAGTTGTAGTCTTCTCATGCTGGCCTGCCTCTGTCTGGGCTTCCTCTTCCTCCCCTCCTCCCTCTTCCTCCTCCTTCTCCATACCCTTTCTAGCAAAGACCCACACTGCTTCGGCACCCAGACCAAGGACTCCTATAACAAGCTGTGTTTGGCCACTCTCCTGGACACCAAGGTGACCAACCCAATGGAATACGAATTCAAATTTCAGCTGGAAATCCGTGGGCCATGTCTGCTTGCAGGTAAGAGAGAGATGCCCAGGCACAGAGAGAGAGAGGAAACCAGGAGAGACATGGCTTCAGGCCCAAAGTCACCTGAAAGATGGGGGAAGGGGCAGAGCACACCAAGGCTACCTAACCCAGATAGAAGTCAGAAGTGAAGCTGAAGCACTCAGGTGGCTGGGCAAGATGTCCCAAGATAAGCTTCTCCCCAGGACAGCCTAACCCAGCTCCACCCTGTGACTTCCCGGGGAAAATACCTTCTGGAGAGTGATAGGTAGTCCAACCTTCTCCAGAAAGCCATGGCTATAAAGTTGAGCTCTGGTTCTCAACTGGGAAATATCCAAACCCCTCCCTGCAGCCTAGCTGCCACCCCAAAGAGTATAGGGTGCATCCTGCTTATGAGACATTATAAAACTCTCTGGGTATTTCTAACATGCAAACAGGGAGGGCGGAGAACTGTGTTTGGATGGTTCTCCTCCCAGCCAGCTAGGGTTATCCAAGGGTGCCAGGCATAGTTTCTTATCAGTGAGAGATTATTACAATGCGAGATACCACTAAAGAGCACCCACATAAAAGATATCCACCCATAGAGCACTGAGCTCTTTCTGATTGCTTACTAGCATTCGGGATGCCCCAAGAGCAAGCCTCCCTCCCTGATCCCTGCTAGATCCTGTGGTCAGGAAAGGAAGGACCACCAGGCACCATCTTCAACACAGTCTACACTGAAGGGAGCTGAGGAGGGTACCATGCTCATACATCAACACAGAAGTCCATGTTAGGGCTGGTCTGTCAATCATCCCCAGCCCAAGTCTCATGCCCCCTCTCCGCCCCGGGCTCTGAGCTGCTTTCTCTTTTGTGCTCCTAAATCTGTTCCTCCTCTGTCTTGTCTTTTGTGCCACTCAGGGGTGGAGAGTCCCACTCATGAAATCCGAGCAGACGCGGCCCCATCGCACACTCAGCCAAGAGCATCATCGTCACCTTGGCCAAAAAACATACCTTTGACCGGCCAGTGGAGATCCATCTCCATCCCAGTGGTATGGTATCCCATGTGGGGTACTGCTGCTCTTGTGGAAGATGTCTAGTCAGGGGAAGAGTTGGGGGCATATGGGAGATAGGGGGGAAAGAGACCAGAGACTTGCCCCCAGGGAAATCGTATCTATTTGGCAGAACCAAATTCCTAGCTCCAGGGGTGTTGTCTGCCTGGGAGACCTCGAACCCTGAGGCTACCTGAGGAGAAGCACTGTGAAGCTTCATAACAATTCACCCTCAGGGAGTTATCTGTTGCCTCCTCAAAAACTCACAAAATGTCTGGCCCTGAAAAGATTCCCCAGGCATTTGGCTCAGCCCCAGTCTATTTACATAATGTACCCATTACATAAGGGTAAACTGAGGCCTGTGGAAAGTGGTGCTAGGCTTCCTCCGCTAAGGAGTCCATCCCCTTGCCCCTGCTGTGTCACTTTCAAGAATGTCACCCTCTTCTCCAATTAGAAACCCACTCCCACCCGTGAAGAAATTGCCCCTAGCCTACAGCCCCTGCTATGCCCCTCACACCCAGGCAAGTGCTGAGCACTGATCTCATCTCCGCAGAGCCCCACAAGCCACATGTCCTGGTGGAGAAAGGGGACATGACCCTGGAGGAATATGACCAGCACCTGAAGGGAAAAGCAGACTTCATTCGGGGGACGAAGAAGGGCAACAGCGCAGAGCGGAAGGTAAGCCACGGGTGGCAGAGCTGGGGGGCACTGGAAACTTGGTCTCACTGAACCACTGAGGGCACTTAGCCCGAAGTGGGGAACATGACTCCCCTGAGGTCACATCCTAGGCAGGTGGCCAAGCCTGGAGAAGGAGCAAGTGGTGTTTCCTTCTGGGGTTCTGGACATCACATGAGGGAGGGAGTAGATTTGATGCAGCAGCCACCCGAGCTTGTTCCCCTGCTGGGTTGGCTCCTCCTGGTACCTCCCCCCCCAATATCTCTTAGCCCAGTGGGGCTTGCAGCTAACTACAGATGCCACCTTGGCCTTATTTCTCCAGGTCACTCTGTCCTACAGCCCTTCCTTGGCCTTATTTCTCCAGGTCACTCTGTCCCTACAGCCCTTCCTTGGCCTTATTTCTCCAGGTCACTCTGTCCCTACAGCCCCTTCCTCTGCTAAGTAAGCTCCTTGTTCTTCCTCCATCTGGGGTCCTCCCTACATGTGGGTGTCTCCAACAAAATGGATAAAGGAAGGGCCAGGAAAGCGAATGAAAGGTTCCTCCCCCCCCCCACCTTCCCCAAGCGCAACACGGAAAGGTGAGGAGGCACTCACTGGCTGTAGGAGGGCAGGACAGTGCCAAACCCACACCACACATTGAGCCCTGTGATCTCTATTCCACACGTGGTGCATATCCTGAGCGTCACTATGGCACTTCTCTTTCTACCGACTCATTTCCTGATGAGGAGTCTGAGGTCTAGTGCCCAGTGTTACCTCTAGAGTTAAAGCTGGGATGGGGTGCAGTGCAACTGTGCTTAGCTGTTCCTCGCCTTCCTGCTGCCCTCGATGGTACAGGGGACTGAGAAGGGAAGTGGACAGGAAAATGCATCAACCCCACTGTGGGATCCCAGTGGAAATCCCTGCTGGCGGAGATGTAGGGGACTTGGTGTTTTCATTAACCTAAGAGACAGACAGACAGACACAGAAACAGAAAGGGACAGAAGAGAAGAGGAGAGAGAGGAGAGGAGAGGAAGGAGAGGAGAGGAGAGGAGAGGAGAGGAGAGGAGGAGAGGAGAGGAGGAGAGGAGAGGAGGAGAGGAGGAGAGGAGGAGAAGAGAAGGAAGGAGAGAAGAGAAGAGAAGAGAGAGAAGAGAAGAGAAGAGAAGAGAAGAGAAGAGAAGAGAAGAGAAGAGAAGAAGAAAGGCAAGACACTTTTCTTCCAGATGAATTTGCTAGAAAGGGAAGCTGAGCTAGGTTTCAAGGATGAGGACAGGCATGGCATGCCAGAGGTGCCATCAAGTTCCCAGAACAAATGACGTGTGGAGAGGGTAAACCCCACCCCCACCCCCAAGGCCTGGAGATGGCTGTCCTAGCTGCCAGACCTTAAATCAATTAGTTCTGGGACCGCAGTGGCAAATGAGAATTAATTTGCCACCTTGGGTTAGTTATGCAAATAGCCAGTATTCTCATGAGTTCTGAGAAGGACCTTGATCAAGAGGCAGCTGCTCAGAACTGAGGCGTTCATTGTAATTGGATAATGGCTGCTTGAGGAGGAGCTGTGTGGGAATCCAGAGCCAAGCACCCACTCGTCCCCCTAAAAGGCAAAATCGGGTTCCTACAGCTGACAGAAGTGGCTGGATCTGAGTTGGGCTCTGTCATTCAAAAAGTCAAGCTGGGCAGTGGCCTTTTGGCCCTGAGTGGGAGGGAGCCTAGCATCCACAGGTGAGAAAGAAGTCAAATCAGGCATCCGACATGAGATCACCAGAAGGACAGGCGTGACTGTCCATAGCTTATTAGCAAAAAAGGGCAGAACACGGTGTGAGAGTTGAGCTAAAGAGAGACGAGACTGAACTAACCACTGATCCCACAGAGGTCAGAACAGACAAGGCACACACACAGTGTGGGGCAGGATTGAAGAGAGAGAAGAGAGAGAGAGAGAGATCCAGTGTTTCCTTATTCATCAACAAACACTAATTGCCCAACAAGTGTCAGGCTCTTTCCCAGTACAGAGGAACAGCCCTGGAAAGGAACATTCTTGCCTCAAGGCTTTATCTCCCAAAACAGTAAGACCAACAAGTAACAAGATGGCTGCGGAAGGTTAGTACATAGGAGAAACAGACCCGGTGATGAGGTATCTCTTTAAGGCTGGTGCCAGGCAAAGCCCACTGAAATGATGCTGGGCGGCAGAAGTCCCCGGGAAGGAAGGTGGGCAGAGAACCTAGGTGCCGGAAGTGCAGTCAGAAGAGCAGGATGGGCAGAAACATTCAAAAGCAGAGTGGTGGACAGGACTCCAGGGGCTCAAAAGTAAGCTTAGAGATACTAAGACATACACATATGTATAGATTTTCATGTGTTGTGTCTAAAGTAGTAGCTTGGTATCTGATAGACGGGATGCATACATATACACTCATATTACACTTAAATACACATACACATACACATACCATACACATACACATACAATACACATACACATACACATACACATACACATACACATACACATACACATACACATACACATACACATATACATATACAATGATAGGCTATTACCTGTCAACCTGGTGATATCCAGCTAAGATATCTCAAAAACTAAGGTGGAGGGCAATTGCGGAAGACACTCAAAGCTGACCTCTGGCCTTCGCCTTCACACACACACACACATACACACACACCACACACACACACACACACCACACACGGAGACATGCACACACAAAGATAAAATAAAACAGATGGACGGAAGCTCCTGTGCCTCCTGCACGGATCTGTCTCCTAACTGAGCATCATGGGGATCCTTGAAGATGCAAGAAGCTGAGGAGCAGTGCAGTAGCTAGTGTGCTGGATAAAAGCACAACATATGCTGTTTCAGCGTGCAAGGTACCTGAATCCCCCATGGCAGCCATGGCAACAGCAGCCAAGGCAGCCACGGCAGCCACAACAACAGCAATGGCATTCAATCTGCCAGGATGCCAGAGTCACAGCCGTGGTGGTCCATCCACATGGTGTGCACATGTGTCCTCGTTTCATGGACAAGGAGATTAAGCAAGTATATCCTGGAAAGGTGGGGAAGGCTTTCCAAACATAAAAAAATGTGAAGGAGGAGGAGGAGTTTATCCGTGGGAAAGATCCAGTAGGCGGGGGAAACCAAGCTCTCAATCAAGGTGAGCCAGAGACAGGCTAACATCCAGTGTGAGCTTGAAAGATCATTATTCAGTTAGCGGGTTCCCCCTTCTTATGCGCTAATATAACTCATCCTTACAACCACTGCAAGAGGTGAATGTTTTCACCCACTGTACATGTAAGGGGCGCCCAGAGGAAACACTTACCTGATACCACACAATTGGATGGCATCAGAGTTGGGGTTCAAACTCAGAAACCTGCAAAGCTATGCTTACTGTCACAACCTGTGACCCTCTAGTAACCAGGGGGAGCCAGCCTGGAAACTTTTGGCAGAGTATAAGAGTTGGATCTAGCTTGATGAGTGCTTGGTGCTTGGTGATTGATGGGGGTCAAGGGCTAACATGAGTCCCAGGAATCTTTAATTACCCAAGTATTGTATGACTTTTGCCAGAGTAAAGTGAATAAATGTCTGTGCACCCTAGATATGCCACCAACAATAAACTAAAGAAATAATTCAAACTCAAGTGTCAACTATAAACTACTGAGTTTGGGGTTACTTACAGGAGCATGATTGACTCAAAGGCAAGCTGCCTCACTGAATAGCCCACCTGAGCATGTATAATGACTCACACAAGCTGCATCCTGAGAGCTCCCTATACAACTTGGGCATGTTGAAGAATCTCTCCCCAGCAGTTAATGCTGCTTCTAAATCCCCAGGCAGAGGCCTTATGAGTCCTGTAGGTTTCAGGAGCCCCCTGAGACTTGTGACGTTGTGTTGACTTCCCAAACCTTATAAGCTTAATTTCCTTCCTGAGTCTTGAGGAGCCTCTCTCCCATAGAAAAAAAATGTTTTTGTTAGGAGGAAACAGTTATACTACACCAAATCCAAGAGTGTTCCCTTCTCCTCCAGACAGAAGTCATCCGGAAGCGTCTCCACAAAGACATGCCCCACCACTCAGTCATCATGCTCAACTTCTGTCCTGACCTGCAGTCTGTGCAGCCCAACCGGAGGAAGGCCTATGGGGAGTTTATCTTCCTGTTTCGACAGGAGCAGCAGCATGAGCAAGACCAGCATCCAGTGCATCAAGGTACTGTGTGTGGGATTCTGCCCCTAGGAGCCAGGGCTTAAGTACCTCAGCCATGCTTTCCTCTGCCTGGCTTCCAGAGGACTTTCTGTTCCAAAGGCCACTTGTTCAAAATCAGTTTAAGCAGAGACACCTAAACTCAATTTGCTCCCAAAATAAACCCCTTGAAGTGATGAGAGCAGAGGAAGAGATGCTGTGTATTTACAAGGCGTGAGGTCCTTCACTCTCTGCAAACCTGTGCTGCAAACCTGTGCTGGATGAAGCACTCTCCTAGGTCCTGAGTGGGGAGGAGCATGGGATCTGGGGGTCATCCATGTACTGTGAGCCTAGAACACGCAGAATACCACGCTAGACCCTTAAAGTGCGGCTTGGTGTTTAATCCAATTATCTTAAGTGATTGCTCCTATTGTCACTGTTTCCACATGAGGAAATGGTTCTTGAGAGTTGTATTAACCTACCCAAGGTCACACATAATCTGCAATCAAGCCAGCAGCTGCCTGGCTGTTCTCTTGTCTGACATCATAGAGTCACTAGATGTAGCCTCTGCCACATATTAATAGAACCTGATAGAAAAGATTAGCCTTGCTCTGGGTAGATAGCTAAGTCTGTGCTTACAAGAACATGAATTAGATTCCCAAAATTCATGTCTAAAAAATAATTTCCAGGTGTGGTGGGGCTCACTTGTAATCTCTGCATTGCGAGGCAGAGATGGGTGGACCTGTGCAACTTACTGGCCAGTCAGCCTAGCAAGCCATCTCCAGTTCAGTGATAGACCTTGTCTCAAAAACTAAGATTGGGAGTGCCTGAGAATAGCGCCCAAGGTTGTCATCTGCCCTTTACAGGTGTTTATGTACACATGTGCATACACACATATACACACAACACACACACATACATACACATATCCACCAGACTACACACACATACATACATGTACCCACACATACACACACAAATGCACACACACACACATATATTCACACAGACCACACACATATACATACATACACACACACAGATTCTCACACACATACACACACACATACATACACATATCCACACAGAACACACACACATACGTATATGCATACACACACAGATGTACATATACACATATATATACACACATACATACACACAATAACACATCACAATACATACAGAAATACACACACACATAATACACACATACACACACACCACACATACATACATACCTACACACATACACAACAAAGATTCACACACACACATACATACAACACAGATTCACACACACGTATACACACATACCACACATATATACATACACACATTAAAAAAATTTAATGTAGTTATTCTTTTTCCCAAACAACTAATGGTGGGCAGAGCCTACATGCAGCCATCTTAGAAAAAGAAAAAAGGAAAACAAAAACAGAAAAACAAACCAAGATACCAACATATTCAATACACTCACAAAGTTCACAGTCTAGTGTAGCATACTGACTTGATAGCCAGTCAGAAGGCCTGGGAGTTTGGTTTGTTCTCCCTGCATCAGAAGCTCCATAAAAGTTTATATATACAATAAAATAACATTTTAAAAATGCAGAAGAATAGTAGAGCCCTCCTTGCCCACCATGAAGCCCCTCTTCCCTGTCAGGAAATCACTAATCTTGTTATGAAATTACACAATGGTCCCTTTTACTGTGACTTCTGCAGGTGTCTGTCTCCCTATCTGGAGTTACGAACTCATTAAGAGAGAGAACCGTCTCATCCTCATCTGTCCCCACGCGATCTATCTCTGTACTTCTACATAAAACTCCTCATTCTATTTATTGGACTGAGTAATAAACTGTAGCTGAGGAGAATGGGGGGGGCAAGAAAAGAGTGGGCTCTCCTGTCACCCGAGGCTATACTTCTCCTTTATTTTACCCATGGAGCAAGCTCATGTTTCCAGGGCAACAGACTCCCAAGGGGGCGGGGTTTGGGTGGAATGATGAGACCAGCTATCCTTTTAGTCCCTCCTAGTCTTGAATAATGGCAGAGGCATCATAGATAAAAGTCCAATATCCTTCTGAAAGCATCTTGACACATATGGATGAGACTGGTGGGCGGACCACCTCTCTCCTACCTGTGGGCTACTAGAGGGAGGCGGGTGGGGAGCTGTCCAGGGTACTGGAGTGCGGCTGTATACTTCCAGATCCTGTGGCTCTCTGTATTCTGTTCTGCAGCCACACTGAGACATTCTCTTGGTCACCTAAGAATGTCCCAGCATTATAAACTAAAACAGTTTGGGAGAGCATCTCATACACTGTCCCTCATTTCTGAGCTAAGGAAATTGAGTCCTTAAGAGGTGAAATGTCTTCCCAGGATCACAGGGCTGGTGGAGGGGCCCGAGCCTTCCAGACCTCTGCTCAGTTCACATGCATTGCCTATGAGGAGCAAGACATGTCCTCTGGTTTTAAAAAGCTCTCTTGTTTGAGTCTGTCATTTCTGCTGCACGCCATTGTTGAAGGAGCAATTCCAGAATCGATTTTGTCACAATTGCTATGTGACTTTGGACAAACCGATTCTCAATGCTGGACTTCATTCATCTTTGCTATGAAGTGAGAAGAAAGGGATTCATTTTCAGGGAGGGCAGATTATGTCACATGATGTATGTCACGTGTCTCTCTGCTTCTTTCTCCTTAGCCCAGGTAGACATCAATAACCGATCCTGTCTGTTTCCCAACACCCCCACCCCCCACACCCCCACCCCACGCCCCCCCTGCTAAGCCTGGACTGTGTCTCTGTGTCCCCCTCACGCAAGCACTCCAGGAAGTTATTATCATTAAAATTAAATTGTTTCGGAGCAAAAAATCCCCTTTGTGAATTACAGCCCTCCTCCACCTTGAGCGCTTCAGAAGTCTCTGACTATGCCTTTGTCTGGTCATCCTTCAACCCCTTCCCCTGTGTTGTCTCCCCCTTGCTTTTTCCTAGCTCCACTCACTGGGATCAAGGTCATCCTCTTCACAAATGTCTCAATGCCGGTGCAATCCATTCGGCTAAGCATGACCCTTTCAGAGAAAGGCACAGAAATTACTCTGGGAAAACCTTGCCAAGGATAAGGCTGGTTGGGCACGGGATGTTTGAGTCATTCATTATGGTCCATTGGGTAGAAGTTTTGGGGAAAGCAAGACTTAGGGGGGAGGGAAGGAGTTGAAATGCAAACGCCAAAGGGGAAAGGTCAGGCAATTTAATTTCCGGCAGCTGGTCCCATTCTTCAGCCACCGCTTGCTGCCAAAAGCAGGGCTTTCAGATTCTAATAGGTGCGAGTCGAGACAATCTGTACGGATCAGCAGAGTCTCCTGCCAGCAGGAATATACATTAGTGGCTAATAAAATAAAAAAAAAGCAGATATTGACTGCCTCTGTACAGACACAAAATGTATTGACACAGGCAGTGCAGAGAGGCCATGGGACATTTGAGGAAGCATTTAATGCGGTGTTTGCAGAGGGAGACAGAAGAGGAGCAGAGCTGCAGGGCTATAGTGTCTGTGTGATGTAGCCACTGCTGGAACCAATTGACGACTATTCAAGTCTATATTCTAGAGTATTATGGTCTGCTTTCATGAAACCATGCTGAGATGCCAGGAGATGGAGACTATGGCTATACCATATGGGGTTAAGGAGAGACCTGTCATCTCTGCCTCTGTATTGAAGCATAGCCAACACAAACAATGAGATGTACAGGAGGGGGGATTTTTTTCTTTTATTATATTTTATTTTGTGGTCATTCTGGGATGTGTATGGAGGTCAGAGGACAACTTGCGGGGTTCAGTTCTCTCCTTCCACCATGTAGGTCCTAGAGATTGGCATCAGGTGCCATCCAGCCAGACCCAGAGCTGTCTTCATGAAAGCCACTCAGACATCCAGGTTTGATGACCCAGAACCGCCTCAGCTTTCCTGAGCCCCCATCCCCTTCTCTCCAAGACAGACACATTAGTGCTAATACAGGTCATTGGGCTGGCAATAGCAACCACTTACTGTTTCCTCTGTGCCAGGCTGAGGTTCAGACAGACCCCAAAGTCAAGTGAAGAATGGGAAGGTGGGGTTTCCACTCAGACAGACTTAATTTCACTGGGTGTCACAGCCCCGCTGTGCTATAATTCATGCTATAGCAATTGAATGTGAGTGTTAATTGAAGGTACTGACTGCTGCACTGGTCATCATCACTGTGACTTTTCATGCCCACCACCTCCACAGCTTTCCTTCCCTGCTTGCCTGCTTCCTTTCTGTGTTTTCTGTATAGAGTTGAGATACGTAGCCCAGGCTGGCCTAAAAGTCTCTACATAGTCCAACCTGGGCATGAGCTAGTAACTCCCCTGCTGTCAACTCCCCAGTGCTGAGATTTTGGGTATGCAACCACCATACAGAACACCATTGATTTCCCTCACTTTCTTTCTTTTCTTTCGTGTGTGTGTGTGTGTGTGTGTGTGTGTGTGTGTGTGTGTGTATTGCATGTATTGAAAATGCAACATTCATGCACCTATACTCATGCATGTAGAGACCAGAGCAGGATCCTGGGTGCCTTCCTCTGTCATCTCTTACTTACACCTTTAACACAGCATCTCTCCTGAACTGGAAGTTTCCCTTTTCTGCTAGGCTATCTAGCCAGCCAGTTCCATGGTCCACCTCTCTCCACTCACCAATGCTAAGGTGACAGGTACCCAAGCCATGCTCAGCTATTTGGATTTGAACTCTGGTCCTCGAATTTGCAGAGAAAAACACCCTCATACCTCTCCAGCCCACAACTCATTTTAGCACTGTATCAAGGTCTCCTGGTAGTGTATAGCTACAGGTGCTAGAGATCTCACAGACTCAGGAGGCCAAGAGGCATGATTGAATCCTAGGTGCAGAGCTTACTAACTGGATGCTCTCCCACCAATCATTTGCCCCCCTGTGTGTCCATCTTCCCATCTGTAGAATGGGCACACCAATGGACCTGTTGCTGAGGACTGATTAGGTAAGCAACACACTTGAAGTACATCATTTGCATCTAATAAATCCAAGCCAAAGAGACTTCCATGGGATCCATCATTGGTTAAAGGCAGGATGATGCTAACGCAGGGGCCTTGGATAAGGGCCAGATGGCATTGGATCAACCATGTGACCTCCCTTCAATATCAAGTTTGCTTTGGCAGAGAGGAATGGGAAGACTCTGCTCGCCTCACCTCTGAAAGTCAGCAAGAGGTGATGGAACTCGGAGTCCATTGCAGAGTAGCTGAAGAGAGGGATATGCTGATAGCTTTGATGGGCCAGCCTCTAGTCAGGAACAGCAGACTTTATGATGCATGGCGAAGGTGGGTAGGTGCACATAGGGTGACAGATAGGTGGCTCCATGCTGGCACTGGTGTGTGCTGACAAGTGGCAGAGCCCCTATCTGAGTCCTGAGAACCCTCTCTTGCCTGGCAGGAGGCCATGTTGGTGGCCCTCAAGAGCCTCATGCCAGCGTGCCTCTTCAATGTCGTTGGTTTTGGATCCACATTTAGGACAGTCTTTACTTCTAGTCGGATCTACAATGAGGTAAGGAGAGAGAAAGTCTGGGCCTGGGTGGGTGATGGGCAGTGTCGAACAGAGGAAAGGGAGAGCATAGCAACTGAGGTTATCCAGGGGATCCCGAGATGCTGCCTACCCAGGCAGAGCCTGACACACGGCAGAAGCAGCAAACTAAAGCAAAACTCTGCTTACTGAGGGCTTCAGAAATATTCTGCCTCTTACAATAGAGTCTGTGAGGACATAGAGGATGGAGAGCAGGGATAGAGGACAGAGGACACATCTGTCATGCCCATGACCTGCCACCCACCACAGCCTCTATCTCTTGAAGACCATGGGTTCATGCAAGGCTGTTACAGAAGTGAATGATGACAGACAGGAGGACAGTTAAATGGCCAAGTGGCTGTGGATGACTGCAGGGTACTTACAAAGCTGAGACTTAGCTGCTATTGAGAACAAAGGCAGCAAACCTGGGCCACTCTACCCAGAGCTGAGGAAGAGGGAAAAGGAGACACAGAAGAGAGGGCAGAAGAGAGGGAGGGAAGGAGGGACATGTTTGGCTACTTACTGCTAAAAGAAACTGGATAGATTTTTAAAAGAAGAGAAATACACGTTGACCAGGGTGGCACATGTCTGCAGTCCCAGCACTAGGAAAGTGGAAGCAGGAGATCAGAAGTTCAAGGCCAGCCTCAGCTACATAGTGAGTTCAAGGCCAGTCTGGGCTACATGACACCCTATCTCAAACAAGTAAAAATAAGATTGTTGAGCATTATTGTTAATTTTTAGATCTATATAATCAAAAGGAAAAAATTTTAAATCTCTTTTCCCGATCCCCTTCTGTGCATTTACACATATTTCAGGTGGAGATTAGGTCTTCCATACTGTGATACAACCTACTTTGCTAGACTATCATGAACATGTTTTCATGCTGGAAAACTTCCATCTATGACATCATTTTAGTGACTGCCTGACCCCACAACACAGACAGGCTGAGATTTATTTACAAAGCCTGGAGACTTATCTTTCCATGGTCCCCATGTTTTTTCTAATGAGTCGTTTTTGCTTATAGATTTCCCATGCATCTTTGCCTGTCTCCTGGGCATGCATTCAAAGCATGAATTCATCATGAGACTGGATGTTGACAGCATTAACCATTGCTTTTTTCTTTGAGTAGCCTAGGCTGAGTCAAACTCTCTATAGAGCTGAGGATGAACTTGAGGTACTAATCCTTCAGCCTCTGCCTCCAAAGAGGATTACAGGCATACTCCACCATGCCTGGTTTATGTGGGAATGGAGCCTAGGGTTTTCCTGTATGCTAGCTATGTGAGTACTCCACCAACTAAGCCACGCCCCTATCCTCAGTACTGACCACTCCTTCCAAGTCCCCTCCAAGCATGGGTACAGGAAGAGTCTTCTGAACCACGGATAGGAGATTGCGTCCAGAAGGAATCAACCCCGACTGCAATACCACCTCCTGGTGCCAGTAACACTTGGGGAGTCCAGTACCACAAGGTCAGCTTAGGAGCAAGGGGATCTAAAGCACAAGCTGGGAAAGCAAGCTTCTTCTCAAAGTGCCACGGACATCGGTGCCAGAATCAGATTCAATGTTCGTGTCTGACGGTGCCCAGAACTGTGGTTTTCTCACCCTGTCACCTGCTTCCCTTACCAGGCAGGGAGCATTGTTTGTGCTGAGGAGTTAGGAGCTTAAAATTCCACCTTTTTGGGGGGTGCTTATATTTCTGGAGAAGAATCCAGAAAGGACATTATTATCATTAGTCTGCAAATGGTGGCATTTTAGACATTGATAGGGGATAAATTACATCAAGTGGCTGATTATTCTCCCCTTGGGTGGACAGGGGTGTGGCTGAACTATGAGCCAGAGAACAGAGTTCACCTTGGAGTGGAGGTGGGGGCACTTAGAGACACCATGCCACCTAGGACCTGTCTGCCCCACTGTGGTCCTTTCCTACAGGACAACTTGGCCGTGGCTTGTGACTGCATCCAGAGAATGCGGGCTGACATGGGAGGCACCAACATGCTCTCCCCTCTCAAGTGGGTCCTCCGGCAGCCACTGCACCAGGGTCACCCACGGCTCCTCTTCCTGATCACGGATGGGTCCGTAAACAACACCGGGAAGGTTCTGGAACTGGTGCGGAATCATGCTTCTTCTACCAGGTCAGCCCAGCCTGCAGGTCTATCTAGGGTCCAATTCTCCTAGGCTACCTGAGGTTAGGGGAATCCAAACCAGAACAAAATGTGCACTGTGCCAGAGGCGGAGGAAAGCGCCTACAGTTCCCAGAATGCCTTGTTTCCAGGATGCTTCCCAAGTTTGACTTTTTTTCCTCTCATAGTTCTGCATGCATGTCCAAGTGCAGCTTTGGGAAAGCCTGCTTATAGTGATGACTGGGAGTTGATTGTAGTGTGTGTGTGTGTGTGTGTGTGTGTGTGTGTGTGTGTCCCATGATAGCTCCTCCTCCCTAGCCTTTTTCCTAAAAACAGGGCCTCTCCAAGCTGCCTCTGCTGGACCATGCTCTGTCCCTTATCCCATTGGGGACAATGACACAGGGTTGCCTCTGTCCCTGTCCCTCAGGTGCTATAGCTTTGGAATTGGCCCCAAGGTCTGCTACCGACTGGTAAAAGGGCTGGCGTCTGTATCCAAGGGCAGCGCAGAGTTCCTGATGGAGGGCGAGGCTGCAACCAAGGTATGCAGAAGGGCCTCCAGTGTCCCCCAAAGGTACGCAGAAGGGCCTCCATTACTGCAACAGCAACTAGTCAGATAGGCCAGAGGGCAAAGTTGAGGTGCCACCCTGAATCTGAGTTCTTTATAAAATGAGCCTTTATAAAATGCTTTTCTCTTTTATAAAAGCTCAGAGACAATGACGAAGATCCATTCCAAGAGTCTAAGGAAGGTGCCTACTGCTGGATCAGCTACCCCAAGCCTGCTGTACTGCCTCCTCTCAAGCTCATCCTTTGTCTCCTCATCTGTCCACATCTTCCTCACACATCCGTCTGTTCTGTCTGACCCTCTCCAACAGATTGTCAAATCCTTGAAGAAGGCCATGGCCCCGGTGCTGAGCGACGTGACTGTGGAGTGGGTCTTTCCCGAGACTACAGAGGCCCTGATCTCTCCTGTCAGCACCAGTTCCCTTTTTCCTGGAGAACGGCTGATGGGATATGGCATTGTGTGCGATGCCTCCTTGTACATTTCCAATTCCAGATCTGTGAGTACCCCACGTGAGAGATTGTCTGGGGAGCTGTCTCCTCGCCCCACCTCCATCCTCAGTGTGGTCCTTTCAATCCCTCTTTAAGAAGCGCTCGCTCATCATGGTCGGTTTTTAAGGAGTTACAAACTCAATGCCTAAAGTGACTAAGTATAAAATGAACTTAGTACATCAAAAGACAGGAGCAGAGGAGCTGGGGAGTGGCCCAGGAGCAAGAGAGCCTGACCCAGGAGCGAGAGGGCATGGCCCAGGAGCGAGAGGGCGTGGCCCAGGAGCGAGAGGGCGTGGCCCAGAAGTGGTGAGGGTGAAGGCTTGGCCCAGTCAGTGTTTTCTGTGCTAGCATGAGGACCTGAGTTCCATTCCTGTGTAGAAATGTCAGGTACAATGGCATGTATTTGTCCTCCGGGCCTTCTCATGCATGTATTCACATATGCATGCATGCCACCTCCATGTGCACCCACACACAGGAACATACATACACACTTGCTTGTAAAAACAGACACGCATTAAAAAATAAAATGAAATGAAAGAAGGAAGCCATGAAGGACAGCAACCATGACTGAATTCCTAGTTAAGGCAAAAGGAACAAAGGGGAGTATTTTCAGCTGCCTGGAGTTGTCTTGACTAGACTGGACAGCTTCCCTACATCCCACTGAAACGTCTCTACTGGAACACAAGGCCATGTATTGAATGGGTTTCTAGAATAATTGGAATGCTATACGAAGTGTCCAGAATTGTTAATGGTTTATACAAATGTGTTCTGGAAGGTGGGCTATTCAACTATACAGAGAAAATTCTAAACAAAATACTGGCCTCTTTTTTAATGATCATATTTATTTTTTAAGTGTACTTGGAGCCCCGAAAGACACACATTCCCATAGAAAGGACCTAAGCACGTCATCAATTCATTCTCATGGGCTGGTGAAATAATTCAGACAAGATAAGTTTCCTGCCTCACAAGTATGAGGGACCAATCCACCCAGAACCCACATACTTGGGAAGCATTGTGGCACCCACCAGCGCTGGAGAAGGTGAAGGCAGGAGGATCTGGCCCTGGGGCTTGCTGGTTAGGCACTTGAGCCCAATAATAGACTCTAGGACCCTGAGAGACCCTTTCTCAAAGGGATAGATGGTGTTGAGTATTGCTGAGGATGACCGCAAGGTTGCCCGCTGGCTTCCACACACAAGTGCATTCTCATGTATGTGAACAGACATACAAACATGCACAAACATGTGCTCACATGCATGCACCGTTTTTCAAAGTTTTCTTCACTTTGAGACTGTCCGTCTTCTCTCCTGCTGCTGGCAGATGTTGGGTAAGCAGTATCTTCCTGTGCTTGGTGTAAGAATGACTTGCTGTTACCTGCCTGGGAGGCATCTAGAAACACCTTGTGAAATTAGAAATACTCAGATCTTTCAATCCAGAAATGTTCCTCCTGGGATGCTGCCCCAGAGATGTAATAGCTAGCAGTGATTTTATGGTGATAAAGACAAAAGCCATGGAACCAAAGTGGAATATTACAAAGCCAGATGTGGATGAGGTTAGCAAGCAGAATGTTTTAAGCATAAAATTTAAGATACAAACGTGTGTGGTCTGATTTTTTATAAAATAAATCATGACCTCCAAAAGTGTGCTGTGTGTATCCGTGTGTGTGTGTGTGTGTGTGTGTGTGTGTGTGTTGTGTGTTATGTCATGGAGAAAAGAATCAAAGGACACATAGTTTATCTATTAAGAGACAAAATGTCATTTAGAATTACATTTCTAAAAATTTTCAGTGATAAAGTCGGTGATTTTAAATATCACTGTAATATATAAGAAGGGATAGTATTTTCTCTTCTCTGTCTCTCTCTCTTCTCTCTCTCTCTCTCTCTCTCACACACACACACACACACACAATTTTTGCTTCCCTGTTATGTTGTTCAGACAGAATTGTACTCTGCAGTCCAGGCTGTCCTGGAACTTGCTGTGTAGCTCAGGCTAGCCTGTACCACAGTTGCATAGCTCTGGGGTCACAGATATGAGCCACGATATCCAGCTCCATGTTCACCATCTCTCGATGGGAAGTTAGCCTCAATTCTCTAAGTAAACAAGCAAGACTCCCTCGTTATTCTGCCAGATCCTCAGACATGGCCTCCTACCCCAGCCCCACTGCACACCCTTTGCTGTCCTGGAAGTCCTTGCTAAGTCTAACCTCTCTCACCCTTCTCCCATTGCCAGGACAAAAGGCGAAAGTATGGCATGCTGCATGCTCAGGAGTCCAGCAGCTCTGTCTTCTCCCACTCTCAGGACGAGGGACTCAGCCCAGGCAGCAGAAACTGTGCCAACCAGGGGCAGACCAAAGATGCCCACCCATGCAATGGAGACTCCCCCACCCATCACGGTTGGTCCTCTGCTTCCTGTTCTGTTTCCTTTTCCACAGAGACCAAAATGATTTCTGCTTTATACTGAGCATTTACTGTGCACTAAGCACTCGATGAGAACAATCTCTCAGCCAATTAGCAGCTATGGGTGTGGCTATGATGATGTCCACTGTACAGACAAGGAGACAGACTAGAATCTCAGCAACTGGCTGAGATCTAGGACACTAAAGAGTTGGTCAGTCTAGACCTAACAGCTTTTGTGGAGTTTGATGCTATTCTTAAAGAACATGTACTGGCTATTTGACAAGGAGCATAGTGTATGTGGGGGGATTAGGACACCCTATGTCCCCTAAGAGCCTGCTTTAGTCACAGAGGCACAGCTGACCTTGACTCTGATGAAGCAGAGCAACAGAGACCACAGAAGGGACCCCCAGGCGAGAAAAGCATATCTGCTCAAGATTCTTAGACAACTGAGGATGGTCTGAAGGTTGTGGGAAGGGAGAGGAGGTTCCTGGTAGCAGAAGCACTCAAGCAAAGGCATGAAGGTGTGGCAAATAGAAAGCACTGGTCATTTGCTACTCACCTATCTCTAAAAGGGGGTGGGAGGGGCTGCGAAGATGGGTCAGTGGGTAAAGTACTTATTGGGAAAGAATGAGAATCTGAGTTGGGATCCCTAGCACCCACTGGCGCCAAGAAGCAGAGACGGGCTTGCTCGCCAAGCTAATCTAGCTTATGGGTGAGCTCCTGTCAGTAAGAGAGCCTGCCTCAATTCAGCAGCACATATACTAAAATGGGAATAATTCGGAAGAGATTAGCATGGCCCCAGCATGGAGCTGACAGGCAAATCCATGAAGCATTCTGCAGTGCTGAATAAAGTCAACATGAAATAGCAAACAAACAAAATTGGGCCTGGGGAAACCACTCAGTGAATCAATTGCTCACCACACAAGCAAGAGGACCGGAGTTCGAATCCCCAGACCCCATTTAAGACTAATTGAGTGGAAAATAATTGAGGAAGATCCCTGATCTCAACTTTAGGTCCTATCTACATACACATGTGTGAGCACACACACACACACACACACACACACACACACACACACGAGGAGGATAGAAAGAACAGTTGCTGAGACGATAGACCTGGCAAGGCTTTGGATGCTAGGGGAGGCACCTGCACACATTTCTGTAAGAAAACAGGAATGTAAGACAGTTCTAAACAGGAAGAGGGCATTTAAGCCTCTTTCCCCATTACCCCCGACCCTGGTAACTCCCTTCTCACTACCCTTGACCAGGTCTGGATGTCTCCCGACGGCAGAGGGCATACAGCACTAACCAGATCTCCAGCCACAAGGCTTGCCCAAGGGCCACCACAGCCAGCGACCCCACTGGGACTGCCAGGAGATACCCACTTCGAAAAGCCAAGGTGCAAGACCTTGCCAGTGAGAGCAGCTCAGAGAGCCAGCAGTGGCAGATTGATCTGCAGGTACCTAAGAAGGGTAGGGTGGGAGGAGCGGGGAGGAGCTCGGCTTGGCTGTGGTCACACATAACAACAAGGGTGGATGTTTGTCACATGAGAGCACTGAGAATCAGGTAGAAGGCAGCGTACAGCTCCAGCTGATGTCAACCTCCGGGTTGTGTTAGTTTTCATTTGAAGGATATTTATTGATGACCCCTAAGACTGCGTATCACCAGCTTAGTAAGAATTTATTGATGACCCCTCAGACTGCATCATCACTGGCTTAGTAAGACATCCTCTATCCTTACCTGGACCTTCACCTGCCAACTCCTAACGATGCTTTCCCAGTCATGGTGTGCACTGGTCACTGAGTTTGCCCAGTCCTGCACACAGCACTTCCCCCTTGGGACAGAGCACCTGTATAGACCTTGTCATTAGGCTTTATGGAACCTGGGAGAGGAGAGCACTGGAGAGAAGCCACCTTCACTTGCTGCAGATGTGGCAACTAAAGGTCAAAAAAGTCAATCGACTTACCCAGAGCCACACAGCCAGCCTGTGGATTTGACCCAGGAAGCCCTTGTGCCCTGGGGCCCTTGCTTTCTCTCGGTCACACCAATGCTCCTTTCCATGGCTGGACAGTCACTCAAGGTCATGGAAATAGGAGTCAGAGCCACCGCAATAAAGGTCACCAGTGTCCTGCTAGGTCAGCCCTCCATAACCTCAGCATCCTTGCTATCAAGGCTCCGCTGGGGGTTGGTCTCAGGCATGATAGAATGTCTCCAGGGTCAGGAAATAAAAACCACCCAGTTGAGACCACTATGCTAAACCACATCAGTATTTAAATATTTTCTTCAGGACAGAAACCATGTGGATTTGTCCTAAGTGTGTGGATCAAAGTAGCCTTTCTATGCTCTCCCGTGTGCCTGCCCACTTCCCACCACTTTGTCATGCCTCCCTGTCTCCACGTATAAATGAGCCCACATGCCACCTGGCCCCTGGGGGCTCTCCACTGGCTTCATCAGGGACCTCTGATGTACTTAAGACATGGTAGTTAGTCTTGGAGTCAGGCCTGCTCTTCCTTATTTATTTCTGAACCTTTCTGAACCTCAACTTCCTTGTCTATAAAATGGGGAGAATTGTATGTAGATGGGTGAGACACTATCCACCCGCAGATAAGGAGAGGGAGCTGACTTCAGGTGAGGAGGCATTAGTGGGTGTGGGGTGTGGTCCTGGCCCAATGTCTGCCTGTAGCAGATGCTCCTCGATGGCAGCTGCACCCACTGAGTGCGTCAGGCAGGCTAGCTGCCTTTCTGCTCTCAAACTTGCTCCTTAGCTCTTCCAGCTCTCCTACCTGACTTTCTCTCTCCTCTCTCTCTCTCTCTCTCTCTCTCTCTCTTCTCTCTCTCTCTCTCTCTTCTGTGTGTATGTGTGTGTGTGTGTGTGTATGTCTGTCTGTCTGTCTCTATCTCTCTCTGTATATCTCTATGTCTGTCGTTTGTTGTGTGTGTCTCTGTCTCTCTTGTCTCTCTGTTTCTCTCTATGTCTGTCATCTGTTGTGTGTGTCTCTCTGTCTCTCTGTGTCTCTCTGTGTCTGTCATCTGTCTCTGTGTCTGTCTGTCTGTCTCTGTATCTCTGTGTCTCTCTGTGTGTCTCTGTGTCTGTTGTCTGTCTCTCTCTGTCTCTCTGTCCTCTGCCTCTGTGTGTGTATCTGTCTGTCTCTCTATGTCTCTCTGTGTCTCTCTATGTCTGTCATCTGTTGTGTGTCTCTCTCTGTCTCTCTGTGTCTGTCATCTGTCTCTGTGTGTATGTGTCTGTCTGTCTCTGTCTCTCTTTGTCTCTCTGTGTCTGTTGTCTGTCTCTCTCTGTCTCTGTCTCTCTGTCTCTGCCTCTGTGTGTGTGTGTGTACATGTGTGTGTAGATTCCCAGAGACTGGTTGGGTGAAAGGCTAGTGTGTAGATGCCTCTGTTGCCATGGAAACTGTAGCAGCAGTCCATTTCTCTCTGACCTAGTGTGGGTGATGATGATGTCAGTAGATAATATCTCACTCTCATGGGTGGAGGGGTCAGGGAGTTGTAGCTGGGCACCTGCCCCCTCAGAGGCACCCTAAAAGTGGTCAGTCTCCTTTTCTTCCATGCCCTGAGTCATAGGTCCTTGGCCTAGAGAGAGGAAGATACCCTTTTTATGAGAAGGCATACCCTCAATACATACTGATGCATACTTAATGCATAAAAAGTATGTATTACCCAAGGTTTACTGATATCCCCCAAATTTCATTCCATCTGGCAAGCAGTTATGTCATTCCCTAACAGGACATGTGTGTGGTCTAAGAAACAGGAAATTTATTTTAGCTTAACGGTCTTCCATCACAAAAGTAATACATACTCGACGTTTGAAATTAAATTCTTCAAACAGTTCAGTTGGGTATAAAGTACAAATAAAGCCTTCCTCCCCTACACCAACACCCACTTAATTCCGAGTACGTCTTTCTAGAAATACCATGCGCATGCACGTATACACAGAGCACATGCATATTTTAATAGCTGCTTATGCAAATTGTCCTCCAACACATCGTCTTAATGGTTTTTTAAATACATTTTTATCTCATTTGTTTCCTCTGGGTATATGACTGGGTGGGCAAGTGGGCGTGAATGCTTCAGCGCCCATGTGGAGGTTTAGGACAATTCCTGGGAGTCAGTTTTCTCTTTCCACTATGTGGAACCCAACTCAGGCGTCAGGGTTGGTGGCAAGCTCCTTTACCAACTGGGACATCTCACTGGCCCTCTTAATGCCTTTTGAGTTCAATTTTATACACAGTGAAATCACAATCTCTTTCTGATGGACAGTTGTCTGCGGCTGACATTGAGATCTGTCCTAAGTTTAAGGTGATTTTTTTTCTCAAATATCTTCCCACGTGTATGAGAATCCTCCTTTTCAGTGTTGTATAATACTCCATTACATGGACATACCATAACTTACTCATTCTCCCCTGCTGATGGAGATGTAGGTTCCAGATTTTTTAAGTCAGGATCTCTCTGTGTACCCCTGGCTAGCCTGGAACTTGATGCATAGACCAAGCGGCTTCCAACTCACAGAGATCTGCTTCCCTTGATTCTAAGTGCTGGGATTAAAGGCATGTGCCACCTCACTCAACTGTTTCCAGACTTTTACTCTGATTACCAATATGTAACAAATACACACAGCTTGTAAGTGTTTACTCTGTAACAAATACAACACAGACCCTTGTAACCCGTGGTTCCTGCAGGGTGAAATTTGTAAGAGGCTCATTGTCTCAGCTCAGGAACTTCCATCTGTGCAACACAGCCCATTGTCCCGTCTGTACCAACATAAGAGACCCTGACACACTGAGAGCATCATCACACATTTAGATACTTACCTGTCTCTAAAAGGGAAACAAATGTAACTTGTCTTAACTGTATGGCTCTGAACATTTCCACTTAGCTAATTGACATTTTTAAGGTCAGAAAAGAATAATTGTTTATTGAGTACACCCTAAGAGGTCTAATGGGCTGGGTAGTAAGTCGGTGCACCTGCAGCTTAGGGCAATGGTCACATAAGGCAAGGGATGGGATGTCTTTCTGTGCTTGGAAGAAGTTTCCCCTGTGGTAGCTTCTGGGCATGTAGTTTGCGTGGTGAAGAGGAAGGCAGTCTGGGTAGGCTGGTAAATGATGCTAGGATCATAGTGTGAGTCAGCACAGTAGTACCACCCAGTCTTGTAGCTTCTGTTGTGCAAATCAGGGCAATCATCCAGCCCTGGGCTGCAGTTCTGTGGCATTTAAGGAGCCTGGACGGGTGCTCCATCACAATCCCTGAGTCCTGGGACATGGAAAAACTCCTTTCATGTGTGTCCTCTGTGCACTGAGTTACACACAAACACACATGGTAAAGAAATTTTAAAACATTATTTAAGCAAGCATTTTTTTTTTTTTTACAGAAACCAGTGGTTTGGTAGGACTCAGAGGATCTTGAATATACCAAAGCATTTTCTTTTTTAAAAAAGGACTCCATCATACATGTTGCAAGGATATTTCCCATCTACCCCTTGGCTTTTGGTTGCTTGTTTATAACAAGCCCAAGAACAGATAGATGAAATTATCAAAACAGACTGTAAAGTCCACAAACAAAGCCAAACACACATGCTAGCTCTGTAAGCATAGTGTATCGAACCGATAAGCTCCAGAGAGCCCCCCTGCATTCCGTAAACAGCACTGAGGTCTGCGGCATTTGGGAAATCAAAGGAAAAGCTGCTTCCTCTCTCCTCCCGGGAAAATAAATTGCATATGAA